>JBBGZY010000563.1:1230000-2430000 GCA_037952925.1 Lithobates clamitans
CGCCACGCTTTGGGCACGGCCTCGCTGCGCTCGGCACTTTTAGATTCCCCCTCTAGGTCCACTTGGATAGTGGGGAAGGAATCTGGACCCAGAGCGCAGGCGCCGTGTACAGCTGATCGAAGCGTTTGAGCTTCGGCTATCTCCGGCGGCCAACAGTAGTACGTACTGCGCAGGCGCTGCGCCTGCGCAGTACAGGGAGGGAACCTATCCGCCGAAGGAACTTATTCGGCAAGACACCGGCAGCACTCATGCAGCCCCAGACCATGACACCACCAAGCTTGACTGTAGGCAAGACAAACTTGTCTTTGTACTCCTCACCTGGTTTCTGCCACACCATCTGAACCAAATAAGTTTTATCTTGGTCTCATCAGACCACAGGACATGGTTCCAGTAATCTATGTCCTTAGTCTGCTTGTCTTCAGCAAACTGTTTGCAGGCTTTCTTGTACTGCAGCAATGCTGGCAGCACTCATACGTCTATTTCCCAAAGACAACCTCTGGATATGACGCTGAGCATGCGAGACCTGTTCTGAGTGGAACCTGTTCTGTTAAACCGCTGTATGGTCTTGGCCTTCGTGCTGCAGCTCAGTTTCAGGGTATTGGCAATCTTCCTATAGCCTAGGCCATCTTTATGTAGAGCAACAAATTTTTTTTTTTTTTTTTTTTTTTGTCTTTTAGATCCTCAGAGAGTTCTTTGCCAAGAGGTGCCATGTTAAAGTTCCAGTGACCAGTAAGGGAGAGAGAGAGAGCAATAACACCAAATTTTACACACCTGCTCCCCATTCACACCTAAGACCTTGTAACACCGAGTCGCATGAGACTGGGGAGGGAAAATGGCTAATTGGGTCCAAATTGCAAGCGGTTTAGACAATGCCGCTGTGTGGAGTTATTTTTAGGGAACGGCAAATCTACACTGTTCTACAAGCTTTACACTCACTACTTTTATATTGTTGCAAAGTGTCATTTCTTCAGTGTTGTCACATGAAAAGATATAATAAAATATTTACAAAAATGTGAGGGGTGTACTCACTTTTGTGAGATACTGTATATTATTTTAGGAGATCCCAGATTTGTTACGTTGAGCTACAATAACAGCTTTTTTTTTTTTTTTACATCCTGCCATTTTATGCTACATAAAACTTGCAATTAATTCAGCACATAATAAACTGTATTGTTTTTAGTTTTGGATGAGTTGATTCAACTGTCAGGTTTTTTCTATGTGTTCCTGCTGGGGAAATTTACTTTTTGACCTGGTGACCATTGTTGGCGAAACTGAAAGTGATGGGAAACTATAAAAAGTTTTGGAGTTGTCACCAGAACAAGAGGCAAGGGCTGATCTTCCAGTGGTGATACCTGCTTTGGTGGGCCATTAACCATTAATAATTTGAAAAAGTCCTTCAAATGAGATGAACTTTGGTACCATGCACTTATCCATACAAATGAATGCTCCGGTGAGGGAAATTCCCCTCAGGTAGGATTTTACTCTGTTTCCTCTAGCATCTCTGGGATAAAGAATTTTCTCCAACAGGACACAGTCAACTAAAACGAATTAATGGGGTCGAAAGCTTACCTTAAGGGTCCCTTTACATGCTTTCCGTGCACGTTTCCTGCACTGTCCTTGCGATCCGCAGTGAGTGTCAGTGCAATGTTAATGACACCTCAAACACAGGTCACAAACAGTGTGTTTGCCCCATGGTTTAAAAGTACCATGCAATCAGGTTGCAGTGTGTTTCCAAAAGTAGTGCATGCACCACTTTTGGTGTGGTGCGATTTCAGCCCATTCAAAATGAATGGGCTAAAAATCGCACTGCACAGACCTGCATGTGAATTGCACAGGAAGGCCTGTGTGAACCGACCCAAAACTTAAAAGAAATGTGTTCAGTGGTGTAATGAATCGCACTTTCGCCTAGCAGTAAGAAGGGTCGCTGGTTCGAATTCCAACCACGACACTACCTGCCTGGAGTTTGCATGTTCTCCCTGTGCCTGCGTGGGTTTCCTCCGGGTACTCCAGTTTCCTCCCACACTCCAAAGACATGCTGGTAGGTTAATTGGATCCTGTCTAAAGTGTCCCTAGTATGTATGAATGTGAGTTAGGGACCTTAGAGTGTAAGCTCCTTGAGGGTAGGGATGTGATGTGTATGTACAATGTATATGTAAAGCGCTGCGTAAATTGATGGCGCTATACAAGTACCTAAAATAAATAAAATATAGTTTAAATCAAAGAAAATCTAATTTAATTAGTTTTAAACAATTGGAACTACTTTGGACCCATGGGGCCCTTAAGCGATTGTGTGATGGGTGGATAAAGCTGCTATCCTATATCACTGTTTTTGTGATGTACTGCCAAGCGCATAAACTACAAACAGGTTATTGACCAGTAGCAGGGTGCTAATAGATAATGCTTTCTACTGTGTCACTGGGAAAGCTGTGCTGATACAAAGTTCTTGAGAGTCAGAATACCTTGCATTTATGTCCAAATGCATTTGCTGCAGCCTTCAGACAACTATTTCCACTGTATTACCTGGCAGAGTTTGGCAAGTACAGTTCTGATGCATACCTCCCAACAGTCCCGGATTGGGCGAGACTTTCCCGCTTTGACACCTTTGTCCCGCTATCCCGCCATACAGGTGATTTGTCCCGCATAATGCTGTTGACTACAAGCTAATTTTTCTCTCAATAGGACCTGCAGCAGTGTGCACATCCAGTACAGCCAGGGATTGCCTAGCAAGTCAGCTGGATGTGCACTGTGCAGCCCCAATGAGAGACTTCACCTGTCAAAAAGAGAGTGTGATGTTGGGTAGGAGCGGGACTGCTATCCAGACCCGCCCTCTGTCAAACCAGTGCATAGCGAAAGAGCCGGTGACACCACACCGGCATTCATAGATTGCTGGCCAGGATCAGCTATCTATTCCTCTCCCCCAGAGTTTTTTCAGCCTCCATTAGCCCTGCACTCACAGGCAGCTCCCCACTTTCACCTAAATACAGAAGCCTGACTTCTGCAGTTGAAAGTGAAAGTAACAGCTCAGCTCAGCTCCTTCAACAGGCTCTCTGCTCTGCAGTCTGCACTAAAGTCGGGACAAGTGAAAGTCTGACTGCAGCATGTTTGAGGAGAGAGGAGTGGGGTGAGCTGCCCCCTAATCCTTATCTCCTTCCTGCTCCAGGAGTCGAAGATACCCAGTGCACTGAAAGGAGAAGGAAGCTGTGGCTGCACTGGATAGAAGACATCTACAGAAAGGTGCTACTTTTACAAAAGTGTGTGTTATGTGTGTTATATGTGTGTGTGGTGTAGTGTGTGTTATATGTGTGTGTGGTGTGTGTTATGTGTGTGTTATATGTGTGTGTGTGGGGGTGGAGGGGGGGGTCAGATGTTATAGTTGAGGAGAAGGGCAATAGTGACATGTGGATGGATGACTGCACTCTGTACCTAGCGCTCTTGAACCCTTGCACTCTGTACGTAACGCACTCCAGAACCAAGCACTGTGCCTGCACTCTGTACATAACACATGCCAATACCCTGCATTCTATATGTAACTCCAGAACCCTGCACCCTGTGCATAACACACCCCAGCACCCTGCACTCTGTATCTAGCCCTATCCTGAACCCTGCACTCTGTACATAACGCACTCCTGAATCCTTCCACACTTTGTGTAATGCACACTTCCATAGTTTATGCAAAATCATTTGTAATGGAAGCTTTTTATTCTTATTTTTTTTAATGACTTTGCTAGGGTTTTTGTATGCATCAGTGAGAATCTTTCTTTTTGCCGCAGTGCACGTAGCGCGCGGTCAGTCGCTTCCTCCCATAACTGTCCCTCTTTCTGAAGTTCAAAAGTTGGGAGGTATGCTGATGGGTCAGCATGGCCCACCCATATGTCTTTGTCAGATCCCTCTTCATGGCAATAAAGTGAAGAGGAGGGAAAAAGTCTTAAATTAATATGAAAAAAAAGCCCCATGCACATATGTATGGGCAGGTAGGGCCAAAACGCATACATACAACTGTTGTGCAATACATGCTAGTTATCCCTGCACATGCCTGAGTGTCTGTCATTTTAGAGCTGAATTCCGAGACACATAACAGAATATATACTGGTTATCTGGGACTTTTAAGCCACCGGCAACAACAACATAGCATCTAAGATCAATTTTTTTATTGACACTCTGTAGGCTCTGAGATACTCCCAGTATTGGCTAAATACAGTCTTAATGTGCGTTATGTATTTCTTCCTGATCTGTGCAGTAATCCAGTGTGAAATGTTGTCTCTGTACAGGAGCTTTCTGTAATAAAGACCAGTCACTGCTGCTCTCTTTCCTTGTGCAGAGTGACTGGTCTTGTCTCCACCTCTCCTGTAGTTTTCTGTAGAGGGCATGGCCTGCTTGGCCCCTCCCACATCTCTGCTCTCTGCACAGGCTATGTACAGCACAGTGACGAAGCCACAGCTACGTTTACAGGGTAATATGCAGGTTAGCAAAATGTATTTGGTGCAAATAAACTGGGTTTATAATCTTTGTAGGTATTACAAATTATATTTAAATGAGAGGTTTTCGTGCCCGGAGTTCAGCTTTAGGTTAAATAAGGACCTTAACTGTGGAGGCAAGCAAAAAGTGAAAAAGGTTAGTCCCCAAAATTGCCTGTAGGCCTCCTGGAGCTGGTCCTTTTTCTCGATTACTTCTTGCCATGCCTTGTTCTACAGTTTCTGTGTGTTGGATGCAGCCACTTTAGTTGAGGAACAGGGTTTTAGTTCTTGTCAGAGCTGCGATTGATCTGATTACTGGTAGGGGGATATTCAAGCAGCAGAAGAAGTGGAGGAAGCCCAGACTGTATAAAACAAAAGCACTGTGTAAAGATGCTTTGGCACAACTGACATTTCTAGCGATTTTAGCAAAAGTGGTCCAGCAGTGAAACCTTAAAGTGGAACCTAACTGTATCTGAGCTCCACAACCTGAAAACTCTATTCAATTATTTTTTATTCAAAGCAAACTTACCCATCTATTCATGACCCTATACTTTTATTTATTGCGAAATCACTCAGCATTTCTAGCCGTGGCCATCTTGAGTAAGGGCAGATGATTTGTGTAGAATTTTCTTCTTGAAATCCATCTGTCCTTAGCTCTGGCATGCAGGCAGGAAGGTGTTTTTAGCTGAGAACACCTCCTCCAGATGGGGGGGGGGAAAAATGCCCATGAAGACTGCTGCGATGTATGGCAACAAAAAACAGGATGCAACTGAAGAAATTTTTTTTTTAAAACAAATAATTCTTATATATATTCCTAGATATTTATAAATGCTGGCACCATAAAATAGGTAATGTTGATTGAGAGAGTTTAGTTCCACTTTTTAATGCTATTTCTCCAGCCATAAGTGGGGAGGAAGCCATGCAAATTATTAACGTCATCCTCCTAACATGTCGTGCAAACCTCCTTATAATTCCCAAAATAATTTGCGAAAGAATCTTCTGGTTTGACACTGGCATTTATTTATTAACTGCTTTCACCCTCAATCTTTTTTTATTTTAAACGTTCCCCTTTACAATGTCCTATGCTGGGGATACATTCCTAAATGCCCTCCTGCTCTCAATACCGTCTGTCATTGACGGCTTTGTTTTGCTCCTGACAATTTGGCACCAATAAGAGTGCTTCCTGATCATGTGATCACTGTTTTTTAATGAAATATTGATCACGTGCAGGCTGGAGGCTTATTCATCAAAAGAAGAAGGAAAAAAGGAAAGCCTTAAACCTGCATAGGAGAACTGCCACTTTCTGGCTGCAGTGTTCTATTGTGATGCCTTGTCATATATATCTGAATTATTAATAATATATGTTTATTGGACATGAAAAGAATACAAAATATTAGGTTAACTGTCGCATGCTGGCGCTGAGCAATGAAGCATAAAAGGGTTATTGTTTATATATAGACGTCAGTTTGGAAAGGTATTTCTTTGAACTTCCACTGTTACAAATCCGCCCTGTTTACACCTGACATTGGGAAATATTTTGTAGTTTTGCAACTTTATAGAAGCTTGTTTCATGTTTTCTGGTAGGTGGGTGGGGTGTAACTTGCACTTGAAAATCTTTAGGGCTGCAACTAACTATTATTTTGATAATCGATTAGTTGGCTGATTATTGTTTCGATTAATCCGTTAATAACCTTAAAAAAAAGTGTGGTGTATAATTTAGTTAATATGTAAAGTGTTTTTTTTTTTTAAAGGCAATTTATTATTAAATATCTCTATATGCAGTAGTAAATATAAATAACCAACTATATGGTTAGGGAGCAAAATATTGAATCCACTCTGAGAATAACAGACGGAAGAGATATACTGTATATACTATTAGAGGAGAGATTTACTGTATATACTATTAGAGGAGAGATATACTGTATGTACTATTAAAGGGTGAATCTGGTAAATATCATCGGACTCAGAGATCACATTTTTTTTTATTAAAAAACAATACAATCTCTCTCTTAAAAAAAAAAAATTATTTTAAGAACGTTCGTTCGATTTTCTAATCGTTAGTGGGGTCAAATCGACGTTCATTTTCAACCACAGTGATGGGAAAATTTGTAAATAGAAAAATTTTTGGTCAAAGGAATTTTCGGTGTATGTGGTTTTCGTTCAGAAATTTAAATTAATTTTAAAAACTGAATGTTAAAAACAAGTGAAGATTTCAAGCAACATTCTTTCATTTAGCGAAAGTACAAAGATTTTTCGTATTTAATTTTCTTGTCTGAAAATTGATCCGTGTGGCCACCATAAGGCTCGGTACACACCTATGCAGTTTTGAGTGCTTTTGATCTGTTTCTGCAGTGCTTTTTGCTGTGCGTTTTGATTTTTGCACACGTGATTTTGCTGCGATTTGCGGTTTTTGCAATTTTTTTTTTTTTGGCCAATTTGTTTTTGGGCAGATTAAAAAACACATTGCTGCAAAAATGCATTACATGCTTTCCTGCAGCTTCTCCATTGAAGTCTATTGAACCCAAAAAAACACTGTTTTGCTTTAAAAAAAAGTCCCTAACACTTTTCATATACACAGCGGCTGAAAAAAGCATAGATGTGAACGTGTCCCATAGGAAACCATGTAAATGAACTGTAGTGTGTTTCTTCAAAAAGCACCAAAAAACACATAGATGTGAACCAGGCCTAAGACGTTTAGTAACATAATGAGGTTAAAAAAACTAAAATTAGCCCTTTTATAGTACAAAAAAAGCAGATAATCACTACTGTAAGGGGTTCATTTTTTTTTTAGAGATTTGCTATGTTTAAGAGCCCTTGCACACTGGGGCGGGGGGCGGCGTCGGCGGTAAAACGCCACTATTATTAGCGGCGTTTTACAGTCGGTATGCGGCCGCTAGCGGGGCGGTTTTACCCCCCGATAGCGGCCGAGAAAGGGTTAAATACCACCGCAAAGCGCCTCTGCAGAGGCACATTGCCGGCGGTATAGCCGTGCCGTCCCATTGATTTCAATGGGCAGGAGCGGTATACACACCGCTCCTTCACCACTCCGAAGATGCTGCTGGCAGGACTTTTTTTACCGTCCTGCCAGCTCATCGCTCCAGTGTGCAAGCCCTTGGGGCTTGCACACTGGGATGAAAGCAGTGGCACTTTCGGGGCGGTTTGCAGGCGCTATTATTAGCGCAATAGCGCCTGCAAACCGCCCCAGTGTGCAAGGGCTCTAAGGGAAAATGTAGAAGTGTTAAAACGGAACTTTACCCATAACAACTTGATAGAAAAAAAAAAGTTCTTTAGCAGTGAACGTGCATTCCACATTACTAATTATGCTATTAAAATTAGTGTGCTGTAAATTGCCTTCAGCTTTGCTCCCGTTTCTTCTTGCTTGCAGGCTTCCATTTTACTGAAGCCCAGAGCCCATGAGCAGCAGACAGTAAATCTTTAGATCGCCTGTCTACAGATCGAGGTCTACATTTTGGCACAGTGCCAAAAAAATAGAGAGCAACTGAGCATGTGCAGAGCAGGGTGAGACAGTGTATTACTGGATTTTAAATAGTATAGGCACTTATTTAAGTGGGGATTTTAAGTGATTGTAAAGAAAAAAACTGCAGATTTGAATATGCATGTACAAAATGAAAAAAAATCGCTTCAGAGAGGAAAAGGCTAGTATCAGTCCTCCTCACACCACACTGCCTGCCTCCCTATATTTTTCTCCATATCTACATGCAGACCAAGTTGTCCAGTAAAAGTGCTTAGAATTTCACTGCAGCAGAGGAACGGTTTTCAGTTCAAAGAGGAATTCAGGAACACATTGGATTTCTGGAAGATAATCTGGTATTTTTGCAGCACTTTTTAAAGACCTAAACATATATAAATTTGCATGGAATGTAGGGATGTAGTGAATTCTAATAACTAAAATGATAATTTTATTATAATCATCACCATCCAATATTATTAATTAATATTCCCATAATATTATTTTCCCATGCATAGCCAAGTGTCAGGCAGCTGAGGATGTTGTAGACTGATGCTATACCGGTTAGGACAGGTATCACATATGTAGCAGTTTGCATTTAACCACTTGAGCCCCGGACCATTATGCTGCCTAAGGACCAGAGGTCTTTTTCCAATTTGGCACTGCGTCGCTTTAACTGCTAATTGCGCGGTCATGCAATGCTGTACCCAAACGAAATTTGCGTCCTTTTCTTCCCACAAATAGAGCTTTCTTTTGATGGTATTTGATCACCTCTGCGGTTTTTATTTTTTGCGCTATAAACGGAAAAAGACCGAAAATTTTGAAAAAAAATGATATTTTCTACTTTTTGTTATAAAAAAAATCCAATAAACTAAATTTTAGTCATACATTTAGGCCAAAATGTATTCGGCCACATGTCTTTGGTAAAAAAAATGTCAATAAGCGTATATTTATTGGTTTGCGCAAAAGTTATAGCGTCTACAAACTAGGGTACATTTTCTGGAATTTACACAGCTTTTAGTTTATGACTGCCTATGTCATTTCTTGAGGTGCTAAAATGGCAGGGCAGTACAAAACCCCCCCAAATGACCCCATTTTGGAAAGTAGACACCCCAAGGAAATTGCTGAGAGGCATGTTGAACCCATTGAATATTTATTTTTTTTGTCCCAAGTGATTGAAAAATGACAAAAAAAAAAAAAAAAAAAAATATTTACAAAAAGTCGTCACTAAATGATATATTGCTCACACAGGCCATGGGCCTATGTGGAATTGCACCCCAAAATACATTCTGCTGCTTCTCCTGAGTATGGGGATACCACATGTGTGGGACTTTTTGGGAGCCTAGCCGCGTACGGGGCCCCGAAAACCAATCACCGCCTTCAGGATTTCTAAGGGTGTAAATTTTTGCTTTCACTCTTCACTGCCTATCACAGTTTCGGAGGCCATGGAATGCCAAGATGGCACAAAACCCCCCAAAATGACCCCATTTTGGAAAGTAGACACCCCAAGCTATTTGCTGAGAGGCATATTGAGTCCATGGAATATTTTATATTTTGACACAAGTTGCGGGAAAGTGACACTTTTTTTTTTTTTTTTTTTTTTTTTTTCATAAAGTTGTCACTAAATGATATATTGCTCACACAGGCCATGGGCATATGTGGAATTGCACCCCAAAATACATTTAGCTGCTTCTCCTGAGTATGGGGATACCACATGTGTGGGACTTTTTGGGAGCCTAGCCGCGTACTGGACCCCGAAAACCAATCACTGCCTTCAGGATTTCTAAGGGTAAAAATTTTTGATTTCACTCTTTACTGCCTATCACAGTTTCGGAGGCCATGGAATGCCCAGGTGGCACAAAACCCCCCCAAATGACCCCATTTTGGAAAGTAGACACCCCAAGCTATTTGCTGAGAGGCATGGTGAGTATTTTGCAGCTCTCATTTGTTTTTGAAAATGAAGAAAGACAAGAAAAAACATTTTTTTTTTTTCTTTTTTCAATTTTCAAAACTTTGTGACAAAAAGTGAGGTCTGCAAAATACTCACTATACCTCTCAGCAAATAGCTTGGGGTGTCTACTTTCCAAAATGGGGTCATTTGGGGGGGTTTTGTGCCACCTGGGCATTCCATGGCCTCCGAAACTGTGATAGGCAGTGAAGAGTGAAATCAAAAATTCACGCCCTTAGAAAGCCTGAAGGCGGTGCTTGGTTTTCGGGGTCCCGTACGCGGCTAGGCTCCCAAAAAGTCTCACACATGTGGTATCCCCGTACTCAGGAGAAGCAGCAGAATGTATTTTGGGGTGTAATTTCACATATTTCCATGGCATGTTTGAGCAATATATCATTTAGTGACAACTTTGTGCAAAAAAAAAAAAAAAAAAAAAAAAATTTGTCTCTTTCCCGCAACTTGTGTCGCCATATAAAATATTCCATGGACTCGACATGCCTCTCAGCAATAGCTTGGGGTGTCTACTTTCCAAAATGGGGTCATTTGGGGGGGTTTTGAACTGTCCTGGCATTTTATGCACAACATTTAGAAGCTTATGTCACACATCACCCACTCTTCTAACCACTTGAAGACAAAGCCCTTTCTGACACTTATTGTTTACATGAAAAAGTTTTTTTTTTTTGCAAAAAAATTACTTTGAACCCCCAAACATTATATATTTTTTTAAAGCAAATGCCCTACAGATTAAAATGGTGGGTGTTTCATTTTTTTTTTTCACACAGTAATTGCGCAGCGATTTTTCAAACGCATTTTTTGGGGAAAAAACACACTTTTTTTAATTTTAATGCACTAAAACACACTATATTGCCCAAATGTTTGATGAAATAAAAAAGATGATCTTAGGCCGAGTACATGGATACCAAACATGACATGCTTTAAAATTGCGCACAAACGTGCAGTGGCAACAAAATAAATACATGTTTAAAAGCCTTCAAAAGCCTTTACAGGTTACCACTTTAGATTTACAGAGGAGGTCTACTGGAAAAATTACTGCACTCGATCTGGCCTTCGCGGTGATACCTCACATGCATGGTGCAATTGCTGTTTACGTTTGACGACAGACCGCCGCTTGCGTTTGCCTTAGCGCGAGAGCAGGGGGCGACAGGGGTGTTTTTTTTTTTTTTTTTTTTTTTCTTTATTATTTTTTTGCTTTTTTAATCTTACTTTTAAACTGTTCCTTTCATATTTTTTTTTTTAATCATTTTTATTGTTATCTCGGGGAATGTAAATATCCCCTATGATAGCAATAGGTAGTGACAGGTACTCTTTTTTGAAAAAATTGTGGTCTATTAGAACCTAGATCTCTCCTCTGCCCTCAAAGCATCTGACCACACCAAGATCGGTGTGATAAAATGCTTCCCCAATTTCCCAATGGCGCTATTTACATCCGGCGAAATCTAAGTCATGAAATACTCGTAGCTTCCGGGTTCTTAGGCCATAGAGATGTTTGGAGCCACTCTGGTCTCTGATCAGCTCTATGGTCAGCTGGCTGAATCACCGGCTGCATTCTCAGGTTCCCTGTTGAGACAGGAGAGCCAGAGAAAAACACGGAAGACGGTGGGGGGGGGGGGCATTCCCTCCCACGGCTTGTAAAAGCAGTCTAGAGGCTAATTAGCCGCTAGGATTGCTTTTACATGAAAGCCGACCGCTGGCTGAAAAGAATGATACCAAGATGATACCTAAACCTGCAGGCATCATTCTGGTATAACCACTCAAAGTCGTGAATGGCGTACCTGAAGACAAAAAAATGGTTAACAATGGTTAACAATAAAGCACAGTAAAGTGTAAATAATTACACACCTGAAAAACAAACATGATAAAACATAATAACAATAACAATCAATAACAATAACAATAACAATAACAATAAAACATTGCAGAATAGAATACAGTAAAAAAGAGCAGAACAATAGAGAGAGAGAAAAGAGAGAGAGAGAACAATAAAACAACAACTATTTTTTTTTATTTCATATTTTTTTTTTTTGTTTACACTTTTTTTGTAACTAACTTTTATAACGGTAACCGGTTCCAGGTTCGGGTCTCTCAAAATGCGATGGCATCTTGGGAGACCCTGTGAAAGTGCGCCTAGCCTGTGCAATGCTGTACCCTACGCTAATACTCAACTAGTGCATGGTAGCGTTCAAAACATTCACCAATGCAAAGACCAGGATTGTCAGGACAGGAGGGACAATAATAGCGGGCGTCACGCCTATATCCGCGCTTGCTGCAGACACGACATCTTTTTTGGGGGGTTCGTTGGGTAGGGGTACTTGGGAGGACATAAAAATGCCTCTCATGCAGCCGACTGCATTTGGTTGGGGATGTGAATGGGGGAAGTACGGGCGCTGCAGAAGCGGTGGGTTCCCAATTAGGATTGGCGAATGCAGCAGGAAGGGCACTATGGGCACGACGGGCCTGTGTTTGTCTTTTTGGTGGCAGCGGGACACTACTTGTGCTTGCCACCTCACCAGCTTCAACTGCACTTATGGGACTCGCCACGTCACCAAGTGTTACTGCAGTGCTGGTTTGACTACGACCGGGGTGTACTAGGCCGCTGGCGCTTGCCAGTTCACCAAAACGCTACCAAAAAACTGTTAGCGATCGCAGGGATCAGGCCTGACTCTGCGAACGCTGCAGTTATGCGTTTAGTGTTTTGTAAGTGACAGTGATCGATCGATACCGCACTTGGGTGGGCTGGGCCGGGCCGGGCGGAGGGGCAAAACGCAGGTGCTAGCAGGTATCTGGGCTGATCCCGCTAACACTGCGTTTTTGGGAACCCTAAACTGCTGGTGACGCTAGTATAGATATGATCGGATCAGATATTGATGCGATCAGATACTATACCACTAAGGGAGGTGTACGGTGCGTGCGTGGGTGTTAGCGGTACTGGCGCTAATCTGACGCTGCCTGGGGCTGGTGCTTGCCAGTTCACCAAAATACTACCAAAAAAACTGTTAGCGATCGCAGGGATCAGGCCTGACTCTGCGAACGCTGCAGTTATGCGTTTAGTGTTTTGTAAGTGTCAGTAATCGATCGATACTGCACTTGGGTGGGCTGGGCTGGGCCGGGCGGAGGGGCAAAACGCAGGTGCTAGCAGGTATCTGGGCTGATTCCGCTAACACTGCGTTTTTGGGAACCCTAAACTGCTGGGGACGCTAGTATAGATCTGATCGGATCAGATATTGATCCGATCAGATACTATACCACTAAGAGAGGCGTATGCTGCGTGCGTGGGTGTTAGCGGTACTGGCGCTAACCTGACGCCTGGGGCTGGTGCTTGCCAGTTCACCAAAATGCTACCAAAAAAACTGTTAGCGATCGCAGGGATCAGGCCTGACTCTGCGAACGCTGCAGTTATGCGTTTAGTGTTTTGTAAGTGACAGTGATCGATCGATACTGCACTTGGGTGGGCTGGGCCGGGCCGGGCGGAGGGGCAAAACGCAGGTGCTAGCGGGTATCTGGGCTGATCCCGCTAACACTGCGTTTTTGGGAACCCTAAACTGCTGGGGACGCTAGTATAGATCTGATCGGATCAGATATTGATCCGATCAGATACTATACCACTAAGGGAGGTGTACGGTGCGTGCGTGGGTGTTCGCGGTACTGGCGCTAATCTGACGCTGCCTGGGGCGATGCATATCACCGCCGGGCGATCGGGGGGCTAAACCTTTATTCGGTAATAAACGGCGGGTGCCCTGACACTATAAAAAAATAAACAAACTAACCAGCGTCAACCGTAACGGTTATACGGTGATCAGTGGTGAAAGGGTTAACTAGGGGGCAATCAAGGGGTTAAAACATTTATTAGGTAGTATATGGGGGTCCCTGACGCTATAAAACGCTGACGGCGAACCTAAATATTTACCTCACTAACTAGCGTCACCAGCGACACTAATACAGCGATCAGAAAAATGATCGCTTAGTGACACTGGTGACAGGGGGTGATCAAGGGGTTAAAACTTTATTAGGGGGGGGTTAGGGGGGTACCCTAGACCTAAAGGGGGGTAATACTAACTGTCCCAACACTAACTGTCACAAACTGACACTATGCAGTAATCAGAAAAAAAAAAAAAAAAAAAAAAAAAAAAACTGCTGGTGTCAGTTTGTGACAGGGGGGGGGGGGGTGATTGGGGGGGGATCGGGGGGCGATCGGGGGGGGGATCGGGGTGATTTGTGTGCCTGGCATGTTCTACTGTGTGTGTAGTGTTTGGTGCACTCACATACTTGTCGTCTCTCCTCGGGCCGGAACGGAAAATACCGACCCGAGGGGAGATGACATCACTTCCTTTGCTGCTGTTTAGCATACAGCAGCAAAGGAATGATTCGATTGGCCGGCGGCGATCGCGAGGGGGGGGCCACGAACGGATGGTCTCCCCCTCATCACCGATCGCCGCTGGACAAACGACGACCGCCTCGGGCACCGGGGGGGGGTCCGATCGGACCCCCCACCCGCGGAAGGCAAATCACGTACCCTGTACGTGATTTTGCCTGTCCGTGCCACTTTGCCGACGTACATCGGCGTGAGGCGGTCGTCAAGTGGTTAAAGAGGAAGTAAACCCTGATGTGTTTACTTCCTCTTTGTTTTCTTGCAACGGTAAAGCATAATGGGCTACTATACATCGCATAGTAGCCCATTATGTGTCACTTACATAACACCGAAGCCTGCGATGTCACCGCTGTCCCCTCTTCCACGAAGCATCTATCTTCCTTCTGGGTATCGCCGCTCAGGCGCTGTGACTGGCCGGAGCAGCGATGACGTCACTCCGGCGCATGCGCGCGGGAGCCATCAGTGACGGCATGATCGCCTTCACTAACGGCACATTAAGTGCGCCTGCGCCGTTGTCTATGACGCACAAGCGCCATAGACATCTGTGCCCGTTTTTAGGAAAATATCTCCTTACCCGTGTAGGTTAAGGAGATTTTTCTTGCACCTACAGGTAAGCCTTAATCTATGCTTATCTGTAGGTTAAAGTGGTCTGTAAGGGTTTACAACCACTTTAAGGCTGTTCTTGGTTATCACGTTTCTGGTGTATGTTAATGAATCAGGATAGGTCAGGTTTTGATTAAGTAAATACTGAAGGATACAACTGTAGAAGTTGCTGCTGTTTCTGAGCACCAATGCCCTTTGGCTTCCACTACTGTTAGGGGGAATGTACCATCCCCAACGCCATTCACAGTTTGCTGGTGATCATATGTTTAGGATCATTTATGTGTAAAGGTTACTTGTCTATTATCTCTCATTCTGAGCCATTAACCCATAACAAGTATAAAGAAAGAAAAAGGAATTTGACTTTCCTAATCTGCATCCTTGTTTTGGATCAGTAACTCAAACATATTTATGACTAAAGACCAGCATGACAGCCTGGCATTTGCAGAAAGGGAATTTGGTAATGGCAGCCTCCATGTTTGTCTCTCAAAATGTTTACATTACTGAGCAGCCACTTTATTAGCTCAGTGTTTTTTTTGTTTTTTTTTATGCTTTGTGGGCGTAGGGTGTCAGGGGAAGGAGGTCCTGAGTCCCATATATAGATTTTTAGTTAGACCTCATTTAGAATACCCTGTCCAGTTCTGTAGACCTCGTTTACAAAAATATATTGATAAGATGAGTTCAGAGACTGGTTACAAAAATTGTGAAAGGTCTGAGGGATAAAACGTATCGGGAGAAACTTGAGGAACTTAAATTGATTGTAAAATCTTGTTTTAAAAAAAATATT
This sequence comes from Lithobates clamitans, assembly GCA_037952925.1. Classification (NCBI taxonomy): domain Eukaryota; kingdom Metazoa; phylum Chordata; class Amphibia; order Anura; family Ranidae; genus Lithobates; species Lithobates clamitans. The sequence continues at coordinate 1,245,646 of JBBGZY010000563.1, forward strand.
TACCTACCTATTTATTTAGATACAGTAGTTGGTTTACTGCTGTGCTATAAATAGTTCTTAAAGTGATTGTAAAGTCTAGTTTAAAAAAAATAAAAATAAATAACAAACATGTTATACTTGCCTCCTCTGTGCAGTTGGTTTTGCACAGAGCAGTATGGATCCTCCTCTTCGCTGCTCCTGGCCTCTACCTCCTGTCGAGTGCCCACACAGCCAGCAGCTTGCTATGGGGGCACCTGAGCCGAGTCACAGCTCCGTGTGTCCATTCAGACAGAGCCCCGGCACCGCCCCCCCTCTTTCCTCTGATTGGCTAACTGACTTTGACAGCCGCGGAAGCCAGTGGCGCCGCTGCTGTGTCTTAGCCAATCAGAAGGAGAGTCCTGGAAGGCTTAGACATTCGTGGACATAGCTGGAGAGAGATGGGGCTCAGGTAAGTAATTAGGGGGTGCTGGGGAGGCTGCTACACACAGAAGTTTTTTTTTTTTATCTTAATGCATTAAGATAAAATAAAACCTTCTGCCTTTACAACTTCTTTAATATGTACAGTATGGAGAAAAGAGGGGAAAGGGAAGACCTGATTGAAATCTTTAACCGCTTGCTGTCCACCCAGGGTACAGCGGCAGCTGCAAGCCAGGCAACATAACTGTATGTTGGCACTGAACTTTCAGATTTGTGGCGTGCATGTCTGCACCCCCTGCTGACCTGTGTTGTGTTTGGACACAGCACTAGTTTGTCATCAGCTTACAGCCAATGATAATGGCTGTACGCCTGCTGATTGGCTATGGCCAATCACAGCACAGAGGTCTGTGATTACAAACACACACACAACTCTGTACACAGACTGCGATCTGGCTGTTTCTCCTCCCTGAACTTGGAGTAGCCAGATCTGTGAGTTGAAGCAGCACACATTACACTTGTTAGGCACACAGTTAACCCCTTGATTTCCACCACTTCCCAGCCAGTGTCATTAGTACAGCGTACAATATTATCACTGATCAGTCAGTGCCCCTCCCAGCCAGAGTCTCTTCGCATTGGATTACCTACCACGCTATCACAGTCAATAGCTGATCACCACCATTATTAGTATAGTATCTGTACGGATCAGTATCTTGGTAACGAACAGAACTATACCAGGGCTAAATTTATGAAGAAATTTGATTTTTTTTAATGTTTTATAACAAAGTAGAAAATATTATTTTTTTTCTTTCAAAATGTTTTATATAACAAAAAAAAAACCCAGTTGTGATCAAATACCACCAAAATAAAGCTCTATTTGTGTAAAAAAAAAATATATATAAATTTAATTTGCGTACAGTGTTGCTTGACTGAGCAAAGAGTTACGTTCGCACAGTTCTAAGTGGCAAAAAGTGCCCTAGTCATGAAGGGGGTGAAACCATCTGAAGGTCAAGGGGTTGAATAGGGTTCAGGAGGACAGTATTTTTGTTATGAAGCCAAGCTCAAGAGCATGGGGACATGAACTCAAATTAGCATCAAGTTCAAAACTAATCTTGGAAATTAAGTATTTTACCGAAAGGGTAGTTGTTTGGAACAGACTTCCAGCAGAGGCAGTCAGTCGACAGAAACTGGATTCGAACATGCTTGGGACAAACCTAGTTTTATACTGTTTAGTTAACGAAAAAAAATTGTATAAACGTGTGTTTAAAAAAGATTACCGTATATACTCGAGTATAAGTCGAATTTTTCAGCACCTTTTTTTGTGCTGAAAGTGCCCCCCTCGACTTATACTCGAGTCAAGCACTTTTCTGCAGCAAAAAAATTCATTTTCCGAACCGACTTTGGGGCCCCGTATCTCAGGGCCACTTGGTGCTAGAAACCCCAAATTTGGTTTGCAAACCCAGTGGACCTGGTACCACTACATATCCAAAGCTGGAGTTCCTAGCACTAAGTGGCCCTGAGATACGGGGCCCCAAAGTCGGTTCGGAAAATGTCATTCTCTGCTGCAGAAAAGTGCTTGACATTTTCTGAACCGAATTTGGAGCCCTGTATCTCAGGATCACTTAGTGCTAGGAACCCCAAATTTGGTGTGCAAACCCAGTGGACCTGGTACCACAACATATCCAAAGCTGGAGTTCCTAGCACTAAGTGGCCCCGAGATATGGGGCCCCAAAATAGGTTCGGAAAATGTCATTCTCTGTTGCAGAAAAGTGCTTGACATTTTCTGAACCGATTTTTGGGGTCCTGTATCTCGGGACCACTTGGTTCTAGAAATCCCAGCTTTGGATATGTTATTGTGCTAGTTCCACTGGGTTTGCACACCAAATTTGGGTTTCTAGCACTAAGTGGCCCCAAGATACGGGACCCCAAAGTCAGTCAACTGTGTCCATCTGTAGCAATGTCATTTCGGGACACTTTGGGTTCAGAGACACCAAATTTTGGCTGCAGCTAGGAACCCTTAACTACCGAGTTTGAAGTTCGGGGGACCTATGGCTGCAAATGGGCGCAGTGAGGCATGCAAATGGGCACAGTGAGGCTGCAAATGGGCATTGTTGACCCTCTTTTCCACTTACAGTAGCTGTGCATTTCTCACCCTCGTCTTATACTCGGGTCAATAAGTTTTTCCCATTTTTTTGTGGTAAATTAGGGCCTCGACTTATACTCGGAACGACTTATACTCGAGTATATACGGTATATATAAAAAAAAAAACGGGTGGAGACAATTGGTCTTCTTCCCTTTTTTTTTTTTTTTTTTAATTTTAGTTTATCTTTTTTTTTTTCTGCTGTCACGTTTCTATGTACCAAAACTCATTTTCGACCCCTATGTACAAAAGATTTTATGACCGTTGTCACTGAAATGGATAGTAAATAAATAAATGTAGTGCTGTGTGTAAAATTATAAATGTAAAGTGCAAATCTCTAAAATAAATCTTACATATAAATGAATAGTCCATAAAATGAAAAAATGAAAAAATAAAACATGAAAAACTCTTCTTGTGATCAGTGTATCCACACAATTCCACCACAGTGATTGTTCGTCCTCAAAAGGAGTGCACACCACCACCAGTAAAAATGCACGCTCACCTCCCAGATGAGTCAAAACTCATATGCGGATCTCCCCACGAGCTCTTTGCTCTCACTTCCTCTTCCCAATCAATGGCGAGTAATCCAGATGGCTCTTTTCCTAATGGTAACTCAGCTCATTAATATCCAAAGAATTGGATCATCTCCCAGCTTGGCTCAAGATTCCATGAGTTCAGGACATGTAAATAATAATAAGTATAGAGACCATAGTGTTCTCCGTATACAAATTTATTCAAAGCCCCCAAACAGACAAGTTGCACTTACAAGATAAAAACTTTTAAAATCTCATAAAAAACCTCCATAGCACCACCGTGTCCACATACACAGTGCCTGGCTGGACGTGACTATCAGCTCCTCCCTTCTAGACGCGTATTGGCCAACCACAGGCCTTCCTCAGTAGATCTGTCACTGAAATGTTTTATAGCCTGCCTATTGAGGGTTCAGAAAATGATTGGCCTAAAAATAAAACTATAGATTCGATCTATGAAACACTCAACTGGCAGAAATTATATAAATATATATATATATAATTAATATTATTATTATTATTATTATTATTTTCTGCTTGACTGTACACGGTGTCTATGAATTCATGACCATTGTGGTCATATGTCCATCATTCCTCACCTTTCAGGAGTACACAGATAAGGAGCTCTAAGTTGCACAATAGTCTACGTTTGACCTGCGTAAGTTGCACAAGCATGTTTAGATGGGCCCCAGTTAATAATTCAGGCAAAGGTAAATGTAGACTTCATTCTGCGACAGCTTGCAGCATGTCTATTTTTAAACATGCAGTAAAAGGATGGGAAACCCAAGCCTGTATTTTCCATGAAATGGAACGTCTTCACCTCCTGATGATGTGAAGGATAATACGAAGCTGGAGCCCGCTGGAAGATGATCTGTGGAAAGCGAGTGTGCACGATTTGTTTTGTTTTTTTTTTTTTGTTTTTTTTCCAGAACAGAAAGAGCTCTGCAAAACCTCAGAAATGAAGCTGTGGACGTTTTTTTATTACATTGCTATTACAGTGCGAACTTGCATCAAAGGCCCCGATTACACCTGTGCGTTAAAAGACGCATGTCACGTTTTTAATTCCTCGCGTAGTGTTGCATGCATAGGTAAAGTTTTACAATGGTTGTTTGGGACAGTCGGGACACCTGTTCAAAAGTGATGCTTATAGCATTGGTAGAGAGGTTTGCAGAAAAACCTGATGTCTTTTTGGGTTATTAAGACCCCTATGTTATAGATGGCTATAGTGACAGCTGTCATTTGCAGAATTTAAGGCTTGTAGGCCAAAAGCCCATGCCTTTTTAGTCACATGATTTCTCCTGCATGAGAAGACGAAGAAATGATTCTGCATTACAACAGAGGTAATATGACCAAATGCATTTATTTTTGGTATTGTGAAGGGTAAAGGTCTGCAGCCCTTAGATTCTCCTTCTTTAACCATCCCAGATTTTCTTTCGCATCTGTGTCCCATTGTGGAGATTTTCCTTAATTTCCTGTCCCATAACCAAACAAGAAGTGAGGGGTAATCCCTGCAAATTAAGGGAATTCCTTGGGGTCACCAGAACTAGTGTCTCCATTGTAAGAGTTCCCCCTCCTAGTACTTTTCTGGGGATATGGGATTTTCTTTTACTTTCGATCATGATGGTAAACAGGACAAATAGAGAGGGTGAATCTCCCTAATGGGGGCACAGACAGCAATAAAAACCCAACGGGTGTTCTAATCCCTCCACTCTATCCGAAAGGGAAAAAAAGTTCTGCCTTTAGTTGTACTTTAAAGGATGTGCTGCTGATGGGTTAATGCCAGATGCCACAGCGTACCTTCAGAGGTCTAGTGGAGTCCATGCCTCATTTATGATACAATTATTGCAAACAGGCAGATAAGTGTATTGCATGTCTCTACTGCAGGAAAGAGCCTGCCTGTCCACAAATTTTATTTTTTCCAACTGTAGTTCTGCTTTTAGTCTTGTGAGTCAAGATCTTATAATGATATGCACATGATTTGTTTTGCCTATATCTCTATTACCTTCATTTTAATGGTCAACTAGCTCTGCAAATGGACATTTTGGTACATAGTGGTCAATATATTCTTACTTTTAAAGTAGAAGTCCAGCCTGAGCTTTTTAGGCTGGGCTTTTCCTAAGGGTCACAGGAGTGCAATTAGTTTTGCACTCCTGTGACCGTTTTCAGCGGAGAGCGGTCTGAAGTCCGCTCTCCGCTGACGTCACTTCCATCAGCCGACTTCTCAAGTCTGGATCTGACAGCTGCCTAGACTGATGGCCGTCTTAGCGAGCAGCTGAGACTACCTGTCCCTGCTCCTCCACAGCTCATCGCTCCAATGAGCATGGAGAAGCAGACAAGGAGTGATGCTGACAGTCAGCATCGCTCTGCTCAGGGAGGAGTGAGAACCGCGCCATCAGCGGTGTTCGGTGGCTCGGTTCTCAGTGCAGAGACGCCGGGGGACAGCTGTAGCATCGGTCTGATGCTCCATCCACTGAGGTAAGTATGATTAGAGAGAAAAAAACATACTTCTCTTTTTAAATCCCATCCCTAGGATTATGGTCTTCTCTGCTTTAGTACCTTTGCCTGTGCACACATCAACCCCATGAAAAAAAGTAAACTACCAGCTGCATAAATTATAAAAGCTGTATATTACTACCTGTTGTGATGTCATGTAACCAGAGATTTCTCTGGTTTAAATGGCTGCCAGGGGAGGGTCTGAGCAACATCACTTCCAGCATTCTTTTCAGGGACTATATGTCCCATGATACCTGTCCTATCTTGATGTAGATCTATTGGATGGTCTTACAGCAGTCATCCCCTATTTTACTGGAACAACCTGCAATCTGCCAAACCACCTCAGAGGTCTTGACTAAAAAAACCTGCACAACATCTTCTCTATCTTCATTCAAGTTCAAGCAATGTGCGCTATAAGACCAAGCAAGAAAATCACCTGTGGACGTCCGTTATGGTTTGGCAGATCCCAGAATTTTTTCAGTAATGTGGATGATAGTATATGATGATAGGATCTGCTGTGCTAATGTATTGTGTAGACTCTATTTTAATACTGACAAGAAGTAAGACATACAATACATTGACATAATTGCTGTGGGCACCATCTACTGAGCCAATTTACCTTTTTTTATATGAAGTATTTTATTCTTGTGTTAAGATTTTAAAATGATGTGTATTAGGCCTCCTTCACATTGACTGTGACATTTAAATCTTGCGACTTTAGCTGAAATCACATGATTTTAAAGCCACATGTCAGTGTGACTTCGGGTGTGGCTTTGAAGACATCTGTGTGGCTTCATGCACAGAGATCTATTCAAGTTGCACCCAAAATCGCCAAAAATAGTGCATGTAATACTTTTTCAAATAGATGCGGCTCCGCAAAGTTGGCGGCGTGCCAATTTGAACAGTGCGATTGCTGGCAATAGGATGTGACTTGTCATGCAATTTGACCTGTCAAATCACTTCACAAGTCGCTCCAATGTAAAAGAGGGCTTAGAAATGTTTTTTCTTACAGTTGGTGATTTGACAATCAGATTATAGACGAGAGATTTATTTAAAAATTCCCCTTGTTCTAACTAACTTTAGTCTATTTGGTCTGGAACAGTTTTGGCCTGGAATAATTTCTTTTTAATTTCTGGGGAAAAGCACTGTTTTTTAAATCCTTTAGAAATGCTCCACAAATGCACATTCGAAGTAAAACACAACCGACCCCCTATGCATGATTTCATGAAACTAGTGGGGGGGTTACATGAATCGGAAGCAGACCAGGGCCCAAGGTGCAATTCATCTACCACTGTTAACACTGTATTGTGATTCACAATGCTAATCTACAAACCATGCCAGTAAAACAAATCCCTTACACCTTTTTTTACCCCCCCCCCCAAATTGAACATCAGGTTTCAGTACAAACTACTGAAGAAGCTGCATTCCGCTTGAACATCCGTCTGAAGACTGAAGTGACGTGAAACCAGAGGCAAAATGGTGTTCCAAGCAGTTGGAAAATTACTCGGCAAACAGTAAGTATCTGTATTTTTTTCAATTTTTATTCTTTTATGCATATAGAAGTCTACTCAATATCTGGATGTTTAGTTGCCAACTACTTTACTACTTGAAGGCCTCATGCACACTGCTGCTCCTAAACTGACATTTTTGGGGCTTATGCCATTTTTCGCCTAAGCCCCTGAACGCACCTCAATAAAAGCCTATGGGGAGATTTACTAAAACTGGTGCAGCTGTGCATAGTAACCAATCCCAGCTTTGCATAGTAACCAGTCCGCTTCTAAATCAAGCTTGTTCAATTAAGCTATGACAATAAAACCTGACTAGTTACTATGCACAGCTGCACACGATTCTGCGTGCAGCAGTTTTAGTAAATCTCCCCCTATGTGTCCATGCACACATAGGCTTTTAGAGGAGAGCAGCAACGTTTAGAGGCATTCAAAGCTTCAGGAGAGGACCTTTTAGGCATAAAAAAATGTCAAACGTGGCTAAGCGCGCCGAAGCGCTACGTGCATTTGGAAGTTGAGCATTTTTTTTTCCATTTCAATGGGCAGAATAGATTAAAATTCTGTCCAATAATCTAAACACTCAAACGCGTTTGAAAAAGAAAGACAGCTTAAAGTGGTTGTAAACCTATAACTTGTTCTTATACCTAAAAGGTAAGGCTTACCTATAGGTACTGTAAATATTTCCCAAACATGCACCGTTTAGGAGATATTTGCTATATATGCAGCCGATGACGTTATTGGCGCATGCACTCTGAAGGAACGACCACGCGGGCTGTTCCTTCAGAATCCTGTGCCCTAAATGATGGCTCCCCCGCACATTCGCAGAAGTGATGTCATCACAGCTGGAGTCCGCGGACCCGAAAGGAAGACAGGTAAAGATGGTAGCGGGCTCCAGTGATTTTAGCACTGGAATGCTTCATTTGCAGGTAAGTTTCACAATGCGCTAGTATGCAATGCATGTAGGAGAAACAGCATGTACAATAACGGAAAATTGTATACTCACCTCACCGTAATTTTCCTTTCCTGACGCATCTTCATGGCAGCACACACTGGGTTGTGACTATTCTCTGTATCTATCATCTAGAAACAGGGTGAGTTTCTGTGTGCTGCCATGAAGATGCCTCTGCCAAGGAAAATTATGAAAAGGTGAGTATACAATTTTCCGTTTTCCTGACGCCTTCATGGCAGCACACACTGGGAAATAACTCGCCAGTCGGGTGGGTGCAAAAAAATTTAAGTTTATTTATTAAAGAGCTGTAGAATTGGCTGTAATAATGGATCTGCCAAAGTCTGCCGCTGTTAGCTGAGCAGAATCTATCTTACAGTGAGAAATGAATGTATGTCTATTTGACCACATCGCTGCCCATGAAGTCGCCACTGCCCTGGTTGAGTGTGCCCTGATGCCCTCCGGAATAGCCAGTTGACGAAAAGAGTATGCAATCCTGATAAAGTTAACCAGCCAGAATGCAATAGTTCGAGAAGTTGCTGGATGACCTTTCCTAGGCCCATGTGGAATTATGAGGAAAGTATCCAACTTTCTGAAGGAAGCTGTGGCTTCCAGATAGTTGTTAGTGCCAGTTTTCACATCCAATGCATGGGGTTCGCCTTGGTTGTTAGTAGAGGATGGAAGGATGATATCCTGATTGTAATGAAAAGAGGATGATACTGTGGGGATGAAATGGTCCAAGGGTCTCAGTGCCACTCTATCGGGATAGAAGATTAGATATGGTTCCTTTATCAATAATGCTTTAAGTTCCGAAACTCTTCTTGCCCGTGTAATGGCAATAAGGAAGGTTAACTTCAAAGTCAGGTTCCAAAGAGAGATTAACTCAGCTGGAAAAAAAGGAGGGTTTGACAGTGCGCCAAGTACTGTTGAGGGCTCCCATGCCGGAAATGTTGTTTTTTTTGAAGGTCTAATTTTCTTTCTCAGGCATCATGGGACACAGAGCCTCAGTAATTACTGATGGGTTATATAGGTATCACTAGGTGATTGGACACTGGCACACCTTAACCAGGAAGTTCAACCCCCTATATAATCCCTCCCCTTGCAGGGATACCTCAGTTTTTACGCCAGTGTCTTAGGTGTTGGACGTGTAAAGATGTCCTGTGCTGAGCTCCAAAGGGAATATCCTATATCCTATACTGGGGCAAGCCAGGTAAACCGGATCCATTTCAAAGGGTCCTTTTTTAGACCGAATTGGATGGCACCCGGGCCTCGTGTCCGAAGAAACACGGTTTTACCTGTAACGCTTCCTCTTTTTAGAGAGCTGGACCCCGCATTTCATAAAATGTTTTTTCTAGCCTTATTTCTGGCCGGGTGCTTTACAGGCCCAGAACTGTGGATCCCCCTATCCATAGGTGGCCCCAGTCTCTGAAGGTTTTTCCAAATGGAGCCCACCGTGAGAGGTGAAGATTGGGTCTGTATAACAGAACCCTGCGGATGGATAAGGTAAGGGAGATTCCACAGAATTTTTTAGTTCTAGTAGGTTTCTCCTTTAAAGTAAATGCATGCTATGCCTATTGTCGCCACCGGGGGGCTGCCAAGAGCACATAGCTTCTCATACTGATGTCTGTCTCAGTGTTTCACGCTGCACAGCTCCTCCAGCCGAGCTCCAGGTAGGATGGGATGGGGGGCTCTCCTCTGGGTGATTCCCCCCAAGAATAGGGGGGGGGGCCGCAGGTGGTCTGTGAGGTGGTAGTATACCGCACTGTCACCGCCGCCGCCATTGCCACATGCAGGCCCCATCACTGCCGGCCTCTCTCCTTCCTTCCCCACCCCCAGCCTTTTCCTCCATGCTTATCCAGGAGGGTCGGCTCTTGTGGGAACCGCACTTTTTTTGAAAAAAACGAGGGGGGCCGTAGAGTGGGGGGGGCAGAGCGTCAGCGCGGCCCCAGCGTGCTCAGATGCCCACATTGCCGGCTGCATGGCTATAAGAGGCACACTTTACAGGTGGACACAGAGCTGACGGTCGCATGTAAGGTGGGACACAGGCATTCTCCTAGGCAGCATTTACTAAGGTAACACTAGACTGGGCATTTGGTAGCAGGGCTTTTGCCGGACTACATCGCTCAGCAGTCAGTGTTCATTTTGTGATACCTCCACCTTGTTGCTTTGCACTATGGGTAGAAGAGGTTCAAATACCCCAAGAACCAGAGGCTCTAGGGGATCTCCTTCAGGTTCTGAGGACCCCCTTTCTGCAGCATCCTCCCCCCCCTGAGGGGCCAGGGAGAGCCATTGGGGTCAGGGGCTACACCTGCTTCTGGCACTTAAGCCCCTGTATACATTACACAGGAGGTTTTTTCCTCAACCATTAATGGATTAGAGGAAAGATTAATGGCCGTGATCACATCTTCAAGAAAACGCGCTAGGCCTTCCTCTGTTTTCCGGGACCCTCAGGCAGAGGAGCTCTGGGATAGGGTAGAAGAATCCCTTTCAGAGGATCGGGATGGGACGGATGATTCCTCTTCAGGGGAATCGGGTGGAGAGGGACCCTCTTCGGCTTCCTAGGAGGAGAAGGTCTTAGCACAGATCCTTGCTGGATTGGTCCGCTCCACATTTAAGTTGCCCGTATCTGAATCAGTTAAAGAACCCTCTTCTTCTTTGGGGTCACTGAAACCTCCTCAAACAGCACATGTTTTTCCTGTTCATAATTTACTTGAAAAGCTCCTTTTATTCTGAGTGGGATCACCCAGATAAACGTTTTTTTCCACCGAAAAAGTTTTCAACACTTTATCCTATGGAAGAAAAGTTTATAAAAATGTGGGGAATACCGGCTGTTGACGCCGCCATCTCCTCCGTAAATAAAAATCTGACTTGTCCTGTAGACAATGCGCAGATGCTCAGGGATCCTGTGGATAAAAAGATGGAGTCCCTGTTGAAGGATGTTTTCTCCTTAGCGGGATCAGTGGCTCAACCTGCAGTAGCAGCGATTGGAGTCTCTCAATACTTAAGAGACCATGTTAAACAGGTCTTCAAAGTTCTACCTGAACAGCAGGCCCAGGGGTTGGCTAACCTTCCAGCGGCCTTATGTTTTGTTGTTGACGCCATCAGAGATTCTAACATCCAAACCTCTCGTCTTTCACTTGGGTTGGTGCATATACATAGAATCTTATGGTTGAGAAATTGGTCAGCTGAAGCACCATGTAAGAAGCTTCTGGCTGGGTTTCCATTTCATGGTGCAAGGTTGTTTGGAGAAGACTTGGATAAATACAGGTAAAAGCCAGTAAATTAGAATATTTTGAAAAACTTGATTTATTTCAGTAATTGCATTCAAAAGGTGTAACTTGTACATTATATTTATTCATTGCACACAGACTGATGCATTCAAATGTTTATTTCATTTAATTTTGGTGATTTGAAGTGGCAACAAATGAAAATCCAAAATTCCGTGTGTCACAAAATTAGAATATTGTGTAAGGGTTAAATTTTGAAGACACCTGGTGCCACAAACTAATCAGCTGATTAACTCAAAACACCTGCAAAGGGCTTTAAATGGTCTCTCAGTCCAGTTCTGAAGCCTACACAAACATGGGGAAGACTTCAGATTTGACAGCTGTCCAAAAGGCGACCATCGACACATTGCACAAGGAGGGAAAGACACAAAAGGTTATTGCTAAAGAGGCTGGCTGTTCTCAGAGCTCTGTGTCCAAACACATTAATAGAGAGGCAAAGGGAAGGAAAAACTGTGGTCAGAAAAAGTGTACAAGCGATAGGGATCACCGCGCCCTAGTCAAGATTGTGAAAAAAAACCCATTCAAAAATGTGGGGGAGATTCACAAGGAGTGGACAGCTGCTGGAGTCAGTGCTTCAAGATCCACCACCAAGAGACGCTTGAAAGACATGGGTTTCAACTGCCGCATACCTCGTGTCAAGCCACTGTTGACCAAGAAACAGCGCGAAAACCGTCTCACCTGGGCTAAGGTAAAAAAGAGCTGGACTGCTGCTGAGTGGTCCAAAGTCATGTTTTCTGACGAAAGCAAATTTTGCATTTCCTTTGGAAATCGAGGTCCCAGAGTCTGGAGGAAGACAGGAGAGGCACAGGATCCACGTTGCCTGAAGTCTAGTGTAAAGTTTCCACCATCAGTGATGGTTTGGGGTGCCATGTCATCTGCTGGTGTCGGTCCACTCTGTTTCCTGAGATCCAGGGTCAACGCAGCCATCTACCAGCAAGTTTTAGAGCACTTCATGCTTCCTGCTGCTGACCTGCTCTATGGAGATGGAGATTTCAGGTTCCAACAGGACTTGGCGCCTGCACACAGCGCAAAATCTACCCGTGCCTGGTTACGGACCATGGTATTTCTGTTCTAAATTGGCCAGCCAACTCCCCTGACCTTAGCCCCATAGAAAATCTGTGGGGTATTGTGAAAAGGAAGATGCAGAATGCCAGACCCAACAACGCAGAAGAGTTGAAGGCCACTATCAGAGCAACCTGGGCTCTCATAACACCTGAGCAGTGCCAGAAACTCATCGACTCCATGCCACGCCGCATTAATGCAGTAATTGAGGCAAAAGGAGCTCCAACCAAGTATTGAGTATTGTACATGCTCATATTTTTCATTTTCATACTTTTCAGTTGGCCAACATTTCTAAAAAATCCCTTTTTTGTATTAGCCTTAAGTAATATTCTAATTTTGTGACACACGGAATTTTGGATTTTCATTTGTTGCCACTTCAAATCATCAAAATTAAATGAAATAAACATTTGAATGCATCAGTCTGTGTGCAATGAATAAATATAATGTACAAGTTACACCTTTTGAATGCAATTACTGAAATAAATCAAGTTTTTCAAAATATTCTAATTTACTGGCTTTTACCTGTATATTCAAAGGATCTCTTGTGGGAAAAGCACTCTCTTACCTGTTAAGAAAAAGAGTAAGCGTCCCTCTTTCAAATGAACTCTTTCCCCAGCGCCAGGGGCATCAGCCTCCAGGCAGTCGTGACGGCCTCCTCCGTCTGGGTCAAGAAACAAGAGTCAACCCCAGGGACAAAAGGAAGTCCTGGGGGAAGAAGTCTACTAGACAAGACACTAAGGCCTCTTTATGATGGGGCGCCCCTGCTCGCTCGAGAGGGGGGAAGACTGCTACAGTTCTCAAAGCTCTGGCAGGAGGACTTCCAGGACAGATGGGTAATCTCCACGGTAACCTTAGGGTACAAACTGGAGTTCTGAGGATTGGACTTTTAATTCCAACCTTTTTACGGTCCAAAAGGCAAATGGGGGTGTCAGACCCATTCTGGATCTAAGGGATCTGAATCGATTCCTAAGGATTCTGTCCTTCCGCATGGAATCAATTTGGACAGTAGTCTCCATCCTGCAGGGAGGAGAATTTCTGGCATTGATAGACATCAGAGATGCATATCTGCATGTATTTTTCCTGCTCATCAGAAGTTTCTGCGCTTCGAGATAGGGGGGCGTCATTTCCAGTTTGTGGCTCTGCCTTTCGGGATAGCCACTGCACCTCGAGTATTTACAAAGATCTTGACTCCTCCTCTGGCCAGATTAAGGGCCCAGGGTATAACTGTCATAGCATACCTAGACGACCTGCTCTTGATAGACCGGTCGGTAGCCTCTTTGAACGAGAACTTGAGGACCTCAAGAACTTGGATTCTCAACCTAGAAAAATCTTTCCTAAAACCAGTAAGAAGACTGGAGTATTTGGGTCTGATCATAAATACAAGCCAGGAGAAAGTATTTCTACCTCAGGCAAAGATCACTGCTTTAAAGGAGCTGATTCTGGTAGTCAGGACCAAGAAGGGTCCTTCTGTCTGCCTTTGTATGAGGCTGCTAGGAAAAATGGTGTCTTCATTCGAAGCAGTTTCCTATGCTCAGTTTCATTCAAGACTGCTGCAATACAGTATCCTGTCGGTCTGGAACAAGAAGGTTCAGGCATTAGACTTTCCGATGCACCTGTCTCATGCGGTGCGTCAGAGCCTCAATTGGTGGGTAATACCCGAAAACCTACAGAAGGGGAAATCCTTTCTACCAGTGACCTGGACGGTGGTAACAATGGATGCCGGTCTGTCGGGTTGGGGAGCAGTTCTGGAACAGTCTGCGGTCCAAGGGGTATGGTCCAAAAGCGAGAGGACCTTACCCATCAACGTTCTGGAGATCCGTGCGGTATATCTAGCCCTAAAGGGCTGGACTCTCAGGCTACAGGGTTGCCCAGTCAGGATCCAGTCCGACAATGCCACAGCAGTGGCTTATATCAATCATCAGGGAGGCACCAGGAGCGGAGCTGCTCAAAGAGAGGTGAACTAGATCTTAGTCTGGGCAGAGAAGCAGGTGCCATGCATATCGGCAGTCTTCATTCCAGGGATAGAGAACTGGCAGGCGGACTATTTAAGTCGCCAGCAGTTACTCCCAGGGGAATGGTCTCTGCATCCCGACGTCTTTTGGGCCATATGCCAAAGATGTAGATCTCTTTGCATCCCCATTCAACAAAAAGATAGACAGATTTGTGGCAAGGACAAAGGATCCCCTTGCATGCGGGACAGATGCGTTGGTGATTCCGTGGCATCGGTTCTCACTGATTTATGCATTCCCGCCTATTCTGCTACTGCCACTACTCCTTTGCAGGATCAGGCAGGAAAGGAAGTCGGTGCTTCTGGTAGCCACAGCTTGACCCAGGAGGACTTGGTATGCAGAAATAGTAAGGATGACGGTGGGTTCCCCGTGGACCCTACCGTTACGCCCAGACCTGTTATCTCAAGGTCCAGTGTTCCATCCTGCCTTACAAACGCTAAATTTGACGGTTTGGCTATTGAAACCCACATTCTGAAAAATCGTGGGCTTTCAGGTCCTGTGATATCTTCCTTGATCAATGCAAGGAAGCCAGCTTCCAGAGTAATTTATCATAGAGTCTGGAACACTTATGTATCCTGGTGTGAATCCAGGAGTTGGCATCCCAGAAAATATGTGATAGAATTCTTGATTTTCTACAATTGGGATTAGAGATGAAGTTGGCCTTGAGTACCATTAAGTGCCAGGTCTCGGCCTTATCAGTATTGTTTCAATGACCACTTGCTTCGCATTCGTTGGTCTGAAACTTTATGCAGGGGGTGACGCATCTTAATCCTCAGGTTAAGGCGCCCCTAAACCCCTGGGACTTGAACTTGGTTCTGTCTGTTTTACAGAAACAGCCTTTTGAACCAATACGTCAAATTTCTTTGGTCTTGTTGACAAGAAACTTAATTTTTCTGGTAGCCATCTCTTCTGCTAGAAGAGTATAAGAATTAGCAGCTCTTTCCTGTAAAGAGCCTTATTTGAATATACACAAGGATAGAGTGGTATTGCGCCCTCATCCTAGGTTTTTACCGAAGGTGGTTTCAGATTTTCATCTAAACCAAGACATTGTTCTGCCTTCCTTTTTTCCAGATCCCTGTTCTTCGGAAGAAAGGTCACTACGTTCTTTGGATGTAGTAAGAGCAGTCAAGGCCTATCTGGAAGCAACTGCTCAAATTTGCAAAATGGATGTTTTGTTCGTGCTGCCAGAGGGTCCCAATAGAGAACAGGCAGAGTCAAAAGCTACCATTTCTAAATGGATTCGACAATTGATTATTCAGGCTTACGGTTTGAAACAGAAGATTGCTCCGTTTCAGAGCAAGGTACATTCCACAAGGGCTATTGGTGCTTCTTGGGCAGTGCATCACCGGGCCTCTATGGCTCAAATCTGCAAGGCCGCAACCTGGTCTTCAGTAATACATTCACCAGATTTTATCAGGTGGATGTGAGAAGGCATGAGCATATCGCCTTGGGGCGTAGTGTGCTGCAGGCAGCGGTACAGGGTCCTCAGGTCTGATTGCACCCTACTTGGTTGTGGTTCCCCTCCCCTCAGGTAGCATTGCCCTGGGACATCCCATCAGTAATTACTGAGGCTCTGTGTCCCGTGATGTACGAGAAAGAAAATAGGATTTTTTATAACAGCTTGCCTGTAAAATCCTTTTCTTTTGATGTACATCACGGGACACAGGTCCCGCCCCTCTTCTAATACACTTATATTGCTTGGCTACAAAACTGAGGTATCCCTGCAAGGAGAGGGATTATATAGGGGGTTGAACTTCCTGGTTAGGGTGTGCCAGTGTCCAATCGCCTAGTGATACCTATATAACCCATCAGTAATTACTGAGGCTCTGTGTCCCGTGATGTACATCAAAAGAAAAGGATTTTACAGGTAAGCTGTTATAAAAAATCCTATTTTTAGGCAGGCCTTCATAAACTGGATTACCGGCGGGTGTAAGGCCCATCTAATGCCCGTTTTAGCCGATAGGCTGGAAACGTGAACTTTAAGGGTACTTGAACTCAGTCCTTTATTAATACCCAATTGAAGAAACTCTAGAATTTGCGGCGGTGATATTGGGTTCCAGTTCTTTTGTTGGGCCAGCGAGCAAAACCTACCCCAGACTTGTGTGTGTGTGTGTGTGTGTGTGTGTGTGTGTGTGTTTGTTTTTTTTTTTTGTTTGTTTTTTTTTGGTGGTTTTTCTGGCCTGTAGAAGAGTCGAAAATTACTTCTTGTGACCATCTCTGCGCTAGCAGCTGAGTCCTCTCAATTTCCATACTGTCAAGTGTAACTTCTCCGGTGCTGGATGCAGGAATTGACCCTGGGATAGGAGGTCTGATGTTACTGGGAGAGGCAGTGGTTGTTGCAGGCTGAGCTGTAGTAGGGTTGTGAACCAAGGCCTCCTCGGCCAAAAGGGAATTACTGCTATCACTGTGGCTGATGATCTCCGAAGCCTGGATAGGAATCTTGCGATTAAGGGAATTGGTGGAAAAATGTATCCCAACTTGAAATTCCACAGGTGGATCAGGCAGTCTATTCCCTCGGCCGATGGGAAGGCTGCTCTTGACAGAAATCTCCGACATTTGGTGTTCACAGGAGTAGCTGCCAGGTCGATCTCCGGTATTCCCCAAGTTTCTGAAAGGAGAGAAAAGGCCTGCTGGCTCAACGACCATTCGTTGTTCGAGAGAAGTTCCCTGCTTAGATAGTCGGCCAGCATGTTCTGTCCTGCTGGGACATACACTGCCCTCAGGTCTACCAGATGTACTTGTGCCCAATCCAAGATAGGGCGAACTTCTTTCATTAGTGTGCGACTCCTCGTACCTTCTTGCCTCTGAATATATGCTACAGCAACTCTGTTGTCCATTTGAATCAGAACACTTTTTTATCGTACATCATAGGACACAGAGCCTCAAGTAATTACTTGGTGGGTTATGGGCCTACCTTCAAGTGTTGACACTGGTATAACCAATACAGGAAGTTGACTCCCCTAAATAACCCCTCCTCCTTCCAGGAGTCCTCAGTTTTTTCGCCAGTGTCTAAGGTGTTAGTCACGAGTGAAGATGTGCTCTGAGGAGCTCCAGGGAGGGATCCATGCTGGATTTAAAAAAACCTTCACAACCGGATCCATCCTCGCCACTGAGGCCATAGGATGGTACCTGGGCCTCGCATTGAAGAACGAGATTTTGCCTGTAAGCTTCTCTTTGAGAGCTGGAACCAGGACTCTTTTTGGTTTTTCATATTACCTAAAGTTGTTCCTGAGGGGTGCTATACAGGTCCAAAGGAGCGGAACCCCTTTAAAAAGGGCCCCAGTCTTTGAAGGTTTAACTACGCTGCCCGCCGTGATGGGTGAAGGTTGGATCTGTCTGTTAAATCAGCAGTATCCTGCAGCAAGGATAAGGTAAGGGGAGAAGCCTATGAACTGTAAAAAGTCCACCTATGCCTTTTTCTACAAAAAAAAATAAATATATATATATATATATATAATATTATTATTATTATTATTATAAACTGTATGCCTTTTAAAATGTCTCCTCTAGAGGGAGTATATTACACTTGCCTAGTAAGATGCCTTTTTCAGCAGCTCTTTGTCTGGCTATAGCAGCGGGTGTGGTCCCTGCAGCCAGAGGGGAGTTCTTAATTGAACAGATGGTGTTCCTCTTCTCAGGGATCTAAAGGGGTTGCAGCAGTAGTTTATGAACATACAAAACCAGTCATTTGCATTTTTTTTTGTATAAAGTGAAGTCTTCCTTTAAAACTAGGAACTTAACAAACACTGCTGATAAAAATTCCCCTCCCCCTCCCCTCTCCTCCTGGAGAGGTGCGGTAACAGCTGACACTTATGTGTAATCAGGTTCTCACCTGAGGCTTAACACAGATGCTTAGTTCATATGCTGAAGACAGAAGTCTGTCACACTAAGAGACACAGGAGCGCTGGGCATGTAAAGGTGTGTAAACAGGCATTTTCAGCACAGGAAATATTATGGTACTCAGTATCAAAGGTTGATCCTTATGGTGACATTGTTTTCTTTTGCTAAAACTATTGTTCAGCAAATACCATCATTTGTTAAAGTGCCTCTGCTGTTGTGCTTAGCACATTTGATTTCCAGTGCACCACAAAGGTACCAAGGATTCCACCCCCAGGCACTGGGAACTCCAGTCATGCCTCCACACTGTCATCCTCTCCGGAGATACCTGACATGGCAAGCCAGGGTGAGTCATTGGAAGCAATTGGTGGTGCAACTGCTTCTCGCACTTCAGCCCCTGTGTATGTGACTGAAAATGCGTTCTCCTCTGCCCTGTTGGGCTTAGAAGGAAGATTAGCAGCTTTAATCGCATTCTCCATCCAAGAGGATAGGAAGCATGCTAGATCCCCCTCCCCCACCTCAAACACCTTTTTCCAAGGGAACAGTGGGCACAGGATGAGGTGTTATCCTCAGGTGATCACGGGGGAAAACAAACCAAATTTTCCTCTGTGGAGGAAACAACAGTTGATGAACCTTATGCAACCTCACAATCTGACAGATTGATGGTACAAACTCTTACAGAGATGGTTCATTCCACTTTTTATACTACTCCTAACAGAGTAAGCTGAAAGTCCAGGTCCCTTTGTTTTGTTTTTGTTTTTTTTAAAAAAACCTTTTTACAGCGCTTATTTATGCTAAATGGGATCATCTGGATAAGCATTTTTTCCCTCCAAAGAGTTTCTCAGTTCTCTATCATGGAGGAAAAATTCACAAAGGTTGGAAAGTACCAGCAGTAGACGCTGCGATTTCCAGCATCAAGATGCATAATTGCTTAAGCATCCAACAGATAAGGGGTTGGAATTCTTTTGTTAAAATCCTCCTACCAATGGCGCTATGTTTCGCCATAGATGCCATAAAAGACCCTATCCACCAGGCGTCTCGCCTTGCGCTTGTGCTTAAACACATGCTTAAGACCCTGTGGTTAAAAGGGTTGGTCAGCCGAAGCATCTTGCAAAAAAGGGTGTCTGAATAGTTTCCCTTTTCATTGGGGAAGGTTTGGTGAAATACATCCAAATGATTTTTAGCAGTAAAGCCCTTTTGTCCAGTAGAAGGTTTAAATGTCCTTTTATTTAAAGTGAAGCCATGACAGCTTACAGGTTAAGTACTCTGACGGCCAGTGCAGCCATGGGAGACTTCCTGACAGACATGGGTTCAGATCCACATGTCGGCGTTCACTAGTGAAGGAGCCACTCCTCACAGGTTAACTACTCTGACGGCCAGCGTAGCCATGGGAGGCTTTCTGAAAGACGTGGGACCTCGTCCTCACGTTGGCTCCTTATGACCTTGGACAAGTCACTTAAACAGATTCCTTCCCCTGCGCAGGGGCAGCTGCCTCTAGGCAGCGGTGACGGCCTCCACCGTCAGACTCTAGGGCATGAATTCCAAGAAATACTGTTCAGATCTGTGCGACTTCAAGGTAATCCTTGCACTACTTTGGTACCACTTTGATGCGACTTGAGGTCCATAAACCTCTAGAATACACAGGCATTGTTTCCCGTCGCATCAAAATCGCGCCCCGAAAACTTCTAGCGCCTATCGGCATCAGGGATACATATCTGCATGTCCATATATTTCCCGCTCACCAAAGGTTTCTGCGGTTTAAAGTAGAACAGCAGCATTTCAGTTTAAAGCCTTGCTCTTCGGGCTAGCTACAGCACCTCGAGTGTTCACAAAGGTGCTAGCCCCACCTGTAGCCAGGTCAAGGGCACAGGCTTAAACAGTCTTGGCATACCTAGACGATCTATTGCTAATAGACCAATCGCTGTTTGGAGTAAGGTGTACGCATTGCAGCCAGTTACCTGGAAAGGTCTGGGTTGCATTCTCAACCTAGTAAAGTTTCCAATAAAATTGCTAAAAAAGGGCTGCAGTATTTGGGTCTGATGATAGATACAGCCCAGAAAAAGGGTCTTCTTGCCCAGAGAAAAAAAAAACACCACTCTATAAAAGAGTTGGTGTGGATGGTCAGGTCAAAAGGAGGTCCCTCCATTCACCTTTGCATGAGGTTGTTAGAAAGGATGGTGGCTTCATTCGAAGCAGTTCCCTTTGCCCAGTTCCATTCGAGACAAAACCGTATTCTATTTTCTTGGAACAAAACGATCCAAGCTTTGGACTTGCCAATGCGGCTGTCCCTAAGGGTGTCCCAAAGCCTCAATTGGTGGTTACTAAAGAATGTCCTAAAGGGTAAATCCTTCAGACCACTTATCTGGAAAGTGGTAATGACAGAGAAGACAACTGTCCAAGGACAGTGTTCAAGAACCGAAAGAGCCTTGCCTATCAACATCCTAGAGATTCGGGCAGTGCGTCTGGCTCTAAAAGCCTGGACTTCCAGGTTAAGGGATTGTCCCAACAGGATCCAATCCGTCAATGCCACGACTGTGGCCTATATCGATCACCAAAAGGGGCACCAAGAATCTCTCAGTGCAGAGAGAAGTGAACCATATTCTAACTTGGGCAGAAAGAAATAGTCCGTGCCCATCGGCAGTCTTCATTCCGGGAATAGAGAATTGAGACGCGCACTACATGTGCCGCCAGCAGATTATTCCCAGGGGAATGGTCTATTCACCCCGACATGTTTCGGGCTGTTTGTCAAGGATGGGGGACTCCGGATGTAGATCTATTAGCATCCAGTGTAACATAAAGTTAGTCAACTTTGTGTCCACAACAAAGGATCGACTTCTTTGCAGGATCAAGCTGGAAAGAAAACCGGTAATTCTGGCAGCACCAGCATGGCCCAGAAGGTCATGGTATGCAGAGGTCGTAAAGATGGCAGTGGAGGATCTGTGGTCCCTTCCACTAAGGCCAGACCTGCTCTCACAGGGGCCGATCTTCCATCCTACTTTACGAATGCTAAATTTAACGGCCTGGCTATTGAGACCCACATTCTGAAAAGACGTGGGCTTTCCAGGGCAGTTATTTCTACTTTAATGCTAGGAAGCCAGCTTCTAGAGCTATATATTAGAGTCTGGAAAGCTTAAGTTTCCTGGTGTAAATCCAAGGGTTGGCACCCTCGGAGATATATTATAGGCAGAATTCTTGCCTTTCTACAAGTAGGCGTAGAGATGAATTTGGCCCTGAGTACTATTAAGGGCCAAGTCTCAGCCTTACCAATTTTATTTCAAAGACCACTTGCTACGCATTCTTTAGTCCAGGGTTTCATGCGAGGAGTGATGTGGATTAATCCGCCAATTAAATCACCCTTAAGCCCTTGGGACTTGAATTTAGTTTTGTCAGTGTTACAAAAACCGCCATTCGAACTATTACAGCATGTTCCCTTAGTCCTTCTGACTAGGAAGCTGATATTTTTGGTTGCTATATCCTCAGCAAGGAGGGTTTCAGAATTGGCTGCTCTTTCCTGTAAAGAGCCTTATTTGGTTATTCATGAGGACAGAGTGGTGTTGGGTCCTCGTCCAGGTTTTTTACCAAAAGTGGTCTCAGGTTTCCACCTGAACCAAGATATTGTCCTGCTGTTTTTTTCCAAAACCATGTTGGTTATTCATGAGGACAGAGTGGTGTTACACAATCGTCCAGGCTTTTTGCCAAAAGTGGTTTCAGGCTTTCATCTGAATGAAGATATTGTCCTGACATCGTTTTTTTCCAAAACCATGTTCCAAAGAAGAAAAGTCACTACATTGTCTTGATGTGGTGAGAGCAGTGAAGATCTAGTTAAAGAAAACTGCTCAGATTCGTAGGACTGATGTCTTATTTATTCTGCCAGAGGGTCCTAAAAAAGAACAGGCAGCGTCAAAATCCACTGTGGCCAAGTGGATTCGGCAGGTTAAAATTCAAACTTATGATTTAAAGGGAAAGATTCCCCCTTTTCAAGTTAAGGCACACTCTGCCAGAGCGGTTGGTGCTTCTTGAGCAGTGCATCACCAGGCCTCCATGTCTCAGATCTGCAAGGCCGTGACTTGGTCTTCAGTGCATACATTTACAAAATTTTATCAAGTAGATGTAAGAGGGAATGAGGATATCGCCTTCGCGTGCAGTGTGCTGCAGGCAGCAGTATAATTCCTCAAGGTCTGGGGGTGCCCTACGGGTTGTGTCTCCCTCCCCTCAAGTATGGGACATCCCACCAAGTAATTACTTGAGGCTCTGTGTCCTATGATGTACGATAAAGAAAATAGAATTTTTTTATACAGCTTACCTGTAAAATCCTTTTCTTGGAGTACATTATAGGAAACAGAGCTCCCGCCCCTCTTTTTTATGGGGTGAGAGTATATTGCTTGGCTACAAAAACTGAGGACTCCTGGAAGGAGGAGGGGTTATATAGGGGAGTCAACTTCCTGTATTGGTTATACCAGTGTCAACACCTGAAGGTAGGCCCATAACCCATCAAGTAATTACTTGAGGCTCTGTGTCCTATGATGTACTCCAAGAAAAGGATTTTACAGGTAAGCTGTTTTAAAAATCCTATTTTTCCCTGCAGGTATGGCGCAAAGGCCAGAAGCACCTGAAAGGCTGCTCTGAGCTCCAGTATATTCGATACTATACCATGAGTTCGGAACTGCCACTGCCCCTGGGCTGCTAGATTTTGGTAATGAGCTCCTCATCCCTTCTGTCTGGCATCTGAATAACAACTTCTGGCTGTGGAGGGACTATGGGCTTGTACCTCTTGAGGTTGCTGAAACTTGTCCACCACCACATCGATTGTTTCACATATCTGTGGATGTAGATTGTCTGAAGCATTGATGCTCCACTCCGCTGCTTCATAAAGGAATTCTGCAACACTCTCGCGTGCCACTGGGGCCACTGGAT
Source organism: Lithobates clamitans (assembly GCA_037952925.1). Classification (NCBI taxonomy): domain Eukaryota; kingdom Metazoa; phylum Chordata; class Amphibia; order Anura; family Ranidae; genus Lithobates; species Lithobates clamitans. Next base: position 1,268,763 of record JBBGZY010000563.1, read on the forward strand.
CAAGGGCAGAGTTGCAGATATGGAACCTGGACGCTCATACAAACTCTGGCTGGTAAACGTGTTGCTGAAATTAGCCTCTCTATTTTTTGGATTGGATGCATAACTTTCTCCTGAGGAATCTGTACTCTGTTCAGAATGGTGTCCAATTCTGCCCCCAGGAATACCATATTCTGTGTGGGCTGCAATTTGCTTTTCTACCAATTGACTAGCCGACCGAAATCTCGCAGGGTTGTCAGTAAGATCTCCCGGTGCTGGATCAAGACCTGGCGATTTTTTGCTAAAAGTAGTATGTTGTCCAGATAATGGTGTATTCTTAGACCTCTCTCTCTCTCTCTCTCTCTCTCTGAGATATGCAATGATGGGTAGAAGAACTTTGGTGAAGTTTCTGGGAGCCGACGAGATGCCGAATGGTAGGAACTGGAACTGGAAGTGATAGTGGTTGATTGAAAAGCGGAGAAATCTTTGAAAGGCAGGATGTATTGGAATGTGTAGATAGGCGTCCGACAAATCTACGGACAGCATCCAATCTTTTAGATTCATTGCTAATAGTATGGACTGGAGGCTTTCCATCTTGAAGGACTCTAATTTGATGTTCTTGTTGTACTTGTTTTAAGTTCAGCACTGGTCATAAATCCCCTGTTTTTTCTTTTTTACAAGAAATAGGGGGGAGTAAAATCCTCTGCCCCTTTGACATGATGGAACCTCCAGGATAGTCTCCTTTTTGTTTTAACTCTGTTATATATTTTAGAAGGATCTTTCTCTTGACTGGAGAAGATGGGAGTCTGGTTGGATAAAATTGGTTTCTGGGAATTCTGGTTAAGAACCTCCACTTGTGACCGAACTTGATTGTGGAAATGGTCCAAGGGTCTTTGATGTTTTTCGACCATATTTGTGCGAATCTCCTGAGTCTGGCACCCACCCTTGGAGGATGGGCGGGCGTAACTTCAAAAAGACTTCTGCTGTTTGCCAGAAGGGGTGGTCTTGGTTTTTGGCATTTTCAGGAAAGATGACTGTGTGTTCCTCCCAGTTTCGCTTAAACTCTTTACCTGGTCTATAGGTCTTCTATGACGTGATCGGCAATGTCGCGAGCGGCTGTGGCAAGAGTGACCATGGCGAGAATGACTATGGCGTGAGTGCCTATGATGGGATGAGGAGCATGACTGGCTTCTGCGGATCTTCTGCTTGAGATATGGCTCGACTGTTATTTACATTTTGATCTTGACCCGAAGGGCTGTCAGAAGGTGCCATGTTAGTAGATATGCTCTTTTTTCTCTCCAATACTTACCACTCAAGGTGGACAGCCTCTTAACTTTATTGGATGAGGGTGGTCTGTGTGGGCAGTGGTCTCCATGAGCAGTGCAGATAGAGGCAGGCAGGAAAAAATAGGAACCCTGGAAGGATACACAAAGATCAGGAAAAAATAGAAAAAATAACATAAAATCCCTGGACTATAGGGAAGGATAAAGGATTGGGGCACTTACCTGGAAATTTTGGATGATTACATACAACATTGTATGCAATACAGTGACCTGGGATCACTGACAGGCATTCGTGTGCTTTTAAAAACGCCACCACCGTTGTGGCGGAAATGACGCTTTAGCGCATGCGCAGAGGTGCCGCGATCGCGGGGGCGCCATCTTTGAATCTGGCAAAGGTCTCTGAATGGCCGAATCCCCCCCGCATGCGCAATGCAGAGGGAGAGACGCGGCGGCCATGACGGTCTGGACCGAGTGCTGTGGGAGTACAGATCCCAGTACATAAACAGGAAGAAAATAGCATAAGTTTAATGCCACAGGAGGAGCAAAATAATAGAAAAATAAAGAGGAGACCGCTGCAATATTTAAAGCTTACTTTCGTGCCAGATGATTCTGCTGCCGATGCCCCTGAGACCACCAGAGCAGGGTTCCCTCCATAGAAGCTCCTTTAGAGACTGTACAGGAGGGACTTCCAATCAGGAGAGGCTTGAACCTGCTGGGGCGATGCGGTAAGAGGCTTGCGATGTGCAATGTGACGTTTTGACATGGCTTTCGCCCTGCAATGGTACGGAGATGGGTGGGGGTCATCTTCCCCTCACTCGTCTCCATACCCAGCAAGGAAGAGGATCTGATCGCGTCCACCGCTGTCGACGGCTCCGGTAAGCGGCGGAGGGTACCGGAGCTCCGCCGCAGAGACCACAGCCGCAGCCAAAGTAGAGGATACCGGGTTATGGCAGCTATCTGCTGCCATAACAACGATACTCCTCTTCAAAGTTAGGACGTATATCGGCGTGCATCAGTCCGGAAGTGGTTAAAAAGTCAACTATAGATCTCTGCAGTGTCTAAATGGCCCTTTGTCACATAAAAAAATATTTGATATATGTTTTTGTTAAGATTATACCAGCCATTTACCTGACCCTAGACTCAGTTACTCCTCTTTTTCATCTCAGCAGTAAAATGAAGAAGAAAGCCTCAGCAGAAACGGAGAAACTCTACTTGGAACCTCGATACACATCTGCCCGAATACTAGATGCTGATGTATTAATGCTGGTGGCATTACCTAAAGGACTCAACGTAGACGAATGGCTGGCCAGTAATGGTAAGTTAAAAAAAAATTTTCATCAGCTTGGGCTGCTTTTGTATCATTTCTTCTGAACTCATGATCATTTTAATGTGCTCTCTATCTATGAATACATCCAAGACCACAAGGAAAGTAGCCAAGTACACATTTGATTTTTTTTTTTTTTTTATATGGGAATGAAAATTCTTCCTGCCACAGAATTTGTAGTTCTGGTCAGCTAGCTGTGATCTGGTTCACTATTTCAGTAAAATTGGAGTGATGGAGTAAAGAATATCAGTCCCAATCCTTGGCAATTCAGACTGAGCATATAATAAAATAAAAATAATTAAATATATATATAAAAAAATGCAGAAGCATAAGTTAACTTGGTGAAAACTTCATGTCAGAAAGGTCAGTAGATTCAGAGATAGAGGCAACTCCCAGTTATGCGCATCTCAATTTTTTTTTTTTTTTCTGTACAGTTAAGCTTGCCCAGCCATCCCTTGTCTTATAAGTCTCTCTACTGCTGAGTGAGGCCATCCATTACAATAAAGGGCCAACATAGATATTTAGAACAGTGAACAAACAAAGGGTGCACCGACCTTGTGCATTATCCTTATATATCATTTATTACCAAAATCCGAGTACATTGTTATACTCACAAACCAATGTATGTATAAGCTCCTTAAAATAAATCCAGGAACCGAACATTAGAACTTCTGCATATCCTCCTATCCCATCACAAGACGAAGCTATGCAGGTCTGGAAGGCTGAGGCGCTTCACGGGATATACCTGAGGAAAAGGGTATGTCCCTCGAAATGTGTCAACATTTCGGACCCGCTTAGGTCCATCTTGTGCTGAGAAGATATGCAGAAGTTCTAATGTTCTCTTCCTGGATATATTTTGATGAGATTGTACTTACGTTGGTTTGTAGGTATAATATGTACTCTGATTTTATTATTAAATGGTATATAAGGATAATGCATTAGGCTGGTGCGCCCTTTGCTTACTGTTCTAGCATATTCCGCCTACTACCAGTCTTTGGAGGGCAGCAAAGCGTGGTGCTTATATTTGGATCAAGAATTAAACAGTAGAAGCAATAGTATCTGAGTACCACACTTGAGCGCAGGAGGTTGCTTCTTCTATAGATGTTTGGAACATCGGAAAAATGGGACCAAACTCAACTTTACAAGTCAGAAGAGTCAGGATATGCATATAATATGAGCTGTTTATACCTTGAAAACTGTGGCACTACAGCTTTTTTACAGCCATTTATCCCTGCACAGTTTTAAAACGGTACTCAGTGCCGTTATCTATTTTGCCTCTTTCTGCAGCAACAGATTATGATACTATTATGATAACGTGTAAGTAAAGGCTGAAGATGAAAAACTGTAAACAGGCAGGCTTCTGGGGGAAAAAAACGTGCAATGTCTCTTCTGCACTAAAATACGCTTACCTGCTCCTTCAAAGTCTTCTGTGGTGTGTGTATACACTGAGGTGCGCTCAGTTTACATTCCGGCATAGCCTGTGTGCTGGGATGACTGCACTGCAATGCATGCGTGGGAGTGATGTCATCCTGCCCTGGCCAAACAAGGCAGCAGAAGAATGCCACCTGGGAGAAGATCCTGTCAAGTCAATTACAACAGCTGCTGGTTACATTGATTAAACTCTTGTTCCAATGACTTTGGGGGAAGAGAATAATCTGTGACTCTGGGCATAGGGATATGTATACATTTTTGTTGTAATGTTATTGAACTTTTTTTTCTTTTTTCTTTTTTTTTTTCTTTTAAGCATCTGCATTCTACAACCACGTCAGTCTCATGTATGGTTCCATCTCTGAATTCTGTACAGTATCATCCTGTCCCACAATGAAGGCTTGGGCCATGTAAGTTGTTGTGTTTTTTGTTTTTTATATATATATATATATATATATATATATATATATATATATATATATATATATATATATATATATATATATATATATATATATATATATATATATATATATATATATACATACACACACACGAGAATTGCTTGAAGCAGAACTCCAGCCAAAAGTAAGATCAAATTTAATAGCCCATTATCAGCTTTTTCTGCAATAATAAACTTTGAATCCAGAGTGGACATCGCATAACCACCACCCAGTACTTCTTTTACACCACTAGATGTCCTCACCTTGATGTCCAGCATTCATTAACACACTTCCTGAGCCCAGGTTGTCATGAATTCACCCCAGTCTGTGAACTTTACAGTGAAAGGAAAAGTAGCACAGTAATGCGCTTATCACTATGTCACCCTTTCTATTCTGAGCAACATGCTTCTTGTCAGCACGTGCCCTGATTAACTTATTTTGCTGTTTCTTCCTCTCATGCTGGAGACCTGCTGTGCAGGGACTGCAAGAGCTACATTATTGTGTGTCTTATATCTGCCTACAGTTCAGCTTTAATAATGATAGTCTTACTGATGTTTATTTAAGCAGACCTAACATTGGATTCTCAGCACCTGCTTATTACAGGGTGTTGAAGCTGATTCCTGCTTTCCAAATGCATCTAGAGATATATTGATGCCATTGGGATAATCTGTCCAGACTACTTTCCTACCACCACAAGAAACAATCTTTCATAAAATTACACCCCGGTAATTTTTTTTACTCTGCACTGGAATGTGTGCATAATCCGGCAGACAGGAATCAGAATGTTGTCAGTAACATAGGTGTTGCTAGGATTCTGAAAGGACTAGAGCACTCTTGGGTGCCCCTAGAGCGATGTTGGCGAATTGTGCATGTTGCCACATCAGATTCAACAGTGGGTATAACTTGAAGGGGCATAGTTAAATAGAACAAGTGCTTACTCGCTGTGTGTGCGCTAAACACAGTAAACACTTGGTCAGAGGTATGTAATGTACAGCACAGCTTACATAAACTACCAGTTAAATTTTATAATATACAGCAGTCAGCAGTATGTAATATAGAGCATATATTCCTGGCCACTGCACTCTTTGGCGTTATCCATGGTATGCACTGTGCAAAGTGGTCAGTGTAGCAATCCCTTACATTGGTGGTCAGTGGTGAAGTGCAGTGCCCCCTAACCCTAACACTGGGGACCAGTGGTAAAGTCTAATGCCTTCTTAAAGCGGACCTTCAGTCATATATTTTTTTTTTTTTGTAAACTTTCCATCTATCAAATCTTCTGCACTTGTTTTTTTAACTTTGGACAGTAAATAAATACCTTTATACAGCTTACTTCCTGTTTCTTCTCTGGTAAAAAGTATAGACTTATGACATCATGCACCTCCTCCCTCTATAATACAGGGATGGTGTCTGATAAAATATCCTTCTGTTTTTAATCAAAATTACTGCATTGTTATTGCCTTTTATTGTCAGATCAGTGTCACTACATCAGGGTAGTCAGGTGCAGAGTTTTATAAAATCTTGTTGCCTTGCATTTGGAAGGCAGGAAGTTGCCATGGTGTTTTGTGAATAGGAGTTGCTGGGCACACAGTTTTTATATAATCACAGCATTTTTTTTTTTTTTTTTTTTTTTTTTTTTACAGTCTATTCCATTTTTTTACAATGTTATTAGTCACCCATTGTGGAATGCACGTTTTACCTTTTGGTTTTTAATTCTGTGGAAACTTTCTTTCTGAATTGTAATTCTTAATGAACACGGACTGCCATATTTACTTTTTTCATATATATACTGCATACTGCTGTTCCTGCTTGGTACAATAAAGTGTAACTTAAAGGCAACATTTTCTTTTTTTTTTTTTTTTCCTAAGCTTTAGTTGGAACGATAAAGGGTTAGAACCACTGTAATGCCCCATACACATGGTCGGATTTTCCGACGGAAAATGTTCGATGGGAGCTTGTTGTCGGAAATTCCAACCGTGTGTAGGCTCCACCGGACATTTTCCATTGGAATTCCCGTCACCCAAAATTTGAGATCTGGATCTCAAATTTTTCAACAACAAAATCCGTTGTCATAAATTTCGATCGTATGTACACACTTCCGATGCACAAAGTTCCACGAATGCTCGGAATCAAGCAGAAGAGCCGCACTGGCTTTTGAACTTAATTTTTCTTGGCTCGTTGTACGTCACCGCTTTCTTGACGTTCAGAATTTCAAACAAGATTTGTGTGACCGTGTGTATGCAAGACAAGTTTGAGCCAACATGCGTCAGAAAAAATCCATGGATTTTGTTGTCAGAATGTCCGATCGTGTGTACGAGGCATTAGGGTGAAACACGGACACAGTCTGCAACAAAACTCTAATTGTCCTGATCACCAGTGTCCCTGGCTATTAAAGTAAACAGAAATAAAGGGAAAAGTCTTCCAATAGGGACACATCTCACCGTGACAACTGTCTAAGAGGAGATATCTCTCACATTAGAAAGAAATCCTCTCACTTCCTGTTGAGTCTGCAGGTCAGGATGTAAAGCGTGAGCTTCATGAGAAACAGATGGCAAACAAACTAACAATTCTTTAACTCTCCCTACTTAAAAAATGAAAATAAAAGTTTTGGCTTTACATATGCTTTAATACTATTCACATGCCAGGTAGATACAGTAGCCATTGCCCTCCATCTACAGCACTTAAACCGTTTTTGAATGTCAATGCTTTTAGGTGCATTGTAAATAAATGTAGCTTGAGAATCACATGGTTTTTACTGGTTTTCTGACTATTACCCTGTGGAATGTGGTTGATTTGCATATATTATCCCTTTTGGGTATTTAAATTATTAAATATTGTGTTTACACCTGTATGGTCACATGTGTTCCGCTTGAGTCTGTAAAAATTCCCATCTGTTCTGATTCTGATATAGTGACCTCCAAGACTGGTCAATCATTAACATGCTGTTATGTTGAAGTGATTGTTGTGCACCAGTAAGTTAATGTAATACTGTCAAAGGTAAACAAGGAACATTGACCGTGTAGTTACGAAGAATCCTATTTCTCTGTAGCTAATTCAGATATCTTTAAAAAGTAAGCCATGTACAAACTGATATTCGGTTTTTCTGCAGATGCCACAAAATTGGAACATGCACACAGCTGTTATTGTTTTAAGCACACTGGTTTATGAGGTCTTTCTATCTGCATTACCAGTTCAACCAGCCTGTTGCAGCCATTATGAAGGGGGGGTCTACATGTTAACTTTTCATTATGTTAAAGTGGAAGTCTGATAAAAAACAGCAAAGCTTAAACCTGCTCCCACATTTTTTATTAGCCCTATACTAACTACCCTGTAAAGGAAAGATGCTTATACCTACCTAAGGGCACTCCAGTCTGGTCACATGGTCGGCTTTGGCCTCAAGGAGGAGGCAGGACAGCGAATAACGGATGCCCCATAGTAAGTCAATGGGTGAGGTCACTGCCCAGGCTTTGTAGCAGTTGAGCTCTATCCTTAAGCTGGCCGCTGGGCAGATACGTGACTGGATCGGAATGCCCCTGGATTAGGTAAGTATACACATCTTTCCTAGTTAGTATAAGGCTTAGAATGGGGATGGCAGCAGGTTTAAGCTTAGTTGGGTTTTTATCGGACTTCCACTTTAAATTTAAAGTGAATGTATAGTGTTTTGCACATATTGGTTTGGTCTTTATTATGGTCATGGTTTCATGGTCACTAGCCATGAATAAGTTAAAACATAATTATGCATCAATTGTGATCATACAAAGTTTAACACTACCATACAAAAAAGTGGTTTTCCTTAATTCAAACCACATACACAATCATCCACAATTCTTTCTCCAGCTACATTGCCAACTTCGTCTCAAAAATATCACTCAAACTGTCCTTGCCACTCCTGTTCTCAAGCCCCCTTATCACCCCCTGTAATTGTCACCTCTAGGACTTCTCCAGAGCTTCTCCCCCATATTTTTGGATCTCTACCTCAATTTGTCTGGCTTCCTCCTACTGTCTTCCTTTAGACAGTCCATGAAAAAAAAAATAAAAAATTCCTGCTCCCTCCTAAAAACTGTAATTTTAATGCTTCCATCAAATTTATTAATTTTTTGTATCGCTTGGCCCTTCCTCAAGATTGTAAGTTCTTATTAGCTGGGCCCTCCTGTCTTGTATTGGCATTGTAATGGTGCAGTCTCCCTTTATTCTGTAAAGCGCTGCACAGACTGATGGCTCAGAAAAACTTGACTATTTAGGATGTGCTAATGGTAGCGCACTTTTGGCCACAGCAACAAGGAGTTGCTTTCCTAAATGAATAAATACACACACACACACACACCTCAAAAAAGTAAGGGAACGCTCTTTAATCAGAGTATAGCATCAAGTCAATTAATTGCCTAAGGACCGACCCACGTACATATACTGCGGCAGGACGTATACATACATCTTTTTATATTTATGGGGCGTGTGTGTGTGTGTATATATTTCAGTATATATATTTCTTTCAGTCTTGAATGAAGGAGCCAGCTATCAGAGCACATGTTGGACTAAAACTTGCATCCCCTATACGCAGCATCACTGTCTCTGACCATCTCCTGCATCCTTGTGGTGTGGTTGTCTGTCAGCACCCTGTCTGTGGCTCCAGCGTTTGTTACCGTGTTAGCCAGTATTGATTTCACTAAAGACAAGAATTTAAAGTAATTTTTGCCAGAGGGCAATGATGTCATAAATGAACCTCAGAAGGTAGCCTTCTATCTTTCATGCCATATCCATATTGCTGTGGGCTGATGTTCGAGTACCTGTCAGTGTGAATACTTTCATCACGGTATCAAGGTCCCTGATGTTCCATCCTAGCACAAGGCTTCTGGTCCATTGGTCGTGATCCGAATCACTATCTGTAAACAGTTCTCTCTGATCCTCTGTAACGGGGGATCATGAGTTTCTGGTAAGTGGCCAGTCCTTATTCATGGTGGTGGAACAAGCACTTTGCCTTCTTAAAGCAGGATTTTGTGCCCATTTGGATCTTTTTGATTTTTCATTTTTTATCACTTGGGTGATCCATTTATTTTCTTGTATATGGACTTTTTTTATATATACATCATTGCATATTTGATGGACTATTATTTTGTTATTATGTTTTGATTTTTCATGTTTAATACACCAATAGGAATATTCACTTATTTTTCAGTATTGGATTGGTGAGCATACCTATGGTCGCTAATCCTCTTCAGCGCGATTCCAATGCTTTTCCCATTTGATTTTTACTGTGTTCATGTTACAGAGAGGAATTGCAGCCTTATTTTATATTGTTTTGCACACTTCACCGATGCGCAGTTTCTTTTTTTTATATATATATATATATATATATATATATATATATATATATATATATATATATATATATATATATATATATATATATATATATATATATATAATTGTCATGAACCTTGGAATACTGAAGTATTTCTCCTTTGATTCTATTACACAGTGGGGGGTCTTCTGCCCTGTCTTAAGGCTAACCCCCTCCAGACGGCTCTGTGGTCTTGAAGCATGCATTGTTCTGTGTTTAACCATTTGTTTATGTATTTTAATTACCCCCTGGGGCTTCTCTGTGTCATTACACATATCAGTCCTCCTATTCAAGCTATCGGACCAATCCCTGCTGACCCTGTTTCAAGTCCTCATTTGCATGGCCAAGAGGACCTAATTGAGGACTAGAGGGTACTTTACAATTGACCAATAGGAAAGTGGTTGTTGGGGGCGGGGTGTTCAAACTGCTGTGTATAAAAGTGTGTTGTGTGCATCCAATAAAGGTGAGATCCCTGTTTGAACTTACATACAGCCTGCCTGGTGTTTGTTCTGAGCTATCACAACTGGATTCGATCGGCACATAGCTGTAGTTCGAATCCCGGAGCATCGGATGACTGAACCATCAGATGTTGCGATCTGAAATCTGAATTTATAGCCCCAGAGGAGTGTCGGGAGAGTGGAACCAAATGAGCTGGGATATATATATATATATATATATATATATATATATATATATATATATATATATATATATATATATATATAAGTGAGAGAGAGAGAGGCGCACCCACACATTGAGATAAGAATATATAGGCTGTTGGTGACCTGTTGCACAGTCTGAAAGTGTTTTCTTCCTGCTTATTAAACACTAGGCTTGGCTTGCTGTTAAAAGTCATGGTAGCAGGAAGTCCTGTAAAAAGGGACAGGCCCGCTTATGGAATTTATTCTATTGATAGGAAAACAAAACTCAGGTGCCATGATGATTTGTGAGGTAAAATGTCAAGGATGTTGTTACATAGTAAGTCGTGCTGGAAAAAGACACGGAAGTTAATCTAGCTCAACCAACAGAAAAAATAAATAGAAAGCCTCCATGTACCCACAGCTGATAAAGGAAGACAAAAAACTCCTATACCACATGGTCCAATTTGCTCCAGTGGGAGGGATCCACCAAAGGCAGTCGGGGGGCCTACAAAACTGACAGTAAATGCATTTTACTTATCTGACTAGTAATTTTTGTGCCAGAACACTGAACAAACACTAAGTGTTTTAAAGGGGGTTCTTTGCTCTTTTTCTCTAGCATTGTTATGAGAAGGAGATTGCTATGGCTCCCTTTTTCTATGGGGTCCACTCTGTACATTGATGAGGATAGACAATTCTGAAGTTGGTCAATAGTTGAGTTGGTAATTGGTACACAGGGCCGCCATCAGTGGGGTACTGCCGTCACAAGGGTAAGGGGCCCCGGCGCCCAAGGGGACCGCCCGGGCCAGAAGAAGGCAGGACGGGTTGGAGGGAAGCCGTGCTGTGCATTACAGAAACGATTCCACAGCTTCTGCTGTTCTCGTGTCACTGAGCTCTGACATCGAGCTCTTTACTTCCACCTCTGGCTACTATGTGTATGTGCATTCTTCGTGTGATCTGTACTATGCTTCTCAGCAACATGTCAGCTTTGTGAAACTGAGCTGGAACCAGGTAGGAAGATCTTCTTTACAAGGGGGGCTGTGAGGGAAAGGTAGGGGGGGGGCTCTTTGTGTACAGGGAAGGGCAAGAGCCTTGTGTGTTTACAGGTTTGTGTATGCAGTGGTGTATTTTGGTTTTGTGCTGCCCTAGGCAAGACTAAAATGGGACGCCCCCCCTCCATCTAAAATTGTCCCACCCTTCCTTCTCAAGTGGCTATTCGGGGCCCCTGGTGGCTCCGTGGGGCCCCTGGTGGCTGTTTTGGGTTGTCTCTGGTAGCTGTTTTGGGTTGTCCCTGGTGGCTGCGCGGGATTTGGGTTGGAGAAGTAAGCAAATAGGTGACTGGAGGGGGGGTAGGAGCACCCCACACACACAGGTAGGTAACACACTCTGCATGGGGCAGGCACAGATGACAGTTAACTGTTCAAGTCAGAGGAGGTGTAGAGGAGAGCCCTGTCTGAGGAGGAGGGTGACAATGATATCGGATGTCTGTGCACAAGGTGTTGACTTGGCTGTGTCCACAGATCACTCACCTCTCCTAGGACATGGTGTCTCCGCAGACGCACATACAAGCAGCAGAAACAGGAGAGTGGAGGGGGATTGGAGCCGCTCTCTCTTCGGCTGACAGGAGGAAGGGGAGATGGCGAGCAGGGCGAATACACAGACAGCCCACAGCTCTCCTCTCCCCTATCACAGTGCCACTGCCGAGTTCTCTGGCAAGTTGAGCAGCGCTGTCACCGAGCACCGCTGTTGACTGCGTGAGGGAGGAGGATGCGAGTGCTTTTTTTTTTTCAGGGGTGTTGGGGGGAAGCTTTTTTGCCGCCTGCCCCCCCCCCCCAAAGTGCCGCCCCTAGGCCAAAACACAGCACTGTGTGTATGTGAGGGGCTGATATTTTATTTATATATATATATATATATATATATATATATATATATATATATATATATATATATATATATATATATATATATATATATATATATATATATATATATATATATATATATATATATATACGGGGGGGGGGGGGGCTGAGTGCACACAGATGAGGTGTGCGGATATGTAAGGATGGCCCGTGGGCAAGACCTGGGGAATGTTGGTGGTCGGGCTCGGGGGGGCTGTGTGAGGGGCAAAAATCCCTGATGGCTGCCCCATTGGCACATGCATAGCTTACTCTGCTGCATGTGTTTTCTTGCCTTGAGCTGTATTAAGGAATGTTGTGTCATGCTAACCTCTTATGCCGTGTACACACGGTCGGACTTTTCAGCTACAAAAGTCCGACAGCCCGTCCGACAGACTTTCGACTGACTTTTGGCGGACTTTCTAACGAACGGACTTGCCTACATACGATCACACAAAAGTAGGACGGATTCGTACGTGATGACGTACACCGGACTAAAATAAGGAAGTTGATAGCCAGTAGCCAATAGCTGCCCTAGCGTGGGTTTTTGTCCGTCGGACTAGCATACAGACGAGCGAATTTCTGGGTCCGAGGTAGTTACGACGTAAAGATTTGAAGCATGTTTCAAATCTAAAGTCCGTCAGATTTGCGGCTGGAAAAGTCCGCTGAAAGTCTGGGAAAGCCAACACACGATCGGATTGTGAGCCGGCTTTGGTCCGTCGGACTTTTGTAGACGAAAAGTCAGACCGTGTGTACACGGCATTAGGATCTCATAGCACTCTTAATTTGCCAGGACCTAAATACAGGCAGGCCGTGGAGAACATAATCTGCATTCTTCTTAGAGACTCTGTCAGGTCTTTAAAATTAACTGTAGCAATCCTCTTAAATCAAACATGCTATATACTTACCTCTCCTCCATTCCAGTACTGCAAAGTCTCTTTGGCACTCCCCTTTTCCAGAAGCTTTGGATGTTTGTGTTCTTTAATCCTTTCCTGCTCTCTGCGCCTCCTCTCTTCTGAGTGCCCCCTCAGCAAGCCATGTGCTGAGGGGGCACCCATGTGGGTGCACTCCAGCATCAGGCTGTTTGCATCCATAGGCACTCAGTTTTCATTATTAAGACCTCATCTGGAAGATGCAGTTCAGTTTTAGGCACCAGTTCACTAAAAGGATGTTGGGAAACTGGAGACCGTGCAGAGAAGGGCAATCAAACTGATAAAAGGCATGGAGGAGCTCAGCTATGAAGAATGATTAGAGGAACTGAATTTATTCTCTTGAAGAGGAGATTAAGGGGGGATGTGATCAACATATGCAAATACATAAGGGGTCTATAAAGTCAACTTGGTGTTGAGTTATTCACTTTAACCACTTGAGCCCCGGACCATTATGCTGCCTAAGGACCAGAGGTCTTTTTCCAATTTGGCACTGCGTCGCTTTAACTGCTAATTGGACGGTCATGCAATGCTGTACCCAAACGAAATTTGCGTCCTTTTCTTCCCACAAATAGAGCTTTCTTTTGATGGTATTTGATCACCTCTGCGGTTTTTATTTTTTGCGCTATAAACGGAAAAAGACCGAAAATTTTGAAAAAAAATTATATTTTCTACTTTTTGTTATAAAAAAAAATCCAATAAACTCAATTTTAGTCATACATTTAGGCCAAAATGTATTCGGCCACATGTCTTTGGTAAAAAAAATGTCAATAAGCGTATATTTATTGGTTTGCGCAAAAGTTATAGCGTCTACAAACTAGGGTACATTTTCTGTAATTTACACAGCTTTTAGTTTATGACTGCCTATGTCATTTCTTGAGGTGCTAAAATGGCAGGGCAGTACAACCCCCCCAAATGACCCCATTTTCGAAAGTAGACACCCCAAGGAAATTGCTGAGAGGCATGTTGAACCCATTGAATATTTATTTTTTTTGTCCCAAGTGATTGAATAATGACAAAAAAAAAAAAATTTACAAAAAGTTGTCACTAAATGATATATTGCTCACACAGGCCATGGGCCTATGTGGAATTGCACCCCAAAATACATTCTGCTGCTTCTCCTGAGTATGGGGATACCACATGTGTGGGACTTTTTGGGAGCCTAGCCACGTACGGGGCCCCGAAAACCAATCACCGCCTTCAGGATTTCTAAGGGTGTAAATTTATGATTTCACTCTTCACTGCCTATCACAGTTTTGGAGGCCATGGAATGCCCAGGTGGCACAAAACCCCCCCCCAAATGACCCCATTTTGGAAAGTAGACACCCCAAGCTATTTGCTGAGAGGCATGGTGAGAATTTTGCAGCTCTCATTTGTTTTTGAAAATGAAGAAAGACAAGAAAAAACTTTTTTTTTTTTTTTTTTCTTTTTTCAATTTTCAAAACTTTGTGACAAAAAGTGAGGTCTGCAAAATAGTAGTACTAGTGCATAGTAGCGTTCAAAACATTCACCAATGCAAAGACCAGGATTGTCAGGACAGGAGGGACAATAATAGTGGGTGTCACGTCTATATCCGCGCTTGCTGCAGACACAACATCTTTTTTGGGGGGGTTCGTTGGGTAGGGGTACTCGGGAGGACATAAAGAAAATGCCTCTCATGCAGCCGACTGCATTTGGTTGGGGATGTGAATGGGGGAAGTACAGGCGCTGCAGAAGCGGTGGGTTCCCAATTAGGATTGGCGAATGCAGCAGGAAGGGCACTATGGGCACGACGGGCCTGTGTTTGTCTTTTTGGTGGCAGCGGGACACTACTTGTACTTGCCACCTCACCAGCTTGAACTGCACTTATGGGACTCGCCACGTCACCAAGTGTTACTGCAGTGCTTGTTTGACTACGACCGGGGTGTACTAGGCCGCTGGTGCTTGCCAGTTCAGCAAAACGCTATCAAAAAAACTGTTAGTGATCGCAGGGATCAGGCCTGACTCTGCGAACGCTGCAGTTATGCGTTTAGTGTTTTGTAAGTGACAGTGATCGATCGATACTGCACTTGGGTGGGCTGGGCGGAGGGGCAAAATGCAGGTGCTAGCAGGTATCTGGGCTGATCCCGCTAACACTGCGTTTTTGGGAACCCTAAACTGCTGGGGACGCTAGTATAGATCTGATCGGTTCAGATATTGATCCGTACAGATACTATACCACTAAGAGAGGTGTATGCTGCGTGCGTGGGTGTTAGCGGTACTGGCGCTAATCTGACGCTGCCTGGGGCGACGCATATCACCGCCGGGCGATCAGGGGGCTAAACCTTTATTCGGTAATAAACAGCAGGTGCCCTGACACTATAAAAAATAAACGAACTAACCAGCGTCACCCGTAACACTTATACGGTGATCAGTGGTGAAAGGGTTAACTAGGGGGCCATCAAGGAGTTAAAACAATTTGGTAGTATATGGGGGTCCCTGTCGCTATAAAACGCTGACGGCGAACCTCAATATTTACGTCCCTAACTAGCGTCACCAGCGACACTAATACAGCGATCAGAAAAATGATCGCTTAGCGACACTGGTGACAGGGGGTGATCAAGGGGTTAAAACTTTATTAAGGGGGGGTTAGGGGGGTACCCTAGACCTAAAGGGGGGTAACAGTAACTGTCCCAACACTGTAACTGTCACAAACTGACACCAATGCAGTAATCAGAAAAAAAAAAACTGCTTGGTGTCAGTTTGTGACGGGGGGGGGGGGGGGGGATCGGGGTGTTTTGTGTGCCTGGCATGTTCTACTGTGTGTGTGTAGTGTTGTGCACTCACATAGATGTCTTCTCTCCTCGGGCCGGAACGGAAATTACCGAGCCGAGGAGAGATGACATCATTTCCCTTGCTGCTGTTTAGCATACAGCAGCAAAGGAATGATTCGATTGGCCGGCGGCGATCACGAGGGGGGGGGCCACGAACGGATGGCCTCCCCCCCACCTCGGATCGCCGTGGGACAAAACACGACCGCCTCGGGCACCGGGGGGGGGTCCGATCGGACCCCACACCCGCGGAAGGCAAATCACGTACATGTACGTGATTTTGCCTGTCCGTGCCGACGTACATCGGCGTGAGGCGGTCGTCAAGTGGTTAACATTATCACAGAGGACAAGGGGACACTCTTTATGTCTAGAGGAAAAGAGATTTAATCTCCAAATACGGAAAGGTGTCTTTACAGTAAGAGCTGTGAAAATGTGGAATAGACTCCCTCTAAAGGTGGTTCTGGCCAGCTCAGTAGATTGCTTTGAAAAAGGCTTGGATCCTTTCTTAAATGTACATACCGTATATACTCGAGTATAAGTCGAGGCCCTAATTTACCACAAAAAAATGGGAAAAACTTATTGACCCGAGTATAAGACGAGGGTGAGAAATGCACAGCTACTGTAAGTGGAAAAGAGGGTCAACAATGCCCATTTGCATGCCTCACTGTGCCCATTTGCAGCCATAGGTCCCCTGAACTTCCACCTCGGTAGTTAAGGGTTCCTAGATGCCCCCTAGCTGCAGCCAAAATTTGGTACCGCACTGAATCTGCTCCTGTCTAAGGCGGCTGACTGCTATAGTAAAACCTGCATATGCCTTATCATTATAAGGCACACGTGAGTGGATTGAAGTTTGCCTGTGTACCTTGGTATCCTAACTATTGCACAATGATTGGTTTTTTCTCTTATCTGCCTGTTTATGATTCTCACATTGGTTGTGAATAGAAGCAAAAAACACATTGGTACTATCAATGAGCACCTTAATTAAGCAAGTGTTTTTAAACGGCTTTGCTAGTGATCAAAAGCTCTATACCAATCCGGATTCTACACCTGTATAATTGAACCTTCTGAATACATCCCTATATATTTATTTTTATGTGGATTTTTTATGTGAATTTTTTACACATTTGGTGTCACTAATTTTTTAATAATTTTACACTATTTTGATTGCTGGATTTTTTAGGAATTTTTACTCACCGCTGGATTTATTTGACTATTTATATTTATTCTTATATATTCATTTTCATGCACATTGTGAAGCGCTTCAAATATCATTATTTATGTATATATGTCCCCCTCAGCAGCAGGGGCCAGTGGCTCATGCTACTCTGGGAGTCTCTCTGAGACCAGTAGAGAGTAGCGCTGCAGCCGTGGACATCGCTGGATCGAGAAAGGGCTCTGGTAAGTGTTTAGGGAGGGGGGGCGATGGGAACAGGTGTTCGAAGGTTTTTCTTTTACCACCAGGCAAATAATTCATTAAAGTAAAACAATATTTTTGAGTTTATAACCGTTTTAATTCATCAGATCTCTGCCCCCTCCCAAACATAAGGGGAAACAAAAGTAAAAAAAAAAAAAAATCCAACTTGTTGAATGATAAGAATGACCTCTGTATTTACTATGCAAGCAATAAATAATCCCATAAATTACTGAATTGTCATTTTGGATTTTTTGCGATTGCAAAAGTCTGTCGTGTTCATCTGACTCCTCACCAGACCGACCTGATCTTATCCTTATGCTAACAATTTACGCAAACAATATTTTTTTTTTTCTTGTGTGGGTTGCAATGTAGCATAGAAAGGGGAATAAAACTCTCCTGAAGTAAAATATTTACTTGCAGATTTACTCTACTATATTTCATAGAAATCACACGCATGTTTTAATTGGATGACTTTGATGGGGGTTTTTTGGGGGGGGGGCAGTGGGGGCAAATTATCGGAGTATATCAGTGGCGGTGCGACCCCTATGTCATGCCACCCCTATGTCATGCCACCCCCTATATATAAAATGGATAGATTCATGTATAGCATAATAATGTATAGCATAGCTGTAGCCACCCCCTATTTAGGCGTCAGGCCCCTTTTCAGACACCGAGCACCTGAATAACAGTGGCGGGGTTGTTTTTTTTTTTTTTTAAAGCACCTAATTAGGCTCTAATAGGCTTCAAAAAGGTGGACTCTAACCACCCAAGTGTGTTAGAAAAGCAAATTAATATTTGCTTTTCTAACACTGAGCCGCCTCTCCGCCAACCAGGATACGCAAATCTAATACCCATCACCTGATTGGCTGAATGCACAGACATCCCTATTGGACGCCTAGTGGAACAGCAGAAGAGACGCACGGGAACCATGGAGGATGCAGGAGCCGCTGCCTGACCCGCTGCATGTCCCACAGCTCACCGCCATCACCCGCTGCCTGACCCGCCACCAGGATGTGGTATGTGCCGGTCAGGCGGTGGGCAGGCGGGTCACAGTGGCTGCATATGATGGGTCACAGTGGCTGCATATGATGGGTCACAGTGGCTGCATATGATGGGTCACAGTGGCTGCATATGATGGGTCACAGTGGCTGCATATGATGGGTCACAGTGGCTGCATATGATGGGTCACAGTGGCTGCATATGATGGGTCACAGAGGCTGCATATGATGGGTCACAGAGGCTGCATATGATGGGTCACAGAGGCTGCATATGATGGGTCACAGTGGCTGCATATGATGGGTCACAGTGGCTGCATATGATGGGTCACAGTGGCTGCATATGATGGGTCACAGTGGCTGCATATGATGGGTCACAGTGGCTGCATATGATGGGTCACAGAGGCTGCATATGATGGGGCACAGAGGCTGCATATGATGGCATGGTGAGGCTGCAATTGATGATGATTTTTTTTTTTTCTTCTTTTTCAGTTTGTTTGCGCCCAATCCCCCCCCCCCCCCCCCCCCGAAAAAAAATGTTGAGCACCAGCCCCCATTGGAGTATATGTAAATGTTGCCTTGAAAAAAGGCTCCCAACAGTTTCTTGTGGTATCACCCTGTCACATGAGCTTCAGGCAGACAAGTTGCAGAATCAATGCACCTTTTGCAGGTACAGTCAACATCAGGAAACGCGTTCTAATCGTGCTGTGCAGCCATTGCAGCCCAGCACTTTCTGGCAATGACAATTTCAGGTATTACCAAAAAGTACTGTTTAAAACCCGGCGATCACACTCACTTAAAAAGAACCAATTTAAGTAGTGCATTTCTGGTTCTCAAACATTGTAGAAGACCATTTATGACACATGGTCTCCTTGTGGCTAGTGTTTGGGAAATCCAATGTTACACTTGCCAAAGAGCTGTGCAAATTCTGCTTTGTTGTCTTGAAGTTGCCAGGTAACCTGAAAAAACAGCTGACGCTGGCCTGAGGGACATATAATTAGCTCCCCAGCACCTGCTGTTTTGCTTTGCTTGGAATTGAAGTGGTCTTTGACACGCAACTTATGCTCAATTTAGCCTTTCCATCTGTTAGTGATATGAAATCCTTTGTTTAATAGGCTGAACTATAGACTAGCAAATGTTTGCCTGTTCATAAATGGGTTAATTTAGGCTAAATGTTTTTGGCTTCAACACACTGGTATGCATTACTGCTGATTCAGACGATGATATAGCTGAACACCCTATTTTGTCAAGTGGGTTTCCCCTTTACAGCTCATAGGTGGAGAGAGAATGGTAATCTTGTTATGGAGCAGAGGTATAGGAGACTACCTACCATGAGGGAAGAAAGAGGAGGCAGAATAGCAGCTGAACATGAATGAAGGAAAGGGACTGGGTTCTTTTAACCCATAACGTGCATCTGAAAAAAGTGTGCATTGAAAAGTATTTTACATGTGTTTTTATGCACGTTGATGTCAGTGGCGGCTGGTAAAGTTTTTAAGATGTTATGGAAGAGTTTTCCCCAGTGGGGCTTTAAAACGGCACTATAACAGGGTCAAAGATATTTTTCTAAATTGATATTTAGAGAGTTGTTTATTTGAAAAATGTCCAATATTTTGCTATAGTTAAATACAATATGTACAATATAAAGTCTAGTCCAATAATACAATACATGTTCCACAATGCAATAAACAAACACATTTGTGCACATCATTACATTACATAATGCTATATGGTATGCGAGCGCCGACGCGTTTCGATCTATGTATGGTCTCTTCAGGGGGACAATTGGATCTAAAAAAATATTACATTTATTCAGAATTAAAGAAGCATGTCATCATACATCACATTAAATAAGCCATAGTGGTATATTTACCGCACTGTAAACTCTCCGTCCCTCTAAGGGACGGAGGAGCCCAGGCCTGCAACGAATACCCAATGATAGCCATTTGTTAATTAGGAAAAATTGGGTAAAATATGGGTTATCGATGTATAAATTTGTCACGGTATCATTTACATCCCATAGAGATGACTAACCAATGTTAGATAGTACATGATTAAAACAACATGGTGATATAGTAATGTAGAAAGTGTGTTTGTAGTTCATTAGAAGTAATGTTAAATAATAATGTGTATGAAAAATATTTAGTACAATTATTATGAAAAAATGCGATGTGTGTGTGTGTGTGTGTGTGTGTGTAAGACTGACAATTAGCCCAGTCAAAGCGTGCACAGTGTGCAAAATAATAATGTAGCTTAAATGATTCATTAAGTGATTAAAAATATTAGTACAATTCATAAATTGCATAGTGTCTGGCAAACAAATGCTGGCGTGATGTGAAAAAAGCAACAGTAACTAGAAAATAAAAACAAACAAAGTGTAAAAGTGTGTGTCTAGTGGTGTGATATACCTTATACAGTAATGTGATTCGTAAAGTAGTGTAGTTTACCTTATACGGTGGTGTAGTTTGTATAGCCTTGTAGGTTGTTTAGGCTTGTAGGGCTTGTTTGTTTATTGAGGACCTGACTGCAGTTATGCAAGAATGTGGGGACTCTGATGCCAGATGGGGACTTAAGATGGGGGGGGGGTGCCAGACCCCGCCCTTCCTTTTTGACCCCACCCACTCTGTCCCTGTATTCTACTTGCTTCCACAGTGTTAGGAATATACAGCCCCCGAATCACAGAACAGAGTATACAGATCAGCACCACAGATACGGTATACAGATCAGCATCACAGATACAGTATGCAGAACAGCACCACAGACACTGACAGCATGGCAATGATTCTGATTCTGGACCAGGAGAGCATAGATAAGACAAAGTGGAAGCTGTCCATTGCAGCAGGGATATGGAAGATCGGGTAGAAGATAACTGGGGAAGAAATAGAGGGGAGACAGAGTGCAAAGCTGGCCACACGTTGTGAGGGTATTTTTTTTTTTTTTTTTTGCTTTTTTTTTTTTTTTTTTGTTTTCCTTCATTTAGCCAGTGGACCAAACAAATAAAAACATAATGGTTAATTCTATCCAAGCACAGGTCTTATCAGCAGCTGTTTTGGCTGCCAAACCAGCTGCTGACAAGACATGTGCTTGTAACCACGCTAGAAGAAATGCCATTAGCGGTCACATTCACTGCTAGTCCATTCACATTGTTGTCAAGCAAGCCCCGATAAAGGGGGGTCTTGGACCCCAGAAGCGCTTGGTTACTGTTTGGATTGTCCCCCTGACTTTTATTGGAACAAAGTCACATTTGGGCCTCATAGCAGTGGTGTGGAGCTTGAGTTTACATTTTTGTTACACTCCAAGTCAAGGAGACCGCGAAGATCCTCTGAGATGTAGAAGCTGCCTGCCCACAAACCTGATTATTTACATCAATACTTTACTTTAAGATGGCAACACCAATAAGATAACCTTATAGGTCCAGCGCTATTTTTCCACTTTTCTCAAAAAAAGACAGGCAGTAGATCACTGTGGATTGGTGGGGAGGGGTAGAGATATATAAGGCAGTTGTATCTGATTGTGGACCAGGTATGAATGATGTGATCATGGGACAATTGGAAGAATAAATAGAAGGGGCTAAGCATGGTTGGGTGACAAAGAGCAAGAGAACTATAGCTTGTGGGGAGAGAGACATGTTGTGGACAGAGGAGAGTGATGGCAGAGCATACAACAATCAGATTGTATTGCATATAGTCAACCTAAACCCTGTTAGGTTGAAGTCACTGTTGATAACTGCAACCATTTTGCAGTTTTCAGAGAGCTTTTATGGGTGAGAAATGCTACTTTAAATAAAACTCACTGGATAACTGGTGCATTGGTATGTAAAGCAATTAAATGCAACAGGAGTATTTGTTCTGCTGGAGGGATTTCCCTTTTACTTTCTGTCTTGGAGACATAACAGAAAGCGAACGGAAATCTCCCAAAGTGGGGAGAATTGCCATCGTAGTCATCAGAACATTTGTCCTCATTGGAAGGATTCCCCTTCATGTTTTGCGATCGTGACAACACTAAGATGTGGGATTTCCTATCGCCTTCTATTGCAGTGACAGTGGTCACCAGGACAAATAATGGATCAATTTTAAAAACATGACAGGACAGTTTAACCTTTCCCATTCTATCCAAAACAAAAAAATAAGTTTTGTATTTTGTATACATTTTAAATGCCATGGAATGCTACAGTCTTTGCCAAGAGCTAAATTTCTTTTTTTTTTTCTTTGCAGGCAGATCCAGTGGACAGATGAAAAAGGACGCAAGAGAAAATGCTCTGGACCACAGTATGCAGATTATGCTGCCAGCATCATCCAAAAAATCCTGACAGATGAGGATTTGGTTCCTACTAAACACTGTAAGTTAAGCTTCTGTCCCTTAAAGAACCTGGGGGGAGTTGCTTCTCTATAATCATGTAGTACTTGTCTCATGATTCTAGGTGCTTCCTAAGCTTTGTTTTAAAGGTTAGACTGGGTGCCCACTCCTCTTCACTCTCCCATCTTTAGCTGTCCGGTAACATAGCTAGGAAGGAGAGGGCTGCTTCATGACGGTTGCTTGTCTTTGCTCTAAGCACTTTTTCCATGACAAATGGTGGCAAAAGAAATGAGAGGGTGCATATCACAAAATGTTCAGCCTTTAGAACCACTTTCAGCTTTAAAGAAGAAATATCATGAAGATTTTATGCCTGAAGGTAAAAAAAACCTTCAGTGTGCAGTGCACAAGAGCAGACGCTCTCCCGGGTCTCTCCTTCCTCGTTGGCTGAGACACAGTGGGAGCGGGAGCTGTGTCAATCACAGCTAGTGAGGAGACACACAGAGGCGGCTCGGGAATGAGCATGCACGAGTGCGGCTATGTGGGCATTTCTAGCCCATGCCCCCATAGCAGCTTGAAATGCCAGGGGGGTTCGACGAGAAGGAGGATTGGGGCTGCTCTGTGCAAAACCATTGCACAAAGAAGGTAAGTATGATATGTTTGTTATTTAAAAAAAAAAAAAAATTGAACCTTTTACAAATGCTTGAATTCCCTAAATAATCATTTTTGATAATTTTGTGTTCACAATAACTTATTGTATTTGTATGTAAGTACTGTTTATATTAATACCTCAATCTGTCTTTAGAATGGCTTTTTACAATACAGTATAAAGACACTCATGAGTGATGATACCCAGTTCTTAACACACTTACAGACCATTCCCCTTCTGATCCCATGTAATACATTATTACGTAATATTTAGTCAGTTGGTGACTAAAGTGTATTGCTTAACTGTAGTGGAGTAAAGGGAGGTCACTTGTATGGTTGTGCTGTTTGACAGCAGTTATATGCATATCATCTCCTCATGACCCCAAAGACCAGTTGCCTGTACTGACCGTTGCACCCACCTGCTATGCTACCTCAATTTATCTTAAGATAGGATGTCCCTCTCCAGCTCTGCTGAGTCAAGAATTTTTTATTTATTTTTGTTTGTTAGATCAAGCAGCTTCTAGTAAATTCATACCAGATACCTAAAAACCTTGGATAGTCTCTCCAGTCAGCCAATGACCATAAGTGTTCCCAATTTTCTCTTCCTATGCACCCCTAGACAGTGTTTGCACTGTATGAGGCTCTGCACTCTGTGTCATGGCAGACCACCAAGTATGTGGGATTACTGCAACTGCCCTTTCCAGGTTTCACATTAGAAGGACTGAGTCCACCATGGATACTCTAATGCAACATACACACGGGCGGACTTTCCGAACGAGCTGGTCCGACAGACTTTTGACAGACTTCGAACTGACTTTTTTTTACGAACGGACTTGCCTACACACGACCGGACTACGGACGGACTTGCCTACACACGACCGGACTTTCCGGCAGACTATGTCCGCCGGTCTTCCCGGTGGAGTTTCGACGGACTTTCCGAATGAACGGACTTGCCCACAGACGAAAAAGTCCATTCATTTTGAACGTGACTTGGGTATGACGGGACTAGAAAAGGAAGTCATTGTCGCCGCTTTTATCGGCGAGATTGACACCTTGCGAGCCCCGTCATGGGGCATACCAGGCCCTTAGGTCTGGTATGGATTTTAAGGGGAACCCCCTATGCCGAAAAAACGGCATGGGGTCCCCCCAAAATCCATACCAGACCCTTATCCGAGCATGCAGCCTGGCCGGTCAGGAAAGGGGGCTGGGACGAGCGAGCACCCCCCCTCCTGAACCGTACCAGGCTGCATGCCCTCAACATGGGGTGGGTACTTTGGGGGAGGGGGGCCCCTTACGGCCCCCCCACCCCAAAGCACCTTGTCCCCATGTTGATGAGGACAAGGGCCTCTTTCTGACAACCCTGGCCGTTGGTTGTCGGGGTCTGAGGGCGGGGGGGCTTATCGGAATCCGGGAGCCCCCTTCAATAAGGGGGCCCCCAGATCCCAGCCCCCCCCACCCTATGTGAATGAGTATGGGGTACATCGTACCCCTACCCATACACCTAGGAAAAAAGTGTCAATAAAAAACACACCACATAGGTTTTTAACCACTTCAGCCCCGGAAGGATTTACCCCCTTCCTGACCAGAGCACTTTTTACAATTTGGCACTGCGTCGCTTTAACTGCTAATTGCGCGGTCATGCAATGCTGTACCCAAACGAAATTTGCGTCCTTTTCTTCCCACAAATAGAGCTTTATTTTGATGGTATTTGATCACCTCTGCCGCTTTTATTTTTTGCGCTATAAACGGAAAAAGACCGAAAATTTTGAAAAAAAATGATATTTTCTACTTTTTGTTATAAAAAAAATCCATTAAAATCAATTTTAGTCATACATTTAGGCCAAAATGTATTCGGCCACATGTCTTTGGTAAAAAAAATGTCAATAAGCGTATATTTATTGGTTTGCGCAAAAGTTATAGCGCCTACAAACTAGGGTACATTTTCTGGAATTTACACAGCTTTTAGTTTATGACTGTCCATGTCATTTCATGAGGTGCTAAAATGGCAGGGCAGTACAAAACCCCCACAAATGACCCCATTTTGGAAAGTAGACACCCCAAGGAAATTGCTGAGAGGCATGTTGAACCCATTGAATATTTTTTTTTTTTGTCCCAAGTGATTGAATAATGACAAAAAAAAAAAAAAAAAAAAAAAATTACAAAAAGTTGTCACTAAATGATATATTGCTCACACAGGCCATGGGCATATGTGGAATTGCACCCCAAAATACATTCAGCTGCTTCTCCTGAGTACGGGGATACCAAATGTGTGGGACTTTTTGGGAGCCTAGCCGCGTACGGGGCCCCGAAAACCAAGCACCGCCTTCAGGATTTCAAAGGGCATACATTTTTGATTTTACTCCTCACTACCTATCACAGTTTTGAAGGCCATAAAATGCCAGGATGGCACAAACCCCCCCCAAATTACCCCATTTTGGAAAGTAGACACCCCAAGCTATTTGCTGAGAGGCATGTTAAGTCCATGGAATATTTTATATTTGGACACAAGTTGCGGGAAAGTGACAAATTTTTTTTTTTTTGCACAAAGTTGTCACTAAATGATATATTGCTCAAACATGCCATGGGCATATGTGGAATTACACCCCAAAATACATTCTGCTGCTTCTCCTGAGTACGGGGATACCACATGTGTGGGACTTTTTGGGAGCCTAGCCGCGTACGGGGCCCCGAAAACCAAGCACCGCCTTCAGGATTTCAAAGGGCATAAATTTTTGATTTTACTCCCCACTACCTATCACAGTTTTGAAGGCCATAAAATGCCAAGATGGCACAAAACCCCCCCAAATGACCCCATTTTGGAAAGTAGACACCCCAAGCTATTTGCTGAGAGGCATGTTGAGTCCATGGAATATTTTATATTTGGACACAAGTTGCGGGAAAGTGACAATTTTTTTTTTTTTTTGCACAAAGTTGTCACTAAATGATATACTGCTCAAACATGCCATGGGCATATGTGGAATTACACCCCAAAATACATTCTGCTGCTTCTCCTGAGTACGGGGATACCACATGTGTGGGACTTTTTGGGAGCCTAGCCACGTACGGGGCCCCAAAAACCAAGCACCGCCTTCAGGATTTCTAAGGGCATAAATTTTTGATTTTACTCCTCACTACCTATCACAGTTTTGAAGGCCATAAAATGCCAAGATGGCACAAACCCCCCCCAAATGACCCCATTTTGGAAAGTAGACACCCCAAGCTATTTGCTGAGAGGCATGTTGAGTCCATGGAATATTTTATTTTTTGACACAAGTTGCGGGAAAGTGACAATTTTTTTTTTTTTTTGCACAAAGTTGTCACTAAATGATATATTGCTCACACAGGCTATGGGCTTATGTAGAATTGCACCCCAAAATACATTCTGCTGATTCTCCTGAGTATGGGGATACCACATGTGTGGGACTTTTTGGGAGCCTAGCCGCGTACGGGGCCCCGAAAACCCAGCACCGCCTTCAGGATTTCTAAGGGCGTAAAGTTGTGATTTCACTCCTCACTACTTATCACATTTTTGAAGGCCATAAAATGCCCAGATGGCACAAACCCCCCCCAAATGACCCCATTTTGGAAAGAAGACACCCCAAGCTATTTGCTGAGAGGCATGATGAGTACATGGAATATTTTATATTTTGACACAAGTTGCGGGAAAGTGACAATTTTTTTTTTTTTTTTTTTTTTTTTGCACAAAGTTGTCACTAAATGATATATTGCTCAAACATGCCATGGGCATATGTGGAATTACACCCCAAAATACATTCTGCTGCTTCTCCTGAGTACGGGGATACCACATGTGTGGGACTTTTTGGGAGCCTAGCCGCGTACGGGGCCCCGAAAACCAAGCACCGCCTTCAGGATTTCAAAGGGCATAAATTTTTGATTTTACTCCCCACTACCTATCACAGTTTTGAAGGCCATAAAATGCCAAGATGGCACAAAACCCCCCCAAATGACCCCATTTTGGAAAGTAGACACCCCAAGCTATTTGCTGAGAGGCATGGTGAGTATTTTGCAGCTCTCATTTGTTTTTGAAAATGAAGAAAGACAAGAAAAACGTATTTTTTTTTTCTTTTTTCAATTTTCAAAAGTTTGTGACAAAAAGTGAGGTCTGCAAAATACTCACTATACCTCTCAGCAAATAGCTTTGGGTGTCTATTTTCCAAAATGGGGTCATTTGGGGGGGGTTTGTGCCATCTGGGCATTACATGGCCTCCGAAACTGTGATAGGCAGTGAAGAGTGAAATCAAAAATTTACGCCCTTAGAAAGCCTGAAGGCGGTGCTTGGTTTTCGGGGTCCCCTATGCGGTTAGGCTCCCAAAAAGTCTCACACATGTGGTATCCCCGTACTCAGGAGAGGCAAAAGAATGTATTTTGGGGTGTAATTTCACATATTCCCATGGCATGTTTGAGCAATATATCATTTAGTGACAACTTTGTGCAAAAAAAAAAAAAAAAAATAATAATTTGTCTTTTTCCCGCAACTTGTGTCACAATATAAAATATTCCATGGACTCAACATGACTCTCAGCAAATAGCTTGGGGTGTCTACTTTCCAAAATGGGGTCATTTGGGGGGGGTTTTGAACTGTCCTGGCATTTTATGCACAACATTTAGAAGCTTATGTCACACATCACCCACTCTTCTAACCACTGGAAGACAAAGCCCTTTCTGACACTTTTTGTTTACATGAAAAAATTATTTTTTTTTGCAAGAAAATTACTTTGAACCCCCAAACATTATATATTTTTTTAAAGCAAATGCCCTACAGATTAAAATGGTGGGTATTTGATTTTTTTTTTTCACAAAGTATTTGCGCAGCGATTTTTCAAACGCATTTTTTGGGGAAAAAACACACTTTTTAAAATTTTAATGCACTAAAACACACTATATTGCCCAAATGTTTGATGAAATAAAAAAGATGATCTTAGGCCGAGTACATGGATACCAAACATGACATGTTTTAAAATTGCGCACAAACGTGCAGTGGCGACAAACTAAATACATTTTTAAAAGCCTTTAAAAGCCTTTACAGGTTACCACTTTAGATTTACAGAGGAGGTCTACTGCTAAAATTACTGCCCTCGATCTAACCTTCGCGGTGATACCTCACATGCATGGTGCAATTGCTGTTTACATTTGACGCCAGACCAACGCTTGCGTTCGCCTTTGCGCGAGAGCAGGGGGGGACGGGGGTGCTTTTTTTTTTTTTTTTTTTTTTTTTAATTATTTTTTTGATTTTTTATCTTATTTTTAAACTGTTCCTTTCATTTTTATTTTTTTTAAATCATTTTTATTGTTATCTCAGGGAATGTAAATATCCCCTATGATAGCAATAGGTAGTGACAGGTACTCTTTTTTGAAAAAATTGGGGTCTATTAGACCCTAGATCTCTCCTCTGCCCTCAAAGCATTTGACCACACCAAGATCGGTGTGATAAAATGCTTTCCCAATTTCCCAATGGCGCTGTTTACATCCGGCGAAATCTAAGTCTTGAAATGCTCGTAGCTTCCGGATTCTTAGGCCATAGAGATATTTGGAGCCATTCTGGTCTCCGATCAGCTCTATGGTCAGCTGGCCGAATCACTGGCTGCATTCTCAGGTTCCCTGTTGGGACAGGAGAGCCAGAGAAAAACATGGAAGACGGTGGGGGGGGGGGGGGCATTTCCTCCCACTGCTTGTAAAAGCAGTCTAGAGGCTAATTAGCCGCTAGGATTGCTTTTACATGAAAGCCGACCGCTGGCTGAAAAGAATGATACCAAGATGATACCTAAACCTGCAGGCATCATTCTGGTATAACCACTCAAAGTCCAGCAACATACCAGTACGTTGCTGGTCCTTGTTGGGCATATATTGTAAACTTTTTTTTCATGCAGCCTGTGGGCTGAACGAAAAAAAGATATTGATCGGTGGGTATGCCCACCATTAGAATACCTCCCTTCATCCACCCACTTCTAATGATGGGCATACATGCACCATTTATATATGCCGAAGCATGGGGGCATCCTCCCGCAAAAGGCAGGAGCAAATTGCTCCTCCACCCACTGCCCCCACGCTTCGGCATATATGCTGAAGTATGTAACTGTGGTGGTGAAATCACCTCCGACAGCGTTGGAGTCACGGCTTTATGTATCGTGGGAGCAAACGCTGTTGCTGTCAAGATAAATAAATCCGCGCTGCAACTGAATGGCGTACCTGCTAAGCAAATGATGGTTAACAAAAAACAAAGTAACATTACAGTATAACAGTAATACTTACCATACCTGCAAAGCAAATACAAAAAAAAACCATAGTAAAAAATAAAACATTTAACGCAACCTGTGCCTACCTAAAATATATATATGCCGAAGCATGGGGGCATCCTCCCGCAAAAGGCAGGAGCAAATCGCTCCTCCACCCACTTCTGCCCCCACGCTTCGGCATATATGCTGAAGTATGTAACTGTGGTGGTGAAATCACCTCCGACAGCGTTGGAGTCACGGCTTTATGTATCGTGGGAGCAAACGCTGTTGCTGTCAAGATAAATAAATCCGCGCTGCAACTGAATGGCGTACCTGCTAAGCAAATGATGGTTAACAAAAAACAAAGTAACATTACAGTATAACAGTAATACTTACCATACCTGCAAAGCAAATACAAAAAAAAACCATAGTAAAAAATAAAACATTTAACGCAACCTGTGCCTACCTAAAATATATATATGCCGAAGCATGGGGGCATCCTCCCGCAAAAGGCAGGAGCAAATCGCTCCTCCACCCACTTCTGCCCCCACGCTTCGGCATATATGCTGAAGTATGTAACTGTGGTGGTGAAATCACCTCCGACAGCGCTGGAGTCACGGCTTTATATATCGTGGGAGCAAACGCTGTTGCTGTCAAGATAAATAAATCCGCGCTGCAACTGAATGGCGTACCTGCTAAGCAAATGATGGTTAACAAAAAACAAAGTAACATTACAGTATAACAGTAATACTTACCATACCTGCAAAGCAAATACAAAAAAAAACCATAGTAAAAAATAAAACATTTAACGCAACCTGTGCCTACCTAAAATATATATATGCCGAAGCATGGGGGCATCCTCCCGCAAAAGGCAGGAGCAAATCGCTCCTCCACCCACTTCTGCCCCCACGCTTCGGCATATATGCTGAAGTATGTAACTGTGGTGGTGAAATCACCTCCGACAGCGCTGGAGTCACGGCTTTATATATCGTGGGAGCAAACGCTGTTGCTGTCAAGATAAATAAATCCGCGCTGCAACTGAATGGCGTACCTGCTAAGCAAATGATGGTTAACAAAAAACAAAGTAACATTACAGTATAACAGTAATACTTACCATACCTGCAAAGCAAATACAAAAAAAAACCATAGTAAAAAATAAAACATTTAACGCAACCTGTGCCTACCTAAAATATATATATGCCGAAGCATGGGGGCATCCTCCCGCAAAAGGCAGGAGCAAATCGCTCCTCCACCCACTTCTGCCCCCACGCTTCGGCATATATGCTGAAGTATGTAACTGTGGTGGTGAAATCACCTCCGACAGCGCTGGAGTCGCGGCTTTATGTATCGTGGGAGCAAACGCTGTTGCTGTCAAGATAAATAAATCCGCGCTGCAGCTGAATGGCGTACCTGAAAACAAAAAAATGTTGAAAAGCAAACATGATAAAACATAACAATAAAACAATGCAGAATAGAATACAGTAAAAAAGAGCAGAACAATAGAGAGAAAATAGAGAGAGAGAGAACAATAAAACGACAACTATTTTTGGTTTTTTTATTTTATATTTTTTTTGTGTATTTTTTTTTTTTTTTACTTTTTTTTTTTTTTTTACTTTTTTTTTTTATAACTGTAACTTTTAAAACTGTAACGGTTCCAGGTTTGGGTCTCTCAAAATGCGATGGCATCTTGGGAGACCCTGTGGAAGTGTGTCCTAGTCTGTGCAGTGCTGTACCCTACGCTAATACTCAACTAGTGTATGGTAGCGTTCAAAACATTCACCAATGCAAAGACCAGGATTGCCAGGACAGGAGGGACAATAATACCGGGTGTCACGCCTAAATCCGCGCTTTCTGCAGACACGACATTTTCTTTGGGGGGCTCGTTGGGTAGGGGTACTCTGGAGGACATAAGGAAAATGCCTCTCATGCAGCCGGCCTACTGCATTTGGATTGGGAAGGTGAGGTGGAGCACCGTCTGGAAACAGAAGGGCTCTGACGATCTCTTCCTGGAATTTAAGGAAGGATCCAGTCCGTCCTGAAGCTCTGTATAGCACATGAGCGTTCAGCAAAGCCAATTGAAATAAATAAACAGACACTTTTTTGTACCAGCGTCTGGCCTTACGGGCAATTAGGTACGGCGCCAACAACTGGTCGTTGAGGTCCACCCCTCCCATATTAAGGTTGTATTCGTGGACACAGAGGGGTTTCTCCACAACACCAGTCGCCGTAGTAATTTGGGTCATCGTGTCTGCATGAAGGGAGGTGAGAACGAAAACATTCTTCTTATCCCTCCACTTCATAGCGAGCAAATTATTATACTGCAAGCAGGCTCTCTCCCCCAGCCTAAGACGGGACTCTACAAGCCGCTGGGGAAAGCCCCGGCGATTAGGTCGCACGGTGCCACATGCTCCAATCTGATGATCAAACAAGTGACTAAAAAGTGGCACGCTCGTATAATAATTGTCCACGTACAAGTGGTACCCCTTTCCGAATAAGGGTGACACCAAGTCCCACACTATCTTGCCAGCGCTTCCTATGTAGTCAGGGCAGTTTATCGGCTCTACGTGACTATCTTTGCCCTCGTAAACCATAAATCTACATGTATAGCCTGTGGCCCTGTCACAGAGCTTATACATCTTGACCCCGTATCTGGCACGCTTGCTGGGAAGGTACTGTTTGAAGGACAAGCGGCCAGAAAACTTAATCAGGGACTCATCAACGCAGACAACTTGATGGGGGGTAAACAAGTCTGCAAAACGTTGGTTGAAGTGGTTTACGAGGGGCCGAATTTTGTAGAGCCGATCGTATGCAGGGTCTCCACGAGGACGACAGAGTTCATTGTCGTTGAAGTGCATGAACCGCAAAATCTGCTCGTATCGTGCCCTGGCCATTGAAGCAGAGAACACGGGCATATGGTGAATTGGGTCAGTGGACCAATATGACCGCAACTCACTCTTTTTGGTTATGCCCATGTTGAGGGAAAGGCCCAGAAAGATCTTAAATTCGGAGACCGTAATTGGTCTCCAATCTCTGGCAAGGGAGGACTGGGGATTAGCGGCGATGTGTTGACCAGCGTACAAATTGCTTTGGTCCACAATAGATCTATAGAGATCTTCGGTGAAAAACAGTGAATAAAAATCCAGTGGCATAAAGTCAACTGTTTCCACCTGAATTCCGGGTTGGCCAGTGAAAGGGGGAAGTACGGGTGCTGCAGAAGTGGTGGGTACCCAATTCGGATTGGCGAATGCAGCAGGAAGGGCACTATGGGCACGACGGGCCTGTCTTTGTCTTATTGGTGGCAGCGGGACACTAGTTGTGCTTGCCACCTCGCCAGCTTGAACTGCACTTATGGGACTCGCCACGTCACCACGTGATACTGCAGTGCTGGATGTACGACCAGGGTGTACTAGGCCGCTGGTGCTTGCCAGTTCACCAGAAGGAGTAGCGGCGCTAGTACCTCTCTGCTCCCTACGAGAGCCCTGCGGTTCTTGCACGTCAAGGACAGAAGAAGAAGATCGGGGTCTGGTACGCCTGACCCTAGCAGGGACCACAACTCCGTCGTCAGAGCTATCTGTCATGGAGCCGCTGTCCTCTACAGGTTCGTATTCTGAGCTTGAACTTGACAGATGAGTGACTTCCTCTTCACTATCTGTCATGCTCAGAATCCTGTAGGCCTCTTCACTAGTGTACCTTCTATTTGCCATTTTGGGCTCTAAATTTAGGGGTACACTAGTGAGACTCACAGGCAAAAAAGCTCCTGACTGTCAGCGACTGTATCAAAACGCTACCAAAAAACTGTTAGCGATCGCAGGGATCAGGCCTGACTCTGCGACCGCTGCAGTTATGTGTGCTTAGTGTTTTGTAAGTGTCAGTTATCGATCGATACTGCACTTGGGTGGGCTGGGCTGGGCTGGGCCGAGGAGCAAAACGCAGGTGCTAGCAGGTATCTGGGCTGATCCCGCTAACACTGCGTTTTTTGGGGGGACCCTAAACTGCTGGGGAGTATAGATCTGATCGGATCAGATATCGATCCGTTCAGATACTATAGCACTAAGGGAGGTGTATGCTGCGTGCGTGGGTTTTAGCGGTACTAGCGCTAACCTGACGCTGCCTGGGGCGACGCAGACCTTATCAGATCCTAAAAACTATAAATCTATCACCGCCGGGCAATTAGGGGGTTAAACCTTTATAGGGTAATAAACGGCGGGTGCCCTAAAACTGTAATAAACTACAATAAACTACAAAAAACAAACCAACTAACCAGCGTCACCTGTAACAATTATATGGTGATCGCTGGTGAAAGGGTTAACTAGGGGGCAATCAAGGGGTTAAAACCTTTAGCAGGTAGTATATGGGGGTCCCTGTCGCTATAAAACACTGACAGCGAACCTATATACTTACCTCCCTAACTAGCGTCACCTGTGTCACTAATACAGCGATCAGAAAAACGATCGCTTAGTGACACTGGCGACGGGGGGTGATCACGGGGTTAAAACTTTATTAGGGGGGTTAGGGGGGTACCCTGGACCTAAAGGGGGGTACCCCTGACCTAAAGGGGCCTAACCTAACTGCCCTAACACTTGTTACTGTCACAAACTGACACCAATGCAAAAAATCAGAAAAAAAAAAAAACTGCTATTGGTGTCAGAGTGACAGGGGGTACAGGGGGGTGATCAGGGGGTGATCGGGGGGTGACAGGGGGGTGACAAGTGTGCCTGCGTGTTCTACTGTATGTGTAGTGTTGGTGCACTTACTTGGATGTCTTCTCTCCTCGGCGCCGGACGAAAAGACCGGCTCAAGGAGAGATGACATCACTTCCTCCGCTTCTGTTTACATTCACAGAAGCCGAGGAAGTCTGTCATTGGCCAGGAGCGATCGCGAGGTGGGGGCCACGAATGAGTGGCCTCCCCCTCACCTTTGATCGACCCTGACCTCGATCCGACCGCCGCAGGCACCGGGGGGGGGTCCGATCGGACCCCCCACCCGCGGGCAGGCAGGGACGTACAGGTAAGCCCTTTTGCCTGCCCGTGCCGCTCTGTCGACGTACATCGTCGTGCGGCGGTCGGCAAGTGGTTAAAGTAATTTTATTAGACAGCTCCGGGGGTCTTCTTCCGACTTCGCCGCTCTCTCTGGCCTCTTCTCCCGGTGTCCTGTTCTTTTCCCGCTCTCCGGCCTCTTCTCCCGGTGTTCGACCTCTTCTGCCGGCTCCTCCACCATCTTCTGCCCCTCTTTTGCTAGCGGTGGCCTGGACTTCTGCGCCGTCTTCTTCCCTCTTCTCTTCCCATGTTGACACGACGCTCTCTCCCACTGTAATACTGTGTGAGTGCTCCACCATGACTTATATAGGAGGTGACCCCGCCCCCTTATGACGTCACAGTCCCTGGGCATGCTGGGACTGTGACGTCATAAGGGGGCGTGGTCATCGTGTGATTCATTGCGGAGCGCTCACACAGCATTACAGCGGGAGAGAGCGTCGTATCAACATGGAAGAAGACGACGCAGAAGTCCGGGCCACCGCTAGCAAAAGAGCGGCAGAAGATAGCGGAGGAGCTGGCAGAAGAACCGGGCGAAGAGGCCGGAGAGAGCAGCGAAGTCGGAAGAAGACCCCCGAAGCTGTCTAATAAATTACTTTAAAAACCTGTGTAGTGTGTTTTTTTTTTTTATTGACACTTTTTTCCTAGGTGAATGGGTAGGGGTACGATGTACCCCATACTCATTCACATAGGGTGGTGGGCCGGGATCTGGGGGCCCCCTTATTAAAGGGGGCTCCCGGATTCCGATAAGCCCCCCGCCCGCAGACCCCGACAACCAACGGCCAGGGTTGTCGGAAAGAGGCCCTTGTCCTCATCAACATAGGGACAAGGTGCTTTGGGGTGGGGGGGCCGCAGGGTTCCCCCCTCCCCCAAAGCACCCACCCCCCCCCCATATTGAGGGCATGTGGCCTGGTACGGTTCAGGAGCGGGGGGGCGCTCGTCCCCACCCCCTTTCCTGACCGGCCAGGCTGCGTGCTCGGATAAGGGTCTTTTCGGCATAGGGGGTTCCCCTTAAAATCTATACCAGACCTAGGGGACATCGCCGCCTTGCACTCGCCGCAATAGGAAAATTTGTTTTTCCTATTGCAGCGAGCGCAAGATGTAGTACCCTGCCCCTGCGTCGTATCTGGTCCATCGGACCAGAATACAGACGAACGGGCTTTCCGTTAGGAACTGTGTCCGGCGGAATTACGACGTAAAGATTTCAAATCTAAAGTTCGTCGGATTTCCAACCAAAACCGTCCATCGGAAGACCGATACAGCCCACACACGGTCGGATTGTCCGCCGGATTCGGTCCGTTGGACCAATCCTGTCGGAAAGTCCGCCCGTGTGTACACGGCATAAGGCTAGGTAAATATTCGCAGTGGTTTCCAGGGGAAGCATTGCATTTTGGCAAATTTCATTTATTTGTTCTATGGCTCCTTTTTGACATTGTGCTGGTGCAGTATTCTTGCACCTCCCACCACTGTTCTGGTTATGGGTGTTTGATCTCACTTTTAGGCTCCCATGTTTCATGGGCCCTTCCTATAGTTAGGGATTGGACAGAAAATGAGTAGAGCTTCCCAGTTGCACAACCTAGTGATTCTGGGCCTATTGTTTTATGCTGTTTTCATCTGCAGTGTGCTTCCGCAATCCTGTGGCTGCCACCTCAAAGCTGGGACTCGGCACAGCTACCCCCTTTTCTGGTGCAGTCTTTTTTCATAATCAATGTAATAGGGCAGTTCATTCAATCAGTCGTAGCTTTCTTAGCCTGTTAGTCATTTGTGGGATCATAGAGCACCCTGTGTCCTGTGAGAAACCTATTAAGAAAGCCACAAGAAACAGTTTTGCCCTGCATGCACGCACAATTTTTAAAGCATACCTGAACTGTGGTGGCTTTGCCAAAAAAGGCGAGCAGAGGGCAAAGATCTAGTCCCCAGTAGGATCCATGGAACTGATGGTTTTTCCCAATACTAACTTGCCATACCTTGTTCTGCCACTATGTCAGCATGAAGGTGGTCATCTTAGTTAAGGAACACAGGGATTTTCTTATGCCGAAGTTGCTCCCTGATGACTCGTAATCTGATTACTGTTGGGTTGGGAATATTTAAGTCAAGATACAGTATGCCACAAATCTACAGTACATCAAGCACTCTGGAACCAATATTCTGTTTTACAATGGTTTTCATTTTTTTACGTAGTGCAATTGTTTGATGTACAAGTGGTGAATACCTTCTCATACAGGCAGTATACATTAGTATGATTTTAAAGCATATTGTTTAATTATTGTTTTAAATGTTGTAATAAAATATTTTTATTTTAATATTGTGTATGGGTGTGCCTAAAAAGTCCAGGTTTGACGCTCCATTTTTAATTTCTAAGTAATTAGGACGTGGAACATGTGCTAATTTCGTGTATCCACAGTACCACTCTGTGGTGATACAAGTTACTATTTCAAAGAACACAGTTCAGCTGAACCTTGTGATTGCTGTTGTATAAAGGCAGCTTGTGTCCTACAAAGATGCTACTTTGAATTACAGATGGTTATGATATGGCAGCCCTCAAATTTTCCACTCCCCTACTCGCATTTTGTGAGTGGAAAATGAGGGCTGGCGAGGAGGTGGGCTGCCTGAGAGTGGGGGGGTGAGCACCGCCGGCGGGCGGGGTTGATTGGGAGCCGTTCTCCCGGTGGAAGAGTGCATGGAGTTAGAGGAGAGCCGCGGCATCACCTAGCGGTAAAACACGCTGTAACAGCTGACATTGAAACTGTCTCCGCTCTGCTCACTCTCACACAGCCCCGCCTCCTCCTAACCCCGCGCTTGTGATAGACAGAATGCATCCCCGCATTGGACCTGCGTTCTGTCTATCACAGGCGCGGGGTTAGGAGGAGGCGGGGCTGTGTGAGAGTGAGCAGAGACCGTTTCAGTGTCAGCTGTTACAGCATGTTTTACCGCTCTGCGATCCTGGCTCTCCTATAATTCCAGTCCTGATCCGGCCGCCCTCTCACTTCCTCCGCCCTGGCAAGGCTGCAATGGGGGCAGAGTGAGGCTGCAATTTGGGTAACAGTGATGCTGCTATTTGGGGCACAGTGAGGCTGCAATGTGGGGCACAGTGAGGCTGCAATGTGGGGCACAGTGAGGCTGCAATGTGGAGCACAGTGAGGCTGCTATTTGGGGCACAGTGCAGGCAAATGGAAATATGTTCCTCTTACGGGACTTTAGAGGGAAAAACCTACCCTGGGGTAATAAAGAGTATAGGTTTGTAATGAGAATGAGTTTTATTATCAAAAAGGGTGTAGGTTTAACAAGTCTACAATGCAAGAAAGTGGGTATACAAAGGAATACAGGATGCGTAATACAACAAATATGCAATACAATGTATGAAATTCACAATCATTAAACTCCGGTACATATGGGGAGTACCCATCTCTTCTTCAGGGGTGTCTGATTGGAATCAGCACGACAAAGGTAAGTCTATAAATAGACAGTTATGAGCCAGAGGTGAGATGGTAAACAATCATTGTTAGCAAGATAAGACCATTGTGGTTGTCTGGTGCTGAATGGGCGAGACCCTGCTCAGCGGGTGAGCTGAGCCAGTAGTGGGGGGGGGGCTGCAGGTGCTCACAATAACAGGGCCTGGCACCAAGGCACGGTGGGGCCTGGTGTGGAGGAGGTCCTGGTGGGGGTGGCGTATATCGGACTGCCTCGCAACAGAAGGTACAGGGGGGGAGGTTGTCCAAGTGCTGCTCAAGGTGCCTAGGGATAGGTGCCTAGCCCAGGGTCCAAGCAAAGAGACTCGGGGTATCCAGCCTGAAAGGAAAAGGATGTGGATAAGGTCCAGGCAAAGATAGCTAGCATAACAAAAATATGGGACAGAAAGGTGGCAGACACTGGATGTCAGCGCACAAAAGAGGGGGTTTTACCTTGGGGTGGTCCTGGGAGCGGTATGGTGCAGATGGTCGGGTGGACGTGCATCGAAGGGCAGGAACCTGAGAATGACTGGGTGGTGGGTGTGTAAAAGTACTGGGACCCGGCTCACGATAGGTCGCGAGCGTGGCCAATGGTGTGAGGTTAATGCCCCCGAGCTTTTGGCGCGCGCAACGGCCCTCATGGAGACCGCGGCTGGCGTGTGTATATGCTTTCGGGCACGGCGACGCAAACCACCCGGCGTGATGACATGGAGCGCACGGGGGCGGGGACCCAGACCCGCGCCAGAGGCCCGCGATAACCGGAAGAAAAACAGGTCAAGGAAACAACCCGGATCTTGTGGGGACGCCGCCTGTGACAACAATGTTGCCCCAGGCGGCCCCCCTGCGCCGAGTGGGGAATTACCTGGAGCTGCAGCCGGGCCAGACCGGCTGGCCAGGTCCAGATAGAGGACCGAGCATAGTGTGGCAATAGGGGCCAGAGGTCAGGAATACCATGAGGGGAGACCAAAAAGGGGGAAAGAACACTGAATGAATAAAAAATATGTACATGTATAAACATGAGCTGGAGGCAGGTGTATATTTAGAAGAAAAAGTAATGAATTAACCAAGGTATAAGATGGACTCATACATGCATATTCTTATATATGTACAGAGAAAACTATATACATTATGTACATGAGGGTGTATGGAAAGCAGCCCATAGTGACCAATGTGAAGAAGTTCAAGGTGGTAGGGGAACGGGATTTGTGGAGCAAGGAAGACGGATGGACAGGCTAGGGGGGGCATGTCATCGGGCTCCCACTCGGAGCCCCCTGATGAGAAACCTTCCAGGAAGGGTTTGTAAGATCTACAGGCATTCAGTCCTGGGGGTTGGGTGACTTTCAATCTAACCTCTGTTCGAGCTGTAGAAGTATTTTGTTAACATCTCCTTTACGCATGCCGATGTGCACGCGATCAAGGATTAGAAAAGAAAATTTGGGGCAAATGCCCTCAATCACACTGGTAACATGTCGGCCAAGTGGTAAATTAGGGTTGCAGGTTCTTATGGCTGTAATGTGTCTCTAGGCCCTGCGCCAGAACTCCTGGATGGTCTTCCCTACATAAAATCTGGTGCATTCACATGTGAGCAGATAAACTACCCCACATGTTTTGCAGTTGGCGTAATGTCTAGGTTTGAGGAGAGTGGGCAGAGTGACGTTTTTGGAGGTGTTTAGAAACCTGCAATAGTTGCATCCACCGCACGTGAATGTGCCTTTTGTTCTTGCAGGGATCACGTTTACCACCCCCTTTGAATTCACTACAGACCAGCTAGTCTCGAAGGGAGCCAGCTCGCCTGTAAGTGAATACCGGGGTGGCGGGTACGAATGGGCCAATGGAGGGGTCCATGGTCAGCATGTACCAGTATTTAGATACAACCCGCTTGATCGCCGCATATTGGTTGGAAAATCTCATTATGATGGAGATGGGTTTGGACTTTTGTTTCTTAGTCGAGGGATTATACAGTATGTCACTGTGGGTTCTGGCACATACTCTCTGCTGGCATGAAGTATAGTATAGCAGAGGATTTTCTAAAAAGGCTGGTGCTGAGGGATCCATTGCTGTCTTTGTGAATAGTGACATCAAGGAATGTGATAGATTCTTTGTCCCAAGTCATAGTGAATGACAGGTTGAAATCATTGTCAATTAATAATTGGAGGAAGACTGGCAGTTGTTCTGTGGGTCCATTCCACACTAGGAGAACATCATCAATGTAGCGATACCACATGACAACGTTCTCCATGTACAGGGCGAGACATGCAGATTGGTGTATCATTTGTTCCCACTCCCCAAGTATAGATTGGCGTACGATGGGGCACAGGAGGTCCCCATCGCAACACCCTGTATCTGGAGGTAACGGGAACCATTGCACATGAAGTAATTGTGCAGAAGAATAAATACTAGTGCAGCCAGCAAGAAACCGTTGGTCATTTGGTCATATTGACTGTTGTGAGATTTTATGTTGCATGCAGGAGAGACCTTTGTCATGTGGTATCGAGCTGTAAAGGGCCTCCACATCCTCTGCCACAAGGGATGATGCGGGAGGGATGCATAGGCCATCTATGTTTTGTAGAAGGTGCGGGGTGTCCCGGATGTAACTTGGGAGTCTGAGGACGTGGGGACGTAAGTACCCATCCACGTGTTGGCTGAGTTTCTCGGTGAGGGAGCAATTACCCAAGATGATGGATCTCCCAGGTGGGCATGTCAAACTTTTGTGTACCTTTGGTAGGGAGTAGAAGGTTGGTGTTGGGTACGTATAAAGTCCCATTCAGCCTTGTTGAGAACACCCTCACTGTAGGCACGGTCAATCAGATTGTAGAATTCCCTGTGGAATCTTTTTAGATTCTGGTTGCCGGTATTTTACAGTAGCAATCTTGGTTACTGAGTATCCGGGTACACATATCTATGTAATACTCGTTGTCCATCACCACAATGTTGCCTCCTTTGTCGGAGGGCTTAAAAGTTATTGTGGGATGGTCTTTGAGTTAGTTGAGAGCATCGCGCTCAGCCTGGGTCAGATTGTCCTTTCCTGGGGTCATGTGACTTGATTTTGCATATGTCTCTGGTGGCCAGTTTGACAAATGCAGATAGGTTTGAATTAGTGTTAAGGTTGGAAATTTGTTAGATTTGTTTTTCAAAACGCACGTGGGGTGGGGTTGGGGGGGTCTGATTGGTCGAATCGACCGAGCAATTGCTCGAGGTCTATACGATCAATGAGGTCAGGTGTGTCATTCTCCTCTAGGAGCTCCACAAGGGTGTCCAGTGCCTCAAGTTCACATTGCTCAAAGTTAGGTTTGGTAGGTATCTCTTTGGTGTACATTTGTTTCAATATGAGCTTTCTTGCAAAGAGTTGGATGTCTTTGATGACCTCAAATTTGATCCAACTCTTGTTTGGGACAAAAGCTTAACCCCTTGGCCAAAACTTGTACTTGTAGGTCCGATAAAGAGTAGGAAGACAAATTAATGACATTTAAGTTCTCTGTTGCAGGAGCGTTAAATGAAGAGTGTTCGGTCCTTACCTGGTCCATATGTAATAAAGGTTCGGAGTTCGAGGTGGGCTACTGCTGCGGTTATCAGTGGGGACATTGAGTGGTGGTGCCTTGGTACCTGAAGATACAATTCGAGGAAGCAACGTGTTCGTGTCAGATTGAAACATAGAAGGAGGGGTAGGGGCACTACTGGGTGTAGGAGTGTCATGCTTTGCTGCTGGAAATGTCAAAGGCTCTGTGATGCGTTTTTTGTGCGATTTTTCTTGGGAACCGCTACCTTGTGAATTTCTTAGATTTCCTAGACCTATTATGGTTGGGTGGTTTTCGGGAAGAGGTTGACGATACTAATGATGCGTCAGAGAGACCTGGGTCATTTGTATTCAATTTTTGTTTGGGGTTTGATCTGTTTCTGAAATTTGGGCTCTTCCAGTTATAGGCTTTAAGTTCTTGGAAGCCCTTGGAGTCCCTTAGGAACTGTCTTTCTTTTGTTACGAGAATATGCCAAATTGAATTGTTCGAGATGATCGTTTAGTTCTTTGTCATATTGGTTATATTGGGCATGGGTTTTGAGAGTGGAAAGTTTGGCGTACATAGGCTCCAGTTCTCTGTCTATTTGTATAATGGTTTTCCTGTATTATTCAATGAGAAGGCAAATCATCCTCTTGGAGCACATAGAGAGGTTGTCCTCCCATTCTTTTTTGAACTTGGATCCAATGTTCTCCATGGTGGGAGAACATACTACATGGTACTCCCCGTATGTGTGTTCCATATGTACCGGAGTTCAATGATTGTGAATTGCATACATTGTATTGCATATTTGTTGTATTACGCATCCTGTATTCCTTTGTATACCCACTTTCTTGCATTGTAGACTTGTTAAATCTACACCCTTTTTGATAATAGGAACAAAATTTCCATTTGCCTAGACTATTGGGGATGTGGGTCAACCCTACTCTCTAGACCAACTCAGCATCACTCCTTCAAATTCTACATTTGGGGCACGGTGAGGCTGCAATGGGAGCACGGTGAGGCTGCAATGGGAGCACGGTGAGGCTGCAATGGGAGCACGGTGAGGCTGCAATGGGAGCACGGTGAGGCTGCAGTGTGGGGCACGGTGAGGCTGCAGTGTGGGGCACGGTGAGGCTGCAGTGTGGGGCATGGTGAGGCTGCAGTGTGGGGCACGGTGAGGCTGCAGTGTGGGGCACGGTGAGGCTGCAGTGTGGGGCACGGTGAGGCTGCAGTGTGGGGCACGGTGAGGCTGCAGTGTGGGGCACGGTGAGGCTGCAGTGTGGGGCACGGTGAGGCTGCAGTGTGGGACACGGTGAGGCTGCAGTGTGGGACACGGTGAGGCTGCAGTGAGGGGCACGGTGAGGCTGCAGTGAGGGGCACGGTGAGGCTGCAGTGTGGGGCTGCAGTGTGGGGCACGGTGAGGCTGCAGTGTGGGGCACGGTGAGGCTGCAGTGTGGGGCACGGTGAGGCTGCAGTGTGGGGCACGGTGAGGCTGCAGTGTGGGGCAGTGTGGGGCATGGTGAGGCTGCAGTGTGGGGCACGGTGAGGCTGCAGTGTGGGGCACGGTGGGACTGCAGTGTGGGGCACGGTGAGGCTGCAGTGTGGGGCACGGTGGGACTGCAGTGTGGGGCACGGTGAGGCTGCATTGATGGGCACTGGTGAGGCTGTGCTGAGGGGAACTGATAAAGTTGTTGTTTGTAACTTAATTCTGCATAAAACATTCAAGTGTCATTTCATGAGATAATTTATGATGGCGTGATTAGGGGCGGGGCAGGGTAAGGGTTGAGTGGGGCAACTGGTGGCGAGTAACCCTTGAGACCTGGCTAGTAGCTCAGGACTTGAAATTTTGAGCGCTGTGATATGGCACGCATCTGACCAGTGTCTAACCTAAGGAATACTAAAGTTTCTATATTAAAGTATCAGAACCCTGAGCTTGTTGGCTTATAGATACATTTTTGCAGTTGTGTATCTGTTGAAACAAGGTGTGAAAGCCAATAACTCGGATTTGATTAAGTGTTTGCTCTGAAAAAAGTCTGCATTTTTAAAATGGTTTGACGCATTTAGTAACAATGATGTGTTTTGTTTTTTGTTTTTTCTTTTGTTCAGGTAAAGACTTCTCAAAGTCCTTTAAACCAGCCATTCAGAAGACATTCCGATTCCTCTTCCACCTTCTGGGCCACATCTACACCTGTCACTTTAAAACTGTAGTGAATCTTGAACTACATCCCCATCTGAACACCCTCTACCTTCACCTTCTGCTTTTCTGTGCAGAGTTCCACCTTCTCGATTCCAAAGAAATGGCCTTGAGTGAAGACTTAACCACCGCTTTAATAAATTCCAGCCCTTGTCCCAAAACTTCTGGAAGCCATTCTTGGAACACATGAACCAGATCCTTGGTTTTCCATGTATACTGCCACTTCAAATGTATAGCAAAATCATAACCGAAAAAAAAAAAAAAAAAAACTTTTGTAATCTCCTGCTTGGTGTTGCACCTCCAGCACAGATTCTATTTGCCAAACTAAAGGACGGCGGAGCCCAGAAATTTCTGGGAGATGCATACTACAGCTCAAAAAATGGGGTCTGCTCAGGAAAGAAACCCTACACAAGCCACCAAAGTGCTTTACATGGGAACAGCAAATATACCTGTCAGAAGCAGTTTGAAGTTACGTAAAAGATGGCCAACAAGGACTTTTTTTATGTATTGGCAGAAAATGCTTAAAACTGTCTGCTTTTCATGGTTGACAGGGCACTATTTAACATTTGGTCACTGGATAACAAATATTGACTGCACGTTTATATTGCAAAGGTCAGAGTCTCCAGAAAGGGCACTTTTTTGCTTTTATCTTTGTTTATTTTTATTTTTTTACTGGGTCTATTTTAATTATAAATCTCAATTCCATATTTTTAAAGATATGGTTGTAGTCTACAGTTATGTATATATTTATTTTGGTGATATGTTACTTTAAAAAAATAATGCACTTAACTTTTTTGTAATTTATTCATTTAAGTTAAAAAAAATGAATTTAAATTTTTTTCTTAAGATGTATATATTTTTCTTTGTTAATAAAACAATAGACCAGGGGCTAGTTGCAAGGAAAAGAAATATTACTCCTTGAATTCAAACTGTTTCATGTAAGCTGCATTTATTGCCTCCAGCATATTAGCAATAACTGCAAAAGTGCGA
Source organism: Lithobates clamitans (assembly GCA_037952925.1). Taxonomy (NCBI): domain Eukaryota; kingdom Metazoa; phylum Chordata; class Amphibia; order Anura; family Ranidae; genus Lithobates; species Lithobates clamitans. The sequence goes on from JBBGZY010000563.1 coordinate 1,313,546, forward strand.
TCGGCTGCAATCACAGTAATCATTTGTTTGTTGCTTTTTGCAGAAATGCAGGGAATTTTTTTTAACATGGTTCACTTCAATGCATTTTTGTGCCTCTGTATTTTTGGAAAGGATCGGGGACTTTTTTCCTGGCAAAATGCAGCATTTTGCATGCAATAGACTTCAATGGACCCACATCCAAATGCAAATACTGAATTTTTACCGTGATTTTATTTCTTTTTTTTTTTTTTTTTTTTACATTCACTGTATATAGCTGGTTAATGAGGAGCAGGCCGGGAAGGCAGCCGCTGAGTCCTTAGCAACTTATGATTTATCAGCTTTCAGCAGGCTTCTTGTTTTTCTTTACATTTCACAGCTTTTTTGGTGAATGGGTACGATGTTCCCGATATCCATTCACATAGGAGGAGGGCTGGGATCTGGGGGTCTACCAGATTCCAATAACCCCCCCCCGCCCGCAGACCCAGACAACTACCAGCCAGGGTTGTCAGGAAGAGGCCCTTGTCCCCATCAACATGAGGGCAAGGTGCTTTGAGGTGGGGGGCGCAGAGCACCCCCTGCCCTAAAGCACCCACCCCCCCATGTTGAGGGCATGCAGTCTGGTATGGTTCAGGAGGGGGGGACACTCGCTAGTCCCCTCCCTTTGCTGACCTGCCTGCATTCTCGGATAAGGGTCTGGTATGGATCTTGGTGGGGACCCCCACACCATTTTTTTAAAAAAAATTGTCGTGGGGGTGTCCCCTTCAAATCTGTACCAGACCTAAAGGTTTGGTATGGCCTTTGGGGGGGGGGGAGGGGACCACACGCCGTTTTATTTGTGAATTGTTTTTAGCTGGTCACTTTTTTTTTTTTTTTTTTTTTTACATTCAGTGGGGAAGACTCAGGATGCTGCTGCCGGCTTCCCAACCCGCAACCAGCTATATACAGTGAATGTAAAAAAAAAAACGCACAAATTGCAGTTCCAAAAATGCAGGAAGCACAGCACAAATCACTGCAGAAGCAACATGCATAGATGTGAATGAAGCCTAAAACAGGCCCTGATAGCTGAGCTGTGGAAAATGGGCCTGGGAATCTCCCTGTCTAACAAAAGACTGAGCAGACACAATGCACTCAGCAATCACCTGTGGGGAACAAGCCGAGTAGTGCTCACAAAAATCTGTGGGATCATCGTCAAAAAGCCACACTAGGGATATAACATGATTCATAGTAAAAGGGGGAGAGAAATCATCATGGCCCTCTGGAATACAGGGCAGGGCCAGTTCAGTACAGATCTTGATCAAAGGCTGCACCTCCCCAAACAATATATAACCCTGATCGACCAGGGAGTGAGCCAAACGGATAGCTGCAAACAACTGGTCACTAGACCATCCTTTCAAAGCCTGGCCGCAATAATCACTACTTTCAGATGCCAGCAGAGAAAACTAAATAACCTCATCGGCATTCATGTTTGCAACCAAACTGAATCAAAATGGTTCCCCTGTGCAGCCACTTCTGGTCCGGGATGGCCCTGGTATTCTGTCATAAACCAGATGAAACCAGAACTGTGTGACTGCGACAGAGTGAACCAGACATAAACAGGTGAAGGTAAATAAGTTTATTAAAGTGGAGTTTCACCCCAAAAAAAAAGTAATGAGCTTAAAAAAAAATTAAAAAAAAAACATTTGGAGAAAATTTTTTTTTTCCTCACCTTTAAATGCCTGTTGCTAGGAGGTCTCTTGTAGTCTGCCTCCTTCGGTGTCTGGGCTCCTTACGTCACTTCCCTCGGCGCAGGAAGGGAGATCGCCTCTCCACCCTCCCTCTTTTCAATCATATGAGACACATGACCGTTCCCAGATGATTGCGGGGCATGCGCAGTTGGTGCCCGACTGTGAAGCCACAGCCGGGCGCCCACAGTTAAAATGCCGGCGCCGCCAAGCGGAGTGGGGGGCGAGCGGGGCTTCGATCCCCCTCATCGCTGGACCCTGGGACAGGTAATTGTCCGATTAAAAGTCAGCAGCGGCAGTATTTGTAGCTGCTGACTTTTTTTTTTTAAATGGGAACCCCGCTTTAAAGTAAATGCATATAAATGTGAACACACCACCAATACAGAGTGAACAAACTGAATAACCACTGATAATAAGCCAACCAGTGTATGTGTGTATGTGTGTGTGTGTGTGTATATGTATATATGTGTATATGTGTATATATATATATATATATATATATATATATATATATGTATATGTGTGTGTATGTATGTATGTATATATATATGTATGTATGTATGTGTATGTATATGTATATGTATATATATATATATATATATGTGTGTGTGTGTGTGTGTGTGTGTGTGTGTGTGTGTGTGTGTGTGTGTGTGTGTGTATATGTATGTATGTATGTATGTATGTATATGTGTATATATATATATATATATATATATATATATATATATATATATATATATAGCAAAAGAGTACCAGAATCGTAATCAGGCCAGGGTCAAAAACGGGAGATCACCAGATGGGGAGCTAGCAGTAAACAGACAGAGAACAAGATAGAAGGAATCAGGCTGCAGGGCAAGGATCCAGGGATACAGGAACAGAAACAAACAGGTTCAGGATACAGGAATCGGGGTTCAGGTTCAGGATCACAGATAAACAGGCTGCAGGGCACAAGGACAATACCAGGGCAAGGTGTGTGTGCACTTGCCGGGTATTTATACTATAGCTGCTATCAAAGTCAGGTGATGCCTAGTTACAGAAGGTAAGGCCTGCTCCACACTGCCAGGATCCATCCACTGGTGGACACCAATACTGCGGCCCAAAGATGACATAATGGGGCTATGGCAGGAGTGGACAAGGAGGCAGAATAAGCCACTCTGGCAGCTGCAGTGCACTGCGCACTAGTCTCTGCTTGGGTAATGGAGAATGAGGATGGATTTTTTTTTTTTAACGGGTAACCGGTGGCGAGGGAGAAGAAAGCAGTGGGAGAAGATGGCTCAGAGCTTTTTGTTTTAATTAAGGACTTGTTTCTTTTTACATTTCACTGCTTTTTGGGGTGAATGGGTAGAAGTACAATGTACTTGTCTAGCACATGTCCTCAGTTTGGTTGTGCAGCGTTTTGTGCAGCGTTTTCCTAAATAGGTACCCAGGGTTGGAAGATCTACTAAAGCAGGCCAGAAGAGTGTGTAGCCATTTTGGGCGACCATACACCGCCAGCCATTGGCTGAAATTCAGCGGGAATTCTACCTGACCATAAACTGCTTGATTTGTGACATGCCGGCTAGGCTTTTTTTCACCACGCCAATGGGTGCTCATGAAGGATACATGCACTATACTCTCACCATTTGAGGAGGCCGCAAGTATGGTGAGCCGTGACAATGCATGCATCAGTGACACAATCCCTGTTGTGTTCCTGCTGGAGCAGACTCTGAGTGGCATTATGAACAGGGCACTCGAGGCAGACAGAGGAGGACTTTACTTTCCTCTCAGGGCCCACTTTATGCAGACACCATTGTTCCTACCGTATGTCACAGAACACACAAGAGTAGAGAGAAGAGGACTAGGATTCTGGCAGTTTCTGAGGCATTGAAGCAGAGGAAGACATTCGTCAAACAGTAAGAGATGATTTTCCATCCCCAGAATCCTTTGGAGTAGTACATGGCTGGGAGGAGGCAGTTCCAGATTCTGTAATCCTCAGTGACCCAGAGGAGTCTGCTTTTCATGCCTCTGCAAATTTGCGGCGCATGGGCTCCCTCATGTTTCAAAGCCTGCAGAAGGACCCAAGAATACATGGCATAAAGGGAAAGGATCACTGTTGGTTGGCAACCCTCCTTGACCAGCGTTATAAGGCGAGAGTCTCAGTACTCATCTTGTCCCCACAGAGAGTGCAGAAGATGAAATCTCTTGAGGACACCTTAAAGAGGAGTTCATCAAACGCGTTTGCCATCTCTGGTAGGTTACAGTGTTGTGGAAAACGTAGTTTGAGGCTTCTGTTGGTCAAGAGAGGAGCGGTGGGCAAGGCAGCCGCCTAAGTGATGCATTACTGAATTTAGTCCTCGCTGCCCAGGGCTGTCAGCTTCCACATCCCATTGGCAGCATCTGCATCACATGGGGAACGATTATCTAGGGGCAAAAACACCATCATCTCTGTCAGTGGAGGCTGCTGAGAGGTCAGACTGCGGTGAGTAAGGAGGCAGGAAAGATTTATGCCCCTTTTGTGTGGCTTTTAGGTGCTCTATCTGGCACCCATGTTGAGTCAGTGACCTCATCATCATCATCATCTCCTCCATCCTCACTACCACTGGAGAAAACTACGCTGCGGCTGGGGAAGCATGAATGCCAATTTGTGTACCAGTGTTCTCCCCTCTCTGTAGGCTCATGTTCCTGCCTTCCTCAACCTCAGAACCAACATCTGAATCGAGTAATGGCTGTACATCATCAAGGAGCAAGTAGCTGACGCTGTGTTCAAATAACTCTGCTGACTTTTCCATGCCTGATGCTGGGGCTATTGCTGGAATAGCTGTGGACAAGGAGGCAGGTTTTGCCACTCTGGGAGCTGCAGGGGATTGCACACTAGTCTCTGCTTGGGTGAAGGAGGATGAGGACGGTTTAGTAAGCCGGTCCACCAACTCCTCTTCATGCTGTGGCTGGATAGCACAGGCAAAATCTCTAAACAGAGGAAATAATGCCCTGCCTGAGGACTGACCACGTCCACCTTTGCCTGTGGACACATATGTTGCTGGCCCCCTATAGTGCCATGGGAACACCTGCCTCTCCTTGCTGTCCTCCCAGACATGGTGGGGGTAGTGGGGGGTGCTTATTAATAAAATGTAATAAAAATTTGTAAATATGTACGTGAATGCACTTTAATCAATGGAAAGTGGTGTTTGTTGCACTTTAATTTGAGTATTCACGACAGACACACTTCACGGATACACTATAATATACTGCGTCAAACGTGCTGTAACACAATTAAATATACGGCGTTAAACTTGCAGTAACGCACAGAACTATATGGTGTTAAACTTGCAGTAATGCAATGTAATATATGGCGTTAAATATGCAGTAACGCAATGAAATATACAGCGTTAAACTTGCTTTAACGCAATGAACTATATGCCGTTAAACTTGCAGTAACACATAGAACTATATGGCATTAAACTTGCAGTAACAATGAAATATATGGCGTTACACTTGCAGTAACGCAATGAAATATACAGCGTTAAACTTGCAGTAACACATAGAACTATATGGCGTTAAACTTGCAGTAATGCAATGAAATATACGGCGTTAAACTTGCAGTAATACACAAAACTATATGGCGTTAAACTTGTAGTAACACATAGAACTATATGGTGTTAAACTTGCAGTAATGCAATGAAATATATGGTGTTAAATTTGCAGTAATGCAATGAAATATACAGCATTAAACTTGCAGTAACGCAATGAACTATATTTAGTTAAACTTGCAGTAACACATAGAACTATATGGCGTTGAACTTACAGTAACACAATGAAATATATGGTGTTAAACATGCAGTAATGCACAGAACTATATGTCGTTAAACTTGCAATAATGCAATGAACTATATGGCGTTAAACTTGCAGTAATGCAATGAAATATACAGTGTTAAATTTGCAGTAATGCAATGAAATATATAGCGTTAAACTTGCAGTAATGCAATGAATTATACGGCGTTAAACTTGCAGTAACACAATGAACTATATGGCATTAAACTTGCAGTAACGCAATTAAATATACGGTGTTAAACTTGCAGTAACACACAGAACTATATGGTGTTAAACTTGCAGTAATGAAATATATGGCATTAAACTTGCACTAACGCACAGAACTATATGGCATTAAATTTGCATTAACACAATGAAATATACAGTGTTAAACTTGCAATAACAGATAGAACTATATGGCCTTAAACTTGCAGTAACACAATGAAATATACAGCATTAAACTTGCAGTAACGCAATGAAATATATGGTGTTAAACATGCAGTAACGCACAGAACTATATGCCGTTAAATTTGCAGAAAGGCAATGAACTATATGGCATTAAACTTGCAGTAATGCAATGAAATATATGGCGTTAAATTTGCAGTAACGCAATTAAATATACAACGTTAAACTTGCAGTAACGCAATTAACTACATGGCGTTAAACTTGCAGTAACAGATAGAACTCTGTGGTCTTAAACTTGCAGTAATGCAATGAAATATATGGCATTAAACTTGCACTAACGCACAGAACTATATGGCATTAAATTTGCATTAACACAATGAAATATACAGTGTTAAACTTGCAATAACACATAGAACTATATGGCATTAAACTTGCAGTAACACAATGAAATATACAGCTTTAAACTTGCAGTAACGCAATGAAATATAAAGCATTAAACTTGCAGTAACGCAATGAAATATATGGTGTTAAACATGCAGTAATGCACAGAACTATATGCCGTTAAATTTGCAGAAAGGCAATGAACTATATGGCATTAAACTTGCAGTAATGCAATGAAATATATGGCGTTAAATTTGCAGTAACGCAATTAACTACATGGCGTTAAACTTGCAGTAACACATAGAACTCTGTGGTATTAAACTTGCAGTAATGCAATGAAATATATGGCGTTAAATTTGTAGTAATGCAATGAAATATACAGCGTTAAACTTGCAGTAGCGCAATGAACTATATGGCGTTAAACGTGCAGTAACACATAAAACTATATGGCGTTAAACTTGCAGTAATGTAATGAAATATACGGTGTTAAACTTACAGTAACGCAATTAAATATATGGCGTTAAACTTGCAGTAACGCAATGAAATATATAGCGTTAAACTTGCAGTAACGAAATGAAATATATGGTATTAAATTTGCAGTAACACAATGAAATATATGGTGTTAAACTTGCAGTAACGCAATGAAATATACAGCGATAAATTTCCAGTAGCACATAGAACTATACGGCGTTAAACTTGCAGTAATGCAGTGAAATATACAGCGTTAAACTTGCAGTAACAAACAGAACTATATGGCATTGAACTCGCAGTAACGCAACGAAATATATGGTGTTAAACATGCAGTAACACCCAGAACTATATGTCGTTAACTTGTAGTAACGCTATGAACTATATGGCATCAAACTTGCAGTAATGCAATTAAATATATGGCGTTAAATTTGCAGTAACGCAATTAAATATACAACGTTAAGCTTGCAGTAATGCAATTAACTACATGGCATTAAACTTGCAGTAACACATTAAACTCTGTGGTCTTAAACTTGCAGTAACACACAGAACTATATGGCGTTAAACTTGCAGTAACACACAGAACTATATGGCGTTAAACTTGTAGTAATGCAATAAAATATATAGCGTTAAACTTTCAGTAAGGTACAGAACTCTAATGCAATTAAATATACAGCATTAAACTTGCAGTAACACAATTAACTACATGGCGTTAAACTTGCAGTAACACATAGAACTCTATGGCCTTAAACTTGCAGTAATGCAATGAAAAATATGGCGTTAAACTTGCAGTAATGCACAGAACTATATGGCGTTTAACTTGCTGTAATGCAATGAAATATATGGCGTTAAACTTGCAGTAATGAACAGAACTATATGGCGTTAAACTTGCAGTAAAGCAATAAACTATATGGTGTTAAATTTGCAGTAACGCATTGAAATATACAGAGTTAAACTTGCAGTAATGCAATGAACTATATGGTGTTAAACTTACAGTAACACATAGAACTATATGGTGTTAAACTTGCAGTAATGCAATGAAATATATGGTCTTAAATTTGCAGTAATGCAATGAAATATACAGCATTAAACTTACAGTAATGCAATGAACTATATTTAGTTAAACTTGCAGTAATGCAATAAAATATACGGTGTTAAACTAGCAGTAACGCAATGAAATATATAGCGTTAAACTTGCAGTAATGCAATGAAATATACGGCGTTAAACTTGCAGTAATGCACAGAACTATATGGCGTTAAACTTGCAGTAACACAATGAACTATATGGCATTAAACTTGCAGTAACGCAATGAAATATACGGTGTTAAACTTGCAGTAACACACAGAACTATATGCTGTTAAACTTGCAGTAATGCAAGAAATATATGGCATTAAACTTGCACTAACGCACAGAACTATATGGCATTAAATTTGCATTAACACAATGAAATATACAGTGTTAAACTTGCAGTAATGCACAGAACTATATGGCGTTAAATTTGCAGTAACGCAATGAACTTTATGACGTTAAACTTGCAGTAATGCAATGAAATATATGGTGTTAAACTTGCAGTAATGCAATGAAATATATGGCGTTAGAGGTGCATGCGCGGAGTCTAGCAGGGCAGACATGCATTGTTAGAGCTCCACACCGCTGAGGAGAGAAGAGAAGGACAAAGCGGAGCCTGCAGGCTCAAAAGGTATCCATTTGAACCTTTTTGCCCCAGGGAACAAACTGTGAAAGTTTGGGCAGGAAAAATGGTACTGGGAGGAAGCCGTGGCAGAAATAAAAATCACCTCACAAAGAGCTCACAGGCACTCACTGCAACTAAAGCAGCTCCAGTCACCTCACAATATACAGCATCAGGGCGCTCTCACAGACAGAAAATGTCACAGCAAGACTCTCCATTTGAGTCAGATACAGAACAAATCCTCTCACAAACTTCTCCACAAGCCTCCTCAGCATCCCCAGTAATATTATTACAATTTGAAAAGATGCTTCTTAAGGCTTTAAAACAAACCTCAGACCAAATAACAAACAGCCTAACCAAAGAAATAAGAGAGCTGGGAAACCGCACCGCAGCCTTAGAAACAGAATTGGAACAATTAAAAGAAGATAATTTAATACTTCAAACTAAGCTCGAAGATTACGAAAATAGAGCCAGACGTTCAAACTTGCGCATAAGGGGAATACCTGAAACTGTGACAGACCTGCAATCTACTATTACTGCTCTATTACAAGAACTAAAGCCAGATATCCCTATTGAACGTTTAGAACTGGACAGAGTACACAGAGCCCTCACAGCCAAAAAGAAAGATGGACCCCCACGTGATATAATCACAAAATTTCATTATTACAGAACGAAAGAACAAATACTAATTGCTGCAAGAGAAAAAAAGGAACTTAATTTTCAAGGACACAATTATCAAATTTTTGCTGACCTATCCCAACTTACTATTACTAAAAGACGATCCATGAAACCCCAACTAATGGAACTGCAACGCCACAACATTATGTATCAATGGGGTTTCCCCTTTTCAGTCAGATTTAACTACCAAGGTACAATTTACAGAAGCAGATCAGCAGATAAACTACAACAAACCCTTTTAAAATTAAATCTGACAGAACCCACAAGCAGCAACTCTCCCACACGCAGAAGAATGGCATCATCTTCACCTTCAGGCAGCACCCACAAAATATCAGAACAAAATGGGAATCATCATTCTCACAAAAGAGGCCGTTATGCCACATCATCCATGGACCAAGAAGATTCAATGGACTGACATCCTATTTCCTGATATCTCTTCATTTATTATACTAAGAGATGGTTCTCTATAAAAAACCTGTATTTATAACTGAATGTAACTGCATTCTGATAGTCACACACTGTGTGGGATCATGTTACATTCCAGTTATATTTCTTATTACTTCTGATTCATATAGCCTTAGAATATATAAGTGAAACAAGAAAATTCTTGTTCAGTTGTATATTTTGAGGTAATAACAATAGATTTATTACTTTTTAGACAAATATGTTCAATAATCCAGAAGTAATGGAAGCTTTTTCTTTCTTTTCTTAAATCAAATATATTATTACCTAACTAGTTCCTAGAACTATGTTTTTGTTTATTCTAATCTGAAGCAATACAACCTTAATTTTATGAGTTAACATATCAAAACAGTTACATATGAATAAAATATGTAATTGTTTACTCTAAAAGGGTTAAAATCCCAAAATAATTCAAACCATCTTCATCAATACCAAAGTTATTAACAGTACCTTTCTAACTGAATTATTTAGCCTAGGGCAAAACTAACCATATACAACCACCCTGGAATAAATAATTTCAACAAAAACTATATTCTGCACTCCAATTAATGAATCATCATTTTGATGTCTTTTGACATAGCACTTCTCTCCTGTAAGCGGAAGATCCGTGTACCCCCATTAGCCCTCCTCATTCTCCCAACCATATTATGTGGGAGTGTGACGAAGGCACTTATTCCCCTGAGAGAGATATTTATTCTCTTTCACGGGTAAATTGTGATTACTTGCAAAAAATAATTTATACAATGTATCATCTAATCTCATATGTTTTTTGTTTACTCTTTACTCCAGAATTCACTGGTTTCTTTCCTATCTTTTCATCTCTTCAGTCCACACAGGTTGATCTGCGCAGTCAGCTCTGCATAACAAAAAGTAAGTCAAAACTATTTGATCTGTTACCATGGCACCACTGAATATACTTTCCCTGAATGTTCAGGGAATAAATGTCCCTCAAAAAAGGACCAAAGCCTTCCGTACTTTCCATAACAAGAAGGCTCACATAGTATGCCTCCAAAAACACACTTCACCAAAGATTCTACTCCAAAATATATTTCTCCTTTTTATCAACAAATTTACACGGCTTCTGCCTGTACCAAACAAAGGGGAACTCTAATTGCATTTCACCGATCCACACCATTCACCTTATCATCAGAAATTAAAGACCCAGAAGGTAGATACCTGATACTCATGGGTAATGGATACAGCAATCACGGTGATTTCCTACTACGCTCCTAACAAACAACCTACACCATTCCTCTCACATATATTACAAGTGATTAATACACACAAAATAGAAACAGTGATAATGTGCGGGGATTCGAACCAGGTCCTGCTCCCATTTCTAGATAAATCACCTTTTACACCATCTAAAATTACCTCTAGATTACCTTTTCCTCAACTTCTTTCCAAATACAATCTGGTAGATTCGTGGAGAGAAAGTAACCCAATGAAAAAGAAATTCACTTATTTCTCGCACCCTCATCAAACCTTCACCAGAATAGATCATATTTTTCTAACAATAGGAATGATACCAGAAATTATTGCATCAGATATAATTCCGATTCCGTGGTCTGACCATAATTCAGTATACACTACTATAGCCTCAGCCATACCAAAAGCGCATGACCCAACGTGGTACTTACCGGACATAATGCTCAAACACCCACTACATCAGATGGCCATTGAACAAGCTTTAAAGGAATACATAACAATTAATAATACAACAGACATTTCCCCAATAACACTGTGGGAAGCTCATAAGCCTGTCTTGCGTGGTACAATACAAAGACAAATGGCACTATTTAAACGGGAACGCAAAAATCTAGCAAAAAAACTAGAATTCAATTTTAATGCAGCCTACATATCATTCCAAGATAATCCATCTCAGAGTACAAAATCTCATCTGGAAAAATCTAGATTGGAATACGATCTATTTCTCACTGAGTCAGTTGATAAATCCCTCAAACGCTCCAAACACAATTTCTACATGAATACAAACAAACCAGGCACATATTTGGCACGGGCATTAAATTCAACTAACAAATCTTTCAAACCAATATGTTTGAAATTATCAAAAAATGTTTATACTTGTAATCCAGTTAAAATAGTCCATAAATTTCACTCACACCTCGCAACTTTATACAAGACAAACAATGAATTTAATCCTACAGAGGCTGAATCCTTCTTCTCAAAAATAACCTTACCTGAGTTGTCTCAGAATCAAAAAAGCAGTTTGGATGAGCCTATAACTATAGATGAAGTTGCTAACACCATAAAAGACCTAAAACTTAACAAAAGACCAGGCCCAGACGGCTACACGGCTTTATACTATAAAACATTCTCAGAAATACTCTCTCCCATTCTCACTGAAACTTTTAACAAACTTCTAGAAGGACATTCTTTTCGGCAAGAAACATTAATGGCAATTGTTTGTATGATCCCAAAACCCCTTTCTGATGATACTTCCTGTGTGAATTATCGGCCTATCTCTCTGTTAAACCTTGATATTAAATTATTAGCAAAAATAATAGCAAAACGCCTCAATAGCATTATAGGAAGATTAATACATAGAGATCAAGTAGGCTTCATGCCAAATAGACAGGCAGGCGATAATATATGTAGGGCAGTGTTATTGGCACATATTGCTAAAAAACGGAAAATCCCTTTATGTTTTCTATCTCTCGATATTAAGAGGGCATTTGATACAGTATCCTGGCAATATATGCAATATTCATTACAAAAATGGGGTTTTGGACCCCACTTTTTAACATGGATCAAAGCATTATATAATAAACCCAAAGCCTATATAAAATATGCTGGATACAAATCTGATGCCTTTAATATCGAAAGAGATACCCGACAGGGTTGCCCATTATCTCCCTTATTATTTGCCCTTATACTCGAACCCATGGCCCAATACATCAGAACAAACCAAACTATAACTGGCATTGAAGTAGGAGGTATTACACACAAATTATGTATATTTGCAGACGATATATTACTTTTTCTATCATCACCACAGGTCTCTGGTCCTAACTTAATACCAGCTCTTGATGGATTTGCAGCCCTATCCGGCCTTATGATTAATCCTAAGAAATGCCTAGTGCTTAATATTTCGCTCACAAACATGGAATTGATCCCGGCTAGGGCTGCACTCCCATTCACATGGGCAGAAAAATCAATCCCATATCTTGGAATTCATTTAACAGCATCTCATTCTGACTTATTCTCAACCAATTATCCTCCTGTATTAAGACAGATCACAAATCTAATAAAACAATGGTCGCAACTTCCTTTATCCTGGCTAGGGAAGATTAATGCAATCAAAATGACTATTCTACCCAAATTGCTTTATCTATTCAGAGTCCTCCCTATTCCAATTCCTTCCTATTTTTTGAGAATAGTACAAAAAAGAGCAATTTCGTTTATATGGGGCTCTTCTAAACCACGTATACCTATATACACACACTACATCTTCCCAAAAATAAAGGAGGCCTGGGATACCCTAATTTTACTAACTACTACAGAGCAGCACATTTGGCCAGTCTGTCCAAATACCATGCAAAACAGGAAATCCCATTATGGGTATTTATAGAGGCTTCAGAAAATGACCCTCTATTAATATCAAACTTGTTATGGCTTGATCCTAAAGACCGCTTTAAAATTCATAATCCCATAACTAAACACTTCTTATCTCTCTGGGATAAACTAAAAACGAAATATCAGTTACAATCTCCACACAATCATCTACTTTCTTTTATCAGAAATCCGGCCTTTTATCCGGCATGGATCTACCCAAATTCTTTTAAAGCTTGGACAACATCAGGCATTCAGACACTAAATGACTTCATAGCATCTAAATCATTCCTTTCATTCCCATCGCTTAGAGAAAAATATGATCTACCAAACTCTGAGATATTTAGATATCTCCAAATTAAAAATTTCTATACAGCATTCCTAAAGGAGGATACACATTTTCCCAATTATCCATTTTTGAATCAATCTGTACAAAAGATCCATTTGCTAAAGGTACAATTTCATCACTTTATAATCAATTTTATGGAGTAGTAAATCTTAAAAGACCCTCTTACGTTCAGAGGTGGGAGGAGGACCTGGGACGAACTTTAGAAGACACGGACTGGTCTAACATATGGCTCACATCTAAGTCATCTTCACCCAACATCTTAGCACTGGAGACAAACTATAAAGTCCTAACTCGCTGGTACCTTGTACCCGCTAGAGTGGCAAAATATTCACCTAATACCTCAGCTCTTTGTTTTCGAGGATGCCCAGAAATGGGCACACATTTACACATATGGTGGACGTGCCCAGTAATCCAAACCTTCTGGAAGGAAGTCTTCGTGATTGCATCTAAAATATTTTAAAAAATAATACAACCAGATCCATATATAACTTTACTTAATCTAAAACCGGAATGGTTAACACTCTCTCAATTCAAACTTATGATCCAACTAATAATGGCTGCAAAACAAACAGTGGCCAAGGCATGGAAATCTCCTACATTGGTACTAGCAGAAACAATTCACAGAATGAATAATACAATATCCCATGCTAAGATGGTAGCCATCGATCAAAATCAAATTCCAAAATTTGAAAAACTTTGGCATCCTTGGATAAAACAACAGTTCCTGTCAAATTTCAATGACTCTGTCCTGTTGCCATGGTAACAGATTAAATGACTTACAGAGACACCCATTCTAAGGCTTCAAAGAGAACTAAAAAGAATAATAAACTGATGAGCGGGACAACCTTGTGGACCATACCTCTGCCTTTCTACCTTTTTTCTTCTTTCTCTTTCCTTTTCTCCACCTTACGATTAAAGCTCATTATCAGAATTTATTTGACCTATATACACTCTACCTGTAAACAATATGTATAGTAGGTATAAATCATTTAAATATCTACAAAAGTAACTAAGGAAATTATATATATCTTTAATTTAGGTTTACGTGAACCCAATGTTTAATATTTGAAATTTCATGATATTTACCTATATAAACCCTACTGTAAAACAATGAGCTTACTTTATAGATCCTTGTAAACTTACTTTATGTATCTTTATAATGTTGTATACTCAATAAACTTCTTTTGACAAGAAATATATGGCGTTAAATTTGCAGTAACGCAATTAAATATACAACGTTAAGCTTGCAGTAACGCAATTAACTACATGGCGTTAAACTTGCAGTAACACATTGAATTCTGTGGTCTTAAACTTGCAGTAATGCAATGAAATATATGACGTTAAACTTGCAGTAACACAGAGAACTATATGGCGTTAAACTTGTAGTAATGCAATAAAATATATAGCGTTAAACTTTCAGTAAGGTACAGAACTATAATGCAATTAAATATACAGCGGTAAACTTGCAGTAACACAATTAACTACATGGCGTTAAACTTGCAGTAACACATAGAACTCTATGGCCTTAAACTTGCAGTAATGCACAGAACTATATGGCGTTTAACTTGCAGTAATGCAATGAAATATATGGCGTTAAACTTGCAGTAATGTAATGAACTATATGGCGTTAAACTTGCAGTAATGCAATGAAATATATGGCATTAAACTTGTAGTAATGCACAGAACTATATGGCGTTAAACTTGCAGTAACGCAGTGAAATATATGGCGTTAAATTTGCTGTAAGGCACTGAAATATACAGCATTAAAATTGCAGTAATGTAATGAACTATGTGGAGTTAAACTTGCAGTAACACATAGAACTATATGGCAATTAACTACATGGCGGTAAACTTGCAGTAACGCATAGTACTCTATGGCCTTAAACTTGCAGTAATGCTATTAAATATATGGCGTTAAAGTTGTAGTAATGCAATGAATTATATGGCGTTAAATTTGCAGTAATGCATAGAACTATATGGTGTTAAACTTGCAGTAATGCAATGAAATATACGGCTTCAAACTTGCAGTAACGCAATGAAATATATGGTGTTAAACTTGTTATTATTTTTATTATTATTCAGGATTTATATAGCGCCAACAGTTTACGCAGCGCTTTACAATATAAAAGGGAGACAATACAGTTATAATACAATAAAATACAAGAGGATTAAGAGGGTCCTGCTCAGAAGAGCTTGCAATCTAATAGGGTGGGGCAGGTGATACAAAAGGTTGTAACTGTGGGGATTGTAGTATGGTGTTAAACTTGCAGTAATACGATGAAATATATGGCATTAAACTTGCAGTAATGCACAGAACTACATGGAGTTAAACTTGCAGTAATGCAATGAAATATATGGCATTAAAGTTGCAGTAACACATAGAACTCTATGGCGTTAAACTTGCAGTAATGCAATGAAATATACAGCGTTAAATTTGCAGTAACGAACAGAACTATATGATGTTAAACTTGCAGTAATGCAATGAAATATATGGTGTTAAATTTGTAGTAACGCAATGAAATATACAGCGTTAAACTTGCAGTAATGCAATGAAATATATGGTGTTAAATTTGTAGTAATGCAATGAAATATACAGCGTTAAACTTGCAGTAACGCAATAAACTATGTGGTGGTAAACGTGCAGTAACACATAGAACTATATGGCGTTAAACTTGCAGTAATGTAATACAATATATACCGTGTTAAACTTGCAGTAACGCAATGAAATATATGGCGTTAAACTTGCAGTAACGCAATGAAATATATAGCGTTAAACTTGCAGTAACGCAATGAAATATATGGTATTAAATTTGCAGTAACACAATGAAATATATGGTGTTAAACTTGCAGTAACGCAATGAAATATACAGCGATAAACTTCCAGTAGCACATAGAACTGTACGGCGTTAAACTTGCAGTAATGCAATGAAATATACGGAGTTAACTTGCAGTATCAAACAGATCTATATGGCATTCAACTCGCAGTAACGCAATGAAATATATGGTGTTAAACATGCAGTAACTCCCAGAACTATATGTCGTTAACTTGTAGTAACGCTATGAACTATATGGCATCAAACTTGCAGTAATGCAATGAAATATATGCATTTAACTTGCAGTAACACACAGAACTATATCTCGTTAAACTTGCAGTAAAGCAATGAACTATATGGCGTTAAATTTGCAGTAACGCATTGAAATATACAGAGTTAAACTTTCAGCAATACAATGAACTATATGGCGTTAAACTTGCAGTAACACATAGAACTATATGTTGTTAAACTCGCAGTAATGCAATGAAATATATGGTGTTAAATTTGCAGTAATGCAATGAAATATACAGCATTAAACTTGCAGTAAGGCACAGAACTATATGGCGTTAAACTTGTAGTAACGCAATGAAATATATGGCGTTAAACTTGCAGTAATGCAATGAACTATATGGCGTTAAACTTGCAGTAACACATAGAACTCTATGGCCTTAAACTTGCAGTAATGCTATGAAATATATGGCGTTAAAGTTGTAGTAATTTTTAAAATTGAATTTCGCACAATATTGGTGAAATATAAAATAAGAAACAAATATAATATCAGACACTATTGGCTGCTGGGTGGTGAATTCCCTTTTAAGACATATGGTGGTCACTGCGATTAATTAGGAAGTGTGGAAAAAACAGCATAAAATATAATATTCATACCACCCTGTAACTAGCATGTACATATGACTGTGACCTATTCTGGTGATATTATATCCATACAATCTTCTATAAATAATTGTGAACTAACAAATGGTGATCCGCATAAAAATACATGTATGTAAATAAAATCTTCTAAGACTCCGCTATCAGTAAGCTGTGCAATAAAACAAAAGTGGAATCTAAAAATGTACAATATATAAATGTGCAATCTTAAACAATGAATAATTAATAACAGTATTTGTGAAAAGTCCGTTTTGTTAATGCAATTTCGTGCAGATTTTATGGTGCCAAAGTGATTCAAATAAAAGTGAGTGAATATTTATAGAACATCTGTGAACAGTTCTTTCAGTGTCTCTGGTGTAAATGAATAAAACGATCTGGCGTTCTCAGCGCCCTCTCACTTGTGCTTCAGAAACTGTGTGTTGCTCCAGCCAATCCCTACGCATTACGACACGGTCACGTGTCTTCATCTGGATCCCCAGATGAATTGGGGATTGGCTGGAGCAACACACAGTTTCTGAAGCACAAGTGAGAGGGCGCTGAGAACGCCAGATCGTTTTATTCATTTACTTTGCCTGGTTTAACCATGATAAATGTAAGATTAATACCAAATAAATACTCCCCCCTTTGATTTTAAAAAAGTTAATACACTAGTGGAGCCTTCTTTCTCCTCCCCCCCACCTATTTTATCTCCTCAATACTGAGTTCACTAGAGCGGAGCTGCAGGGAGAGGAACGCTGGAGGAGAAAAAATAGCACAGAAAAGAAGAGGCTGTCAGAAAACCACTTCCACACAACAAAGACATAGTACTGAATGCCTGATTATCACCTATGCAAGGTGAGAGTTCTGTGAGACCACACTGAGAGACACCAACAGCAGAAAGATTTTTTATCACAAAAAATTTTTTTTTAAAGAACTGTTCACAGATGTTCTATAAATATTCACTCACTTTTATTTGAATCACTTTGGCACCATAAAATCTGCACGAAATTGCATTAACAAAACGGACTTTTCACAAATACTGTTATTAATTATTCATTGTTTAAGATTGCACATTTATATATTGTACATTTTTAGATTCCACTTTTGTTTTATTGCACAGCTTACTGATAGCGGAGTCTTAGAAGATTTTATTTACATACATGTATTTTTATGCGGATCACCATTTGTTAGTTCACAATTATTTATAGAAGATTGTATGGATATAATATCACCAGAATAGGTCACAGTCATATGTACATGCTAGTTACAGGGTGGTATGAATATTATATTTTATGCTGTTTTTTCCACACTTCCTAATTAATCGCAGTGACCACCATATGTCTTAAAAGGGAATTCACCACCCAGCAGCCAATAGTGTCTGATATTATATTTGTTTCTTATTTTATATTTCACCAATATTGCGCGAAATTCAATTTTAAAATTTATTCTAATAGTGTTTGGTGTGAACACCCTCATTTTGCGGCAATATTAGTATTTTTGCACATTAGTTTATTTTAACACAGCACTATCAATTTGATCACTTTACCGTGTAACACCCACTAGCGCGAAGGATAATTTTTATACAAAGTTGTAGTAATGCAATGAATTATATGGCCTTAAATTTGCAGTAATGCATAGAACTATATTGCGTTAAACTTGCAGTAATGCAATGAAATATACGGCTTCAAACTTGCAGTAATCCAATGAAATATATGGCGTTAAACTTGCAGTAACGCAATCAAATATAAACCATTAAACTTGCAGTAACGCAATGAAATATATGGTGTTAAACTTGCAGAAACGCACAGAACTATATTATTATTATTATTATTATTTTGCAGGATTTATATAGCGCCAACAGTTTACGCAGCGCTTTACAGTATAAAAGGGAGACAATACAGTTATAATACAATAAAATACAAGAGGATTAAGAGAGTCCTGCTCAGAAGTGCTTACAATCTAATAGGGTGGGGCAGGTGGTACAAAAGGTTGTAACTGTGGGGATTGAGCTGATGGAAGTGGTAGGAGATTAGTTGGAGACATGATAGGCTTTCCTGAAGAGATGAGTTTTCACGGATTGCCTGAAGGTAGCAAGAGTAGTATGGAGTTAAACTTGCAGTAATGCAATGAAATATATGGCATTAAACTTGCAGTAACACATAGAACTCTATGGTGTTAAACTTGCAGTAATGCAATGAAATATACAGCGTTAAATTTGCAGTATCGAACAGAACTATATGACGTTAAACTTGCAGTACTGCAATGAAATATATGGTGTTAAATTTGCAGTAATGCAATGAAATATACAGCATTAAACTTGCAGTAACGCAATGAACTATATTTAGTTAAACTTGCAGTAACACATAGAACTATATGGCGTTGAACTTACAGTAACGCACAGAACTATATGGTGTTAAACTTGCAGTAATGCAATGAAATATATGGCATTAAACTTGCAGTAACACATAGAACTATATGGCGTTAAACTTGCAGTAACGCAATGAAATATATGGTGTTAAATTTGCAGTAACACAATGAAATGTATGGGGTTAAACTTGCAGTAATGCAAAGATATATACAGCGTTAAACTTCCAGTAACACATAGAAATATATGGCGTTAAACTTGCAGTAATGCAATGAAATATATGGTGTTAAACTTGCAGTAACGCAATGAAATATACAGCGTTAAACTTGCAGTAATGCACAGAACTATATGGCGTTTAACTTGCAGTAATGCAATGAAATATATAGCTTTTAAACTTTCAGTAACGTACAGAACTATATGACGTTAAACTTGCAGTAATGCAATGAAATATATGGCGTTAAATTTGCAGTAACGCAAAGAAATATACAGCATTAAAATTGCAGTAATGCAATGAACTATATGGAGTTAAACTTGCAGTAACACATAGAACTATATGGCAATTATCTACATGGTGGTAAACTTGCAGTAACACATAGAACTCTATGGCCTTAAACTTGCAGTAATGCTATGAAATATATGGCGTTAAAGTTGTAGTAATGCAATGAATTATATGGCGTTAAATTTGCAGTAATACATAGAACTATATGGCTTCAAACTTGCAGTAACGCAATGAAATATATGGCGTTAAACTTGCAGTAACGCAATCAAATATAAGCCATTAAACTTGCAGTAACGCAATGAAATATATGGTGTTAAACTTGCAGAAATGCACAGAACTATATTATTATTATTATTATTATTATTATTCAGGATTTATATAGCGCCAACAGTTTACGCAGCGCTTTAAAGTATAAAAGGGAGACAATACAGTTTTAATACAATAAATACAAGAGGATTAAGAGGGTCCTGCTCAGAAGAGCTTACAATCTAATAGGGTGGGGCAGGTGGTACAAAAGGTTGTAACTGTGGGGATTGAGCTGATGGAAGTGGTAGGAGATTAGTTGGAGACGTGATAGGCTTTCCTGAAGAGATGAGTTTCCAGGGATCGCCTGAAGGTAGCAAGAGTAGTATCTTGTTAAACTTGCAGTAACACAATGAACTATAACACAATTAAACTTGCAGTAACGCAATGAAATATACGGTGTTAAACTTGCAGTAACACACAGAACTATATGGTATTAAACTTGCAGTAATGCAATGAAATATATGGCATTAAACTTGCACTAACGCACAGAACTATATGGCATTAAATTTGCATTAACACAATGAAATATACAGTGTTAAACTTGCAATAACACATAGAACTATATGGCATTAAACTTGCACTAACACAATGAAATATACGGCTTTAAACTTGCAGTAACGCAATGAAATATAAAGCATTAAACTTGCAGTAACACAATCAAATATATGGTGTTAAACATGCAGTAACGTACAGAACTATATGGCGTTAAATTTGCAGTAACACAATGAACTATATGGCGTTAAACTTGCAGTAACGCAATTAAATATATGGTGTTAAACTTGCAGTAACGCACGGAACTATATGACGTTAAACTTGCAGTAATGCATTGAAATATATGGCGTTAAATTTGCAGTAACGCAATTAAATATACAACGTTAAACTTGCTGTAACGCAATTAACTACATGGCGTTAAACTTGCAGTAACACATAGAACTCTGTGGTCTTAAACTTGCAGTAATGCAATGTAATATATGACGTTAAACTTGCAGTAACGCATAGAACTATATGGCGTTAAACTTGCTGTAATGCAATTAAATATATGACGTTAAACTTGCAGTAATGCACAGAACTATATGGCATTAAACTGGTAGTAATGCAATAAAATATATAGCGTTAAACTTTCAGTAACGTACAGAACTATAATGCAATTAAATATACAGCGCTAAACTTGCAGTAACACAATTAACTACATGGCGTTAAACTTGCAGTAACACATAGAACTCTATGGCCTTAAACTTGCAGTAATGCAATAAAATATATGGCGTTAAACTTGCAGTTACACACAGAACTATATGGCGTTTAACTTGCAGTAATGCAATGAAATATATGGCGTTAAACTTGCAGTAACGCAATGAAATATACAGCGTTAAACTTGCAGTAATGCACAGAACTATATGGCGTTTAACTTGCAGTAATGCAATGAAATATATAGCTTTTAAACTTTCAGTAACGTACAGAACTATATGACGTTAAACTTGCAGTAATGCAATGAAATATATGGCGTTAAATTTGCAGTAACGCAATGAAATATACAGCATTAAAATTGCAGTAATGCAATGAACTATATGGAGTTAAACTTGCAGTAACACATAGAACTATATGGCAATTATCTACATGGTGGTAAACTTGCAGTAACACATAGAACTCTATGGCCTTAAACTTGCAGTAATGCTATGAAATATATGGCGTTAAAGTTGTAGTAATGCAATGAATTATATGGCGTTAAATTTGCAGTAATACATAGAACTATATGGCTTCAAACTTGCAGTAACGCAATGAAATATATGGCGTTAAACTTGCAGTAACGCAATCAAATATAAGCCATTAAACTTGCAGTAACGCAATGAAATATATGGTGTTAAACTTGCAGAAATGCACAGAACTATATTATTATTATTATTATTATTATTCAGGATTTATATAGCGCCAACAGTTTACGCAGCGCTTTAAAGTATAAAAGGGAGACAATACAGTTTTAATACAATAAATACAAGAGGATTAAGAGGGTCCTGCTCAGAAGAGCTTACAATCTAATAGGGTGGGGCAGGTGGTACAAAAGGTTGTAACTGTGGGGATTGAGCTGATGGAAGTGGTAGGAGATTAGTTGGAGACGTGATAGGCTTTCCTGAAGAGATGAGTTTTCAGGGATCGCCTGAAGGTAGCAAGAGTAGTATCTTGTTAAACTTGCAGTAACACAATGAACTATAACACAATTAAACTTGCAGTAACGCAATGAAATATACGGTGTTAAACTTGCAGTAACACACAGAACTATATGGTATTAAACTTGCAGTAATGCAATGAAATATATGGCATTAAACTTGCACTAACGCACAGAACTATATGGCATTAAATTTGCATTAACACAATGAAATATACAGTGTTAAACTTGCAATAACACATAGAACTATATGGCATTAAACTTGCAGTAACACAATGAAATATACGGCTTTAAACTTGCAGTAACGCGATGAAATATAAAGCATTAAACTTGCAGTAACACAATCAAATATATGGTGTTAAACATGCAGTAACGTACAGAACTATATGGCGTTAAATTTGCAGGAACACAATGAACTATATGGCGTTAAACTTGCAGTAACGCAATTAAATATATGGTGTTAAACTTGCAGTAACGCACGGAACTATATGACGTTAAACTTGCAGTAATGCATTGAAATATATGGCGTTAAATTTGCAGTAACGCAATTAAATATACAACGTTAAACTTGCTGTAACGAAATTAACTACATGGCGTTAAACTTGCAGTAACACATAGAACTCTGTGGTCTTAAACTTGCAGTAATGCAATGTAATATATGACGTTAAACTTGCAGTAACGCATAGAACTATATGGCGTTAAACTTGCTGTAATGCAATGAAATATATGGCGTTAAACTTGCAGTAATGCACAGAACTATATGGCATTAAACTGGTAGTAATGCAATAAAATATATAGCGTTAAACTTTCAGTAACGTACAGAACTATAATGCAATTAAATATACAGCGCTAAACTTGCAGTAACACAATTAACTACATGGCGTTAAACTTGCAGTAACACATAGAACTCTATGGCCTTAAACTTGCAGTAATGCAATAAAATATATGGCGTTAAACTTGCAGTTACACACAGAACTATATGGCGTTTAACTTGCAGTAATGCCATGAAATATATGACGTTAAACTTGCAGTAACAAACAGAACTATATGGCGTTAAACTTGCAGTTATGCAATGAAATATATAGCGTTAAACTTTCAGTAACGTACAGAACTATATGACGTTAAAATTGCAGTAATGCAATGAACTATATGGAGTTAAACTTGCAGTAACACATAGAACTATATGGCAATTAACTACATGGCGGTAAACTTGCAGTAACACATAGAACTCTATGGCCTTAAACTTGCAGTATATTAATGAGATATGTGGTGTTAAAGTTGTAGTAATGCAATGAAATATACAGCGTTAAACTTTCATTATTGCAATGAACTATATGGCGTTAAACTTGCAGTAACACATAGAACTATATGTTGTTAAACTTGCAGTAATGCAATGAAATATATGGTGTTAAATTTGCAGTAATGCAATGAAATATAAAGCATTAAACTTGCAGTAACACACAGAACTATATGGCGTTAAACTTGTAGTAATGCAATGAAATATATGGCGTTAAACTTGCAGTAATGCACAGAACTATATGGCGTTAAACTTGCAGTAATGCAATGAAATATATGGCGTTAACCTTGCAGTAACACAATGAAATATACAGCGTTAAACTTTCAGTAACACATAGAACTATATGGCGTTAAACATGCAGTTAAGCACAGAACTATATGTCGTTAAGCTTGCAGTAACGCAATGAACTATATGGCGTTAAACTTGAAGTAATGCAATTAAATATTCGTTGTTAAACTTGCAGTAACGCACAGAACTATATGGTATTAAACTTGCAGTAATGCAATGAAATATATAGCATTAGACTTGCAGTAATGCACAGAACTATATGGTGTTAAATTTGCAGTAACGCAATGAAATATACAGCGTTAAACTTGCAGTAATGCAATGAACTATATGGCGTTAAACTTTCAGTAACTCGTAGAACTATATGGCGTTAAACTTGTAGTAACACAATGAAATATAGGGTGTTAAATTTGCAGTAACACAATTAAATATATGATGTTAAACTTGCTGTAATGCAATGAAATATACAGTGTTAAACTTGCAGTAACACATAGAACTATATTGCGTTAAACTTGCAGTAATGCAATTAAATTTACGGCGTTAAACTTGCAGTAACGCAATGAAATATATGGTGTTAAACATGGAATAAAGCACAGAACTGAATGGCGTTAAACTTGCAGTAATGCAATGAAATATACGGTGTTAAACTTGCAGTAACGGACAGAACTATATGGTGTTTAACTTACAGTAATGCAATGAAATATATGGCATTAAATTTGCAGTAATGCACAGAACTGTATGGAGTTAAACTTGCAGTAATGCAATGAACTATATAGTATTAAATTTGCAGTAACGCAATGAAATATACAGCATTAAACTTGCAGTAATGTAATGAACTATATGGAGTTAAACTTGCAGTAATGCAATGAAATATATGGCATTAAACTTGTAGTAATGCACAGAACTATATGGCGTTAAACTTGCAGTAACGCAATGAACTATATGGCATTAAATTTGCAGTAACGCACTGAAATATACGGGGTTAAACTTGCAGTAACGGAATGCAATATACGGTGTTAAACTTGCAGTAACGCACAGAACTATATGGTGTTAAACTTGCAGTAATGCAATGAAATATATAGCATTAAACTTGCAGTAATGCACAGAACTATATGGCGTTAAATTTGCAGTAACACAATGAAATATATGGTGTTAAACTTGCAGTAATGCACAGAACTATATGACGTTAAACTTGCAGCAATGCAATGAAATATATGGCATTAAACTTGCAGTAACGCAATGAACTATATTTAGTTAAACTTGCAGTAATGCAATGAAATATATGGCATTAAACTTGCAGTAACGCACAGAATCATATGGCGTTAAACTTGAAGTAATGCAATGAAATATATGGCGTTAAACTTGCAGTAATGCACAGAACTATTTGGCGTTAAACTTGCAGTAACTCAATTAACTATATGGCATTAAACTTGCAGTAACACAGAAATATACAGTGTTAAACTTGCAGTAATGCACAGAACTTTATGGTGTTAAATTTGCAGTAATGCAATGAAATATATGGCATTAAACTTGCAGTAACGCACAGAACTATATGGCGTTAAACTTGCAGTAATGCAATTAACTATATGGCATTAAATCTACAGTAACGTAATGAAATATACAGTGTTAAACTTGCAGTAATGCAATGAACTATATGGCGTTAAACTTGCAGTAACACAATGGAATAAGTGACGTTAAACTTGCAGTAACACAATGAAATATACAGCATTAAACTTGCAGTAACGCAATGAAATATATGGCGTTAAACTTGCAGTAATGCAATGAACTATATGGCGTTAAACTTGCAGTAACACAATGGAATAAGTGACGTTAAACTTGCAGTAATGCAATGAAATATATGGTGTTAAATTTGCAGTAATACAATGAAATATACAGCGTTAAACTTCCAGTAACACAGAAATATATGGCGTTAAACTTGCAGTAATGCAATGAAATATATAGGATTAAACTTGCAGTAATGCACAGAACTATATGGCATTAAATTTGCAGTAATGCAATGAAATATACAGCATTAATCTTGCAGTAATGTAATGAACTTTCAGTAACTCATAGAACTATATGGTGTTAAACTTGCAGTAATGCAATGAATTATACAGCTTTAAACTTGCAGTAAAACATAGAACTATATGGCGTTAAACTTGCAGTAATGCAATGAAATATACGGCTTTAAACTTGCAGTAACGCACAGAACTATATGGCGTTAAACTTGCAGTAATGCACAGAACTATATGGCGTTAAATTTGCAGTAACGCAATGAAATATGCAGCGTTAAACTTGCAGTAATGCAATGAACTATATGGCGTTAAACTTTCAGTAACACAGTGAAATATATGGCGTTAAATTTGCAGTAATGCAATGAAATATGCAGCATTAAACTTGCAGTAATGCACAGAACTATATGGTGTTAAATTTGCAGTAACGCAATGAAATATACAGCGTTAAACTTGCAGTAATGCACAGAACTATATGACGTTAAACTTGCAGAAATGCAATGAACTTTCAGTAACTCACAGAACTATATGGCATTAAACTTGCAGTAATGCAATGAAATATACAGCGTTAAACTTGCAGTAACACATAGAACTATATGGTGTTAAACTTGCGGTAATAAAATGAAATATACGGCTTTAAACTTGCAGTAACGCAATGAAATATAAAGCATTAAACTTCCAGTAACGCAATGAAATATATGGAGTTAAACATGCAGTAACGCACAGAACTGTATGGCATTAAATTTGCAGTAGTGCAATGAACTATATGGCCAGTAATGCAATGAAATATATGGCGTTAAACTTTCAGTAACGCACAGAACTATATGGCATTAAACTTGCAGGAATACAATGAAATATATGGGGTTAAATTTGCAGTAACGCAATTAAATATACAACGTTAACCTTGCAGTAAGGCAATGAACTATATTGAGTTAAACTTTCAGTAACACATAGAGCTATATGGCATTAAACTTGCAGTAATGCAATGGAATAATTACATAGTTATATATCTATGTCTAAATTTACTGTATAAATAGGATTATATATAATACAACGATTGTACACTACAATTAACGATTTAATTTCACTGCAATTTTATCTACAATATATCTGGCAGATAGGCAGATGATTAATTATAGATGAATTAATACATAGATAGATGTCTAGTTTGATATATCTATCTACCAATCCATTTTTATACAATGTATCTCTGTATTATATATGGGATACCTTTACCTATATTGAGAGTAATATAACCATGCAAAGAATATGTATTCATCTAAGTAACTATAACCCCAAACATTCTATCTATCTATCTATCTATCTATCTATCTATCTATCTATCTATCTATCTATCTATCTATCTATCTCTCAGATATATTGATCAAATCAAAATCAAGTACAGTAAAAGGAAATTGTTCATTGTGTACAATAATTAGGATTATAATAAGTTTCAGCACTCAGACAGACAGTGCGAGGTGTGGTCATTGCACTGGTGTATTTAGGTTTTGTGCTGCCCTAGGCCTGACTGAACTCGTGCACCCCTAATTTAAATATGACCCACCCCTCCCTGTCAAGGCCACACCCCTTCCTGTTTAAGACCTATAATCTGTAAACCACACCCCTTCCTCCCCCACACCATTCAGAAAGCGCAGCGCACTTCGCACATGTGCATTAGGGAATGAGACATAATGGCGGCAGCAGCACTCGAGAGACAATCCACAAATTGGCTGGGGTGTCGACATTGCGGGAACTCTGGACAGGTAAGTGTCTTAATATTGAAAGTCAGCAGCTACAGTATTTGTAGCTGCTGACTTTGGGCCCTTTCACATGGGCTGTCTGATCAGGTCAGTCTGTCACTTTTTCAGGAGGACCTGATCAGACGCTTCATTCACTCCTATGGAGCGGTGAGATGTCTGCTGACACCCGCTGCTATCTGATCTGATCCTGTCTGCAAAATCCAGACGGATGGAGACCTGATTTTCCATCCGTCTGGCGGATCGGATGAAAATGGGCAGGCGGATCCATTTTCATTGGATCTCCCCATTCAGGACAGCGGGGCTCTGACAGGTCCATCTCTGCACAGTGAGGGGTGACGGACCTGTCATCTGCCTGCTCAGCGGGGATCAACAGAGCAATCCCCCGCTGAGCAAAGCTGAGTCCATCGGGAGGACCGCCTGCGTGAAAGAGACCTTTTAATTTTATCACGGGGGGTGGGGTGGTGGGTGCGGAACCCCTCTTTAATGAGTTTGCATTGATTTCAGCATGCATGGGGCACTTTGCACATGCTGCAATCAATGCAAACCCATTAAACCGTCCACATTCATTAAAAGTTCATGCACTGCAAAGTTTGCGGTACATGAACTTTCACTGAATGTGGACTGTTTAATGGGTTTGTAGCATGGATCACTTTGCAATATCATGATCTGTATATTTACATATTGGGCTGCTTGGCACATGCACATTACAATAGTAATAAAAATTTATTGAAATAGATGTGAACAAAATGCTTTAGGAAATAGTGGAAATAATGAGGACTCTATAGGCAGCTGCTAAAAAATCCAGATGAGATCCAAACATAAAAATATAGCAGAAATGAGCACTGCTCAATTCTGCTATAGCATAGCAATAGAAATTAATTTCACCTGCTGTCCTGGCCACTGCCTGGGGTTTTCCCCTCATGCTCCTCTCTCTCTCCTCCTCCAGCTCCTATCATCACAGACACACCCGGGCTGGGGAGAAGATGCAGCCAGTAAACGAAAGCCGCACGGAGGAGGGTAGGCGGAGAATTAGGCTCCGCCTCCGCCAGTCAGATAGAAAGCAGTCAGTCACCGGCCGCTTATGGGGACGCTAGTCGCTCCACCCCCCTTGGACAAGCACGCCCAAACAACTGCTGCCCATATTTACTAGTGCTGCACTACATCAAGACGGGAGGGTGGGAGGCAGTCACGGGGGGAGGCCGCGGGAGCCGGGACTCAGTGGGACAGGTCGGGGAGCTTTTTCTCGCAGGGGGGGATTTCCTGTCGCCCCCCGCACAGTGCCACCCTAGGCCTGGGCCTCATCGGCCTAGGCCAAAAGACAGCACTGGGTCATTGTCTGGACAGTGGATCTCTGTCATGTAAATAAGTCAATCACTTTCTCATTATATCATTTAGATAGTTGCAATAAAAACAATCACCTGACTCCTCCCTCTTGTGTTGCATGTACAATATAATCCTCCCTGCCCCTCCAAATATTGGACAACATCTGTGAATACAGACTGGTCAGTATCTCCAGGAGCAGAGGACCGAGCATCACATCAACTTTATATACACCAGAAACGCTGAGGTATGGACAGGATAAATATTGATATCTTTATATATGTTATACTTCTGTATGTAACATATTAGGTATTACATTCCTTTATAATGCATTATATCTGTATTTAACATGTAGGACATATTATATTAAATACAGTGTTAGGGTGTTATAATTTTCTCTATCATTATTCATGGATAGCACATACATCTGGTTCTGAACTTTCTTGGCATATGTTTGTTGTTAAAATATTTATTTTTGCTAGTGATTTTATTTTCGCCAGTGATAGTTATCAGTCAGTTGTTTTGCTGAAGGCAACTAGGCTAGTCACATTGCAAGATATTTTTTCCTTAGTTTAGTTAATATGATGAAAAATTAAGTTTGCAAAGAATCCCCAATCATGTGCAAGGAAAACAAAACATATTTTTTTCTGCACATGATTGGATGATGGCAGTCAGCAGATCTTCACCTTATTAACAAAGCCAGGGGAGAATTTCAAAACAAACAACCTTTTTGTCCTTAGTAAATCAATCCCAAAGTGTACCAAATAGCACCTAAAGACATTCTTTGTTTTGGATAGAATAGAGTTGGAGCTTTTACCAGTTTTTTTATTGCCATGGTTAAGGCATGCTAAAGGGGCTTCCCAACCCATTATCATTGCATGACATTTTAACTTGCCTTAAGTGCTATTACAGCCTAAGAATGGGGCCAACACCATTATGTAAGATTAAAAAGAAAGTGTCTCTACTGAATGTAAAGTGTAACATTTGTGCTTTTGTCTTTCCAGACACAATGATTGCATTTGCTGGTATCCCGCTGGAAATGAGGGAAGAGCTAGTTGCTGGAGTGGAATTCATTAAGACTCTTGCAAACAGATTTTACAAGCTGAACCCTATGATCATTGAGATGCTTGGAGAAAAGTTGGCTGAGATTTTGTGCCATAAATACATTGGGCACTGGTACCCGGAGAAGCCTATAAAGGGCCAGGCATACAGGTAAATCTTTATTACTCTACAGCCTCATATAATAAGTATCCTTTGACTATTTGAAGACTTTAGATGGCCATTGTCCAATGCTGCAACTTTCATGGGTGGTTGAATCAGACTTTTAATTACTTATATGCCTTATACTGTACATTCCCACTGGAAGATCCCCATGCCATAGCTCTTGACTCCTTTTGGGGAGTTTTGTGTGTTCCCGTCAACCTTTGATGTTCCAGTTATGCCTGTGGAATTATATATTTATAGATATATATATCTATATATCTATATATATATAGGATATATATATATATAGAAAGAAAATGTCTAGCAATTGATTGATAGACCTTTTTAGGCCAGAAGGTGAAGAAATGACAGACCACACACACACACACACACACACACACACACACTTATGGTATAATATCTAATTCTGACTGTTTTCTCTTTTAGATGTATCAGGATCAACAGACATGACAGTGATCAGAGCATTATAGAGGCCTGCGCTCAATGTGGCCTCAAATCCACAGACTTGGCTTTGCCCAAAGTGATGACCCTGTGGATTGACCCATATGAAGTCTCCTGTCGGTAAGTAGCCAAAATTTTCTATGACCGTCTTTTAGCAACTCTCAGTATATACAGCGATCGTATCCTAGAGAGAACCTAACCTTCACATTAACTAGCCACTGCAATTGGTGTCAACATACCATGATACCATTATTGATGACAAATTAAGCTGCACATCCTCGCCAGGAGTTGAGAGCTAACAGAAACATGAACAAAACAACATTAGATTAAAATTTGTGGGTTGTTATTTTCCAGGTCTCCAGGTCTCAGTACATGGTTTCTCAGTAATGTGGCCGCCTTTTCAGGAAACAATATAGAAATGTAGAAAGCGAAGTACAGAGTGATACTTCCTATATGTAAAGTAAATATGAAAGCATATCCAAATTTATAATAAACTTTAAAGAACAACGGAGCCAAAACTGTAAGGTTGCAGAATTTATTGAACCCCTTGGGGGAATGTTTTTTTACCTGTAAGAATATCCTCTGGTGCTGCAAGAGAGGCAATGGAGGATGTGGATTAATCAATGCTAAGTAACAGTAATGCTTACTGCTGCTTTAATGCTCTCAATTTTTTTTTGAAAATAAATTGTATAGGCTTGAGTTAACATCTAAATATTTTTTAAGAGGTTGAGAGAAAATAAGTACCCATTTACAGTGGCCACCTTTGACTCCAGGGCTGTCCGTGTTCCAGCAGATACCAACATCATGAAAGGACAGGAAAATATCTCCACAGCTAGCAAATGCTCCACTCCCACCCCAGAAGATGACAGCTCCATTGCAATTTCTTCGCTCCCATCATCCCCCAGTGTTGCAGGTGAAGACAGTGACAGCGGGATTGATGGTAACTTTGAAGTTACAAATACACCACCAATCTCACGTAGTCCTACAGAATTAAACATCTGGTGGAGTCCATCTGTGGAGTCTACAATAAAAAACATCTGGTGCAGTCCAACTGTGGAGCCTGTAACTCGGGTAAGGAATATGATCATTGATATTGCACATTACATAGGTGTTTGAAAAAGATAAAATCACCAAGAGTTTGTTTAAAATTTTACCTGCCACTAACTAGTAAGAAGCTGTTAACCATTAACATGCTTCCAGGATTGCATTATTCACTGTTCTTGGCTGTGTACACACTAGGTGGTAAGTCTACTAGAAGTACTATACCTATAGGACTTTTAGTTCTATAGACCATATTGAAAAAAAAAGAGGTTATGTTCTAAAACACCATATATGACCCTTCAAACTATTTTTCATTGGCTATAATGTTAAACGGCCATGTAAATGGTAGCTGAACTCATTGTTATTTTAATAATTTATCATAAAAGGAATCGGCAGTGTTTAATCTTGATCTCCTCAAACGATATTCCATTTCCTTTTTTTTTCAGGACTCCACAGATATCTACAGAGTGCCATCTTCTCCCTGGATTCCTGCCTGCTGGAAAACACAGTTTTATTGACACGTCAGTACAGTATACACCCTCAGAAAGCCTATTGGTTGTAGGTGCTATAAGAAGAAGCTCCTGGCTGTAAATACTGTTAGACATTTTGTATTTATTTTTTTTGCATCTGTAGAGAAATGTGAATTTTATAGATTTTTTAAAATAAAAACTTCATTAGTACCGTATATACTTGAGTATAAGTCGTCCCGAGTATAAGTCGAGGCCCTAATTTACCACAAAAAAATTGGGAAAAACGTATTGACCCGAGTATAAGACGAGGGTGAGAAATGCACAGCTACTGTAAGTGGAAAAGAGGGTCAACAATGCCCATTTTCATGCCTCATTGTGCCCATTTGCAGCCATAGGTCCCCTGAACTTCAAACTCGGTAGTTAAGGGTTCCTAGATGCCCCCCTAGCTGCAGCAAAAATTTGGGGTCTCTGAACCCAAAGGGTCCCGAAATGACATTGCTGCAGATGGACACAGTTGACCAAATTTGGGGCTCCGTATCTCGGGGTCACTTATTGCTAAGAACCCCAAATTTGGTGTGCAAACCCAGTGGAACTAGCAGCATAAAATTTCCAAAGCTGGGGTTTCTAGCACCAAGTGGCCCTGAGATATGGGGCCCCAAAATCGGTTCAGAAAATGTCAAGCACTTTTCTACAGCAGAGAATGACAATTTCCGAACCGATTTTGGGGCCCCGTATGTCGGGGCCACTTAGAGCTAGGAACTTCAGCTTTGGATATGTTGTAGGTCTATTTCCATTGGGTTTGCACACCAAATTTGGGGTTTCTAGCATCAATTGGCCCTGAGATACGGGGCCCCAAAATCAGTTCGGAAAATTAATTTTTTTGCTGCAGAAAAGTGCTTGACTCGAGTATAAGTCGAGGGGGGCACTTTCAGCACAAAAAAACATGCTGAAAAATTCGACTTATACTCGAGTATATACGGTAGTTAGAATTAGTTGTGGTTATTGTATAACATAGACATTGGAAATTTGATGAACTTTACAACTTAAAGCTGAACAGCAGCATAAATATGGTCATAGCAGCCCACATGATGGATATGGGGTGGATATGGGGTCTGAGGGTGGGAGGGGCTCCTTTAGGTAGGCTGAATATAAAATCTGTCTGCATGTGAAGGCAGAACATATGCAGTACTGTACCATTAGGGGCTGGAGGGGTTGCAGTTGATGCGTATACTGATGTCTGCAAAGTCTCCTGTCTAGAAGAGCTGATGATAGACATACAGAAGGAGTCATAAATACTGTGGCTAGTCACAGATACCCCTTGCTTTTTCAGTGCATTTAGCAGTATGTGTTTAGCTGTCTCAGTAGTGTAGATTGGAACCATTCAAACCGCTGCAGTGTATTAGGGTGTTAACAATCATTGCTTTAAGGCAGCTTATTCATATAAATGGACTAACTCATCAAAAAGGGCCCCTCCCATAAACTTCCTGATTTAGGCCATGTCTCTGCACTGCCAATTTGCCAGATTATTGTGCTCTCTCCAGCTGATATCTTGCTCCAGAAGAGTAACTAGAACCTTCAGGGCCCCGGTGCAAGAAACCATGAAGGGCCCCCCGACCACATCCTTGGGGCCCCATTCTCATGTTCTGCAGCGTGCCCCCTCCTGCTGTCTTGGGGTTCCCACATGGTGGTGGAATGCCAGGGCCTAGTCGCGAATACAATCTTTGAGCCCCCGGTAGTTCTGCCACTGCCCTTACTATTACTAGGGGGCATTTTGGAGGATGTATGGGAGCACTCTTGAGGCACCAAGGGAGCACTCTGGAGGCATTAAGGGAGCACTCTGGAGAATGTTTTTTTAGGCTTTTTTTTCTTCTATTTTGTCTTGATGATTTCTATCCAGGGGAAGTGTGTTAGAACTACAGAACACCTCTAACTCATACCTTAGGGGAGAGTTGTTTTGCAGTTAACAGGTTAACTGAGCAGGACTGAAAACACTGTTTGAGGTTTCTACATATCATTGTCAGCTAACTACAGGAAGTTAGGAACTATCATTTTATTCTACAGGGTCTCTGCTTTCAGAAAATATGCATTATTTTGGAGTTTTAAGTAATCCTCAGGCCTACAATGTGCATTTTAACATGTGCAAAAAATGAAAAAATAAACTCAAAAGGGTTAAAAAGCGATATATTATTATGATTATGATTATTCAGGATTTATATCATGCCAACAGTTTGTACAGAGCTGTGCAATAAAGGTAGACAGTACAGTTACAATATAGGGTTAGGAGGGCCCTGCTTGTATAAAGTCAAAGTACAGCGAAACAGCAACTTCTCAATGTCATAATTTTGTTTTCTTTCTCAAGAAGCCCCAGCATGAGCAGAAAAGCCTGTGCCTCTGTAATAGGCACAGGCTGACACTTACAATCATAGGAGCCCTACACTATTGCTTGCACAGTTGAGATGCACCACACACATTGCAAGTTTTATACCGGTGTTGGACCGGTTTCCGCTTCCAGCCTTCTTTTTGTGAGCACTAATTTC
Source organism: Lithobates clamitans (assembly GCA_037952925.1). Classification (NCBI taxonomy): domain Eukaryota; kingdom Metazoa; phylum Chordata; class Amphibia; order Anura; family Ranidae; genus Lithobates; species Lithobates clamitans. The sequence continues at coordinate 1,348,437 of JBBGZY010000563.1, forward strand.
AGAGACATTTAAAAGAAAACTTTAGTAAGGAAAAAAAAAAAGTTGTTGAGAGCCTTGATTAAACTTCAGTCTTTTATCACCTCTAGTCCCCCGCTGTTCCTTTTTAATCACTGCCATCGATTGTGGATGCATCCAGTTTGACTTTTCACGTACTTTGTCATTAAACTAGCAGCAAGCAAAAAAAAAAAAAAACTTGCCAAACATCCTCTCCAGTAATTACAAAACGCAGAACAGAAAGAACGGCTGGTCCGGAGGATTTTAAGTTTTGGGGAGACTTCCAAATTCCCTGTGCTGGGAGAGACTGCTAGCAGCAGCCATGGCTTTTTGGTAAGCAAGCTACCTCGCTTTTGGGTGTTGACCTGAATACACGCTGGTTTTGCATTAGGAAGATTGGTGCCACAGCTTTTCTTTCCTGCAATTCACTTTTTCTCCTGTGGAGGTATATCACCTATGGATTTTCTCATTGATCACTATGGGACATTGCTTTAGTCTTCCTTTTTTTCTTTTTTCTTTTTTGGATATTTTGTCTTTTTTTGTTATTTAATTCATTTTCACATTTTCTTTTTTTATTTATTGTATGCATCATTGTTTGAGAATTTTATAATTTTATAATTTATCTCAATTGATATCTTATTTCACATTTTTTAGCGCTGCACTTACCATGCTGTTTATTCTATTGGAAGTTTTTTTGGTATTGAACTTTGGGTGCTGGCTGCTTTACACTTATAACATTTAATTGTTTTACGCTTATAACATTTATTGCTAATTATTTAGTGCAGCGTTGACCTTAGGGTCTCCTTTTTTTCCACTTCTGCTTCCCCCTGAGCAGATTGTTAGTGATTTCATGCTGGACTATGTAAGTGCTCTTTTTAAGCAATAAAACATAAAGCGGTATTACACTATATCCTGCCTTCTGTGGCTCTTTGTTGGGGAGCTATTTCACAGACCTACTTGATGCAAGTTGATATATGCAGTGGATGCAAGTTGATATATGCAGTGGAGAGATGTTATAAGGATGCAGACATCTACATTTGTATACCAGCAAAGTGGATTGGGACCCAGCTTCCTCCATAAATGATTGCTTGATTGGAATGGGATGCATAAAGGCGCTACAGCATTGAACCAAGGAGTCCTTCCCATTAGTCATGCTTTAAGGTCACTGTGTGGCTGAGCACATTTTGTTATCACTTCGGGTGAAGCACTTTAAGCAAGTTTACTGAAGCAAGTGTGCATTTTAGTTTTCATGGTGTTGGAGCATACACAAGAAGATTTGTTCACATATGATTATTATGCACATTTCTGATGGTTTATTTTATTGTGCAATTTATTAATCAGATACACAGTGTATATTTAAGTGTTCTTGCATAGCAAGACCACTTACTGTTATCTCACATATATATTATTCTTATTATTATAGCCAAATTTACCACCCTAACTCCTCCCACAGTTTTTACACTACATAGACAAGTAATATACCGAAACGTGCGGATTGTTCCCGAATGGTGTGCTATTACTTTGTGGAACGTTTCACCGAATGGTTCACGAAATATCGTCATTTTTGCGGCGAAATTGGTCCCATAGGAATGAATGGGGAAACTAGAGTGGGAGATGACAAAAGCTGGAAAATCAGAACATGATTTCTAAACTGCCGCCACTCCCTCATTTTCAAGCCCACCTACACAAATCTTATATCAAAACGTTCAGCTATCCCTGCTGCCACTAAACATGTCCACGGCTAAGCCATAGTCCTGATAGTTTTCACAATATGACCATTTGTTTGCAACTCACGCCGTCCATTGACATTCATTGAAACTACACTCTAGCCCCTTCAAATTTGAAGGGCAATTTCTAAACTGCGACTGTGCCTTCATTTTTAATATTTCAGAGACATACTATACATCAAAATCTAGGTCTGGGTCTTGTGATTCTTACAATATAAAGATCTTCGCTGTAGGATATATAGTTTTTAAAATACGGCCATTTGTTTAGAGGTCATTTCAGGAAATTTTAGCCATTAATCAGAGTGTACTGTTAGTGTTTGTTTTGTTGCCATGGTTACCAAAGCTTCTGTTATACACAGGGGGGAAGGTGGCTGGAGCATCTCAGCTGATTACAGAGCCCGGGGGAGGGGACAGACACACCATGTACTGATTTATAATAGAGGAATATGATGGGGTAGTTTTGATGGGGTAATTCTGATGGGGCAGTTTTGATGAAGTAGTATTTAGGAAGCATAAACAGGGCATGAGCGTTGCTAGGAAACAGTGGTTGTAAACACAAGATGCTGAGACACCCCAAATGCATGTGACTTCATCTGCTAGACTTGATAATGCTTGTAGACTCCTCCCACAGTTTTTACACTACAGAGACAAGTAATATACCGAAACGAGCGGATTGTTCCCGATTGGTGTGCTATTACTTTGTGGAATGTTTCACCGAATGGTTCACGAAATATCGTAGTTTTTGCGGCGAAATTGGTCCCATAGGAATGAATGGCGAAATGTTCAAAACTAGAGTGGAAGGTGACAAAAGCTGACAACCCCCTGATTAGCCAAAACATTATGACCACCCCATGATCAGCCAAAATATTATGACCACCCCATGAAAAAAAAAATATTTTTGAAAAAAAAAAAAATTCATTTTTGAAAAAAAAAATATTATTGAGAAAAAAAAATATTTTTGAAAAAAGAAAAAATTATTTTTGAAAAAAAAAATTATTTTGAAGAAAAAAACATTTTTGAAAAAAAAAAATTTTGAACAAAAAAAAATTATTTTTGAAAAAAAAATATATATTTTTTTTTTTTTAAATTATTTTTGAAAAAAAAATTTTTTGAAAAAAAAATTATTTTTGAAAAAAAAAATATTTTTGAAGAAATAATAAAAAATAATTTTTGAAAAAAAAAATCATTAAAAAAAAATCATTTTTGAAAAAAAAAATCATTTTTGAAAAAAAAGTTCAGCTCTTTCAGCTAATGATGAGACTTCAACTGTTTTACTACTATTTATACTTTTTAAAATATTAAGCTTTTTAACACTTTTCACAGTTACTCCGCCCACTCCACCCAGTTACTCCGCCCACTCCAGTTGTAGAGGCAAGAACACTTTCACAATTTCCCCAGAAATTGTACCTTTTCTAGTATTAAGTGTTCTTGCATAGCAAGACCACTTACTGTTATCTCACATATATATTATTCTTATTATTATAGCCAAATTTACCACCCTAACTCCTCCCACAGTTTTTACACTACATAGACAAGTAATATACCGAAACGTGCGGATTGTTCCCGAATGGTGTGCTATTACTTTGTGGAACATTTCGCCGAATGGTTCACGAAATATCGTCATTTTTGCGGCGAAATTGGTCCCATAGGAATGAATGGGGAAACTAGAGTGGGAGATGACAAAAGCTGGAAAATCAGAACATGATTTCTAAACTGCCGCCACTCCCTCATTTTCAAGCCCACCTACACAAATCTTATATCAAAACGTTCAGCTATCCCTGCTGCCACTAAACATGTCCACGGCTAAGCCATAGTCCTGATAGTTTTCACAATATGACCATTTGTTTGCAACTCACGCCGTCCATTGACATTCATTGAAACTACACTCTAGCCCCCTCCAAATTTGAAGGGCAATTTCTAAACTGCGACTGTGCCTTCATTTTTAATATTTCAGAGACATACTATACATCAAAATCTAGGTCTGGGTCTTGTGATTCTCACAATATAAAGATCTTCGCTGTAGGATGTATAGTTTTTAAAATACGGCCATTTGTTTAGAGGTCATTTCAGGAAATTTTAGCCATTAATCAGAGTGTACTGTTAGTGTTTGTTTTGTTGCCATGGTTACCAAAGCTTCTGTTATACACAGGGGGGAAGGTGGCTGGAGCATCTCAGCTGATTACAGAGCCCGGGGGAGGGGACAGACACACCATGTACTGATTTATAATAGAGGAATATGATGGGGCAGTTTTGATGGGGTAATTCTGATGGGGCAGTTTTGATGAAGCAGTATTTGGGAAGCATAAACAGGGCATGAGCGTTGCTAGGAAACAGTGGTTGTAAACACAAGATGCTGAGACACTCCAAATGCATGTGACTTCATCTGCTAGACTTGATAATGCTTGTAGACTCCTCCCACAGTTTTCACACTACAGAGACAAATAATATACCGAAACGAGCGGATTGTTCCCGATTGGTGTGTTATTACTTTGTGGAATGTTTTGCCGAATGGTCCACGAAATGACGTTTTTGCGGCGAAATTGGTCCCATAGGAATGAATGGCGAAATGTTCAAAACTAGAGTGGGAAGTGACAAAAGCTGACAACCCCATGATCAGCCAAAACATTATGACCACCCCATGATCAGCCAAAACATTATGACCGCCCCATGTAAAAAAAAAAATATTTTTGAAAAAAAAAAAAAAAATTTTGAAAAAAGTAAAAAAATAATTTTTGAAAAAAAAAATCATTTTTGAAAAAAAAAATATTTTTGAAAAAAAAAAAAATTATTTTTGAAAAAAAAAAATATTTTTGAAAAAAAAATTTCTTTTAAAAAAAAATTATTTTTGAAAAAAAAATATATTTTTGAAAAAAATATATATTTGAAAAAAAAAATATTTTTGAAAAAAAAAAATTATTTTTGAAAAAAAAATTACTTTAAAAAAAATAATAATTTCGAAAAAAAAATTATTTTTGAAATAAAAAAATTCATTTTTGAAAAAAAAAATTACCTTTGAAAAAAAAAATTACTTTTGAAAAAAAAAATCATTTTTGAAGAAAAAAAAATCATTTTTGATTAAAAAAAATTCATTTTTGAAAAAAAAAATTACTTTTGAAAAAAATGTTCAGCTCTTTCAGCGAATGATGGAACTTTTTTACTACTATTTATACTTTTTAAAATATTAAGCTTTTTAACACTTTTCACAGTTACTCAAGCCACTCCACCCCACCCAGTTACTCTGCCCACTCCAGTTGTAGAGGCAAGAACACTTTCACAATTTCCCCAGAAATTGTACCTTTTCTAGTTAATTTTATATTTGATTGTTACATTGTTTCCTTTGCACCCTTTATATATAAATTTTTGCATTGTTATTAGTTTTCCACTAATTTTAGGTGCAGCATTGGTACATAATCAACTACCGTAATTGTTTTTTTGTATTTTGGCATTGACACCCAACAGTTTCACCCTCATAATAGGTATAGTGGTTGTAAACATCAGACATGAACTATGAACAAAGCATATCCCTCTTAAAGATGGGCCAAACATCCCCCCTGGTTCGGTTTGTGCAAGAACTCTCGAACATCTCAAAAGTTCGGATCCGAATGGCGAACCCCATTAAAGTCTATGGGACCTGAATAGGAAAAATGCTGAGGTGGCATTGCTGGGCACTGGAGAGGCTGACTGCATTGCTGGGCACTGGAGAGGCTACATTGCTGGGCACTGGAAAGGCTGACTGCATTACTGCGCACTGGTCAGGCTGCATTGCTGGGCACTGGAGAGGCTGCATTTCTGGGCACTGGTCAGGCTGCATTTCTGGGCACTGGTCAGGCTGCATTGCTGTGCACAGGAGAGGCTGCATTGCTGGGCACTGGAGAGGCTGGCTGCATTGCTGATAAATAACCGAAAGACTGCGCTGGCAACTTACTAAAAATAAACTATATCAAAAACAAATCATAAAGTAGTGAATGTGATAAAAATTAATATAAAAAAATTAAATATACACCTTGCACAACACATCAAGTGCTGAGTGGAATCGTGCACGAATGCACTAACACAATAAATAACTACAAAGTAATGAAGGATGAATCAGAAATATACATGGTATACACGTGCAACTGTGAAGTGATAGAGAGACAGTTATCACTACACTAATAAAAATAGATATAAATATATGTGCTCTCATAGATTCGCAGACACAAATGACAATGGAGCGAACTTCTAAAAAGATGCCAAGTGGAATAGTGAAACAAAAAAGTCAGTAATAACAAAATTTGCAAACTATAAATTATCTATTGGATTAAAACTCTTTCATAGGAGAGACAATTGCCAGACTTCCAGCTTATTCATCTGTATGATAAACAGGGCAGACGGTATACTGATGTTAAAGATGTTTGGAAGGAACCTTTAGAGGACCACAAACTCGCGTTCCGCCAAAAAAGAAAGAAAGGGCATATGGTGTAAAACCTTAGGATACCATAGGGTCACCTGCGCATATATGCGCTACTCACGGGACCGGCATGCAGAGCAGGCATTCAGATATTTGGTCGGTTCGCCGCTGGCCGGCGTGCGTTCCACCAACTCCAGGAAGTCTCTCAGTATACCATCAGTATACCATCTGCCCTGTTTATCATACAGATGAATACACTGGAAGTCTGGCAATTGTCTCTCCTATGAAAGAGTTTTAATCCAATAGATACTTTATAGTTTGCAAATTTTGTTATTACTGACTTTTTTGTTTCACTATTCCACTTGGCATCTTTTTAGAAGTTCGCTCCATTGTCATTTGTGTCTGCGAATCTATGAGAGCACATATATTTATATCTATTTTTATTAGTGTAGTGATAACTGTCTCTCTATCACTTCACAGTTGCACGTGTATACCATGTATATTTCTGATTCATCCTTCATTACTTTGTAGTTATTTATTGTGTTAGTGCATTCGTGCACGATTCCACTCAGCACTTGGTGTGTTGTGCAAGGTGTATATTTAATAATTTTTTTATATTAATTTTTCTCACATTCACTACTTTATGATTTGTTTTTGATATAGTTTATTTTTAGTAAGTTGCCAGCGCAGTCTTTCGGTTATTTATCACTAAAGTGTAGCACTTGTATTCTGCAGCTGCAACAGTTTAGTTTTGAGTCTGAAGAATACCATATCACATAATACATTTGCGAGCGCTGTTTTGTATGTATGTATGGCTGCATTGCTGGGCAATGGAGAGGCTGGCTAATTTCTGGGCACTGGAGAGGCTGTATTGCTGGTCACTGGAGAGGCTGGCTGCATTACTGGGCACTGGAGAGGCTGCATTTCTGGGCACTGGTCAGACTGCATTGCTGGGCACTGGTGAGGCTGCATTGCTGGGCACTGGAGAGGCTGACTGCATTGCTGGGCACTGGAGAGGCTGACTGCATTGCTGGGCACTGGAGAGGCTACATTGCTGGGCACTGGTGAGGCTGGCTGCATTGCTGGGCACTGGAGAGGCTGCATTTCCGGGCACTGGTAGGGGCCGCATTGCTGGGCACTGGTGAGGCTGCATTGCTGGGCACTGGAGAGGCTGACTGCATTGCTGGGCACTGGAGAGGCTGTATTGCTGGACACTGGAGAGGATGCATTGTTGGGCACTGGTGAGACTGGCTGCATTGCTGGGCACTCGTGAGGCTGGCTGCATTGCTGGGCACTGGAGAGGTTGCATTGCTGGGCACTGGAGAGGCTGGCTTCATTGCTGGGAACTGAAGAGACTGGCTGCATTTCTGGGCACGGGATAGGCTGCATTGATGGGCACTGGTCTGGCTGCATTGCTGGGCACTGGAGAGGCTGCATTGCTGGGCACTGGAGAGGCTACTCTTAATGAAAGCAAGAGTTGGCCTTGCTGTAAAAAGTACAAATTTGATGCCCCTATTAAACAGTTGCTGGAAAAATTGGTCTTTGGGTGTTGGTGGTGCCTTCACCCCGTAACCTTCTAGACGTACTCTTGATAAAAGCAAGAATTGGCCTTGCTGTAAAAAATTGAAAATTGACGCCCCTGTGAAACAGTTGCGGAAAAATTGGTCTTTGGGTGTTGGTGGTGCCTTCACCCTGTAACATTCTAGAACAGGGGTCCTCAAACTATGGCCCACGGGCTGGGTACAGCCCGTCAAGGCAATTTACCTGGCCCGCAGGGGGGAGGTGTGTCCGGATGTGAGCTTCGGTGGACGGTAACAGGAGCTCCAACCATCTGTGCTTCTAATTGCTGGTGAGTCTTCATTGTGTAACCTAACTCCCTCCATCCATCCCCTGCTTTATACCCAGTCCTGGCCTCTGCCGCCTCTCACTTGCGGTGTTGATCTGCTGGTAGCCTACTCGTGGTTGCCGGCTGAATAGTAGCCTACTCGTGGTCGCTGGCTGCATTGCTGGGCACTGGTGAGGCTGCATTGCTGGGCACTGGTGAGGCTGCATTGCTGGGCACTGGAGAGGCTGATTTTATGTAAGTATTGCATTGTATATCCCTGTATGTTGTGGTCGTTCAGGTGCTTATATAATAGTTTTTTGAAATTGTCGATGCTACCCGCTGAAACCACTGCCTGTGGAAGGGAATTTCACATCCTAACCGCTCTTACAGTAAAGAACCCTCTACGTAGTTTAAGGTTAAACCTCTTTTCTTCTAATTTTAATGAGTGGCCACGAGTCTTGTTAAACTCCCATCTACAAAAAAGTTTTATCCCTATTGTGGTGCAGTCACCAGTATGGTATTTGTACATTAAAATCCTATCCCCTCTCAAGCGTCTCTTCTCCAGAGAGAACAAGTTCAGTGCTCGTAACCTTTCCTGATTAACTAATGTCCTCCAGACCCTTTATTAGTTTTGTTGCCCTTCTCTGGACTCTCTCCAGTTCCACCACATCCTTCCTGAGGACTGGTGCCCAGAACTGGACAGCATACTCCAGGTGCGGCCGGACCAGAGTCTTGTAGAGTGGGAGAATTATTGTTTTATCTCTGGCATTGTCACGGAATTTAGTAGACCAGACTGTGTGGACTGCACAGAGGAAACCAGAAACACATGTAAGTGAAAAATAAGGGTTTATTAAATAGGTGACAAATAAGTGAAATATAAACAATGCAAAACCAACCACAGACCCACACACTACAAATAATATATACAAATAACTGGAGATACCGGAATCGTAACCAAGCCAGGCTGAGGTCATACACAGGGAGGTCAGCAGATGAGTAAGGATGGGAAACCAACAGGACAGGGAGAGGATGGATGGATAGGCTGCAGGGCAGGGATACAAGGAGAACAGGGCACAGGAGGGACAGGTCCAGGATGGGTTCAGGATAGGGATCAGATCAGGAACAGGCTCAAGGTCAGGATACAAGCAGCAAGGTCAGGGCACAGGAAGAAACATACCAAGGCAAGCATGTGAGGGCTTGCCGGGAATTTATAAGGCTGCAGTAATTGACCTCATGTTACACCTGAGCGCAGAGGGTGCTGTCTGCTCCACACTGCCGGAGTACACCCGCTGGTGGAAACCGGTACTACGGCCCAAGGATGCAACAGTGCCACCAGCAGGTGAGTCCTCTTACTACAGGTCCTAGGTGTTGGATGACACCCGCTGGTGAACACTGGTACTGTGATCCAAGAGACCGATAGCACCGCTAACAGATAAACCTTTTCATGACAGTACCCTCCCTCAAAGGAGCGGCCTCTGGACGCTCCAACTAGATGAAATTGTCCAAAGTTTATGGCCTCAAACCGAACAACAGATGAGGGCACATCAGGCTGGGCATTGGGTACTTCAGGCTGGGCATCAGGCACTTTAGACTGGGCAGCAGATACATCAAACTGGACAGCGGGCACATCAGAGCAGACAGCGGGCACATCAGAGCAGACAGCGGGCTCCGGGTTGTCGAGCTGGGCAGCGGGCTCCGGGTTGTCGAGCTGGGCAGCGGGCTCCGGGTTGTCAAGCTGGGCAGCAGGCTCCGGGTCGTCGAGCTGGGCAGCAGGCTCCGGGTCGTCGAGCTGGGCAGCAGTCTCCGGGTCATCGAGTTGGGCAGCAAGCTCTGGGTCGTCGAGCTGGGCAGCAGGCTCTGGAACATTAGGCCGAACCGCGAGCACCGCAAGGGCAGACTGGATCACAGGCACTGGCTCGGCAGGCTGGGTAACGGGCCCTGGCCCAGTGGGCTGGGTAACGGGCTTCAGCCCAGCAAGCTGGATACCTGGCACTGGTCCGGCAAGCCGAATAACGAGTACTGGCTTAACAGGCTGAGTGACGGACTCCGATTTAGTAGACTGGGTAACGGGCACCGGTTTAGCAGGCTGGGTAACAGGAACCAGCTCAGCAGACTGGGTAACGGGCACCGGCTCAGCAGACTGGGTAACGGGCATCGGCTCAAACAGACTGGGTAACAGGCACTGAAACTTCAGACTGAGACACGGGCACGGAGACTTCAGGCTGACACATGGGCACCGAAACTCCAGGCTGACACACGGCACCGAATCTCCAGGCTGACACACGGGCACCAAAACTTCAGGCTGACACACGGGCACCGAAACTTCAGGCTGAGACACCAATATCAAGACATCCGGCTGGAAAGCAGGCAACGAGACACCAGGCTGGAAGGCAGGCAATGAGACATCAGACTGGAAGGCAGGCACCAAGACTTTGGGCTGGAAGGCAGACACCAAGACATCAGACTGGAAAGCGGGCACATCAGACTGGAAAGCGGGCACATCAGACTGGAAAGAGGGCACATCAAGGTGGAAGGCAGGCACCGAGACATCCGGCTGGAAGGCAGGCACCGAGACATCAGGCTGGAAAGAGAGCACATCAGACTGGAGAGCGGCACATCAGACTGGAAAGCGGGCACATCAGATTGGAAAGCGGGCACATCAAGGTGGAAAACAGGCACCAAGATATCCGGCTGGAAGGCAGGCATTGATGCATCAGGCTGGAAGGCAGGCATTGAGACATCAGGCTGGAAGGCGGGCACATCAGACTGGAAAGCAGACACATCAGACTGGAAAGCGAGCACCGAGACTTCGGGCTGGAGGCAAGCACCAAGACATCCGACTGGACGGCAAGCATCGAGACATCAGGCTGTAAGGTGGGCACATCAGACTGGAAAGCGGGCACATCAGACTGGAAAGAGGGCACATCAAGGTGGAAGGCAGGCACCAAGACATCCGGGTGGAAGGCAGGCACCGAGACATCAGGCTGGAAAGCGAGCACATCAGACTGGAGAGCGGCACATCAGCCTGGAAAGTGGGCACATCAGATTGGAAAGTGGGCACATCAAGGTGGAAGGCAGGCACAGAGACATCCGGCTGGAAGGCAGGCACCGAGACATCAGGCTGGAAAGCGAGCACATTAGACTGGATAATGGGCACATCAGACTGGAAAGCAGGCACCAAGACTTCTGGCTGGAAGGCAGGCATTGATACATCAGGCTGGAAGGCAGGCATCGAGATATCAGGCTGGAAGGCGGGCACATCAGGCTGGAAGGCGGGCACATCAGACTGGAAAGCGAGCACCGAGACTTCGGGCTGGAGGCAAGCACCAAGACAACCGACTGGACGGCAAGCATCGAGACATCAGGCTGTAAGGTGGGCACATCAGACTGGAAAGCGGGCACATCAGACTGGAAAGCGGGCACATCAGACTGGAAAGAGGGCACATCAAGGTGGAAGGCAGGCACCGAGACATCCGGGTGGAAGACAGGCACCGAGACATCCAGCTGGAAGGCAGGCACCGAGACATCAGGCTGGAAAGCGAGCACATCAGACTGGAGAGCGGCACATCAGACTGGAAAGTGGGCACATCAGATTGGAAAGCGGGCACATCAAGGTGGAAGGCAGGCACAGAGATATCCGGCTGGAAGGCAGGCACCGAGACATCAGGCTGGAAAGCGAGCACATTAGACTGGATAATGGGCACATCAGACTGGAAAGCGGGCACGTCAGACTGGAAAGCAGGCACATCAGACTGGAAAGCGGGCACATCAGACTGGAAGGCAGGCACCAAGACTTCGGGCTGGAAGGCAGGCATTGATGCATCAGGCTGGAAGGCAGGCATTGATGCATCAGGCTAGAGGGCAGGCATCGAGACATCAGACTGGAAGGCAGGCATCGAGACATCAGGCTGGAAGGCGGGCACATCAGACTGGAAAGCAGACACATCGGACTGGAAAGCGAGCACCGAGACTTTGGGCTGGAAGGCAAGCACCAAGACATCCAGCTGGACGGCAAGCATCGAGACATCAGGCTGTAAGGTGCGCACATCAGACTGGAAAGCGGGCACATCAGACTGGAAAGAGGGCACATCAAGGTAGAAGGCAGGCACCGAGACATCCGGCTGGAAGGCAGGCACCGAGACATCAGGCTGGAAAGCGAGCACATCAGACTGGAGAGCGGCACATCAGACTAGAAAGCGGGCACATCAGATTGGAAAGCGGGCACATCAAGGTGGAAGGCAGGCACAGAGACATCCGGCTGGAAGGCAGGCACCGAGACATCAGGCTGGAAAGCGAGCACATCAGACTGGAGAGCAGGCACATCAGACTGGAAAGCGGGCACATCAGACTGGAAAGCGGGCACATCAGACTGGGAAGCAGGCACATCAGACTGGAAAGCGGGCACATCAGACTGGAAAGCAGGCACCAAGACTTCGGGCTGGAAGGCAGGCATTGATGCATCAGGCTGGAAGGCAGGCATCGAGACATCAGGCTGGAAGGCAGGCATCGAGACATCAGGCTGGAAGGCAGGCATTGAGACATCAGGCTGGAAGGCGGGCACATCAGACTGGAAAGCGAGCACCGAGACTTCGGGCTGGAAGGCAAGCACCAAGACATCCAGCTGGACGGCAAGCATCGAGACATCAGGCTGGCAGGTGGGAACATCAGGCTGGAAAGCGGGAACATCGTGCTGGAAGGCAGGCACCGAGACTTTGGGCTGGAAGGCAGACATCAGACTGAAAAGCGGGCACATCAGACTGGAAAGCAGGCACCAAGACTTCGGGCTGGAAGGCAGGCATCGGGACATCAGGCTGGAAGGCAGGCACGTCAGACTGGAAAGCGGGAAGATCAGGCTGGAAGGCAGGCACATCAGGCTGGAAGGCAGGCACCGAGACTTCGGGCTGGAAGGCAGGCATCAAGACATCAGACTGGAAAGAGGACACATCTGACTGGAAGGTACGCACATCAGGCTGGAAGGCAGGCACATCAGGCTGAAAAGCAGGCACCGAGACTTTGGACTGGAAGGCAGGCATCAAGACATCAGACTGGAAAGCGGGCACATCAGACTGGAAAGCGGGCACATCAGACTGGAAAGAGGGCACATCAAGGTGGAAGGCAGGCACCGAGACATCCGGCTGGAAGGCAGGCACCGAGACATCAGGCTGGAAAGCGAGCACATCAGACTGGAGAGCGGCACATCAGACTGGAAAGCGGGCACATCAGATTGGAAAGCGGGCACATCAAGGTGGAAGGCAGGCACAGGGACATCCGGCTGGAAGGCAGGCACCGAGACATCAGGCTGGAAAGCGAGCACATCAGACTGGAGAGCGGGCACATCAGACTGGAAAGCGGGCACCAAGGTTTCCGGCTGGAAGGCAGGCATTGATGCATCAGGCTGGAAGGCAGGCATCGAGACATCAGGCTGGAAGGCAGGCATCGAGACATCAGGCTGGAAGGCAGGCACATCAGACTGGAAAGCAGACACATCAGACTGGAAAGCGGGCACCGAGATTTCGGGCTGGAAGGCAAGCACCAAGACATCCGGCTGGACGGCAATCATCGAGACATCAGGCTGTAAGGTGGGCACATAAGACTGGAAAGCGGGCACATCAGACTGGAAAGCGGGCACATCAGACTGGAAAACAGGCACCAAGATATCCGGCTGGAAGGCAGGCATTGATGCATCAGGCTGGAAGGCAGGCATTGAGACATCAGGCTGGAAGGCGGGCACATCAGACTGGAAAGCAGACACATCAGACTGGAAAGCGAGCACCGAGACTTCGGGCTGGAGGCAAGCACCAAGACATCCGACTGGACGGCAAGCATCGAGACATCAGGCTGTAAGGTGGGCACATTAGACTGGAAAGCGGGCACATCAGACTGGAAAGAGGGCACATCAAGGTGGAAGGCAGGCACCAAGACATCCGGGTGGAAGGCAGGCACCGAGACATCCAGCTGGAAGGCAGGCACCGAGACATCAGGCTGGAAAGCGAGCACATCAGACTGGAGAGCGGCACATCAGATTGGAAAGTGGGCACATCAAGGTGGAAGGCAGGCACAGAGACATCCGGCTGGAAGGCAGGCACCGAGACATCAGGCTGGAAAGCGAGCACATTAGACTGGATAATGGGCACATCAGACTGGAAAGCAGGCACCAAGACTTCTGACTGGAAGGCAGGCATTGATACATCAGGCTGGAAGGCAGGCATCTAGACATCAGGCTGGAAGGCGGGCACATCAGACTGGAAAGCAGACACATCAGACTGGAAAGCGAGCACCGAGACTTCTGGCTGGAAGGCAGGCATTGATGCATCAGGCTGGAAGGCAGGCATCGAGACATCAGGCTGGAAGGCGGGCACATCAGACTGGAAAGCGAGCACCGAGACTTCGGGCTGGAGGCAAGCACCAAGACAACCGACTGGACGGCAAGCATCGAGACATCAGGCTGTAAGGTGGGCACATCAGACTGGAAAGCGGGCACATCAGACTGGAAAGCGGGCACATCAGACTGGAAAGAGGGCACATCAAGGTGGAAGGCAGGCACCGAGACATCCGGGTGGAAGACAGGCACCGAGACATCCAGCTGGAAGGCAGGCACCGAGACATCAGGCTGGAAAGCGAGCACATCAGACTGGAGAGCGGCACATCAGACTGGAAAGTGGGCACATCAGATTGGAAAGCGGGCACATCAAGGTGGAAGGCAGGCACAGAGATATCCGGCTGGAAGGCAGGCACCGAGACATCAGGCTGGAAAGCGAGCACATTAGACTGGATAATGGGCACATCAGACTGGAAAGCGGGCACGTCAGACTGGAAAGCAGGCACATCAGACTGGAAAGCGGGCACATCAGACTGGAAGGCAGGCACCAAGACTTCCGGCTGGAAGGCAGGCATTGATGCATCAGGCTGGAAGGCAGGCATTGATGCATCAGGCTAGAAGGCAGGCATCGAGACATCAGACTGAAAGGCAGGCATCGAGATATCAGGCTGGAAGGCGGGCACATCAGACTGGAAAGCAGACACATCGGACTGGAAAGCGAGCACCGAGACTTTGGGCTGGAAGGCAAGCACCAAGACATCCAGCTGGATGGCAAGCATCGAGACATCAGGCTGTAAGGTGCGCACATCAGACTGGAAAGTGGGCACATCAGACTGGAAAGCGGGCACATCAGACTGGAAAGAGGGCACATCAAGGTAGAAGGCAGGCACCGAGACATCCGGCTGGAAGGCAGGCACCGAGACATCAGGCTGGAAAGCGAGCACATCAGACTGGAGAGCGACACATCAGACTAGAAAGCGGGCACATCAGATTGGAAAGCGGGCACATCAAGGTGGAAGGCAGGCACAGAGACATCCGGCTGGAAGGCAGGCACCGAGACATCAGGCTGGAAAGCGAGCACATCAGACTGGAGAGCAGGCACATCAGACTGGAAAGCGGGCACATCAAACTGGAAAGCGGGCACATCAGACTGGGAAGCAGGCACATCAGACTGGAAAGCGGGCACATCAGACTGGAAAGCAGGCACCAAGACTTCGGGCTGGAAGGCAGGCATTGATGCATCAGGCTGGAAGGCAGGCATCGAGACATCAGGCTGGAAGGCAGGCATCGAGACATCAGACTGGAAGGCAGGCATTGAGACATCAGGCTGGAAGGCGGGCACATCAGACTGGAAAGCGAGCACCGAGACTTCGGGCTGGAGGCAAGCACCAAGACAACCGACTGGACGGCAAGCATCGAGACATCAGGCTGTAAGGTGGGCACATCAGACTGGAAAGTGGGCACATCAGACTGGAAAGCGGGCACATCAGACTGAAAAGAGGGCACATCAAGGTGGAAGGCAGGCACCGAGACATCCGGGTGGAAGACAGGCACCGAGACATCCAGCTGGAAGGCAGGCACCGAGACATCAGGCTGGAAAGCGAGCACATCAGACTGGAGAGCGGCACATCAGACTGGAAAGTGGGCACATCAGATTGGAAAGCGGGCACATCAAGGTGGAAGGCAGGCACCGAGACATCAGGCTGGAAAGCGAGCACATCAGACTGGAGAGCGGGCACATCAGACTGGAAAGCGGGCACCAAGGTTTCCGGCTGGAAGGCAGGCATTGATGCATCAGGCTGGAAGGCAGGCATCGAGACATCAGGCTGGAAGGCAGGCATCGAGACATCAGGCTGGAAGGCAGGCACATCAGACTGGAAAGCAGACACATCAGACTGGAAAGCGGGCACCGAGATTTCGGGCTGGAAGGCAAGCACCAAGACATCCGGCTGGACGGCAATCATCGAGACATCAGGCTGTAAGGTGGGCACATAAGACTGGAAAGCGGGCACATCAGACTGGAAAGCGGGCACATCAGACTGGAAAACAGGCACCAAGATATCCGGCTGGAAGGCAGGCATTGATGCATCAGGCTGGAAGGCAGGCATTGAGACATCAGGCTGGAAGGCGGGCACATCAGACTGGAAAGCAGACACATCAGACTGGAAAGCGAGCACCGAGACTTCGGGCTGGAGGCAAGCACCAAGACATCCGACTGGACGGCAAGCATCGAGACATCAGGCTGTAAGGTGGGCACATCAGACTGGAAAGCGGGCACATCAGACTGGAAAGAGGGCACATCAAGGTGGAAGGCAGGCACCAAGACATCCGGGTGGAAGGCAGGCACCGAGACATCCAGCTGGAAGGCAGGCACCGAGACATCAGGCTGGAAAGCGAGCACATCAGACTGGAGAGCGGCACATCAGATTGGAAAGTGGGCACATCAAGGTGGAAGGCAGGCACAGAGACATCCGGCTGGAAGGCAGGCACCGAGACATCAGGCTGGAAAGCGAGCACATTAGACTGGATAATGGGCACATCAGACTGGAAAGCAGGCACCAAGACTTCTGGCTGGAAGGCAGGCATTGATACATCAGGCTGGAAGGCAGGCATCTAGACATCAGGCTGGAAGGCGGGCACATCAGACTGGAAAGCAGACACATCAGACTGGAAAGCGAGCACCGAGACTTCTGGCTGGAAGGCAGGCATTGATGCATCAGGCTGGAAGGCAGGCATCGAGACATCAGGCTGGAAGGCGGGCACATCAGACTGGAAAGCGAGCACCGAGACTTCGGGCTGGAGGCAAGCACCAAGACAACCGACTGGACGGCAAGCATCGAGACATCAGGCTGTAAGGTGGGCACATCAGACTGGAAAGCGGGCACATCAGACTGGAAAGCGGGCACATCAGACTGGAAAGAGGGCACATCAAGGTGGAAGGCAGGCACCGAGACATCCGGGTGGAAGACAGGCACCGAGACATCCAGCTGGAAGGCAGGCACCGAGACATCAGGCTGGAAAGCGAGCACATCAGACTGGAGAGCGGCACATCAGACTGGAAAGTGGGCACATCAGATTGGAAAGCGGGCACATCAAGGTGGAAGGCAGGCACAGAGATATCCGGCTGGAAGGCAGGCACCGAGACATCAGGCTGGAAAGCGAGCACATTAGACTGGATAATGGGCACATCAGACTGGAAAGCGGGCACGTCAGACTGGAAAGCAGGCACATCAGACTGGAAGGCAGGCACCAAGACTTCCGGCTGGAAGGCAGGCATTGATGCATCAGGCTGGAAGGCAGGCATTGATGCATCAGGCTAGAAGGCAGGCATCGAGACATCAGACTGAAAGGCAGGCATCGAGACATCAGGCTGGAAGGCGGGCACATCAGACTGGAAAGCAGACACATCGGACTGGAAAGCGAGCACCGAGACTTTGGACTGGAAGGCAAGCACCAAGACATCCAGCTGGATGGCAAGCATCGAGACATCAGGCTGTAAGGTGCGCACATCAGACTGGAAAGTGGGCACATCAGACTGGAAAGCGGGCACATCAGACTGGAAAGAGGGCACATCAAGGTAGAAGGCAGGCACCGAGACATCCGGCTGGAAGGCAGGCACCGAGACATCAGGCTGGAAAGCGAGCACATCAGACTGGAGAGCGGCACATCAGACTAGAAAGCGGGCACATCAGATTGGAAAGCGGGCACATCAAGGTGGAAGGCAGGCACAGAGACATCCGGCTGGAAGGCAGGCACCGAGACATCAGGCTGGAAAGCGAGCACATCAGACTGGAGAGCAGGCACATCAGACTGGAAAGCGGGCACATCAAACTGGAAAGCGGGCACATCAGACTGGGAAGCAGGCACATCAGACTGGAAAGCGGGCACATCAGACTGGAAAGCAGGCACCAAGACTTCGGGCTGGAAGGCAGGCATTGATGCATCAGGCTGGAAGGCAGGCATCGAGACATCAGGCTGGAAGGCAGGCATCGAGACATCAGACTGGAAGGCAGGCATTGAGACATCAGGCTGGAAGGCGGGCACATCAGACTGGAAAGCGAGCACCGAGACTTCGGGCTGGAGGCAAGCACCAAGACAACCGACTGGACGGCAAGCATCGAGACATCAGGCTGTAAGGTGGGCACATCAGACTGGAAAGTGGGCACATCAGACTGCAAAGCGGGCACATCAGACTGAAAAGAGGGCACATCAAGGTGGAAGGCAGGCACCGAGACATCCGGGTGGAAGACAGGCACCGAGACATCAGGCTGGAAAGCGAGCACATCAGACTGGAGAGCGGCACATCAGACTGGAAAGTGGGCACATCAGATTGGAAAGCGGGCACATCAAGGTGGAAGGCAGGCACAGAGATATCCGGCTGGAAGGCAGGCACCGAGACATCAGGCTGGAAAGCGAGCACATTAGACTGGATAATGGGCACATCAGACTGGAAAGCGGGCACGTCAGACTGGAAAGCAGGCACATCAGACTGGAAAGCGGGCACATCAGACTGGAAGGCAGGCACCAAGACTTCGGGCTGGAAGGCAGGCATTGATGCATCAGGCTGGAAGGCAGGCATTGATGCATCAGGCTAGAAGGCAGGCATCGAGACATCAGACTGGAAGGCAGGCATCGAGACATCAGGCTGGAAGGCGGGCACATCAGACTGGAAAGCAGACACATCGGACTGGAAAGCGAGCACCGAGACTTTGGGCTGGAAGGCAAGCACCAAGACATCCAGCTGGACGGCAAGCATCGAGACATCAGGCTGTAAGGTGCGCACATCAGACTGGAAAGCGGGCACATCAGACTGGAAAGCGGGCACATCAGACTGGAAAGAGGGCACATCAAGGTAGAAGGCAGGCACCGAGACATCCGGCTGGAAGGCAGGCACCGAGACATCAGGCTGGAAAGCGAGCACATCAGACTGGAGAGCGGCACATCAGACTAGAAAGCGGGCACATCAGATTGGAAAGCGGGCACATCAAGGTGGAAGGCAGGCACAGAGACATCCGGCTGGAAGGCAGGCACCGAGACATCAGGCTGGAAAGCGAGCACATCAGACTGGAGAGCAGGCACATCAGACTGGAAAGCGGGCACATCAAACTGGAAAGCGGGCACATCAGACTGGGAAGCAGGCACATCAGACTGGAAAGCGGGCACATCAGACTGGAAAGCAGGCACAAAGACTTCGGGCTGGAAGGCAGGCATTGATGCATCAGGCTGGAAGGCAGGCATCGAGACATCAGGCTGGAAGGCAGGCATCGAGACATCAGACTGGAAGGCAGGCATTGAGACATCAGGCTGGAAGGCGGGCACATCAGACTGGAAAGCGAGCACCGAGACTTCGGGCTGGAAGGCAAGCACCAAGACATCCAGCTGGACGGCAAGCATCGAGACATCAGGCTGGCAGGTGGGAACATCAGACTGAAAAGCGGGCACATCAGACTGGAAAGCAGGCACCAAGACTTCGGGCTGGAAGGCAGGCATCGGGACATCAGGCTGGAAGGCAGGCACGTCAGACTGGAAAGCGGGAAGATCAGGCTGGAAGGCAGGCACATCAGGCTGGAAGGCAGGCACCGAGACTTCGGGCTGGAAGGCAGGCATCAAGACATCAGACTGGAAAGAGGACACATCTGACTGGAAGGTAGGCACATCAGGCTGGAAGGCAGGCACATCAGGCTGAAAAGCAGGCACCGAGACTTTGGACTGGAAGGCAGGCATCAAGACATCAGATTGGAAAGTGGGCACATCAGACTGGAAGGTAGGTACCTCAGGCTGGAAGGCAGGCACATCAGGCTGGAAGGCAGGCACCGAGACTTTGGGCTGGAAGGCAGGCATCAAGACATCAGACTGGAAAGCAGGCACATGAGACTGGAAGGTAGGTGCCTCAGACTGGAAGGCAGGCACATCAGGCTGGAAGGCAGGCACCGAGACTTTGGGCTGGAAGGCAGGCATCAAGACATCAGACTGGCAAGTGGGCACATGAGACTGGAAGGTAGGTGCCTCAGGCTGGAAGGCAGGCACATCAGGCTGGAAGGCAAGCACATCAGGCTGGAAGGCAGGCACCGAGACTTTGGGCAGGAAGGCAGGCATCAAGACATCAGACTGGAAAGCGGGCACATCAGACTGGAAGGTAGGTACCTCAGGCTGGAAGGCAGGCACATCAGGCTGGAAGGCAGGCACATCAGACTGGATAGCAGGCATTGGGTTGGCAGGTTTAGGTGGGTCATCAAGTTCAACTGGCATGAACGCAGGCTGGAACAGGTTGGTTGGTGTGGAGGCAGGTTGGGTTACTGGCAGGATGGTGTGGGTCGGGAAGAACTTTTGTTTCATTTTTGGTTTAGCCACTGCAGATTTGTACGTAGGTGCAGGCTCGTAAGAAAAGTATGTAGCTGGGCAAAAGGAAGACCAAGGAACAGTGGCTATAAGAGGGTTCTTACAGGTGGAGGAGAAGATGCAGGTGGATTAAAGGCAGGATAGGTGCTACACTTGGAGACTGGGTAGTAGTATTTGGTAGGGAGCTGAGTAAACTGGGCTGTAGCTGAGGTTGCCATAGGTGATGGGGAGATTTTTGGGAAGGCAGGTGATTAATGGCAGGGCTGGAATGTTGAGGCTTAGCTAAGTGCAGGAGATCTGACCATGTCTGTGGCACAGGTTGAACAAATGCTGATTCACACCCGGCCTGACTAACCAGGGATTGTACTGAATGGATGCAATCAGACAACACCTGCTGTGAACAAGCAGAATAATGTTCCATAAAAAAGGCTGGATCATCTTCTAATAACCATACCAGGGATTCAACTTGGCCATAATTAAAGGGGGGAGAAAAATCATCGCTTCCTTCGGGAATGCATGACGGCTGGTTTTGCACATAACTGGATCAGGGGCTGAATATCTTCAAATGACATATACCCCTGATCCACTAGGGAATGAGCTGATCGGATAGTTTCCATCAGCTGGTCACTAGTCCACTCTTTTAAAATCTGGCGACAATATTCACCATCCTCTTCTGCCAGCAAAGAATAATAAATTATTTCATTGAAATCCATATTAGCAAAACTAACAACCAGGATGGTTCCTCAATGCAGCCACGTCTGATCAGGGATGGCCTTGGTATACTGTCACGGAATTTAGTAGACCAGACTGTGTGGACTGCACAGAGGAAACCAGAAACACATAATAGGGTGTTTATTAAATAGGTGACAAATAAGTGAAATATAAACAATGCAAAACTAACCACAGACCCACACACTACAAATAATATATACAAATAACTGGAGATACCGGAATCGTAACCAAGCCAGGCTGAGGTCATACACAGGGAGGTCAGCAGATGGATAAGGATGGGAAACCAACAGGACAGGGAGAGGATGGATGGCTAGGCTGCAGGGCAGGGATACAAGGAGAACAGGGCACAGGAGGGACAGGTCCAGGATGGGTTCGGGATAGGGATCAGATCAGATCAGGAACAGGCTCAAGGTCAGGATACAAGCAGCGAGGTCAGGGCACAGGGAGAAAGATACCAAGGCAAGCATGTGAGGGCTTGCCGGGTATTTATAAGGCTGCAGTAATTGACCTCATTAGGGATGAGCCGAACACCCCCCTGTTCAGTTCGCACCAGAACATGCGAACAGGAAAAAAGTTCGTTCGAACACGCGAACACCGTTAAAGTCTATGGGACACGAACATGAATAATCAAAAGTGCTAATTTTAAAGGCTTATATGCAAGTTATTGTCATAAAAAGTGTTTGGGGACCTGGGTCCTGCCCCAGGGGACATGGATCAATGCAAAAAAAAGTTTTAAAAACTGCCGTTTTTTCAGGAGCCAGAAGTCAAACAATAAAAGTGTAATATCCCTTTAAATTTCGTAACTGGGGGGTGTCTATAGTATGCCTGTAAAGGGGCACATGTTTCCCATGTTTAGAACACTCTGACAGCAAAATGACATTTCAAAGGAAAAAAAGTCATTTAAAACTACTCGCGGCTATTGCATTGCCGGTCCGACAATACACATAAAAGTTCATTGATAAAAACGGCATGGGAATTCCCCACAGGGGAACCCCGAACCAAAATTTTTTTTAAAAATGACGTGGGGGTCCCCCTAAATTCCATACCAGGCCCTTCAGGTCTGGTATGGATATTAAGGGGAACCCCGGCCAAAAAATTTTTAAAAAAATGATGTGGGGGTCCCCCTAAATTCCATACCAGACCCTAAAGGTCTGGTATGGATTTAAAGGGGAACCCCACGCCTGGGGGGCGGGGTCACCGGGTGGCCCCACCCCCCGTTATTTAAGAAGAGGAGACGCGTCACACAGCGGGAGCCTCCCACCATGCCAGCATGGATGCGGAGCGGCCCGGAGAAGAAGATGAAGAAGAGAAGAAGATGAAAAAGACAAGAAGATGAAGAGAAGAGCGGGAGCCTCCCTCCATGCCATCATGGATGCGGTGCGGCCCAAGAAGAAGAGATGCTGGACGAGGACACCGGAGGAAGAACCAGAAGAACCAGAACAAGAAGAAGATGAAGGAAGATAGAAGAAAGAAGAAAGAAGAAGCATTTAAATAAAGCAATTGTCAAAAACTCTCGTCATTTTTAACATTTTTGACAGTTTTTTAGTGAAATGGTAGGTACCCCCTTACCATTTCACACAGGGGGGGCGGGATCTGGGGGTCCCCTTGTTAAAGGGGGCTTCCAGATTCTGATAAGCCCCCCGCCCGCAAACCCCCACAACCACCGGCCAGGGTTGTGGGGATGAGGCCCTTGTCCTCATCAACATGGGGACAAGGTGTTTTGGGGGGCTACCCCAAAGCACCCTCCCAATGTTGAGGGCATGTGGCCTGGTACGGTTCAGGAGTCTCTCATCCCCCCTCTTTTCCTGCGGCCTGCCAGGTTGCGTGCTCGGATAAGGGTCTGGTATGGATTTTTGGGGGGGAATCCCACGCTATTTTTTTTATTTTGGCCCGGGGTTCCCCTTAAAATCCATACCAGACCTGAAGGGTCTCGAACTCGAACTCGAAGCTCATCCCCCGCCTCATGTTACACCTGAGCGCAGAGGGTGCTGTCTGCTCCACACTGCCGGAGTACACCCGCTGGTGGACACCGGTACTACGGCCCAAGGATGCAACGCCACCAGCAGGTGAGACCTCTTACTACAGGTCCTAGGTGTTGGAAGACACCCGCTGGTGGACACTGGTACTGCGTTTCAAGAGACTGATAGCGCCACCAACAGGTAAACCTTTTCATGACAGGCGTTAATCCCCTTTTTAATGCATACCAATATTCTGTTTGCTTTGCTTGCAGCAGCTTGGCATTGCATGCCATTGCTGAGCCTGTCATCTACTAGGACCCCCAGGTCCTTTTCCATCCTAGATTCCCCCAGAGGTTCTCCCCCCAGTGTATAGATTGCGTTCATATTTTTGCCACCCAAATGCATTATTTTACATTTTTCCACATTAAATCTCATTTGCCATGTAGTTGCCCACCTCATTAAATTATTCAGATCTTCTTGCAAGTTTTCCACATCCTGCGGAAAAGTTTTTGCCCTGCTTAGCTTAGTATCGTCCGCAAATACAGAGATTGAACTGCTTATCCCATCCTCCAGGTCGTTAATGAATAAATTAAATAGGCTTGGTCCCAGGACAGAACCCTGGGGGACCCCACTTTCCACCCCTGCCCATTCCGAGTACTCCCCATTTATCACTACCCTCTTAACTCGGCCCTGTATCCAGTTTTCAATCCATGTACTTACCCTATGATCCATGCCAACTGACCTTACTTTGTATAGTAAACGTTTATAGGGAACTGTATCAAATGCTTTTGCAAAATCCAGATAAACCACATCTACGGGCCTTCCTTTGTCTAGATGGCAGCTCACCTCCTCATAAGAAGGTTAATAGATTGGTTTGGCAAGAATGATTCTTCATGAATCCATGCTGATTTTTGCTAATAATACAGTTGTCATTGTTAAAATCTTATATATAGTCCCTTATCATCCCCTCCAAGAGCTTGCATACAATTGATGTTAGGCTAACTGGTCTGTAATTCCGAGGGATGTATTTTGGCCCTTTTTAAAATATTGACGCTACATTGTCTTTTCTCTAATCAGCTGGTACCATTCCAGTCAGTAGACTGTTCGTAAAAATTAGAAACAATGGTCTGGCAATTACTTGACTGAGTTCCTTAAGGACTTTTTGAAGTCTTGTCCTACCCGTCCAGGGAAGGCCTGAACCTTGAGGTCCTGTCATGGGCAGACCTTAGGTGGCATTGTTTCGTCCCCAGTTATCCAGAAGGATAAGCCCCTGGTTCCGGTTTCCCCTTCTTGGGCTGAGCCGTCCGTCAAGATACAGGCTCTAATCGACTCTGGGGTTGCAGGCCGCTTCATTGATGTTGCCTTTATATCGAAGCATTCGATTCCGCTGCAGCTGCGTGACACTCCACTTGCCATTGAGGCTCTTGACGGGAGACCTCTACAGCCTGCCCATGTGACTCATGAGACGGTTCCGTTGTTCATGGCCGTAGGGGCTCTTTAACCATGAGATAATCCAATTTATTTCCTCACCTAAGTTTCAACTGGTTATTGGTTATCGTTGGCTACAGAGGCACAACCCCTCTTTTGATTGGCTCCGTGCTGAGGTTCACTCCTGGTCACCACAATGCAGTAAGACATGCTACCAGAAGGTTCTCTCTTCTCCCTGCCGGAGGAGTACCGCGATTTTAGCAATGTCTTTGACAAAGGTCAAGCCGGTAGTTTGCCTCCACACCGTCGTATGATTGCGCAATTGACCTTCAACCTGGTGCCATACCCCCTCGAGGCCGGGTTTACCCTTTGTCGCTCTTGGAGCATAAGGCCATGGAGGAGTATGTTGCAAGCGCACTTTCTCGAGGTTTCATCCGCAAATCCTCGTCTCCTGCTGGTGCTGGTTTCCTCTTTGTGAAGAAGAAGTGTGGTGTCAGGGCTGGGCTCAGCCCTTCCTTCTCTGAGCTTGCCGCCAGCTTCCATCTCTCTCCACAGTTACCCAGCTGTTGATGATCCTGCTCGTCAGTCCTGCCTACTTAAGCCATCCAGTCCAGAGAAGCTCTGCCTTCGCCCTGGTCACATCACAAGAAACTATCTCCTGCATTCCTGTTTAAAGACTGGCTTTGCTGACATCCCTTCTGGCTCCAGATCTTGCTTGCTGTTCCACTACTTTGATCCCTGACTTCTGCTCCCTGACTATCCGATCCGGTTATTGAACTTTGGCTGTTTTCACTACGTTCGTTATTTTTACTTTTATTATTAAACAAGTGTGATTTAACTGTACTTCTGTCTCGGTCCGATTTCTTGGTTTCTGACAGTAGGCGAAGGCCATGAATTCAGAAGATACAGTCAATCCACTTGTTGGTAATATTTTTTTCAGATTGGATGAACAAGATCACCGCATGGATCAGTTTGCCATAGCGTTACAAATGCTCCTGAGTCGCACGGCTCACCTGGAATCTCCCACGGTGGCTGCTCCGGTACAACCTGAGTTGCAGACCATCCCTGCTGCTGCGCCAGTCTCTGTGCAGGCCCCGCCTCGAGTATTACCTCTATAAGAGGTATGTCTGGTTCCGCTCCGCTTCCCCAGCGATTTGGGGGCGATCCAGTTCAGTGCAGTGGGTTTCTCAACCAGGTTGAGATATACTTTGAGATGCTGCCCCAGGCATTTCCCACTGACAGAAGCAAAGTAGGTTTCGTGATATCTTTGCTTTCTGAGAGAGCCTTGGCCTGGGAAAACCCTCTATGGGAGACGCAAGAACCTGTTGTCTTGAGTAACCCTGAGTTTCTGGCCTCCTTTTAAAGGGTATTTGACATTCCTGCATGCTCCACTTCTGCTGCCAAGTGCCTCATGTACATCAGAGTATGAGAACTGTTGCCGACTACGCCATTGAATTCCGTACTCTGGCAGCAGAGGTTGCTTGGAACAATGAGGCCCTCGTGGCTGCTTTTTCTCATGGTCTCTCTGATTCCATCAAGGATGATATAGCAGCCCGAGATATACCCACTTAGTTGGAGAAGTTGATCACGTTTGCAATCCTCATTGACTCCAGACTCAGAGAAAGACTCTCTTTTAAGGAGCGTTTGCTGAAGCCTCCTGTATGTTTGCCTCCAAGCTTTGCAGTCCCACCCGTGTCTCTCTCACCTCCCATGCCTCCTGGTACCGAGTCAGTCAGTCAGTGAACCCATGCACTTGGGCTTCACGCGTCTCTCTGCGGATGAGAGAACTTTTAGGAGGAGGGAGAGATTGTGCCTTTATTGTGGCCAGGCAGGTCACTTTTTGAAGTCTTGTCCTACCCGTCCAGGGAACGCCCGAACCTTGAAGTCCTGTCACGGACAGACCTTCGTTGTTTCGTCCCCAGGATAAGCCCCTGGTTTCGGTCACCCTTTCTTTCTTCTGACTCGTCCATCGAGATACAGGCTCTAATCAACATTGGTGCTGCAGGCCTGTTCATTGACGCTGCCTTTGTATCGAAGCACTCGATTCCACTGCAGCTGCGTGACACTCCACTTGCCACTGAGGCTCTTGACGGGAGACCTCTACAGCCTGCCCATGTGACTCATGAGACGGTTCTGTTGTTCATGGCCGTAGGGGCTCTTCACCATGAGATAATCCAATTCCAAGTTATTTCCTTACCTAAGTTTCCGCTGGTTAATGATTATCCTTGGTTACAGAGGCACAACCCCTCTTTTGATTGGCTCCGTGCTGAACTTCACACAATAAATGTCTTTCCATATCCACCCTGCGTATAATACTTATTTTACAAAAGTGGCAGTGATAATGTCCCACTGGCCAGCATGGAAGCCTGCACCGGCATAAGACTTTGTCTGTAGTAGAAATGAAATATTAATAAACTGCAAATAAAATATAAGCAATTCATATAACTTTCTCAGTGTGCACATTTGTAAACCTAAACTTTAAAATATACCTAACTATCCCCTGCAAAAAAACAACTTTCTGCTAAAAAAATAATTAAAAAAAAATGTGATTTATAAATATTGTCCTAAGTGTATTCTGTTACATGTTTTTGATACAAAACAAAAATACCAATAAGTGTATATTGATTGGTTTGCTTGAAAGTTATAGTGCCTACAAATTATGGGATATGTACTGGAATTTTTTTTTATTTGCTTTATACTACAAATGGCAGAAATAAATGGCTTATAGTGGGGGGGAACTGACTAATTGCCACTGACATCACCAGTGAAACTAACCGTGCTAAAAATATGACACTGGCTGGGAAGGGGTTAACATCTAGGGCGATCAAGGGGTTAAATATGTTCCTTAACTTGGTGTAATGTGTGCACAGTGTGCTGCTTTATACTAATGACCTCTCAATTTCTCATCACTTACAGATCCCTCTCTCTGTACAGACCCCTGTGTTGAATTTCAACACAGAGCTCTGGCCTGTGATTGGACACAGCCGATCAGCTGGTCCCAGGCGTGAATCATTGGCCTGGGACATGCTGACAGGCTCCCGCTGTGTACAATCTGTTGTCAAGTGGATAATATTTGCACAAGAACATATATGATTTTCAAGAAGATGTAGGTTTAATGGCGACATACTATTGAACCGTAAGACATTTTTTGCGTGAAGATCCATGTGTGTCTCAATCTTGGCCCGGTTAGTTGGCATGAAAGTGGGTCAAAATAAGGCAATGAAATTGTGCTTAGAAAAATGGATTGCATTCTTCCAACATAAACATGAACTTCCATCATCACCAAAAAATGTAAATTGGTAAATGTTAAACAATAACTTTTACAAACAAATGCAGGTTACAAAGTTAACTTAAAGTGGTTGTTAACCCACTTTCCTATGTTCACATAATCCGTGCTGTCTCCTAATACAGTGCCCCCTGTCTCTGTGTTTTATTTTAAAAAATCCTCCTTTACCGTATTTCACGATGGCTCCCAGCGCTCATGTAACCAGCTGTGTCTCCTCTCTGCCCGTCTGACAGAATCAGCAGGCGGGGCTGAGGTTTCCCTGCTGATGTCAGCAGGACGCGAGGAGGAGAGGAGAGAGGCGACACGGCCGGTCACGTGACTGTCGGGAGCCGCCGTGAAGTACGGTAAAGGGGGAATTTTTTTAATAATACACAGAGACAGTAGGGTACTGTAAGAGGAGACAGAACGGATAGAAAAAAAAAATTATATATATATATATATATACAGTGGGGACGGAAAGTATTCAGACCCACTTAAATTTTTCACTCTCTGTTATATTGCAACCATTTGCTAAAATCATTTAAGTTCATTTTTTTCCTCATTAATGTACACACAGCATCCCATATTGACAGAAAAACACAGAATTGTTGACATTTTTGCAGATTTATTAATAAAGAAAAACTGAAATATCACATGGTAATAAGTATTCAGACCCTTTGCTCAGTATTTAGTAGAAGCACCCTTTTGATCTAATACAGCCATGAGTCTTTTTGGGAAAGATGCAACAACTTTTTCACACCTGGATTTGGGGATCCTCTGCCATTCCTCCTTGCAGATCCTCTCCAGCTCTGTCAGGTTGGATGGTAAACGTTGGTGGACAGCCATTTTTAGGTCTCTCCAGAGATGCTCAATTGGGTTTAAGTCAGGGCTCTGGCTGGGCCATTCAAGAACAGTCACAGAGTTGTTGTGAAGCCACTCCTTCATTATTTTAGCTGTGTGCTTAGGGTCATTGTCTTGTTGAAAGGTAAACGTTCGGCCCAGCCTGAGGTCTTGAGCACTCTGGAGAAGGTTTTCCTCCAGGATATTCCTGTACTTGGACGCATTCATCTTTCCCTCGATTGCAACCAGTCGTCCTGTCCCTGCAGCTAAAAAACACCCCCACAGCATGATACTGCCACCACCATACTTCACTGTTGGGACTGTATTTCACAGGTGATGAGCAGTACCTGGTTTTCTCCACACATACCGCTTAGAATTAAGGCCAAAAAGTTCTATCTTGGTCTCATTAGACCAGAGAATCCTATTTATCACCATCTTGGAGTCCTTCGGGTGTTTTTTAGCAAACTCCATGCAGGCTTTCATGTGTCTTGCACTGAGGTGAGGCTTCTGTCGGGCCACTCTTCCATCAAGCACCGACTGGTGGAGGGCTGCAGTGATGGTTGACTTTCTACAACTTTCTCCCATCTCCCGACTGCATCTCTGGAGCTCAGCCACAGTGATCTTTGGGTTCTTCTTTACCTCTCTCACCAAGGCTCTCATCCCCCGATAGCTCAGTTTGGCCGGATGGCCAGCTCTAGGAAGGGTTCTGGTCGTCCCAAACGTCTTCCATTTAAGGATTATGGAGGCCACTGTGCTCTTAGGAACCTTAAGTGCAGCAGAAATTTTTTGTAACCTTGGCCAGATCTGTGCCTTGCCACAATTCTGTCTCTGAGCTCTTCAGGCAGTTCCTTTGACCTCATGATTCTCATTTGCTCTGACATGCACTGTGAGCTGTAAGGTCTTATATAGACAGGTGTGTGGCTTTCCTAATCAAGTAAAATATAACAAATGGGGATAGGGGACTTTCAAGGTACATTTTATGTGAAAAAAGTGAGTATACTAGAATCTAAAAATTTGAATTGTTTATTCAAAAAAATTCATAAAAAGTAGAGAGTACAGTGTAAATCACAGTCATAGGTACATACACATTTGCCTATTAATGACAGCGAAATGAACTGTAGTCACATACAAGTAAAGGTTACGTCCACAAATTTTGACAAGTTTCGCCGATGTGGCTTCATCAGGAAGGGGATGTGACACTTTATTTGGTAACCATAAAAATATAAATTTTTCTCAGCTTGAGGGGCATAAGAGTGTGTTCAGATGGTGGTTCTCCCAGGCAGATTATCATTTCTTGACCCCACCTCGGTCCCAAGGTATCCAGATCTCCCGTAGGGGGGGATGTAGCTATTGTACAGAGTCACATAATAATGCTTCCAACGAAACTTTAGACAGGTATATACTGAGAGCTCATTTGGGCGAAGCAAAAATTTTTTTTTATATATATATAATCCTTAGTTTGGTACTGGCATGTGTAAAAATTGCACTTATTTCAAGAATGTTCCATAATATTGGTATCCCCCATTTGTGGAAACCCCCAATGACCGACGGTCACCAGAAACCATAAGACGGTAGAGGTTACATAGGGCGGAGAGGTAGTCAGCAAATACAGCCAGTGACCAGGTGATACAAATTCAAGATTAACCACTTGCTTACTGGGCACTTAAACCCCCCTCCTGTCCAGACCAATTTTCAGCTTTCAGTGCTCTCACAGTTTGAATGACAATTACTCAGTCATGCAACACTGTACCTAAATGATTTTTTTGTCCTTTCTTTCCATACAAATAGAGCTTTCTTTTGGTGGTATTTGATCACCTCTTGGTTTTTTATTTTTTGCGCTATAAATGAAAAAAGACCGAAAATTTTGAAAAAAAAGAATTTTTCTTAATTTCTGTGATAAAATTTTGCAAATTAGTAATTTTTCTTCATAAATTTTGGCCACAATTTATACTGCTACATATCATTAGTAAAAATAACCCAAAATTAGTGGAAATTATTTGGTCTGTGTGAAAGTTTTAGAGTCTACAAGCTATGGTGCAAATCATAAAAAATGTATCACATCTGATGTACTGGTGGCCTATCTCATTTCTTGAGACCCTAACAAGCCAGGAAAGTACAAATGCCCCCCAACTGACCACTTTTTGTAAAGTAGACATTTAAAGGTATTTAGTAAGAGGCATGGTGAGTTATTTGAAGCTGTGATTTTTTCCCACAATTCTTTTTAATATTAAGATTTTTATTTTTCACAAAATTGTCAGTGTAATAGCTTATTGTTCTCACATGGCATGTGCATACCACAAATGACACCCCAAAATACATTCTGCTACTCCTCCTGAGTATTACAATACCACATGTGTGGGACTTTTTCACTGCCTGGCCACATACAGAGTCCCAACATGCAGGGAGCACCATCAGGTGTTCTAGGAGCAAAAATTACACATCTGTCACGTACCTTACAGCGGAGTCTGAAATGATGAGGGCGGCCTCTTGCACGGTCCCGGTCCTAGCGTCCCTGGAGGTTGAGACAGGGTTGCTAGGGCGGCGGAAGGGTGCAGGTGCCTGCCGGCAGGATCAGAAGCCCAGAAGTCTTCGGAAGGAAGCTGAGGTGCTGATCCCTGGATGGATGCAGGAGAGGTCCAGCAGAGGAACTTGCTGGGTCACGGCAGGCAGGAGTTGGCAACGTGCTGGCAACGAGGTACACAATCGGCAGGCAGAGACGTGGTCAGGGACTGGCGGAGGTTGGCAACAAACTGGCAGCGGGGTACCGAATCAGGAGACAGAGCCGTAGTCAGGAGTCCAAGCCGGGTTCAATACAGGAAGCAAGGCAGGCAGAGATGTAGGGGTGATCCGAGAGGGTAGTCAAGGCAAGCAGAGGTTCA
The DNA here is from genome assembly GCA_037952925.1 of Lithobates clamitans. Taxonomy (NCBI): domain Eukaryota; kingdom Metazoa; phylum Chordata; class Amphibia; order Anura; family Ranidae; genus Lithobates; species Lithobates clamitans. The sequence goes on from JBBGZY010000563.1 coordinate 1,380,130, forward strand.
AGATCAGGGTCAAGTAAACAAGGCAACAGCAAGGGTTCAGGAACGAGCTGAGACAATCCAGCATTGATGCTAGTCTGCTGATCGTTTAAATAGGGCGCCTTGCGCCGTGATTCGTTGGAGTGCGAGCGTGCACGCGCTGACGTGCCCTCGTTCGTACGATCGCATCGTGTGCGTACCTAGTCCGGGGCTCGCTCGTTCTTCCCGTACGTCCGGCTGGCACCCGGGAACGAGCGTTTGTGATGGTTCTCTGACATTGCCCCCTCCTTAAGGGCAGCCTCCGTATGCCCACCTGAGACCTCTTTTCCGGATGAGCACGATGAAAGGCTTGTATGAGTCTTGGGGCATGGAGGTTCGCTTCTGGTTCCCAGGAGTTTTCTTCTGGACCAAAACCCTTCCATTTAATTAAATATTGATTTTGTCCCCGCCTTCTCCTGCAATCTACAATGGTCTCAATTTCGAACTCTTCTTCCCCATCTACCATTATGGCCTCTGGGGGCCCTCTTTCACGACCAGGAAAGGGATTAACCACATCAGGCTTCAACAAGGAGGTATGATACACAGGGTGAATCTTAAAGGAGTCGGGAAGTTCGAGCTCATAAGCCACTGGATTAATTTTTCTCTTGACCGGAAAGGGTCCTAGGTATTTAGGTCCCAATTTCCTGGATGGGCAGGTAAGTTTTAGATTCAAAGTTGACAGCCACACACGATCACCAACCTTCAAATCCAGTTCTCCCCTCCTCTTTCTATCAAAGAACCTCTTATTAACCTCTTGTGCTTTGGCAATGGTATCCTTTAACACCTGGTTATTGGTAGCAAAGAAATTTAATCTGTCCTGAACTGCAGGCAAAGGAGAGTCCGGAATCAATGTAGGCAAGAAGGAAGGATGAAACCCGTAGTTGGAGAAGAAGGGTGATTGGTTGGTGGCGGTATGAGCAGAGTTGTTAAATGCAAATTCTGCCAGCGGCAGAAGTGAGGCCCAATCTTCTTGGGAGAAGGAGGTGAAGCAACGCAGATATTGCTCCAGCGTTTGGTTGGTACGCTCAGTCTGTCCGTTGGACTGGGGATGATAAGCCGAAGAAAAGTTGAGTTTGATGCCCAGCGCTTCGCACAGTGCTTTCCAAAATCTTGAAGTAAACTGTACTCCTCGATCCGAGACGATGTCACTAGGGATTCCATGCAGTCTGACAACTTCTTTAACAAAGACTTTAGCAGTTTCAGTTGCTGATGGGGTCCCTTTCATAGGGATGAAATGTGACATCCTGGAGAGGCGGTCTACCACTACAAAAATAGATGAGAACCCCTCTGATGGAGGGAGCTCTACGATAAAGTCCATTGCGATTTTATCCCAGGGTCTCTCAGGAATGGGTAGAGGTCTTAATAGTCCCCATGCTTTGTTCTTGCTGTTCTTGTTCCTGAGACAGATTGAACATGAGCCAACATATTTCCTGCAGTCCTTTGCTAAACTAGGCCACCAGAAATGTCTCTGGATCAAATCCATGGTTTTGTATCCCCCAAAATGGCCGGCTAGTGGGTAGTCATGACACACTTGTAGGATGGTAGCACGTAAATTCTGTGGTATGAAAATTTTATTACCCCGCCAATAGACCCCATCGTTCTCCTGAAGGTCTGTATCCGGAGACAGAGAGACTTCCCTGGATGCTTGACGGATCTGTGACATTAGGTCGGTTTGCATAAGTAGAAAATTTCCAGCCTGCAGGATAGTATCAGTTTGAGGTGGAACTTCAACTTTTGTAAACATACGCGATAACGCGTCAGGTTTCACATTCTTGGAGCCAGGCCGGTTGGTTATGTGGAAGTTAAAGCGTGAAAAGAAAAGAGCCCACCTTGCTTGTCTGGGCCTGAGACGTTTGGCGGTCCTGAGGTATTCCAAATTCTTGTGATCCGTGAAGATCAGTATTGGGTGTGTTGCTCCTTCCAAGAGGTACCGCCACTCTTCTAAAGCCAATTTGATTGCCAACAGTTCTCGGTCCCCCACATCATAGTTCCTCTCTGAAGGTCCCAACTTCTTTGAGAAGAAGGCCACAGGGTGCATTCGATTCTTGAGTCCTTGGCGCTGGGACAGGATGGCCCCTACGGCGCTTTCTGAGGCGTCCACCTCCAGGATGTATGGAAGAGCGGGGTCAGGGTGCTTTAATAACGGAGCTGAGGTAAAAAGTCCCTTTAACTTATCAAAAGCAGCTTGGGCTGCCTCTGTCCATTGAAAACGGTTCTGTTTCTTGGTGAGCTGGGTGATGGGCATGATGATACCAGAGAAGTTTTTAATGAACTTTCTGTAGAAATTAGAGAAGCCGACGAACCGTTGTACCCCTTTCTTATCAGTGGGAGGTGGCCAGGACGTTATGGCTGTGACTTTTTGAGGATCCATTGCCATACCTCCTGTAGAAATCACCAGTCCGAGGAAGTGGATGGTCTGTCGTTCGAATTCGCATTTCTCGGCCTTGGCATAGAGTCCATTCTGTCTTAGCCTCAGAAGGACTTGTTTCACATGGACACGGTGAAGATCTAGAGAGGCTGAGAAAACTAGGATATCGTCTAGGTAGACGATCATGAATAGATCTAGAAAGTCTCTGAATATATTATTCACAAAATGCTGGAAGGTTGCTGGAGCATTGCATAATCCGAAGGGCATGACGAGGTATTCAAAGTGGCCAAAACGAGTCCGGAAGGCCGTTTTCCACTCGTCTCCTTCCCTGACTCTGATCAGATTGTAAGCACCTCGTAAATCCAACTTGGTGAAGACTCTTGCAGAGCGGAGTCTCTGGAGCAATTCTGGAATCAGAGGCAAGGGGTAGCGATTTTTAACGGTGATCCGGTTTAACTCTCTGTAATCCACACATGGACGGAGCAAATGGTCTTTCTTTTCAACAAAGAATATTCCTGCCCCGGCTGGTGATGTTGAGTGACGGATGAACCCCTTCTTGAGGTTCTCATTCACATAGTCTTTTAGGACTGCGAGTTCAGGCTCTGACAGAGGAAAGATCCTCCCAAATGGAATTTCTGCCCCTGGTAAAAGTTCAATCGGGCAATCGTAGGCCCGGTGCTGGGGAAGAGTATCGGCTTTCTGCTTGTCGAAAACATCCAAGAAATCATGGTACACGGATGGGACAAGGTCTTGGGATTCGGATACTGATTTGAGACACCCAATAACTGGAGCTGTGGTGTGGAGGATCTGGAGACAGTTTTTGAGACAGTAGGAGGATTGAAAGACTACCTGGCCGGTTGTCCAGTCTATCTGTGGGTTGTGTGCTTGCAACCATGGCATTCCTAAGATGATCGGAAAAAGTGGTGAGGATATAACGTCCAGGCACAACAGTTCTTGGTGATTGGGTAAGATGTCGGCAGGCAAAGGTTGGGTTTCTTGGATGATAGACCCAGATTTGATGTTGGACCCATCAGCTAATCGCATGAACAGTTTATGTTGCTTCGATCGCAGCGGGATGTTGTGTTGCAGGGCAAAGGCACGGTCAATGAAGCAACTGCAGGCACCGGAGTCAATTATGGCCTGGATCTGAAGCACCCCTTCTGGAAGCTGTAGAGAAACAGGAACAGCAATGTGAGTCGTTCTTGCTAGAGTTAATGCATAACGATCAAGAAGAGGAGAGTCACACTTATGGGTCTTGTTGGGACACATATTGGCGTAATGACCGGCTTCCCCACAGTAGAGACAAAGATTATTCATACGACGGCGTTGTTTTTCTTCCGGAGTCAAGGGTGCACGAAGCAAACCCAACTGCATTGGTTCTGGAGGTTCAGTGGTAGGAACAGACAGTGGGGGTGTGGAGGTAGGTAGGCGACTGGGTACTCTGGGTAGCATCCACATGGGCCGATACTGGCTGGTCCTTTCAGATCTTCGCTCCCTCAGCCGGCGATCGATCTGAATGGACAGTTGAATTAGTGTTTCGAGGGAATCGGGGATCCCCACACGAGCTAGTTCATCCTTGAGTGCCTCCGAAAGCCCTAAACGGAAATGAAAACGGAGAGCGGCGTCGTTCCAATATGTTTCAGTGCTCCACCGTTTAAAGTCTGTAACATAGTCCTCCACGGGCCTACGACCCTGTTGGAGGGTGTGGAGGCTGGCCTCGGCTGTGGTAGTACGCTGGGGATCATCATACAGTTTGGCCATTTCATCCAAAAAAGAGTCCATGGTACCCAGCAAGGGACTGGCTTGTTCCAGTAAATGATGGGCCCAGGTTTGAGGTTCTCCCTGCAGTAATGAAATGATGAACCCCACCTTGGTACTCTCCAAAGAAAAGGTGCGGGGCTGAAGCAAGAAGTACAAATGGCAGGCATTCCTGAAAGCACGGAATTTGCTGCGGTCACCCATAAACTTCTCCGGGGCAGGAACTCGTGGTTCTGGGGGTGGCACCACTACTGTGGGTGTAGAAACTGGAGTTGATGATGCAGGTGCTGTGGCCTGAGGTGCTGAGATGTTTGGAGAGAGAGATTCCACTCGTTGTTCAAGTCGCTGGTAGCCATCTTGCAGGCCCTGAACTGCTTGGGTGAGATTTGCGATCTGTTGACACAGAGCGTCCATAGCTGAGGCCCCCCTTTCAGACTCCATTTTGGCTGGATTGTACTGTCACGTACCTTACAGCGGAGTCTGAAATGACGAGGGCGGCCTCTTGCACGGTCCCGGTCCTAGCGTCCCTGGAGGTTGAGACAGGGTTGCTAGGGCGGCGGAAGGGTGCAGGTGCCTGCCGGCAGGATCAGAAGCCCAGAAGTCTTCGGGAGGAAGCTGAGGTGCTGATCCCTGGATGGATGCAGGAGAGGTCCAGCAGAGGAACTTGCAGGGTCACGGCAGGCAGGAGTTGGCAACGTGCTGGCAACGAGGTACACAATCGGCAGGCAGAGACGTGGTCAGGGACTGGCGGAGGTTGGCAACAAACTGGCAGTGGGGTACCGAATCAGGAGACAGAGCCGTAGTCAGGAGTCCAAGCCGGGTTCAATACAGGAAGCAAGGCAGGCAGAGATGTAGGGGTGATCCGAGAGGGTAGTCAAGGCAAGCAGAGGTTCAAGATCAGGGTCAAGTAAACAAGGCCACAGCAAGGGTGCAGGAACGAGCTGAGACAATCCAGCATTGATGCTAGTCTGCTGATCGTTTAAATAGGGCGCCTTGCGCCGTGATTCGTTGGAGTGCGAGCGTGCACGCGCTGACGTGCCCTCGTTCGTACGAGCGCATCGCGTGCGTACCTAGTCCGGGGCTTGCTCGTTCTTTCCGTATGTCCGGCTGGCACCCGGGAACGAGCGTTTGTGATGGTTCTCTGACAACATCTCATTTCTCAACCACCTATTATTATTATTATACAGGATTTATATAGCGCCAACAGTTTACGCAGCGCTTTACAATATAAAAGGGAGACTATACAGTTATAATACAATAAAATACAAGAGGATTAGGAGGGCCCTGCTCAGAAGAGCTTACAATCTAATAGGGTGGGGCAGGTGGTACAAAAGGTTGTAACTGTGGGGAATGAGCTGTTTGAAGTGGTAGGAGATTAGTTGGAGACGCGATAGGCTTTCCTGAAGCGATGAGTTTTCAGGGATCGCCTGAAGGTAGCAAGAGTAGGGGATAGCCGAATAGATGGAGGTAGCGAGTTCTAGAGGATGGGAGAGGCTCTGGAGAAATCCTGGAGACAAGCATGGGAGGAGGAGATGAGAGAACTTGAAAGCAGGAGGTCTTGAGAAGAACAGAGAGGTCAATTCAGGTGATATTTGGAGACAAGATTGGTGATGTAGCTCGGGGCAGAGTTGTGAATGGCTTTGTATGTTGTGGTTAGTATTTTGAATTTAATTCGCTGGGTGATTGGGAGCCAGTGTAGGGATTGGAGGAGAGGGTTGGCAGACACTGATCGGTTGGTAAGGTGGATAAGTCTGGCAGCAGCATTCATGATAGACTGAAGAGGGGATAGCCTATGGAGAGGTAGGCCAATGAGAAGGGAGTTGCAAAAGTCAAGGTAAGAGATAACAAGGGAGTGAATGAGGAGCTTGGTGGTTTCATTTGTTAAAAAGGGGCAAATTTTAGAGATGTTACGGAGGTGAATTCTACAAACTTTTGACAACGATTGGATTTGAGGCTGAAATGACAAGTCAGAGTCTAGGATTACACCTAGTACCCTGGCGTGAGGGGAGAAACTGATGGTTGCATTGTTGATTTTGATGGAAAAGTCATGGAGGGGGGCACGGGTGGGGGGGAATATTAATAGCTTAGTTTTAGAGAGATTTAGTTTAAGGAAGTGGTGCGACATCCATGATGATATGTTAGTTAGTAAGTTAGTAATGCGAGAGGAGACTGAAGGAGTGAGGTGAGGAGTAGACAGATAGATTTGGGTGTCATCAGCATATAAGTGGTATTGGAAGCCGTGCACGGTTATTAAGTGACCAAGGGAGGAGGCGTAGATAGAGAAGAGAAGGGATCCAAGAACAGAGCCTAGGGGGACCCCCACAGAAAGGGGCAATGGAGAGGAGGAGACAGAGTTATAGGTGACACTGAAGGAGCGCTGTGATAAATAGGCAGAGAACCAGGATAGAGCAGAATCTCTGAGGCAAAGGGAATGTAGTTTATTGAGAAGGAGCGGGTGGTCAACAGTATCAAAGGCCGCAGGGAGGTCAAGTAGTAGGAGTATGGAGTACTAGCTGTTGGTTTTAGCAGTTAGTAAATCGTTAGTGAGTTTTAGTAAGGCAGTTTCCATGGAGTGCTGTGAGCGAAAGCCAGACTGTAAGGGGTCAAGAAGGTTATTTCCACTGAGGTAGGAGCTAAGACGGTTGTAGACTAAGTGTTCTAGAACTTTAGAGGTGAATGGGAGCAATAAGATGGGTCTTAAGTTGTTCAGATTGGTAGGGTCCAGTGAGGGCATTTTAAGAATGGGAGTGATCTGCGCATGTTTTAGAGTGAAGGGGAAGATGCCACTAGAGAGGGAGAGATTAAAGATGTGGGTGAGGGAGCATAGGATAGAAGAAGAGGGTGACCGTAGTAGTTGTGAGGGAACAGGATCGAAGGGACAATTGGTTAGGTGGGCATCCGAGAAAAGTTTTGTAACCTCTTCAGTAGTAGCCAATTCAAAAGAGGAGAGTTGAATGTGCTGCTAGGCAAGGTATGTTGGGTGGGGAAGAAGTACGCACAGTGGAGTTGTCCTCACGAATTGCATCGATCTTGTCTTTGAAGTGATTGGCAATCTCTTGGGCAGCGAGTGAGTTAGTGGGTAGAGGGGGTGGGGGACGAAGCAGAGAGTTAAAGGTTGAGAAGAGACGATAGGGACTGGATGACAAGGAATTAATAAGAGAGACAAAGTAGGCTTGTTTGGCAGCATGGAGGCATGAATTGTATTTTAGAAGGGCAGATTTATATAGGGTGAAGTCTTGCAAGCATTTGGTTTTACGCCACAGTCGTTCAAGAGCACGGCAATGTCTCTTGAGATTTCTAGTGTTGTCAGTTTGCCAGGGTTGTAACAATCATATAGGTGGTCAGTAGCAGAATAGAAAAGAGAAGGGTTAAAGTGGCAAAGGTTTCTACAAGTAATTGTTTGCTGCTTGGAGGGATGGGTGGTTGGAGGCAAGGATACAGTGAAAGTAATGAGGTTAGGATCAGAGAGAGGAAAGGGGGTGTTGGTGAGGTTGCCAGGGTTGCAGAGATGGGAGAATACAAGGTCAAGGGTATTATCATTGGAGTGAGTGGAAGTATGTGTCCATTGGGTTAGGTCAAAAGATGAGGTTAAGTCGAGAAGTTTAGCTGTAGTCGGGCTGTTAACCTTGACAGGAATGTTGAAGTCGCCAAGAATAATCACATTTTCAAGGGACCAGTCAGCCCATGATATGGGTTTCGCCTATAAATGGAATCAATCAACTCAGCCTAGACATCCTATGAAAACAAATAACCAAGCACAGTCGAACACTAATGCTCCTATATCTGATGTTTGTTCCATTTCTCCTGCATCCTCTAGTCAATCCACTGTATATAAAGATATCGAGAACGAACGAGAGGAAAGGGGGTGTTGGTGAGGTTGCCAGGGTTGCAGAGATGGGAGAATACAAGGTCAAGGGTATTACCATTGGAGTGAGTGGAAGTATGTGTCCATTGGGTTAGGTCAAAAGATGAGGTTAAGTCGAGAAGTTTAGCTGTAGTTGGGCTGTTAATATTGACAGGAATGTTGAAGTCACCAAGAATAATGGTGGATATTTCAGAGGAGAGAAAGTAGGGTAGCCAGGCAGCAAAGTCATCAAGAAAGCGCAATACCGGTCCTGGAGGCCGATAAATTGCTGCAATCCTCAGAGAAATGGGAGAAAACAGACGAATACAGTGCATCTCGAAAGAAGAGAGGGATAGAGAGGGAGGGACAGGAAGGACTTGAAAGGTGTTTTTTGGGGATAGAAGGAAGCCAACTCCACCTCCTTTCTGTCTGTTGGGTCTGGGAGAGTGAGTGCAATGGAGACCACCATGGGAGAGGACAGCAGGAGAAGCTGAGTCAAAACCTATTACACTTTTGAAGGCCCTGGAGCACCAGGACAATAGAAACACCCACAAAATGACCCCATTTTGGAAAGCTAACACCCCAATGTATAATCTATGAGCCATAATGAGTCTTTTGAATGGTTCATTTTTTTCCAGAAGTTTTTGGAAAATGTGGAAACAAAATGAAAACACATTTTTTTTACACAAAGTTGTCCGTTTATAAGATATTTCCAACACATAGCATTTAGATAGCAAAAATGACACCCCAAAATACATTCTGCTACTCCTCCTGAGTATTATGATACCACGTATGTGGGACTTTTTCACTGCCTGGCCACATACAGAGTCCCAACATGCAGGGAGCACCATCAGGTGTTCTAGGAGCAAAAATTACACATCTCATTTCTCAACCACCTATTACACCTTTGAACGCCCTGGAGCACCAGGACAATGGAAACAACCACAAAACCGTCAGGTGTTCCAGGGACACATAGCATGCACATACAAAGAATTACACCCCAAAATACATTATGCTGAGCAAAGCGTAAACAAAAGATTACCTGTGGTTGTAGTAGCACAGTTGTACACAGGAGGATAGCACTGGTCCAGGCAGCAGGCAGGGCCTTGGTCAGCAACGGCAAACACAATTGTCCAGGCAGCAGGCAGGTATACTGTCCATATACAGTCCAGGGTTAGTGCAGGCAGAGATATTGTCAGAAGTGCCAAAAATATTGGTCCTGGTAGTAGGCAGGAACATGTGGTGTGGTCAGTGCAACAGGCAGGGACATAATGGCAGTAAGTCCTACAGGCAGCAGGCAGAAGTAGGGCCTCGTTCAGGACAGAATGGGGACAGGGGTAGAGGCTTCTCCCACCCTATCATGTACCTGATCGGAGGCTGAAATGCTGGGAGGGCTTCCCTTGCGACTAAGTGCAGAGCGCCCCCTGAAGGTGGCACGGGGGAGCTATACTCAAAGCGGCAGGGGTTGCTGGCTGCGGTAAGCTGAGATGAAGCAGAGAAGTCCACTGGTGGGCAGCTGACGAGCAGGGTAGACTGCTAGGCAGGGGTACCCCGGAAGTACCAGATGAGGTCGTGCAGCAGGGAGTACCAGGAGCTGTGTCAGGAGCCAGGCCGGGGTTCATACACAGGACAGCAAGCAGTAGCAAAGTCAATGAAACAAGCCAGGGGTCATACACAGTGCAGCAGATCAGAGCGGAGTAACAGGAACAAGCCAAGGGTCAAGCCAGGGTCAATGCAGATCAGCAGACAAGCCGGGTCGTTAGCAGGTAATCCAAGACAATAGGAACAGGAACTCAGGAATATACAAGAAGCTGAAGATCATGCAGCAATTGGTGACTGCTGCAACATGCTTTAAATAGTATACTGGTGCCTGGAGTCTCTCACGTAATGCGTGTGCTTTGGCGCACATGTGTGCACATTGGCGCGCATGTGCACACTGAAGAATACACTGTCCTGACAGCTAACGCCTGCGCGCGTGCGCATGCGCATTAGCGCTGGAGAATTTGTGTTCATTGATACAAGATTCTGCTGGCCATAGATGTCAGTTCTCCTGTGGGTTAGTCCCTGACAGTGCCCCCCCCCCCAAGGGGCAGCCTCCGGATGCCCAGGCGTGCTTGCTTTTCTGGATATCTTCTGAAGAAATCACATAGCAGTTTAGGGGCATGAACATTATTTGCGGGTTCCCAAGAGCTCTCTTCTGGTGAGTAACCCTTCCACTTCACTAGATATTGAATTTGTCTACCTCTCTTTTGACCATCCAGGATGGCTTCCACCTCGAACTCCGTTTCTTCACCCACAGCGATTGAAGGTGGAGGAGGATCTTCTCTTCCAGAAAAGGGGCCAGCACTGATTGGCTTGAGCAGCGAGACGTGGAAGACTGGGTGAATCTTGTAAGAGCTTGGCAGAAACAATTCAAAAGCCACAGGATTAATCTCTCTCTTAATCGCAAAGGGACCGTTGAACCTTGGGCCCAGCTTCCGGGAGGGGCAAGACAATTTGAGATTTAATGTGCCCTACTTTTAGAACTGGATTACCGTTCTTCTACCTGTCATAATGCTTCTTGTAGTCTTCCTGTGATTTTTTCATGTTTTCTTGAAGAACCTGTAAATTTTCTTGAATGAAAGTTAGTCTGTCCTGTACAGCAGTTACCGCTGCTTCTGGAGTGACATGAGGCAAGAAGGATGGGTGGAATCCATAGTTCGCCCAGAATGGAGACTGATTGGTGGAGGCATGTACCGAATTATTATAGGCGAATTCGGGACATGGCAGCAAGGTTACCCAGTTATCTTGGGAGAAGGTAGAAAAACAGCGGAGTTACTGCTCTAGCGTCTGATTTGTGCTCTCCGTCTGGCCATTACTGATAGGCAGAGGACAAACAGATTTCAATGTTCAAAGCTTTACAGAGAGCCCTCCAGAACCTTGAAGTAAATTGTACTCCTCTGTCAGATACAATACTGTCTGGCAAGCCGTGCAATCTTACGATCTCTATAATAAAGACATGTGCTGTATCTATGGAAGAAGGTGTACCTAGTAGAGGCAGAAAGTGGGCCATCTTTGATAAACGATCGACCACCAACAGGGTAGTGGTAAAGCCTTCAGATGGGGGCAGCTCCACAATAAAATCCATGAAAAGCATTTTCCAGGGGTGGTCTGGGATAAGTAGTGGTCTTAGCAGACCCCAGGCTTGGGTGCAGCTTCCCTTACTTCTGGCACAGGTTGTGCAGGAGCCTACGAAATCCTTACAATCTTGCCTCAGGTTAGGCCACCAGTAGGATCGCTGAATCAGCTCAGTAGTCTTATGGATCCCGAAATGGCCAGCAAGCTGGTGTTAATGAAAGGCCTTGAGGACCTGAAGCCTGGCTCCCTCGGGAACAAAGATCTTGTCCCCGTGCCACAGGAGTCCTTCCTGCCTTCTGAATGCAGATCCTTCGGATTCAGAGCATTGAGCAGAGGTTTGTTCAAGGGTTGATCTTAGATCAGGTTGAACTAAAAGGAAATTCTGAGGGTACAAGATGGTACTAGGGGCCACAGTCTCTGGAGTTTCTGAAAACATGCGTGAGAGGGCATCCGCTTTCCCATTCTTGGACCCTGGATGGTAAGTAAGGTGAAAGTTAAAAAGGAAAGAAAAAGGCTACAGGGTGTAGTAAAGCTTTATGGCCTTGGCGTTGTGACAGGATAGCCCCTATGGTGACTTCAGATGCATCGACCTCCAAAACGTAGGGCAGGGCTGGATCTGGATGTTGAAGAATGGGGACCGACGTGAATAGAGCCTTTAGTTTATCAAAAGCTTCTTGGGTTTCCTGGGACCACTGGAAACAGGTATGCTGGCGGGTAAGCTGAGTAATGGGGGCAATAATACCAGAAAAGTCTTTAACAAATCTCCGATAAAAGTTAGCGAACCCCACAAATCTTTGGATACCTTTCTTGTCAGTAGGGGCTGACCACTCCAGAATAGCGGATACTTTCTGAGGGCCCATAGCTATCCCAGATGTGGAAATAATTAAGCCCAGGAATTGTATGGACGTCTGTTCGAATTGACACTTTTCTGCTTTTGCATAGAGCCTGTGTTCTCTCAATGTAGATAGTACCTTCCGGACGTGGGTTCTATGTAACTCCAAAGTATCAGAGAAGATGAGGATGTCATCTAAATATACGATCAGGAAATGATCCAGGAAATTTCTAAAGATACTGTTTACAAAATGTTGAAAGGTCGCTGGGGCATTACATAGTCCGAAAGGTATTCAAAATGCCCGAAACGAGTTCTGAAAGCAGTCTTCCACTCATCCCCCTTCCTGATGCGCACAAGATTGTAGGCGCCTCGTAAGTCCAGCTTAGTAAAGACTTGGGCAGAATGGAATCTCTGAAAAAGCTCGGGAACCAGGGGGAGAGGATAACGATTTTTGACCGTGATTTTGTTAAGTTCCCTGTAGTCCACCCAAGGCCTGAGGGTATGGTCTTTCTTCTCCACAAAGAATATTCCAGCACCAGCTGGGATGATGACGGGCGGATGAACCCTTTCTCTAAGTTCTCGTCAATATATTGACGTAGAGTCTCAAGCTCAGTCTCAGAAATTGGAAATATTCGACCAAAAGGGATCTCCGCACCAGGCATGAACTTGATTGGACAATCGTAAGAACGATGGGGTGGCAAAGTGTCGGCTTTTTTCTTATCAAAGACATCTAAGAAGTCATGGTAAACTGGAGGGACGTCTTGGCTAGAATTGGGAACTGGCTAGACGGTAAGGCAACTCGAAGGTGCTACAGGTTCAGGTATGATCCTGAATAATAATAATAATAATAATAATAATGATACAATGCTAGTGGCAATAGGTTGACTTGAAAGAGATATTCTCTGTGTTCCAGTCTATCTGAGGGTTGTGTGCCCGTAGCCAAGGAAGTCCCAAAATTACAGGGAACATTGGAGAACAAAGAACATCAAAACAAAGAAATTCTTGATGGCCTGGGTCAATCATGGTGAGAGTAGGCAAAGTCTCTTGAGTAACAGGCCCAAACTGCGGTGTCGATCCGTCGGCCAAATTAATTTTAAGTTTATGTTCCTTCTTCCGAAGTGGAATCTGAAAGTCTTTAGCCAGGGAAATGTCCAAAAAGCAACTGCAAGCCCCGGAGTCGATTATTGCTGGAAGTCTGACCTCTCCTCTTGCCAACTGTAATGCGATATGGAGAACAAGATGAGCTGGAGAAGGTTTTGGGACTTGGAGGCTAGTAGAGTTGTGGAAAGGAAATCTACTGGGCCTTATTGGACAGTTGAGAAGAATATGTCCGGGTTCTCCGCAATAGAAACATAGATTAGCTTGCCGGCGATGAAGTTTCTCATTAGGGGTCAGAGCAGAGCAAACTGTGCCAATTTGCATAGGCCCTATGTTGGACGTGACCGGAGTGATGGGTGCAGGAACGGCCGCAACTGTAGGCGTCATCTAAGAAGTCCGGAGGGATCCTGCACGTTCAGACTGTCGCTCCCGAAGGCGCCTATCAAGTTGGACGACTAGCTGGATGAGTCCTTCTAATGTGGTTGGGGACTCGTGCAAGTTTGTCCTTGACAAGTTCAGATAAGCCAAGCCGGAATTTGAATCTGAGAGCGGCCTCATTCCACCCTGTGTCGGCAGCCCAACTGCGAAAGTCCACGATATAATCCTCTACAGGGCGCTGCCCTTGCCGCAAGGCATGAAGGGCGGCCTCAGCAGTAGCTATACGTTGTGGGTCATCATATAATCTGGACATGGCTTCAAAGAACAAGTCCACTGAATTAATAGCGGGATCTCTTTGCTTCAATAACTGATGGGCCCAAGACTGGGGTTCATTGGACAGCAGGGAAATAATAAATCCCACTTTAACAGTTTCTAGGGAAAAAGTTCTTGGTTGGAGGGCCAGGTAAAGTAAACAGGTATCCTTATAAAAGAGAGTGTATCCGCGCTTAGGACAAAAGTAAGGGCTGCTGCCTATCTCTAATTGGTACCCCTAAGGGTACAATTATATAGTGGATGAATAGAATGAGACAATAAGCGGCGCTGCCCTCTGAAAATTAATGAGTATCAGGAAAAATATCATAAGCTCTGCACACAGTGCAGATAACTCTGATATGTGAAAACTTCACTAAGAACAGAGAAAACGTATTCTAGGCAGTATAGCGTCACAGACCATCAGTGCTTAAGGATAGCTAAATAAAATGTGTTCCCCATCAGGGCATATGTGTCATCCAAAGTGAGAAATAAATACCAAAGTGAATAAATAAATAAAATAAGAGTTAAAGGTTCAAAAATATTGGGACAAAATGGCGCCAGAGGGAACGTAATCCCTATATAAGGTCTATGTTCTACGTAATATCAAAGTGATGTATGTGTGTCCCTTTAATATGAATGTGCAGAAATAATTAAATAAAGTAATATTGATTAAATATTCAAAAGTATTGGGACACTAATAAAAGATAAAATAGATAAAACAGATAATGTTACTACTTTAAGTCTGTGCAGTGATTGTGTATCCCCTTACGTGTTCAGCAAAACATTATAAATAATAATTGTGAAATATAGTGGTTGTAATGCCCCAATAACCAAAAGTATTGGGACAGTATGGCGCTATAGGATGTGAGTGATAAAAACTTAGACGTGACTGATCCTCCTATGTAGTAAACCAGATAATCCTCCTATGTAATAATAGCCAAGTAATGGTCATCTACTGCCATATGTAAATTATATTTATATACTATTGTTTCTACTTAGTTCAAATTGCTCATGTTTAAAACCGATGATAAGGTTAAAAAAATCCATATATAAAATCCATGCAGATCAAATGTTATTTAGGCAGGTGGGAACAAACAGGATTCAGCAAAAATGCTATTTGTTTCATCCAGGAAGGTGCAACGTAGTGACTTCTGTGCAGTTTTTCATAAGGTGACTTGAAGTGACTTGCAGTGCTCGCCCCCTATGCTACCCCACTCACCAGAAATAATCACCCCTACAGGGGTACCAAGCGACAGAAGTGGGTGCCTGAGGGTGGATGTTTGTTCAATTCCGAAGTGCTTCCATTCCTCTGCTGCTTGCAATCCTTATGGCTGTCCTTGGTATGTTGTGTACTCTGACATAACCGTACTGCTCCAGCAGTGTAACCTTAAGTTGTTAATCACTCCAGATATCCAGAGAAAAAGAGAGAAACACAAGGGGCTGCCTTCGTGAAGTATGTCAAAGCATTTATTCCATCACAACAAATCCAATCCAGAGAAATTTTTAAGCCACAAGTGGCTTATTGTGGCTTAAAAATTTCTCTGGATTGGATTTGTTGTGATGGAATAAATGCTTTGACATACTTCACGAAGGCAGCCCCTTGTGTTTCTCTCTTTTTCTCTGGATATCTGGAGTGATTAACAACTTAAGGTTACACTGCTGGAGCAGTACGGTTATGTCAGAGTACACAACATACCAAGGACAGCCATAAGGATTGCAAGCAGCAGAGGAATGGAAGCACTTCGGAATTGAACAAACATCCACCCTCAGGCACCCACTTCTGTCGCTTGGTACCCCTGTAGGGGTGATTATTTCTGGTGAGTGGGGTAGCATAGGGGGCGAGCACTGCAAGTCACTTCAAGTCACCTTATGAAAAACTGCACAGAAGTCACTACGTTGCACCTTCCTGGATGAAACAAATAGCATTTTTGCTGAATCCTGTTTGTTCCCACCTGCCTAAATAACATTTGATCTGCATGGATTTTATATATGGATTTTTTTAACCTTATCATCGGTTTTAAACATGAGCAATTTGAACTAAGTAGAAACAATAGTATATAAATATAATTTACATATGGCAGTAGATGACCATTACTTGGCTATTATTACATAGGAGGATTATCTGGTTTACTACATAGGAGGATCAGTCACGTCTAAGTTTTTATCACTCACATCCTATAGCGCCATACTGTCCCAATACTTTTGGTTATTGGGGCATTACAACCACTATATTTCACAATTATTATTTATAATGTTTTGCTGAACACGTAAGGGGATACACAATCACTGCACAGACTTATAGTAGTAACATTATCTGTTTTATCTATTTTATCTTTTATTAGTGTCCCAATACTTTTGAATATTTAATCAATATTACTTTATTTAATTATTTCTGCACATTCATATTAAAGGGACACACATACATCACTTTGATATTACGTAGAACATAGACCTTATATAGGGATTACGTTCCCTCTGGCGCCATTTTGTCCCAATATTTTTGAACCTTTAACTCTTATTTTATTTATTTATTTATTCACTTTGGTATTTATTTCTCACTTTGGATGACACATATGCCCTGATGGGGAACACATTTTATTTAGCTATCCTTAAGCACTGATGGTCTGTGACGCTATACTGCCTAGAATACGTTTTCTCTGTTCTTAGTGAAGTTTTCACATATCAGAGTTATCTGCACTGTGTGCAGAGCTTATGATATTTTTCCTGATACTCATTAATTTTCAGAGGGCAGCGCCGCTTATTGTCTCATTCTATTCATCAAACAGGTATCCTTGAATGCTCGGAACTTCCTTCGGTCACCAAAGAAGCGTTCAGGAGTAGGTACCCTTGGTTCAGGGGGTGGAACCATCATAGGAGACATTGCTTGGTTCTGAAGGTGAATCTCCAACTGGGAATAATACCTTGGAAGTACCAGATGAGGTCGTGCAGCAGGGAGTACCAGGAGCAGTGTCAGGAGCCAGGCCGGGGTTCATACACAGGACAGCAAGCAGTAGCAAAGTCAATGAAACAAGCCAGGGGTCATACACAGTGCAGCAGATCAGAGCGGAGTAACAGGAACAAGCCAAGGGTCAAACCGGGGTCAATGCAGATCAGATAGGTCAAGACAAGCCAGGTCGTTAGCAGGTAATCCAAGACAATAGGAACAGGAACTCAGGAATATACAAGAAGCTGAAGATCATGCAGCAGTTGGTGACTGCTGCAACATTCTTTAAATAGTATACTGGCGCCAGGAGTCTCTCACATAGTGCGTGTGCTTTGGCGCACACGTGTGCGCATTGCCGCGTGCTTTGCATTTGTGTTTGTTGATACAAGATTCTGCTGGCCATAGATGTCAGTTCTCCTGCGGGTTAGTCCCTGACACACCCAAATCTCTTTGAAGCCTCCGAGTCTCCAGACCCTAATCTAGGAATGAGAAAACAAAAAAATAGTTTTCTTCATCCAGAAAAACAATTCTGGAGCCCCTCACATATGTGAGACTCCTGTGTTGAATCTCACTAGTCCAGTTGCAGGGTACAAGATCAGTCCAAGAGGCAGGAAAATATCATGGTCAAACAGTCCAAGGTCAATTCCAGATCAGGCAGAGGTATGTACAGAATCCTTAGGCAAAAGCATGGTCGAATAACAGTCCAGGGTCAGTTCCAGATCAGGCAGTGTTATGTTCAGAATTGTTAGGCAGAAGCATGGTCGAATAACAGTCCAGGGTCAGTTCCAGATCAGGCAGTGGTATGTACAGTATCAGCAGGCAGAAGCGTGGTTGAATAACAGGTCAGTTACAGAGCAGGCAGTGGCATAAGGGTTGTGAAGGTGTGTGAAGACAGGAACTGAGGATTACGTTTACCATACTTCACTAATAATTTATTGAAGTATGGTAACGGCGAAAACATTCACCTATGCAGAGGCCTGGTTCGGAAGAACATTGGGCACAGTAATAAGATGTGTCTTCTCTGACTCCTGCTCTGGTACACATCTTACATTTTTTTTGACGTCGTTGGCCTGTTGGTCTGGAAAGTGGCGTTCGGAGAGTCGACTAAGAACATCTGATCAGATGTTTTCTGGTGGGCCGTTCGGGAATATAAGGGCAGTGTAAATTTCCTCCTGGTAGCCAAGGAAGCGTTTGGGGTTTTGGGTGGAGTTGCGGTAAATTACATATGAGTTGGATATGGCCAATTGAAAAAAATAAATTGCTACTTTTTTATACCAATGGTATGTCCGTCTTGTGGCAAGGTATGGTTCCAACATTTGGTCATTGAAGTTGACTCCCCCCATGAACAATTTATATTCATAAACGCATTTTGGTTTTTGGATGGGGCCATTTCTTCTAGGGATTTCCATGTAGGTATTATTGTGGATTGAAGACAACATGTAGACATCCCTTCTGTCCCTCCACTTCACTGCCAAAATCTCCTTGTTCCGCAGACTTGCCGTTTCTCCTTTCCTCAACCTCTTATTGAAAAGACTTTGAGGAAAGCCCTTCCGGTTCTTTTTTACGGTGCCGCATGCTGGCGTCTTCTTCCGGTGAAGGTTGTGGAACAGGGGCAAAGATGTGTAGAAGTTGTCTACATACAGGTGGTAGCCTTTCTCCAGTAGGGGGTATATGAGGTCCCAAACAATTTTCCTGCTTGATCCCAAGTAGTCTGGGCAATTAGGGGGTTGCAGCTGGGTGTCCTTCACTTCATACACTTTGAAGGCATACATGTACCCTGTGACTCGGTCACATAATTTGTATACCTTCACCCCATAGCGGGCCCTTTTGCTGGGAATAAATCGTTTGATTTTAAGCCTGCCACTAAATTTAACAAGGGACTCATCCACACATATGTGTTGGTCTGGGGTAAACAGCTGGGGGAATACTTCAGAAAAATAATTTAGAAGTGGCCAAATGGGGGGGGGAGTGGGGTATGACGTGAGACATTACACGGGAAGGGAGGAGTGGGAGGTGTGTCTGGCGGGCTCTCTCCCATAGCAGGACAAGTGGACGGGGCAGACCAAGAGGATCTGGGAGAACCACCACGCTGGGAGAACTGCGTGGTGGCTGGAGAAACAGGAGCCTGATGGATTCAGGGCTGCGCACGGAGAACTGAAAGGAACAGACGCGGTGATGGCCTCGGCCACGCGCCCGGAACTCCCCGCTCCTCCCCCCGCCTCCCCCCGCACCGAAAGCTGGCAGCACGCAAGATAGGACCTGGACAGGACGCTGCAGTGAGAGGCAAAAGTTGGGATACACAGTGCCCTGATAGCGGCAAGCAAACCCGACATCCGATCCCATCCGCAGAAAGCACGAAGTAGAAGGCAGAGGTACAAGTGGTGGCGGTAAGAGATACACTAAGCTCTAAAGGTAAGAGTGTAATAGGAGCACGCCAGGAGAAGTAAGACTGTGGATTGAGAAGTAAGAGACTCTGCAGAGCAGCCGGTGTATGGTAATATCTGTTTTCCCTGCAAAACCGGTGGGACGGCTTAGGGGTATTGTGACTCTTGGCTATTGGCTATAGATTCTTTATATACTGGGGAGGAGCCTCGGGACATTACGTACAGCTGAAGTGTAAAAGTGCTAGACACGACAAATGCTGCAATTCATTTTCTATTTTGTGGTATCTGTACCCCATACGGGAGGGAAGGCTGGGCAATAAATAATCAGCCTAATATGCCAATACAATCTCTGCGTGTGTATACTCACCTTTCAGCCTAGGGGTACATTTAAACTTTTTGGGAGTATGATATGTCGATATTTATTGACTGGGTAAAGAGACTCGGGCATACTCCCATTAATACCCATAGAAACGCACGATTGTAGCTTTTGAAGTATTTGTCCATCTTAAACAGACAGTATGGGCAGCCTCTAGAGGCTGCGAGGCCGAGAGGTTGGATACTGCATACATAGTTAATCACAGCACTGTAACCTAATACCAAACCACCCATTTGCTAACTTCACACCTACATCATTGGAAGTTAGGCACAGGTCAGTTAAATTACGTCTAGTATCTTCATATATTATCGCCAAGAGTGCTATAAGCACAATACTGACGAGCCAGAAAACATCTCGGAAACGATTTCGCTAGACATTGCGACACAGTGCCAAACTTAGTACTACAGAGTCCTATTCAATCTTCTAATACTACACTATTGCCACACTGGTACTTGCATTGTGAACTCAAATTTCACTGCTCAGTTAATTGGCGAGAGTGGGACCTAGGACTATTCTTAATAGTGTTGGATACACTGATTAAAATCAACTGGACTAGGTCAACAGGAAAATAGTATGAGTCGGAACGCATCCAAAACTGGGAAGGGGGGACCACCGAAAACCCCAAAAGATAACCTATCAGGAAGGAACCCCTGATCACTCAAGAGAGGAACTATTAGCCGAAAACATGCTGGAGATATCTAGAATAGACCAACACAGACAGGAATCACAACTACCCTCGAAAAACGAATTGGCAGAAATGTTTAAAGCACTTGAGACTTCAATTAAAGAAGAGATTGGTATGTTGAGGACAGATCTGGGCAACCTCCTGACCAGAGTGGAAGGGGCTGAGGACAAGCTGGACAAACAAGAGCGGGAGATCACCGAATTAAAAGAATAACTTAAAACAACACAACAAAATCAGATAAAAATATGCTACAGGATGGAAGATCAGGAAAACAGAGACTGTAGACAAAATTTGAGACTCCGAGGGGTCCCGGAAAATAGGGGGGAGGATCTCAGGAGAACTGTAGCGACTATCTTCAGCCCCCTCTTGGGACTGGGAGGAGAAGACTTCCCAAAAATTGAGCGGGTGCACCGGGTGGGTAGGTTAGACACCAGAGGGGCAGAAAGAAGCCGCAACATAATTGTGAGGTTTAGATTCTATGAGGATAAGGAAAATATATGGGTTAAACTGAGGGGGCATGCCCCACTGCAATATGAAGAGGCAAGAATTCAAATCTTTGCGGATCTGACCAAAGACACACTGGCGAGAAGGCGACATCTGAAACCCCTACTGGAACAAATGATAAATCAAAATATAAAATACACATGGGGATTCCCAGCCTGCCTGGTAGGCAGTAAAGATGGGAGATCTGCAAGATTAAGATTCCCGGGAGAATTAGAGGAGTTCTGTGAGAAACTGGGCATGCAGGTGCCCCCGCTGCTGGACTGGTCTAACAAACGGTGGATAGAATTGAGTGTGGGTTCGGTGTAAAGCTCCATTGAGATGGAAGTCCTGACAGGGGAAGTCTAGCACACCCGGTCACTAAGGCATTATAGACCGGAGGGGTGACACACCTAAAGCTCCACCTTTAGAGGAGGAGACCAATGGAGGGTCACAATATAGGTGACCCTCACTGGTCTAAGGGTCCTGAGGGGACCAATTGGGGGGGAGGTTAGGGGGGGCTTGGGGGGTTGTGGGGGGATGGGGAGGGATGAGGGAGGGGGAGAGGAAGGTGGAGGAAGGGGGAACAGGGGAAGGGGGTCCTGCCTAACCTCAACATTAAGAAAGGGGGAAATCTCTCCAAGGTCTAAGGCAAAGGGTGAATTCAGGAGAACGGAAAAATGACTATGGCCACAATAAAATTTACAACGTATAACGTCAAAGGTTTAAATACCTCCAAGAAAAGACTTAACATCTTTAATGAGCTAAAACTATTAGGGCCAGACGTGGTGTTCCTGCAAGAAACGCATATCTCACATCAATCGAGACTTAGACTGTTTTCAAACGAATACCCAGTCTGGTACCAAGGAAATACTATCTCTAGTAGAACACGGGGGGCAGCTATTGGCTTCGCAAAGAAAACAAGGTTCATGCTGGAGCATAGATGGGTGGACCCAGAAGGTAGATACCTATTTCTCAGAGGCAGATTGAATGAAGGGGAATACACATTAGTTAATATCTATGCCCCCAATAAGAATCTGATGAAATACCTGGCAAACATATTGGGGAAAATAATGGAGTTTACGAAAGGGCATTTGATATTAATGGGGGATCTTAATTTTTGTCTTGACCCGGGTTTGGACAGTACAGCCCGAACACAGGGGAAGAACTGCGTACATTTGAAAGAGATAAAGCAAAAACTCTCCACCCACCAATTGGTGGATATATGGAGAGTCCAACACCCAACTAAAAGGGATTATACATTTTACTCCCCTGTGCACGAGTCATATTCCCGGATCGATTGGGGATTAGTCGAGCATAGGGA
The DNA here is from genome assembly GCA_037952925.1 of Lithobates clamitans. Classification (NCBI taxonomy): domain Eukaryota; kingdom Metazoa; phylum Chordata; class Amphibia; order Anura; family Ranidae; genus Lithobates; species Lithobates clamitans. The sequence goes on from JBBGZY010000563.1 coordinate 1,402,045, forward strand.
GATTGATAAGGTAGTGGAGTCCAAGATAGGAAACATAACCTACTCAGACCATGCACCTATGACCATTGAAATGACAACAGGCAGAGGTCAGGCCTATGCGGGGCAGTGGCGGCTAAACGAGGAGTTGATAAGGGAGGAGGAGGGGGTCAATAGAATCAGAAAGGAACTGGAGAACTACTTTGAGGTAAATGACACCGGGGATGTATCAGGTGCCACTCTATGGGAGGCGCATAAGGTCTACATTAGAGGGGTCTTAATTGAAATGGGGGCGAGGAAGAAAAAAGATAGACGGGAGAAAATCCAAAAATTAATGGTAGACCTTGCGGGATTAGAACAAAAACACAAAAAACAACTGGGCCAGCTACCTCAAGAGATACACCAGCAGATGGTAATTAAAAGATCTGAGCTGAAAACGGCAATGGAGCAGGAGTCCACAGCATTATATAGTAAGATAGTCTGGGAGAGATATAGATGTGGCAATAAACCTAGCAAACAGTTAGCAAAAATGGTACAAAAGAAGAAAGTTAGGAATTTCATAGAGAGAATCCAGACTAAAGAGGGCCATATGGAGTATTCAGCCAGGAAGGTGGCGGATATCTTTAAGAATTACTACCAGGATCTATACTCAGTCTCTAAACAAAACACCTCTTTAAAAAATAGGAGAATGAGATATAATAATTATTCAAAAAAGGCGGCGCTCCCCAAGATTACTGAGGTGGGTAGAGAATTATTGGAAAGACCAATTTCTGAAGATGAAATAAGGAAAGCATTAGCAGGAATGGCCCTCGGGAAAAGCCCCGGCCCGGACGGCCTTACAACACTCTATTATAAAACATTCAAAGAAATATTAGTACCTAGTAGGGATGAGCCGAACACCCCCCTGTTCGGTTCGCACCAGAACATGCGAACAGGAAAAAAGTTCGTTCGAACACGCGAACACCGTTAAAGTCTATGGGACACGAACATGAATAATCAAAAGTGCTAATTTTGAAGGCTTACATGCAAGTCATTGTTATAAAAAGTGTTTGGGGACCTGGGTCCTGCCCCAAGGGACATGGATCAATGCAGAAAAAAGTTTTAAAAACGGCTGTTTTTTCAGGAGCAGTGATTTTAATAATGCTTAAAGTCAAACAATAAAAGTGTAATATCCCTTTAAATTTCGTAGCTGGGGGGTGTCTATAGTATGCCTGTAAAGGGGCACATGTTTCCTGTGTTTAGAACAGTCTGACAGCTAAATGACATTTCCAAGGAAAAAACCCATTTAAAACTACTCATGGCTATTGCATTGCCGGTCCGACAATACACATAGAAGTTCATTGATAAAAACGGCATGGGAATTCCCCACAGGGGAACCCTGAACCAAATTTTTTTTTAAAAATGACGTGGGAGTCCCCCTAAATTCCATACCAGGCCCTTCAGGTCTGGTATGGATATTAAGGGGAACCCGGCCAAAATTTAAAAAAAAAATGACGTGGGGGTCCCCCTAAATTCCATACCAGACCCTTCAGGTCTGGTATGGATTTTAAGGGGAACCCCGCGCCAAAAAACCCAAAAAAAACGGCGTGGGGTCCCCCCAAAAATCCATACCAGACCCTTATCCGAGCACGCAACCTGGCAGGCCGCAGGAAAAGAGGGGGGGAGGAGAGTGCGCCCCCCCTCCTGAACCATACCAGGCCACATGCCCTCAACATTGGGAGGGTGCTTTGGCGTAGCCCCCCAAAACACCTTGTCCCCATGTTGATGAGGACAAGGGCCTCATCCCCACAACCCTGGCCGGTGGTTGTGGGGGGTCTGCGGGCGGGGGGCTTATCGGAATCTGGAAGCCCCCTTTAACAAGGGGACCCCCAGATCCCGGCCCTCCCCCTGTGTGAAATGGTAAGGGGGTACTTACCCCTACCATTTCACTAAAAAACTGTCAAAAATGTTAAAAATTACAAGAGACAGTTTTGGACAATTCCTTTATTTAAATGCTTCTTCTTTCTTCTATCTTCCTTCATCTTCTTCTGGTTCTTCTGGCTCTTCTGGTTCTTCCTCCGGCGTTCTCGTCCAGCATCTCCTCCGCGGCGTCTTCTATCTTCTTCTCCTCGGGCCGCTCCGCACCCATGGCATGGGGGGAGGCTCCCGCTCTTCTCTTCATCTTCTTCATCTTCTTCTTTTCTTCTCTTCTTCTCTTCTTCATTTTCTTCTCCGGGCCACTCCGCATCCATGCTGGCATGGAGGGAGGCTCCCGCTGTGTGACGGCGTCTCCTCGTCTGACGGTTCTTAAATAACGAAATACAAAATTTAAAGGGATATTACACTTTTATTGTTTGACTTTAAGCATTATTAAAATTACTAAAATCACTGCTGCTTTAAAGGGTGTTCCACGGCATTCGAATTTGCCGCAAACACCCCAAATTGTTCGACTTGAACTCGGAGCTCATTCCTACTACCTAGGCTGTGTCATTATATGAACGGATTGGGAGACAGCTTTGAGATGAGTAGGGAGGCATTAAAGCCTCCATTACAATCATATTGAAAGAAGGTAAAGAGAAAACACTATGCTCAAGCTATCGCCCAAACTCTCTGCTTAATATCGACACAAAACTATATGCAAAAGTGCTGGCAGAGAGATTGAAGGAATTTATGAACTCGTTGGTTAACCCAGACCAGGTGGGGTTTGTTCCTAATAAGGAGGGGAGGGACAACGGGGTGAGGACTCTCCTCTTACTGGGAAAAATGAAGGAGAGTGGGCCCCCAGGACTACTTCTGTCAATTGATGCCGAAAAGGCTTTTGACAGAGTAGACTGGGGGTTCATGATACAGACCTTGGAGACTATGGGACTAGGACCTAAAATGATTCGGAGGATTAAAACCCTGTACCACCATCCAACCGCTGTAATAAAAATGAATGGGTTAATGTCTCAACCATTCGAGATGGAAAACAATACGAGACAGGGGTGTCCCCTATCCCCGTTGCTCTTCGTCTTAGCTATGGAACCCCTCCTGGCAACAATACGAAAGGATCCTGATATAAGAGGAGTCAAGTTAGGAGAGGAGGAACACAAAGTCGCAGCATTTGCGGACGACGTGTTGTTTTATGTAACGGACCCAGTCTCCACCATGCCCAACCTCGTAAAAGCAGGAGGAAATATGGAGAGGTATCTAACTTTCAAATAAATATGACTAAATCAGAAATATTAAATATAAATCTAAGCAAGACAGAGGTAGAGACTTTGAAAAAATAATTCAGTTTTAAATGGACTAAGGAATTAAAGTATCTGGGTATTAAACTAACTAATTCAATCAAGAAGATGTTTACTATTAACTACATGCCCCTACTTGACACTGTTAGATTGGACTGTAATAGATTGGCCTGTAAGGCCCTCTCATGGATAGAACGCATTAACGTCATTAAAATGGTCCTATTACCCAAAATTATGTATCACTTCCAGATGATACCAGTGCCTCTCCCCCAGTACTACTTTAGGAAGTTAAGAAAAATAATAATGACCTTCATTTGGAAAAACAAAAGACCGAGAGTCTCCTTCCAGACGTTAAAACAAAGGGAAATAGATGGCGGCCTGGCAGTGCCAGACGTGCAGATCTACTACAAAGCTGTAGTACTATCAAGAATGGTAGAATGGGCGAGGAAGGAAAAGTTAAAAAAGTGGGTGAAAATAGAGGAAAGTTTTAGTAAAGCACAATTAGGCACCATTATTTGGAATCCCCCACACTTTAGAATAATGGATAATAGCATAAATGTAATAACACGAAATGTCTTTAAAATATGGGATGGGGTATATAAGAAAGTTAATGGGAAATACAATTCACAGCTGAATACATTAATAGATAATAATTTTTTCACAAAAACAGAGAACATAGGAGGAAAAGAAGCACTTTGGGGGAAAACACAATTAAGAGAAATCATGAAAGAAGGTAAAATCATGTCACTTCAACAACTTACACACGGGAGGGAAGCACGGGGTTTGGAAAAATGGCGATATCTTCAACTAAGTCACTTTGTTAATAAACTACCACACCCGATTAGGTCTGGGGAACAATTGACAGACCTTGAAAGGCTGTGTGATAAGGAGGACCCAAGAAATATAATCTTCCAAATATATAAAATTCTGATGACGTCAGAAAAATTGGAGATACCGCCATTTTTGGCTAAATGGGAAAGGGATTTAGGCACAAAGAAGGATGAACACACAATTAGAAGAATTTTGAAAATGAACGCCAACTCAGCAATTGACGCCCGAACGGCAGAAATGAATTATAAATGTATTAGTAGAAGTTACTCAACCCCAGAGATAACAAGCAAATACCAGAAAGGGTCAGCCAACTGTTGGCGAGGCTGCCAAGAATTAGGTACAATGGGGCACCTATGGTGGAGTTGCCCCAAAATTAAAAATTTCTGGAGGAAAATACTCGCTCTAATTAAGATCACGGAAATAGAAGTAGTAGAAGACCCTTGGGAGGTTTTGTTCCATGGGGGGGAGGGGGGGTGGGAGATTTAAATAAATACAAGCAGTCACTGGTCCCGCAGCTTTTGAATGCGGCAAAAAGAACGATACCGAGGAGTTGGCAGAGGAGGGAGAGCCCAGAGATATGGGAGTGGTTAGACGCAGTAGAGGAGATTTGCAATATGGAGACTCTCGGGAGCATGTTAGAGGAAACAAGAAGCGTGAATATAGGCAAGTGGGACCGCTGGAAAAAATTCAAAAAAACATGGAGTTATGCTAAAGAATTGAAAGCCTTAGACTAAAGAAGGAGAGTAGAAGAAGAATAGACCTTGGAGAGGTGGGGTGGGGAGGACCTGGGGAAGGGGAGGGAGGAGTTGGGGGGGGGGGGGGGTGGGAATAGAATTAAAAGGAAAGGGGAGTAAAACATAGAAATTTGGGCGTGATTAAGTCTATTAGGGGACGTGGTACGAAATAGTGCTTTTATTTTATGTCTATACTACTTTTTTGATATGGCATAGGGCCACGATGATGAGACACTGGAGGGTCACTCAAGCAAAATGAACTGTAAAGTTGATTTAAGCCCCTCGAAAAGGTCAACTGAAGTGGCAAAAAGAAAAAAAAAAGAAGTGGCCAAATTTTGAAAAGCCTGTCATATTTTGGGTAATTTCGGGAAGGGCACTGGGTGTTATCATTGAAATGAAGGAACCTCATTATCATTTGGTATCTGGTTCTGGGCATTACCTTGGAGAAGATTGGCATGTGGTGGATGGGGTGGGTTGACCATTAGGAATTCAAGGTGTTTTTTTTGGTGAGTCCCATACAAAATGTGAGGCCTAAAAAAACCTTCAACTCCTCCACCGTTAGGTCTCTCCACTCGTTGGGACGGGCATCATAGGAGGTTGGATTATTTAAAATAAATTGCTGTGCATAAAGGTTGCACTGGGCCACAATTGTTAAAAGCATGTCCTCTGTAAAAATTAAATTTAAAAAATTGATTGGGGAAAAATTTTCCGTGTTCACCTGGACTCCTGGCTGGGCAGTGAAAGGGGGAATGTTGGCTTCTCCTGAATTAGGAGAAAGTCACAAGGGGTTCTGGTGGATGGTACTGCGGTGCCGGTGGATGGCACTGCGGTACTGGTGGATAGCACTGCGGTGCTGGTGGATGCCACTGCCTCCTCACTAGAACGCCTTCGTTTGGCGGGCCGAATATCTTCCTCCTCTGAGTCACTCAGTGTTCCACTACTGAGGACTGGCTCATAATTTACGTCCGACTCAGAATCAGAGTTTGAAATGGAATCCGAACAAGAGAGCTTCCCGTTGCTCTCGTCGGCCTGGGAAAATATCCGGTTCGCCTCCTCGGTGGAAAAGCCTCTTTTGGACATGCTTGCTGGTGGTGATGCGACTACACAGGTGTGTGCTAAGCCTGCACTGATGGGCACTGATGAGGCGGTACTACTGAGCACAGATGGGCACTGATGAGGTGGCACAGAGGGGCACTGATGAGGTGGCACAGAGGGGCACTGATGAGGTGGAACAGATGTGCACTGATGAGGCAGCACAGATGTGCACTGATGAGGCGGCACTGATGCGGCGGTACAGATGTGCACTGATTACACAGATGTGCACTGATGAGGTGGCACAGATGGGCACTAATGAGGTGGCACAGATGGGCACTGATTGATTGCACAGATGTGCACTGAGGTGGCACAGATGGGCACTGATTTATGGCACAGATATGCACTGATGAGGTGGCACTAATGAGATGGCACAGATGGGCACTGAGGTGGCACAGATGGGCACTGATGAGGTGAAACAGATGGGCACTGATGAGGCGGAACAGATGTGCACTGATTGATTGCACAGATGTGCACTGATGAGGTGGCACAGATGAGCACTGATGAGGCGGCACAGATGTGCACTGATTACACAGATGTGCACTGATGAGGTGGCACAAATGGGCACTGAGGCGGCACAGATGGGCACTGATTAAGCTGCACAGATGGGCACTGATTGATTGCACAGATGGGCACTGATTTATGACACAGATATGCACTGATGAGGTGGCACTGATGAGATGGCACAGATGGCCACTGAGGTGGCAAAGATGCGCACTGATGAGGTAGAACAGATGGGCACTGATGAGGCGGAACAGATGTGCACTGATTGATTGCACAGATGTACACTGATGAGGTGGCACAGATGTGCACGGATGAGGCGGCACAGATGGGCACTGGTGAGGCAGCACAGATGTGCACTGATTGCACAGATGTGCACTGATGAGGCGGCACAGATGGGCACTGATTGGCACAGGTGGGCACAGATGAGGTGGCACAGGTGGGCACCGATGAGGTGGCACAGGTCTTCACTGATTGCAGATGTGCACAGATGTCACACTGATCACCAATGGCACAGATGGGCACAAGTTGGCACAGATTGGCACAGGTGGGCGCAGGTGGGCACAGATTGGCACAGGTGGTCACCGATTGGCACAGGTGGGCACTGTTTGGCACAGATCCCACTGTACTGATGGGGCACTGTTTGGGCACTTTTTTCTATCACTGTAAAAAATGTTTTTCTCACTCACTGGAGCACTGAAGCACAGATCGCTGCAGATATCCTCTCTCTCCTCTCTCGCGGTCTCTGTGTGAGGAGAGAGAGCCAGCAATGAGAGATGATCTCATATGTTTACATTTGAGATCAACTCTCATTGGCACCGCCGATCGCGCTGTAAACGGCTGCTGTGATTGGCCGTTTACAGCGATCTGTGACTGGCTGTGTCCAAGGGACACGGCCATCACAGAATTTCCCCGATGCGTGCTCGTGAGTGTGCAAGGGGAACGAGGAAACGTCCCATGATGGCCTCCCGGAAATTGAGGTCCGCGCTGTAGCTGTCATTCGGCTATGGCCCGGACCTCAAGTGGTTAAACCTGTGAAAACATCGCCTATATCAAGTCCAATCAGTATAATTAAACACAGCTGGACTCAAATGAAGGCATAGAAACAATCCCAGGGATGATCAGAAGAAATGGACAGCACCTGAGTTAAATATATGAGTGTCACAGCAAAGGGTCTGAGTACTTAGGACCATGTGATATTTCAGTTTTTCTTTTTTACTAAATCTACAAAAATGTCAACAATTCTGTGTTTTTCTGTCAATATGGGGTGCTGTGTGTACATTGAGGAAAAAAAATGAACCTAAATGATTTTAGCAAATGGCTGCAATATAACAAAGAGTGAAAAATTTAAGGGGGTCTGAATACTTTCCGACCCCACTATATATATATATATATATATATATATATATATATGTGTATATATATATATATATATATATATATATATATATATATATATATGTATATAGGTTATTCCTGCAGCGGGAGGGGGATGGGGGCAGCACTGTCACTAGGTGACACACAGGGAGGGGAGGGGGAAGGAGGGGGGACAAAGGAGACACAGGATAGCAGGCTGCAGAGGCGTACCAACAGACCATGATGTCAGGGGCTCAGCAGCCATGATTATCGTGGTCTGTTTGTGGAGGGGATAGCCAGGCAGGATCAGCCAGGTATTACAGATGTTACAGGGTGCCAAATTACAAAGCACAAGCACTGTGCTGTATAAAATGCTTTAAAGGAGCAGGATCAATATTTTTTACAGGGCACTTACACCCCCTTCCTACCCAGGCCATTTTTCAGCTTTCAGCACTGTCACACTTTGAATGACAATTGCGTGGTCATGCTACACTGTACCCAAATGACATTTTTATCATTTTCTTCACACAAATAGAGCTTTCTTTTGGTGGTATTTAATTACTGCTGGGTTTTTAATTTTTTACAAAAAAAAAAAAGTTTTGAGAATATAATTTTTTAACTTAGTTTCTGTCAGTAATCATTGTAAATAAGTAATTTTTCTCCTTCACTGATGTGTGCTGAGATGGCACTGATAGGCTGAACTGGTGGACATTGATGAGGTGGCACTTATGGGCGCTGATGAGGCGGCACTTATGGGTACTGAATAGGTGGCACTGATAAGGAGGCACTAATATGCTGCACTTATGGGCACTGATGGGCATTGATGGACAGCAGTGATGGGCAGCATTGATAGGCGGCACTGATAGCTAGCATTGACTGGCATCACTAATGGGCACTGATTGATGGTACTTGTGGGCACTGATTGCTGGCACTGGTGGGCACTAATTGCTGGCACTGATTGGTGACATGTTGGTGCTATATTTTAATCAGGGCACTGATGATCAGTGCCCTGATTACATGTTTTGTTGTTCCCACGAGTAGATGCCACTCTGTCTGTGTGAGGTGTTTACCGGCATCTCCATGTTTACATGTGACCGGCTGTGATTGAACACAGCCAATCACATGGTTAACCACTTGCTTACAGGGCACTTAAACCCCCTCCTATCCAGACCAATTTTCAGCTTTCAGCGTTGACGCACTTTGAATGACAATTGCGCGATCATACAACACTATGCCCAAATGAAATTTTTATCATTTTTTCCCCACAAATAGAGCTTTCTTTTGGTGGTATTTGATCACCTCTGCGGTTTTTATTTTTTGTTAAAAAAATTTAAAAAGAATTTTAAAAAAAATATATATTTATATATATTTATATTTTGTTATAAAATTTTAAAAAGGGTAATTTTTCTCCTTCATTGATGTACGCTGATGAGGCAGCACTGATAGGTGGCAGTGATGGGCACTGATGGGTGGCAGTAATGGGCACTGATTGGCAATAATGGGCCCTGATCTGGTACATTGATAGTCAACACTGCTAGGTGGCACTGATTGGCACCACTGGTGGGCATTGATAGGTGGCACACATGGGCATTGATAGGTGGCACTGGTGGGCACTGTGGGCACTGTCAGGTGGCACTGGTGGCACGTATGAGGCACGTGCACAGGGGAGGCCATCATATGACGGCCTCCCAGGAATTCAGGTCCGCGCTGTAGCCGTCATTCGGCTATAGCGCGGATAACAAGTGGTTAAACAGCCGCTGACGCTGTTCTTTACAGAGATCGGGGTCATGCCATGTCCTAGCAACACAGCACGGCCGCGCGAGAGCGAGCGCCTGTTCTGGCATCCCAGAACGAGAGCTGCACCGTCCCGCCGTCATTTCACAGTGGCCAGGCAGCAAGTAGTTAAGGACAGCACTTTAATAAAACCTACCAAAAATATCTTGTATTTCTGCAAATCCCAACAGAATGGCTTCAGTATCTGCTGCCCACCAGGACCGGTGCTACCACTAGGCAAACTAGGCAGCCGCCTAGGGTGCACTGCTGCCTAGGGGCGCCCGGCCGCTGGTTTCCCTCCGCGTCTGCATGCTCTGCAGGCTGCAGCATGTAACTAACTCAGTCTCAGGCAGTTGCTCCGTCCGACCGGTAGTGTAATTAGAGGCGCAGTGCAGCACTGGAGCTAGTGCTAGAGGAAGCAGAGCCCATGCTTCCTGTATAGCGGTGCCTTCTGTCACATAGGCAGGGCAAAGGGGGTAGAGTCAGGGGTAGAGCCAATGGGGGTGGCAAAATGAGGTTTTGCCTAGGGTGTCAAAAATCCTTGCACCAGCCCTGCTGCCCACCGCAGTTACTGGAGCGCCACTCTACACAAAAATTATGTACACTACAAAAATCAAGTGACATCCACTTCCTGTAGTATCATCTATTTGTTTATTACATTAAAGTTAATTTAAAAATAAAAAATGTGGAGTTGAGGGCACATGTTTCCTGTGACAGAGGAGCTCCAGCTGCAAAAGTTCTCAATAAAGTTCAGTAAAAAAAAAAAAAAAAGAAGTGGAGTGGAGGCCACGTGCTTCCTGTCATCGGTCGAGCTCCACTCTGCAGCCAGATCCACTTGGAGCTGAAATCTAGAGCTAGTGTCATACTCTCCTCTCACCAGCAAGAGCGCCATTGTCCGAGAAGACGGCAACGGGAGCCAGGCACTAGTAATCGATCACAGAAGTTTGCACTCTCCACTCTGTTTTGAAGACGGCGATCGACTAATTGTCCTGCGCCGCTGTGTTGCTTCTCTGGAGAAGGTGTGAAGCGTGAGCGGAGGTTTGTGCGGGTAACATTCAGGTACCGGATAGAGAATGAATAAAGAGAAATTCCACAAAGACGTCTCTGTATAGCTGTGCTGGGGAACTACAAGTTTCAGCGCGTCGTGCCAGGTAAATTACTCTTTCTAGTGCTTATAGTATATTTGGAAGTGATAGGCCGCAGAGGTCTGTGCTGACTGCTATAGATCCTTTCTAGTCCTGAGGTCTTGACACCTTGTATATAGCAGAGCTATGGTAACCCCCCCCCCCCCATTGTAGTGTGACCGCAGGGCAGGTTGGCACCGGATGGGATACAGAGCACAGTGTTTTGTATGCTCACACACTGCATGGTAGTGTAAAACATCCACTTAGAGCTAATTTACACTATATGTGGTGGCAGACGTTTTACTGCATTGTAAATGGTCTGTCACTGCAGGGTTACACAGAAAACAGTTGCTCCCTGTGTGTCCCATTCACACTGCAACACAACCTAGTGCTGTGCTGTGGTAAAATGCAGACACGGTGCATTTTATCGCAGCACACCATGCCGGATCGCACTGCAATGCAAGGTTGCGCAGCGCCCTACTTTGCGGTGAATAAAGTGTACGTTTTGTACACTTAGCATAAAGTTGATTCAAAACAGAAAAAAAAAACTGGAGTCAAGCCATCAGACAGTTGCAAATCAGTGGTCATGCTATCAGACAAGTTTTTTTGGTTGGATATTCAACACAGAAAAACTAAATATAACATAATGTAATATATAAAATAATAATTACAAGGTGATGTTGTCACACATACATCACCTTGTCTAACATTTACAATACGGTAAGATTATACTGTGGATATTTAAAGATACAGAGCCCCAAATACCAACCCATTGGCTACATAGTGACATTTTTCCAATACTTCTATTTGGGTTCAAAAATAATTCTCCCATTGGACCAATACGTTTACAATGCAGATGTGTCATACACACCCCCCTCTATGATATCTTACAATACGGTATGAATTTACTGTGGAAATTTAAAGATACAGAGCCCCAAATACCAACCCATTGGCTACATAGTGACATTTTTCCAATACTTCTAATTGGGTTCAAAAATAATTCTCCCATTGGACCAATACGTTTACAATGCAGATGTGTCATACACACCCCTCTCTATGATATCTTACAATACGGTATGATTTTACTGTGGAAATTTAAAGATACAGAGCCCCAAATATCAACCCATCGGCTACATAGTGACATTTTTCCAATACTTCTAAATGGGTTCAAAAATAATTCTCCCATTGGACCAATACGTTTACAATGCAGATGTGTCATACACACCCCTCTCTATGATATCTTACAATACGGTATGAATTTACTGTGGAAATTTAAAGATACAGAGCCCCAAATACCAACCCATTGATTACATAGTGACATTTTTGCAATATTTCAAATTGGGTTCAAAACCAATTCTCCCATTGGACCAATACGTTTACAATGCAGATATAAACACCCAAATGTCTGTACATTGGATATATATATATATATATATATATATATGTATGTGTGTTTGTGTGTATATATATATATATATATATATATATATATATATAGATAGATAGATAGATAGATAGATAGATAGATAGATAGAAAAAGAGGGTCCAAAGGGTTGCTGCACTTAAAAACTTTCGGTTGCTTTATTTCATGTAGTCACATGGAAAAATTACAAAGCAAGTACAATCTCTCCAGACGTAATCATGACATTAAATGCCTATATAATGCAGATATGGATGGATTACGTTTCGGGCTAGTATGCTTGCGCCCTTCCTAAGATCCGTCAGAGCATATCTAACAGGTTTTCTGCAATCAATCCTTTAAATACAAATTAGTGGTATACATCACATGTGGAAACAATATGGTTGATTGATTCAATTCATAGTATATTCATCACCTATGCAGATACGTGTTTTTTACACCATAGACACAAGATCTAACAATTAGCGGCCGATATCCTTATCTCATCATTCTTATTCTCCAAATGTGTTATATGAACCTATGAAAAATACATACATAGATAGAATGAGCATACCCATATACAGACCTCCCTATTTCAAAACACATTTCTATGTTTTTTTCATTTTTATTATCACTTATCAATACTGTTAAATAAACAAATAAAGATCCAAATCAACATTTAAACCATATGGAGCAATAGTATTTAGAAAATGTATCCAATAAACTTCTCTTTTTCTCAGGGTTATTTCACGGTTACCCCCCCCCTCCTATTTTTCTCTATTCCCTCTAGGACCATATACTTTAATTGTGATGCATTATGTCCATATTCCACGAAATGTCTGGCTAATGGTAGTCGTTTTAGTTTGTCACGTATTGAATATTTGTGTCTTGCTATCCTGTCTTTTACTTTTTGTGTAGTTTCTCCAACATGCACTAAACCGCATGGGCACTTAATGGCATATATGACATATGATGATTGGCAAGTGTAATACCCACGTATAAGGATATTGAAGCCCCTATGTGGATGTGCAAAAACTTTTCCTTTTATCATGGAGTTGCATTGTATGCATGACAAACAGGGATACGATCCAAGGTTTTTTTTGTCCTAAAAAAGTTGGTTTAATAAATGTGGATGTGGGTTGGTCCGATTTTATTAGTCGGTCCCGTATTGTTCTACCTTTCCTAATATGAGGACATGGGGGGATTCCAGAATTCCTGTTTTTAAGTGCAGCAACCCTTTGGACTCTTTTTCTATATATAAGGTCGGTGGGAAGACCTGATTGCTGGCAGTGAATCGTAAGCTGAGTGCGGCTCTCCTCTACGATTTGAACATTTTCTTCCCTTGAGAACGAGCACCAGCTATTTTTTGTGGAATCATCACAAGGATGGCAACGAGTGGCTTATACTCTTTCTCTGAAACTGAGGCCTCAAGGATCTTCACAGACACTATGGGATCCAGAGATTTCCTGACCCAGTCATCCCCAATACAACTAATCAAGAAAATGGAGAAGCTTACACAGAGAGCTATTACAATGGAACTACACGAGGTAACACTAGCGGAATACTATAAGATGCAAATGATCCCCAGAGGATTAGGAGTTCGTTTAATTCCAACTTTATTTTCACAAAATATGGACTTCAAAACCAAGTTTGCACAAATTCTAAATAAATGTTCCTTTGATATCATGACATTAACTGTACAATTTTTGCAACAAGAAAGAACTCTTGTACAGCAGGAGATTGTCCAATTAGAAGAACAACTACAGCAATGTTCAAATCAAGAGGAACTAATGGAATTTAAGAAAACTAACAAAGATAAATTGGAGAAATTTCATACTAATGTCCAGCTTCACAAACGTACAAAACTTGAGCGGGACCAGGAAGACTACAAAAGTGATCGTGTCTATAACTGGATGGATCCCATATACCATCACCCAAAAGGACATAGGAAAATACAGCGCAAACAATTCGCTAGCTCCAACTCCTCTATCACATCTACTGGATCATCAAACAACGCATCCACTACTCCTTTTTTACCAGCAAACATGACCGAACCCGGACCAGGAGGTGCGGCCGGAGAATCAAGAAAAGACGCAACGGGAGGTGTAACTACCAGACGGCAGAACCGACAGAGACACTAGAAGAAAACCTGGTACATAACATTTCTTCCATTATTTTGTCTGAAGCCGAACTTAGTGTATTTAAATAAGGGTTTGGGCTTTTGCCCTAAAGAAAGAATGGATAATTTTGTACTTAAGCAGGATTTGTATAGATTTTACAGACAATTAAAATTTAAAGCACATTTCTCAGGTGGGTCGATTACCACATATAAGGAATCACTTACATTATCAATTTAAAAATATGGGTTTAAAATTGAAAAGCACTAAAGAACCCCCTACATCATGTGCTGCAGTGGAGGTGTATATAGACAAAGTGGAAAATGACATAAAGAAATTCTTGTGTGATAGGAATAAAAGAGATCATATACCCCATAATTTGAATAAAGATGAGATTACAGCATTAAACTCCTTGTCAGCCCGGCGCGATATCACCATCAAACCGGCTGACAAGGGGGGAGCTATTGTGGTAATGGACACCCCCATGTATGAAAATGAAGTGATGAAACATCTTGGTGACACCCTTACATATAGAAAACTTGATTCTAGTCCAGTCTTTAGAGTACAAAAAAGAATCAAAAAAATCCTTATGCGGTAAAGCAGGGGTCTCAAACTAGTGGCCCTCCAGCTGTTGCGGAACTACAAATCCCATCATGCCTCTGCCTGTGGGATTCATGCTTGTAACTGTCAGCCTTGCAATGCCTCATGGGACTTGTAGTTTCACAACAGCTGGAGGGCCGCCAGTTTGAGAACCCTGCGGTAAAGGATAAAATTATTGATAACGAAACTATGGAATTTTTGGTGTGTGAATATCCGGTTACACCAGTATTATATATGTTACCAAAAATCCATAAAGACCCAAAAAAAACCCTGGGACGTCCCATTGTATCGGGTATGGAATCTGTGACAACCCGTTTAGCACAATATTTGGACAAATGTCTAACACCATTATTGTTAAATATCAAATCGTATATCAAAGACACTACAGATTTCTTGACTAAAATTCAGGATATTAAGTTGTCAACAGATTCCGTCCTGATATCATGGGACGTCTCCAGTCTGTTTACTATCATCCCTCATAGTTTGGGAATAGAGGCATGTCAACGACTATTAACCCAATCGGGTATCTATAAAACTGAACAGATCTTGTTCCTTCTAGAACTGTTGAGAATTGTCCTTGAGGAAAACTATTTTCTCTTCAAGGATACTCATTTTTTGCAACTAAATGGGGCAGCGATGGGCTCAAATATTGCACCCCCATATACGAATGCATTTATGAATATGATAGAAACCTCTTTTATTTATGTGAATTAACTATTTCTCCAACATTGCCATTGTTTGGATTTGTGGACGATATTTTCGCTATATGGGATGACAACATGGAGAGCCTATTTCTGTTCGATAAATATATTAACTATTTAATACCTGGCCTGAAATTTAATATTGACATTGGTAAAGACAGGATTTCTTTTCTAGACACTACATTGAAGTTGAATAACACACAGATTAGTACTGATCTATATGTGAAACCCACAGATCGTAACCATTTATTACACTTTAACAGCTTTCATCCCCCTAATGTTTTCTCATCTATTCCAAAAAGTCAAATGCTGAGGGTACAGCGGATTGTGAGTGATCCCCTGTGCGGTGACCAGAGACTCAAAGAAATGAAAAATAAACTCATCAATAGAAGATACCCCCGAACCTTAGTTGATACGGAATCTCTCAATACTGACCATAATGTAACAACCCATAGAGAAACAAAGAGAATTCCCTTTATTATGCAATACCACCCTTTTTCTAAAAACATCTCTAAGATAATTAAAAAACATTGGAACCTTTTAAGAACTAGTTATCCGATGATACAGGAATTCTGGAATCCCCCCATGTCCTCATATAGGAAAGGTAGAACAATACGGGACCGACTAATTAATAAAATCGGACCAACCCACATCCACATTTATTAAACCAACTTTTTTAGGACAAAAAAACCTTGGATCGTATCCGTGTTTGTCATGCATACAATGCAACTCCATGATAAAAGGAAAAGTTTTTGCACATCCACATAGGGGCTTCAATATCCCTATACGTGGGTATTACACTTGCCAATCATCATATGTCATATATGCCATTAAGTGCCCATGCGGTTTAGTGTATGTTGGAGAAACTACACAAAAAGTAAAAGACAGGATAGCAAGACACAAATATTCAATACATGACAAACTAACACAACTACCATTAGCCAGACATTTTGTGGAATATGGACATAATGCATCACAATTAAAGTATATGGTCCTAGAGGGAATAGAGAAAAATAGGAGGGGGGGGGGGGGTAACCGTGAAATAACCCTGAGAAAAAGAGAAGTTTATTGGATATTGGAGGTCTGTATATGGGTATGCTCATTCTATCTATGTATGTATTTTTCATAGGTTCATATAACACATTTGGAGAATAAGAATGATGAGATAAGGATATCGGCCGCTAATTGTTAGATCTTGTGTCTATGGTGTAAAAAACACGTATCTGCATAGGTGATGAATATACTATGAATTGAATCAATCAACCATATTGTTTCCACATGTGATGTATACCACTAATTTGTATTTAAAGGATTGATTGCAGTAAACCTGTTAGATATGCTCTGACGGATCTTAGGAAGGGCGCAAGCATACTAGCCCGAAACGTAATCCATCCATAGCTGCATTATATAGGCATTTAATGTCACGATTACGTCTGGACGTACTTGCTTTGTAATTTTTCCATGTGACTACATGAAATAAAGCAACCGAAAGTTTTTAAGTGCAGCAACCCTTTGGACTATATATATATATATATATATATATATATATATATATATATATATATATATATATATATATATATATATATATATATATATATATATATATATATATATTATATTTATGAAAACATCAAACATGGGCTAATATTTAGGGATTTAGGGCATATATTGATTGTAACTAGCCAATGTACAGATATTTGGGTGTTTATATCTGCATTGTAAACGTATTGGTCCAATGGGAGAACTGGTTTTGAACCCAATTTGAAATATTGCAAAAATGTCACTATGTAGCCAATGGTTTGGTATTTGGGGCTCTGTATCTTTAAATTTCCACAGTAAAATTTTACCATATTGTAAGATATCATAGAGGGGGGTGTGTATGACACATCTGCATTGTAAACGTATTGGTCCAATGGGAGAAATTTTTTTGAACCCAATTTGCAATTATGCAAAAATGTCACTATGTAACCAATTGGTTGATATTTGGGGCTCTGTATCTTTAAATTTCCACAGTAAAATGTAACCGTATTGTAAGATATCATAGAGGGGGGTGTGTATGTCACATCTGCATTGTAAACGTATTGGTCCAATGGGAGAATTGGTTTTGAACCCAATTTGCAATTATGTCACTATGTAGCCAATGGGTTGGTATTTGGGGCTCTGTATCTTTAAATTTCCACAGTAAATTCATACCATATTGTAAGATATCATAGAGGGGGGGTGTGTATGACACATTTGCATTGTAAACGTATTGGTCCAATGGGAGAATTTTTTTTTTGAACCCATTTAGAAGTATTGGAAAAATGTCACTATGTAGCCAATGGGTTGATATTTGGGGCTCTGTATCTTTAAATTTCCACAGTAAAATTTTACCGTATTGTAAGATGTCATAGAGGGGGGTGTGTATGACACATCTGCATTGTAAACGTATTGGTCCAATGGAAGAATTATTTTTGAACCCATTTAGAAGTATTGGAAAAATGTCACTATTGCCTCGTTTCCACCGAGCGGATCGGTTCGGGTCAGATCGGTTTGGAAGGCCTAGAATGGTCCGGCCTATTCAGGTGAGCGTTTCCACTGCAAGTCGGACCGACAGGGGCCATACGTGGGTTTAGAAAAAATGCCGTCAGGGCGTCACACGTCCACCAATCAGTGTAATGTATCGTAGCTCCGCCCTAACCGAACCGTTCCATTTTCTATGGCCCCACATCTGAAGCAGGACCCTGAATGGAACGGTTCGGTTCAGTTGTATGGGCCACTTTCATAATGGAAACACCCAAAATAGCGTACAGTACCGAACCGAACCGAACCGATCCGCTCAGTGGAAACGAGGCATATGTAGCCAATATGTTGGTATTTGAGGCTCTGTATCTTTAAATTTCCACAGTAAAATTTTACCGTATTGTAAGCTATCAAAGAGAGGGGTGTGTATGAAACATCTGCATTGTAAACGTATTGGTCCAATGGGAGAATTGGTTTTGAACCCAATTTGAAATATTGCAATTATGTCACTATGTAGCCAATGGGTTGATATTTGGGGCTCTGTATCTTTAAATTTCCACAGTAAAATCTTACCGTATGGTAAATGTTAGAGAGGGTGATGTAACATATAATATAATGATTATACAGAGCTGTCACATATCCATTATGTTATATTTAGTTTTTGTGTGTTTAAAATCCAACCAAAAAATACTCGTCTGATAGCAAGACCACTGATTTGCAACTGTCTGATGGCTTGTCTTCAGTAAAAAAAAAAAAGGGGGCGCTGTGGTATGAGCTGAATCGTGCACCACACTGCCCCCCTACTGCAGCCGGAGCGGTAAATCACTCGGCTGCTCTGCTTTGCAGTGTGAATTTCCCTTATCTTGGGTCTTGTTTACACCACAATCTGTGTGTTTCTGCATGTGTGTTTGGTTTGTGTTTTCAGTGCATTTATGGTTGCCCCCCCCCCTTTTTTTTAAATTTTTTTTTAGGATTCATTTTTTTCATATACCGTATATACTCGAGTATAAGTCGAATTTTTCAGCACATTTTTTAGTGCTGAAAGTGCCCCCCTCGACTTATACTCGAGTCAAGCACTTTTCTGCAGCAAAAAATGTCATTTTCCGAACCGAGTTTGGGGCCCCGTATCTCAGGGCCACTTAATGCTAGGAACTCCAAATTTGGTGTGCAAACCCAGTGGACCTGGTACCACAACATATCCAAAGCTGAAGTTCCTAGCACTAAGTGGCCCCGAGATACGGGGCCCCAAAATCGGTTCAGAAAATGTCATTCTCTGCTGCAGAAAAGTGCTTGACATTTTCTGAACCGAGTTTGGGGCCCCATATCTCAGGGCCACTTGATGCTAGGAACCCCAAATTTAGTGTGCAAACCCAGTGGAACTGGTACCACGACATATCCAAAGCTGAAGTTCCTAGCACTAAGTGGCCCTGAGATACAGGGCCCCCAAACCGGTTCGGAAAATGTCATTCTCTGCTGTAGAAAAGTGCTTGACATTTTCTGAACTGATATTTGGGGCCCTGTATCTCGGGGCCACTTGGTGCTAGAAACCCCAGCTTTGAAAATTTTATGGTGCTAGTTCCACTGGGTTTGCACACCAAATTTGGGGTTCTTAGCACTAAGTGGCCCTGAGATACAGGGCCCCAAATTCGGTCAACTGTGTCCATCTGCTGCAATGTCATTTCAGGACCCTTTGGGTTCAGAGACCCCAAATTTTGGCTGCAGCTAGGGGGCATCTAGGAACCCTTAACTACCGAGTTTGAAGTTCAGGGGACCTATGGCTGCAAATGGGCACAGTGAGGCTGCAAATGGGCACAGTGAGGCTGCAAATGGGCATTGTTGACCCTCTTTTCCACTTACAGTACCTGTGCATTTCTCACCCTCGTCTTATACTCGGGTCAATAAGTTTTTCCCATTTTTTTGTGGTAAATTAGGGCCTCGACTTATACTCGAGTATATACGGTATTTTAGGTTAAAGTATAGCTAAAGGCAAAACTATTTTTATTTGTTTGTTTTAGATAGAGTGGAGATGTATTCGAACATAAAAGCAGTTCTTATCGCTGTCTGTGCCCCCGTCAGGGAGATTCACCCTCTCTATTTGTGGTGTTTACCATTATCGTTGAAAGTAAAAGAAAATCACAAATTTTGAGTTGTTCCCAGAAAAGTAATAGAGAGCAAATCTTCCAGTAAATTCCCTTAATTTGCAGGGATTTCCTCTCACTTCCTGTTTGGCTATGGGAAAGGAAGTGAAGAGAAATCACTGCAATGGGACACAGACGGTGGGAAAAAAAATCTGACAGGGATTATAACCCTCCCTTGCTCTATCCTTAATAGAAAAAAAAAAGTTTTACCTATAGTTCTACTTTAATATAAATATATATATATATATATATATATATATATATATATAATTTGCCAAGTTGCATTTACATGTATTTCTTGTGTTCCTGCACATTTGCGGTTCCGGTGCAGAAAAATGCAGCATGCTGTACTTTTTTTAAACACACATGAATCACTGCAGTGATGTAAACTCAGCTCATTGGAATACATTCATTTTTCTTGCATATACATTCGTATTGCATTTTATGCTGTGTTTAACCACTTCAATACTGCCATATGTATATATACGGCCTCGCATTAAGGTGGTTATACCGGGATCACGGTTGAAGGTATAACAATGATTCTCCTTTTAGTAAAAGTGATCCGAGCAGCTTTAGAGCCACTGGATAATTTTTTACAGGTGCCAGAGGGGATAACCCTGATCTCTCCATAAGGAGGACCTGCCACGGCTCATGTTAGCACAAGGGCTGTTGTGATAGCTGTAAAGTTGATAGAGGAAAAAAAAAAGAGAGCATGCAAGCAGTTGTATGAATAGTGGCAAGCGAGCAACCCCCATGTGGTCAGTGTGCAGAGGGGAAGCCGCTCACACAGAATGTCAGCAGGTTACGAAAGAATGCTCAAGGACTGCTAAGCTGCAGTATATTAGGTTTTTGTTCTTGGGTTCTGCTATAAGTCTTTTGGTTGTTACACACAGCATTTCTTTGTGAGCCCTGAGGTTGTCTTACAGTCTGGGTTTACAGGAAGTGGTTGGCTGAGGTGAATAATGCTAAACAAACAAGAAAAAAATAAAATACAACTTTATAACCCACAGCCCTACACCTACTTGATTGCCAGGGAATATAGTAATTTCCTGTGCCCTATCAGGTCAGGCTCTGCAGCCCAAGGGAGAGAACAATCACTGAGGAGGCTTAGAGTTCAGCAGGAGTACTTCTGATAGTGGTACACAGGCAAGCAGTCCCCTGCAGATGACACACTGACAAGTCACATAGGCTATTTAGGAAAGTGCAGTCCTCAGACGCCCTGCTGTGTGACGATCATTTCTCTATGGCTCTCTGTGTCACATGGCTATTGGATGCGGACTTTGTTATGGCTGTGCTGTTTTATAGTCTGTAACACACAGTATAGCCATAAGTTAACAAAGTCAGCACCCAGCAACCATGTGACATAGAGAACGTGCTGTGAGCAACATGATGATCATCATCATAAGCACACAGTTGCATGCTACTTTACACTTGTGCTTGGGGGGAGGCAGTAAAAACACACAGCTGAGCTGCATCCCCCCCCCAAGCCACTCCCCTTTAAAAAAAAAAAACTTTCACCCCAGCTTTCCAATTGGGTCTGCTTGTTAGTTTTTCTTTCAGACCCGATTGAAAGCTCCATGTAGGTCTAGGGAGTTCGGATGTAAACGGGCTTGTGTCTGTTTACACCCACCTACCTCTATGTCCATTCAGGCCCCAAAAAAAAAAATGAAAAGGACTGCATCCTAAATGTGGCAGATCAAAGTTAGCCTAATGTAAAAGGACCCAAGTCCATTTACATCTGGCTACCCATATAGTCACCATAAGTCCATGGTGTATGTGGACACACACTCAACGGGCATGGACATCAAAAACACTGACATCTGTCCTATTCGGCTCCAATTATGATTGGTGGGGCACTGTGACAACTTCCTGCCAGGATAGCTAAGGTGGTTTCCTACTAGGGTCGGAACACACCCAAGCTCATCCCATCTAATTAATTAGTTGTGAAAAAAGTTCTAAAATAAGACATCTCTGTTGCTTTATAATATGTGTAATACATTTGGAACGGTAATGGTTATTAAAGGATAAGTTCACCTTTTGGAACATGATGTTACATATTTCACCTGTTTTTAGGGTGGAATATGTAACATGCTCCTGCCACCAGTTTCCCCGATTTTTTTTTTTTTTTTTTTTTTTTTTTTTTTTTTTTTTTTTTTCCTTCCCTGGCTGTACGAGGCCCCGTGATTTCTAACAGCAGCCCTGGACATCAGAACAGGAGCTATCTGCTTGGGCGTAGCTCGCACCTGGCGCTGGCAGTGGATAGGCCGGCAGGGGCCCAGGAGCTGAGACGCGGTTTCTGGTCGCTGTGGTGACCTTGCGCCTGGGGTTTGTCGAGCCCTGCCCTAGTCTATCAAAAACTATTTAAAAAGCTTTGACAGTATACAGCCATGGCCAAAAGTTTTGCATGCTCCTTAGCAACCAGCTATATATACAGTGTTTTTAAAGGGGAACAAAGAAGCATCAAAAAAAAATCGCATCACAAACAACACTATTACATGCAAAACGCAGGAAAAAAGTCTGACTCTTTAAAAAAAAAAACGCACTGGCTGCAAAACGCAAAGATGTGAACGTGTACCATAGAAAAACCATGTTAAATAGACTGTAGTGCGTGACTGCAAAATGCACTAAAAATGCATAGGTGTGAACGTAGGGTTACTATGGATGCATTTAGGATGTCTATAAAACACACATGACAGCATCTGATGTGAAAAATCCCTGAGGCTGAGAGGTCAAGCAGTATGAATGACTAGTTCCTGTACTGCAAGGAATAAATAATATTGGTTCTTTTAGGTGAATTCTGCTTTTTCATAAGATCAGAAGTGCTCTTCTGGCAGTTTTGGAAAAGTTTTATTTTTAGCTAGCAGAGCTTTGCCTCGATACATTTTGTCAGAATCATACAATTCTATCTACTAAGAACTATAAAAAACCTTAATCAATTAACTGTTTATCCAGCACCTTTTTAGTGTCTAATGATTTGTTTGTCTCTGGTAGGCTGTGGGGTTGAACAGCGATGGATGCAGCCACTCAGGGAAATGGGGGCATTGTATCAGATGTGGTCTTTGTCATTGAAGGAACGGCTAACTTAGGACCTTACTTTGAGTCCTTGAGGAAACATTATTTGCTGCCTGCAATAGAGTAAGTTATTTTGTGTGCAATTCTATACTGCTTTTTACTTTTGCGAGGAATTTCAGAACTTCATAGTGCATACTTATAATATGTGTAGACTTTTTAAAGTGGACCCAAGGCATAAGACATTTCAGAAAAATGCAGAGTTATTTCAAAATCTGATGAGGGTTGGTCCTGGGGTGAACATAAATATATCTGTCATTTAAACCAGCATAGTGGATTCCACAGTTCTCCAGTTTTGGGTCACATGACCCAAATTTATGACAGCAGCAGTCTAGTGTCGAAGCAGGCCCACACAATGCAAAGTTGCTTCAGGTTGCATAATGTAAACTGAGTGCTGCAGCCCTGCACTTTACCAGTTTTTTTATTCACCTCCTCTGCATTGTCTCGTTGTGTCTGACTTAAAGTGGTTGTAAAGCCTAAACATTTTTTACCTTAATGCATGCCTTGCATTATTGTAAGAAATAATTGTGTCAGCATCCCTCCCTCACCCCTCCTTTTACTTACCTGAGTCCTCATTCGATCCAGCGCCGCGCAGGTCTTCTCTCCGTTCATTTCCGGGTTTTGCTGAATTTGCTGCTGGGGCACTGGGAGCCATTGGCTCCCAGTGCTGTCAATCAAAGCCAGTGATGAGGAGGTGGGGCCGAGTCCTGCTGTCTGTCAATGGACGCAGCAGCGGGGCTCCGGTGCGAGCGCACGCGAATGCTTTTATGGGAAGCGGCTTGCCATGGGGGCACTGGACAGAGGGCAGGGGCCAGGAACGTCAGCGGGGGGACCCGAATAGAGGATTTTCACGATCTCACGTATATATCCTTTAGAAGGTGCACATCATGTTAGAGATTTTCTCTTCGGGCCCTTTCACACTGGGGTGGGGGGCGGCGTCGGCGGTAAAGCGCCGCTATTGTTAGCGGCTCTTTACCGTCGGTATTCGGCCGCTAGCGGAGGGGGTTTTACCCCCCCACTAGCGGCCGAGAAAGGGTTAAAAACCACCGCAAAGCGCCTCTGCAGAGGTGCTTTGCCGGCGGTATAGCCACGCTGTCCCATTGATTTCAATGGGCAGGAGCGGTGAAGGAGCGGTATATACTCCGCTCCTTCACTACTCCAAAGATGCTGCTAGCAGGATATTTTTTCCCATCCTACTAGCACACCGCCCCTCGGGGCTTTCACACTGGAATCAAAGCAGCGGCACTTTCGGGTCGGTTTGCAGACGCTATTAGCGCAATAGCGCCTGCAAACCGCCCCAGTGGGAAAGGGCCCTTCCTCTTCTTCACTGGGAGTGGATTATTGGCATACAGCCAAGACCGCTTATTGGAGGAAAGGCACACACCCTCACTCCACATTGGCAAAGGAAGGAAGTAATGTGCAGAGCTCTGCTCTGACAAGTCAAGCTTTCTGCTAATCTATTTATAGCAACCTCCCACAACACAAATTTCAGGCTGCTGGATTTATATATTTTATCTCTTCTACGCATACAGCATTTTGAACAGAAGTTTGAGTATATTATTTCATTTGTTTGTGTAGGTAGCCTTATCCTCTTGGGTATATAAATTGAGTAGCAAGTTTATTGGGATAAGTTGCTTGTTTGTGTTTACCAAGGGGGACACACCTACATACTTCTTTAGAAATATATTTTGCCGCCGAGCGTACGCAGATGTGCGTACTCGGCTTTCGGGGGTTATACTGGGATGATGCCCGCAACTGCAGGCATCATCCGGGTACCGTTTTTATAGAGCCAGCGATCGGCTTTTTAGGGTTAACAACCGATGCGACTAAAAGCCGCTCGGCTGTTATACCGGAGGAGCGGGAGGGGACGCCCCCCCTCCCGCCACTCTAACCAGGCCTCCCGTCCCACCGGGAGACTCGATCTACAATCCGATGCCTCCGGCGGCTAGGGACAGACTGGAACAAAGCTGGAAAAGGCTTCGTTCCAGTCTCCTGATTGTAAACACAGAAGCAACGTCATGACGTCACTTCCAGTTTACTCGACTGCCAATGGCGCCGGTTTTAAAAAAATATACAGTATTCAGAATTGCCGAAAACAGCGATCAGAATACTTTGAAGTGCAAAGGAGGGATGGGGGGTCTTTTAGACCCCACCCATCCCTCCATAAAGAGTACCTGTCACCACCTATTACTGTCACAAGGGATGTTTACATTCCTTGTGACAGCAATAAAAGTGATCACATTTTTTTTTTTTATATATACACAATTTAATAATTTTAAAAATAAAATAAATAAGAAAAATTTTTTTAAAGCGCCCACGTCCCTGTGAGCTCACGCAGCAAAGAAAACGCATACGGAAGTCGCACCACATATGTAAACGATTTTCATATCACACATGTGAGGTATCGCAGCGATCGTTAGAGCAAGAGCAATAATTCGAGCACTAGACCTCCTCTGTAACTCTAACCTGGTAACTGTAAAAAAAATTTAAAGCGTCGCCTATGGAGATTTTTAGGTACTGTAGTTTGTCGCCATTCCACGAGTGCGTGCAATTATAAAGCGTGACGTGTTTGGTATATATTTACTCAGTGTAACATCATCTTTCACATTATACAAAAAAATTGGGCTAACTTTACTGTTTGTTTTTTTTTTTTAAATTCATGATAGTGTTCCTTTTCCCAAAAAGTTGCATTTAAAACACCGCTGTACAAATACCGTGTGACATAAAATATTGCAACAATCACCATTTTATTCTCTAGATTCTCTGCTAAAAAAAATATAATGTTTGGGGGCTTTAAGTAATTTTCTAGCAAAAAATACGGATTTTAACTTGTAAACACCAAATGTCAAAAATAGGCTTAGTCATGAAAGGGTTAATACTGTGTTTTTGTACTGTTTTAACATTTTATCTTTTCATCCCATTAAGACCCCTTTCACACTGAGGTGTTTTTCAGGCGCTACAGCGCTAAAAATAGCTCCTGTAAAGAGCCTGAAAAAAGCCTCAGCTGCAAACCCAGTGTGAAAGCACGAGTGGGGTTGGGAGTCAGGGTGGTAAGGAAGGCAGGGCCGCTGGAACGCCAATACGGATCCCACTGGGGTTAGAGCGTAAGATTCCCTGGGGCGCGGAGTCTAAGAGCCAGCAGGTGTTCACCAGAGCCTCTAATGGTGAGGATGGACTGGGCTGCAACTGGCTCCAGGTGGTGACCCTCAGGGTCCCCCAGCTCACACCCACAGTAGGCAACAGGAGGATAGAGCTAGTAAGGGAATAAGCCAAGGTCGGGGCCACAAGCAGACACTGACAACAGAGTTCAGGGTCACAGGCTAACAGGGATAGTCGGGGACACGCCAAAGGTCAGGGTCACAAGCAGGCGGGGAAAGTCGAGAACAGGCCAAAGTCGGTAACTGGAATCAGACGTAGGAAACACAGCAAGTACACACAAGAGCTAACACACAATGGTTGATCAGCACTGCTGGCTTGCAGTGCACAGGTTAATATAGGGTTCCCTGATAGGGCCTGGGGTGGGGCCATGCTTAGAGGAGAGGTTATAAAACCAGCCAGGTGTGAATGGATGGCCTCTTAGTCTGAACACATGAGGAGAAGGTAAGCTGACAGAGAAAGATTACTGCATAACCGTGACAGCGGATTTAACCCCTTTTTGGCCACTAGCGGGGGGTTAAAACCGCACCGCTAGCGGCCGAATAGCGCCGGTAAAGCGGCGCTAAAAATAGCGCTGCTTTTCCAGCTGACGCCCAGGGCAGCTCAGTGTGGAAGGGGTCTTAATTTAAGAATAAAAACTATTCAAATGGTTGGAAACTTTCTTTTTTCATTTTAAATGGAATACCATTATTTTGGGTGTGTATAGTTCGTAGGTTTGTAGCTCTAGTGAAAGAGGTCCATTAGAACCCCCAAAATACTTTCAGATATACTGTGTTGAAATCAAAATATTGAACTCTAAACCTTTTGGTGTGATGCTTTTGGATTTTGTTCAAAGCACATGCAAAATGCCTTTGTATATTAGAGTAGCTTAACATGAGTCGATTCACTTCACACTGCAAGAGTAAACGCATTTTGAATCCAGTGTCTTCAACTCATTTCTTCTTGATGCTCCAAAACTGGGCTTTTTTGACAGGAGCTCATTGTTCAACAAATTCTACCATGTAACGTGTCCCTTGCACCAGCTACCCTCCTATATGGACTCCCTCCTATTTAGATGTTTCAGAGCTCCAAAAAGGAGGTGTGCACAATGTAACTGCTACAAGAAATCTAACAGCATTCAAATTAAATAAGTTATTAAATACTTAACACAAGAATGAAGAATACACCTGACAAATATGAGTACAGTATGGAGTTCTTGGACATTTCTGGAATCGCAGAATAGGGTTCCTCAAAAATGTGCTCCACTTAAAGCTCTATGCTTGTGTTTTTAAAATGTCATTCATCCGTATTCACAATTTAATGACCTAGGTGAGTTGGTCTGTCTCATCTGCCCCCTCTGACTTTGCATTACCTTACCTTCCTGAATTTGTTCATTATTTCATATGGAACATATTCTGGTTTTTCTTTTCATTTACATGAAAACAGGATTTCTAAGTAGTCTATGAACCAAACAAAACACTTCCTGCGTAGATAACAGTACAGTAAAACCTTGGATTGCAAGCATAATATTTTTCCCGGAAACATGCTTGTAATCCAAAGCACTTGTGTATCAAAGCGTATTTTCCCATAAGAAATAATGAAAACTCAGATAATTCGTTCCACAACCATTTATTCATAGGGCTTTCAGTTTATAGTCCATATAAAAAGATTATAGCAATGTGATAAGTTGTGTAACCATAAAATGGCCATTCACAAATGGCAAATGGATTAGAAGCAAAATCCGGCAGGAGCTACAGAGTAGAGGCGCACCTCTAAGTGTAGCAATATGGTTAAATTTTATGAAGGTACAGTATTTAGCAAATCACATGGTTGATGATTAAAATGGGCATATCTAAGTATGCAAGCATCCGGGGTAAGGCCTGATTCACACTTGTGCATGTTGCAGTTTGCATATTGCAGGTGCATTTTGCATTTTTTTCGATACACATCTTTAAACCATTGAAGTCTATGGAACCAAAAAAAAAAACCCTGGCCCTTTCCATATGCCTGGAATGCAAACCCTCCAGGAAAGCACCTTGGTCAGAACAAACACTGCACAGGGCTCCATTACGCAGGGTCCAGCGCCATTTGTTCTGACCAAGGTGCTTTCCTGCAGGTTGCTATACAGGTCCAGGGGAGTGGACCTCACATTAATGGGGACCCAGTCTCTGAAGGTCTTTTATGACAGCTCGCCATGATGGGTGAAGATTGGACCCCTGTTATGTTCAGAGTCCTGCAGCAGGAATGGCAAGTCTGCATAAAGATGCATGTTTATACATGTTTGCATAAATATACATGGTTGCATAAAGATGCAGGTTTGGACATGTCTGCATAGATGCATGCTGCGTAATGTTGCATAAACACGTTTCATAAACGCTTGCTTATTGCATAAATGCATGTTTCCATGGGCACGTATTGTATAAATGCGTGTTTACAGGGACGCACGCTTTCATGTTTTGACTAAATGCATAGTTGCATAAGCACCTGCTCCCATAAACCCATGCTTCCATAGATGCATGTTGCTTAAACACATGCTGGCATGTTTTCCTTTGTACTGCATAAGTATATGTTTATTTACATTAAACTGCATACATATGTGCTTATTTACATTAAAGCAGAGGTTCGCTAAAAAAAAAAATATTAAAAGCCAGCAGCTACAAATACTGCAGCTGCTGACTTTTAATATATGGACACTTGCCTGTCCAGGGAGCACGCGATGTCAGCAGCCGAAGCCGATCCGTCCTTCGGCTCTTGGCTGCTGTCGCCGCCATCCTCGGTAAGGGAAAAAGGAAGTGAAGCCATGTGGCTTCACTTCCTGGTACCCTACTGCGCATGCGCGAGTCGCGCTGCGCGCCCTCTCTGGTCCCTGCTGTGTTCTGTGTCTCACAGAACACAGTGGTGGAGGAGAGCGTAAGTGGGAGCAAATACCTGTATTAGACAGATATCTGCTCCCTCCTCCCCCTGAAAGGTGCCAAATGTGACACTGGAGGGGGGGAGGAATCCAAAAAGTGCAAGTTCCATTTTTGGGTGGAACTCCACTTTAAGCTGTATACATATGTACTTGTTTTACTGGGGCTACATACATATGTACTTATTTGCCTAGGACTACATACATATGTGCTAATTTGCCTTGGACTACATAGATATGTGCTAATTTGCCTAGGACTACATACATATGTGCTTTTTTGCCTAGGACTACATACATATGTGCTTTTTTGCCTGGAGGTAATGCGTGGGTGATTATCGGCCTTAAACTGTATACATAAATACATAGTGGCAAGAATACTTGTATGCCTGCATGTTTGCATACCTAGGTACTTACATAACGGCATACCTAAGGGGTTGCATAGAGGTAAACCAACATTGTGTTAGGCCTGCATCCTTGGAGGACTGTATATTAGGTTGGCTAATATAGTTGCTACGTTATTTACCTGTTATACAATTTAAATGGTTCCAGAATGAAAGGCAGCCGGGGGAGGCAGGTGCACCGCTCTCAGGTTCAGGGATCTGGCAGTGTCCACATCTCCCGATGGACAGTGGTGTCAGGCGCATTCATTTTGTCGTTGGACTGCCGCCGCATCACCTTGATCATGTCTGATGTCTGATTGAAGCCTAAGCAGGATTAAGCCTGGTTAGTATATTGATAGGAGACTGCCCGGGAATACCAGATGCTATATGCTTTTCCCCACCTGGGCGAGGGAAGCATCTATGGGGGCTGTGTTTTGGGAGTATCTCAGGCCAGAAGATCTTAGGACAGTCTCCTGAGGTGGTTTATTCCATCTTTAGTCGGCAGAAACCCGCTAGGTTAAGTGCACCTCTTGTAACTGTCTGGGTCTTCCACAGAGTCGTCGGTCTTTTGCCTTGCATTTGCTTTTGGAGCAGAAGTTATGGGCTCATTATTGTGAGACAATTAAAAGGTAGCAGTTCCAAAACCAAATAGGGACATGAGGTCTATCTTAAGATCTCAAGCTGCTGAACATCCTTCTGTTTTCAGATAGGCTAAATCTGTTCAGTGATGACATCTCTGCAAGAGGTAGATTTCGAGGTCCATAATCATCTGTTTTTTTTTGTTTGTTTGTTTTTAAATTTTCTTTTTATTGTTTTTCAAAAAGCATATAAAAAGAGCATACAACATCAAAACATTTCATGTAATGTCTTATATTACACAGAACTATTATTACTTTATCTTCCCTCTCCCCCCCCCTCACCCACACCACTCAATCGTTAATTGTACATGTACTTCTTTTAATTGCTTAGGCTCCAGGGGGGAAGGATAAAGCCACCTCTAGGGGTAGAAGAAGTGTAAGAGAAGAACATCTAGGGTCTTGTAGGCGAGAAAGGCAGAAGCGAGGGGGTAGAGAGGAGTGATCACCGCTCGAGGAAAAGTTCGAACAGACCAAAATAAATCCTTCTGGGTTCGGAGGTTATAGGTTCTGGCTATTGCTAGTAGCAATAAACGGGAATGAATTCTGGACAGCCACACTCGTAGATTAGCCTTGTTTATTAAGATGCACATCAATTACAGGGTGACAGCAGACAGGAATAGAGCTAACGTTAGTGCTTACTCATATTCCTGTCTGCTGTCACCCTGTAATTGATGTGCATCTTCTTAATAAACAGAAGCGAGGGGGTGGCGGAGAATGAGGGAGAAACCCTCATCTGCTCCCCACAATCTCCTCATAGGGGACACCCCATCTCGTCCAACCAAGGCCTCCACATTCTTTCAAACTTTCCATGGTTACCTTGCCTAATGCATGCCACTCTCTCGCTCCAAACTATTGAATTGATAGTCTAAATCCAATTCTTCACAGTTGGGGGGGATCTGTGCCTGCCATTTCTGTGCTATTAGGTTTCTTGCCTGGAATAGGCACCTCAACACTACTTCAGTAGCACCAGTCAAAACTCTACCTTCCTCCAAGCTCCCTAATAGGCATGTCTTGGCCTCTGGTTCTAATGTGGTCCTAAAAGTTTTTTATTTATCCTATCTACTATCTCCGCCCGGTACCTAAGTAGCTTTGGGCATTTCCACACCATGTGGATAAAATCTCTTGTCGCCTTACACCTGGGACACTTGTCATTTTGTCTCCAACCAAGTTTAAACATTTTTTTGGGGGGTATAGAAAACTCTGTGTATAAGAAACAAATGAGATACTCTCTGCGAGGGGGAAATCGAGACCAATACTCCTCGTTCTAAGATCTTATCCCATTGTTCTGAAGTCATTGCCCCCACGTCTCTCTCCCACCTCGCTCTGCTCTTGGAAGGTCCTACTCCACTTATTATTCTAGCCCCCAATCTGGCATATAGCTCAGAAATTAATCCTCTGGTTGAGGCTGGTTTAATTATTTTTAGGAGTTTGGGGATCTGGGTCCATTCAATAATTTGTGACCTAAACTGTGCTTGAATAGCATGTCTAATCTGCAGGTATTTGTAGAACGCTTTGTTTGATATTCCCGTCTTAAATCTAAGAAGGTCTTCATGAAATTACCCTCATATAGTTGAATTAATCGGTTAATGCCCTGCCTCTCTATACCCCTTACTTCCGCCAAGTTTTTATTATTCCATAAAGGGGTATATTCTGTTACCCCATTGTACCCCATTAGTGCCTTCGTTGTCTGCCATACTTTACTAACTAGTTTTATTGTCAGGCATCTATGAACAAATGAGTCAGCCTCTAATACCTCCACTAGTATACTGTGTGGGGCCCCCATTATCATTCTATTGCTGTCATTCACACCTCCCAGGGTTCCACAGCCCGCTAGATGTTGTAACTGGGATGCCAGGAAATATGATCTCAGGTGCGGAACTGCCATGCCCCCTTCTTTAGTTGGTAATTGCATGGTTTGCAAACTAAACCTAGATTGGCCTTTCTTCCATATTAATTCCCTAAAAAGGGATTCTATTTTTTTAAACCACTTTTGTCCTATCCAAGTCGGAGAATTGTGAAACAAGTATAGTATCTGTGATAGCCATATCATCTTTATTAAATTACAACGCCCTGTTTCAGATAGAGGGAGTTGGCTCCAAATGTCTCCTTTTTGCTTTAATTTAAGTAGTAATGGGGATAGATTGTTGACGTACTGATTTGTCACTCGTAATCCAAACACCCAGATATTTCAGCTTGGCATCTAATTTCAGGTGGGGACTTCCAGACGGTATCTGGTTACCAAGAGGGTCTACCGGTAGCAGAGCCGGCTTCTCCCAATTGATAACCAGACCAGAAAATCGCCCAAACTCTCCAACCATTTGTATCACTGTATTTAACAAAGTTTCAACATCACCCAGGAAAAACAGGACGTCATCCGCGAACAGTGCTATCCTGTCTTCTTCTGTCTGCCTCCGGAAACCCTGTATATCTAGCATTGATCTAGTCATAATTGCTAGTGGTTCCATCGCAAGGGCAAACAATAGGGGGGGCAGGGGACAACCCTGTCTCGTCCCTCTCTCCAACTGGAACAATTCTGAATGTTCATTATTAATTTTTATTTTATCTCTTGGTTCGCTATAGAGTATTTTCACCCATCTGATAAAGGAGGGGCCAAACCCAAATCTCTCTAGCACTCTCCATAAATAGTCCCATTCCAGGCTATCAATGGCCTTGGCAGCGTCCAAGGCCAATATGGCCCTAGAGCCTACATTGTCGGTTGGAATCTGCATGTTTAAAAAGACTCTTCTGATGTTGATACTAGTTGACCTGTTAGGAATAAAACCCGACTGATCAGGATGTATAAGATTTTGGATACATCCATTTAGATGGTTTGCTAGCACTTTGGCCAAGATTTTTACATCAATGCATAATAATGAAATTGGGCGATAAGAGGAAACATCCAATTGGTCCTTCCCCTCCTTGTGAATTACAGTGATGTTGGCTTCTGACATTGAGGTGGGGAGTCTCCCGTTGGTTAATGCCCATCCCAAAGTCTTCAGCAGTTCTGGGAGTAGTACCTCACTATCGTTTGTATATTTCTACTGGGAGCCGTCCGGGCCTGGTGATTTTTGGCTGGGCATCTCGGCAACTTCCTGCTGTAGTTCCTCTAGGCTCACTGGTGCTTCTATATCTAATCTATCATTTTCTGTCAAGGTCGGGATTAATAATGCCTGAAGAAAACCATCCATTCTTTCACTCCCAACTCCCCTATTGGATTTATACAGAGACTTGTAATATTCACTGAATGTGTGCATTATCTCTGTCGCGTCAGTAGATATTTCTCCACTTGATGTCCTAACCGCCGAGACAGTAGGGGGGGTTTATTAGATTTAATCAAAGGGACAACATATGGCCCACTCTCTCCCCTTCCCCAAAATAGCACTGTCTCTGGAATATTTGTCTGTTTTCCATCCTCCTTGTGGTGGCCATTTTATAGACTTGTTGCTTATCTAGCCGTTCCCTTTGCCTATCTGGGGTTGGGTCCTCGACATATCGCTTCTCTGCCTGCATCGTCTCGTTCCTAATGTCCCTTTCCCACTCTCTAGATTTCCCCTTAGTTCTTGCCACTTGTTGGATCAAGAGGCCTCTAAGATAGGTCTTTAAGGAGTCCCAGACTACTCCCAGCTGATGCTTTGCCTGTATTGGTTTTCACAAATTCATTTAGTCTAGTCACCACTTGTCCGGGGTTGCCAATCCGCTCCAGCCAACAAGGGCTGATTTTCCATTCTCTAAAATGGGCTTTGCCCCCTATATTTATTGTCAACACAAGCGGGGAGTGGTCGGAGACTCCTCTTGGACCATACTCTGTTATTTACCAATGACATTGCCTCTCTATTACCCAGGGCCATGTCTATTCTAGAGAGAGTAAGGTAGGAACTTGAAAAACATGAGTATTGCCGTTCTTGCAGATAACGCATTCGCCATATATTGCTCAGCCCCACTTCATCCAAGAATCGGGATAGTCGACCCTCTCCTACTGTATTGGGCCTGTTTCCCGGTGGGAATCTATCTAGGCTCTTGTCTAGAACTTCATTGAAGTCTCCCACCACTATTATTGGGGTTCCTACTTTATCCAATGTGAACTCCAACAGTTTGTGTAAAACCTGAAGCTTGAATGGGGGGGAATATAAATTTTTGCCAACACATATGGTTTATTCTCAATCAAGCAAAACAAAAAAATATACCGGCCCTGCTCATCGATACAGCTCTCCCTGCAGGAGAACGCCACTCCTCTCCCAATCATTATGCTCACCCCCCTTGAATAGGAGGAGTAGATCAAATGGTATTGGGATTGGAACTTCTGGTTGCGGGGTTGTATCGCAGTATCACCAGTCCAGTGCGTCTCCTGCAGGCAGAGCAGCCCGGGTCCATTCCCTTCCATTGCAGACCGGACCGTGGCTCTCTTAATTGGATCCCCTAGGCCTCGGACATTCCAAGAGGTTATACTGAATATCTTATCTTGCATGAAAATGAGTCAATAGATTTCTCTCTCGCTCTCGTGTCTGTGTGTTCCTCCCTCTATATCTCTCCCCTTTCTCTATTTGTACCCTCTGTCGTGCTAGAATTTGTGGTGTGTATTTCTTACCCCCCACCCTACGTCTACCCTAAGGGCTGCACCTGTGACCTTACCTTTCTTTGCCCACCATTCCCTCCTCACATTACAAACCAGTGTCCTTAACAATGTTAGTGCAAAACATAGCCAATTTGGGAGCCCCATTTGCTCCCTTCTTCCCATTCTTACATACATTTGTAACATTCAACCAAGAGTGTTTCTCCTCCCTCCCATTTAATCAATCAAATCTTGTTGCAGTGATAATCAGACCCCAAAAAAGACAAAAATAAAATAAAGGGGGGGAGGGGATTGAGAGAGGGGAAAAGGGCCGCCCGACCCCGGGGAGGTAAGGTAATCCTCCACCAGTCTACCCCCCCCCCCCCCCGTATAAAACATGATCAAAACAATTAAAAAAAAATACAATTCAAATAATTCCATGCTCATTATATTCTACAGTTCTATAGATCTTTCTTGTTTTCCTCCAGCAATTGCACCACTTCAGTCGGTGAGCTAAAAAACAAAGTTCCATCCAATGCTGTCACCCACAAGTGGGCTGGATACAGCAGAGCATACTTAATCTTATGTTTCTGCAAAGTACACTTAATAGGAATGAATTCAGCTCTGCGCTTCTGGAGATCTGGCGAAAAGTCAGGATACAATGAGATCCTAACCCCATTGTACATGATGTCCCCCATCTCTCTGGCCTTCTGGAGTAGGATCACCTTATCATTGTAATTAACAAGTTTCAGGAGTAGTGGCCTAGTGTAATCACCCGCCTGTCGGGTCTTGAAGGGGACTCGATGGGGTCTTTCGATCGCAAAGAGTAATGTAAAAGTGGTGGATCCAAAAATGTCTCTAATGGTAGCAGTTCCAAAACCAAATAGGGACATGAGATCTATCTTAAGATCTCAAGCCGCTGAACATCCTTCTGTTTTCAGATAGGCTAGATCTGTTCAGTGATGACCTCTCTGCAAGAGGCAGATTTCGGGGTCCATAATCATCTGTAAACGCATGTCTTCATGTGGCGGTTTGTTTCGAGGCTCACCAAAGATTTCTGTATTTGCAGTGGAAAGCTGTTTTTTTTTTTTTTTGTGAATCTTCCCTTTGGGTTGGTCACAGCTCTGGAGGGTTCACAAAGCGTCTAGTCCCAGTGCTGGGCTTGCTGAAGACACCTCAACACTCATTACCTCAATCTTTGCTGAGGAAGCAGTCGATTCCAGGTGCTCCTTCGATATATTTCTACAGGAAGAAGCTGTGTTTAGGTCAAAGCACGTTCCCTACATACAGTCCTACTGCAGGTCGTGTTAGAGAATCATTCTCTTTGTCTGCAACTTGAAGATCCAGGCATTGGATTGCCGGAAGGTTCTGTTTCCGGGGTGTTGCAGAGCAATAATTGGTTGATATTCTTCCTTTTCTGAAATTTGGAGAATAACCACTGATACCAGTCTCTCTCCAAGTTGATTTGAGGCTGGCTACAGTTCAGGGGGCTTGGTCTCTACAGGAGAGAATACTGTCCATCAATATTCTGGAATTTTTGGCCAGTATGCCTTGCTCTGGATTATAGGACAAACCAGTTGTAGGTTCAACCCAGAAATGCTTCTGCAAGCATATATGTCGACCACCAGGGCGGCACCAGAGGTCATGTGACTCAGGAAGGTGAACCACATTCTGTCTGGGACAGTACAAGTGCTGTCTCTATCACCAATACATATTCCAGGGATAGAATAGTGGCAGGGGGAACTCTGCAGGGGAATCTACGAGATTCCAAGTTCTACAACAGGTTGGGACAGGTGTGTCCGTTATGAGAGTCCCATTAGGGGTGGAAGCACTGGTAACACCTTAAGGATCGGTTCTCCTTAATTTTTACGTTTTTTTTTTTTTTGGCTTCTGCCACATCTTTTGCGAAGAACCCGTGAGGTGGTAACACTGATATTGGTGTTGGCCGGATTAGCCCAGAAGGGCTTGGTACACTGACATATCGAGTCTTGCGTGGGTTGCTCCTTGGACACTCTTAGTCCAGCGGGACCTAATGGTCTTGAGTCCTGTATCTCAGCACTGTTAAGCCCCTGGAAGCCAGCTTCAGGGAACTTTACATGATTTTAAAATATATATTTTTTGCCTGGGGCGAAGCCAGGAAGAGGCACCCACAGAAATAGGTGAGTCGGAGATTTTCTTTTTCTTTCTCCAATCAGTAGGGGAATGGAGATTGGCCTTACGTACCATTAAGGGTCAGAGTTGGTCCCTATACATTCTTTTTCAGAGGCCGTTGTGTGTCACTCCTTGTTTCATACCTCATATAGCATGTAACTTGGTTAGTCCCACCTGTCAGGCCATTCTTGTGTCCTTGGGACTTGAATTTGATCCTTGATTTTCCTTGCAGAGGCCACTTTTTGAACCAATCGGGGGCTTCTTTTGCTATCACTTCACTGAGTGAAGTGTCAGAGTTGGCGGCTCTTTCATGCAAGGAGCTGTCCTTGGTCTTGCATCATAAGGTGATGTTGCGTCCTCTGCAACTTTTATTGCCTAAAGTGATTTCTAGTTTTCACTTGAATCAGGACAGTGTCTTGCCTCTTATTTTTATCCTCCCTAATCCACAGTTGGCAGGAGAAAGATCACTACATACTCTAGAGGTTGTTCAGGCGCTCAGGATCTACTTGATTTGTTGGCACAGGTCAGGAATCCTGGTTTGTGCTGCCAGAAGAGCCCAGGAAGGGCAGGCGGCATCTAGGTCGAATATTTAGCAGTGAATCTGCCAATTTATCAATGATGCCTATGGTTTAAATGGCAAAAACACTTTTTTTTTTTTTTTCTAGGGACAGATTCTCTACCAGGTGTGGGGGAGTATCTTGGGCCATCCGTCATCGGATGTCAGTGACCCAGGTGTGCAAGACCACAATTGGGTCTTTGGTTTATACATCTACAGGATTTTTACCAGGTTAGATGTCAATAATGTAGAAGATACTGCCTTTGGCCTTAGCGTATTAAAAATAGCAGAGTAGGTCCTTTCTATGATGGTGTCTCCCTCCCCTCAAGGATATTGCTTTGGGACGTCCCAGGTAGTTGTTAATATAATAACCGGTTCTGTGTCCTGTGATGTATGATAAAGAAAATAGGATTTTTTTTTCTACAGCTTGCCTGTAAAATGCTTTTCTTGGAGTACATCACAGGACACAGAGGTCCCTCCCCTCTTTTGGGAATTTAAAGGGGTTGTAAAGGTAAAAATGTTTTCACCTTAATGCATTCTATGCATTAAGGTGAAAAAACTTCTGACAATACCGCCGCCCCCAGCCCCCCGTTTTACTTACCTGACGCCTCAAAAGTCAGCTTTGCGTTCCCGACAGCTATTCCTCCGCTCACCCTGGCCGCTGATTGGCTACAGTGGATGGATTGGAAGCAGCGCAGCCATTGGCTCGCGCTGCTGTCAATCACATCCAATGACGCGGCGCGCTGGGGGGCGGGGCCGAGTAATACAGTGAGCGGCTATAGCCGCCGGCTGTATCACGGGAGCGCGCCCGCAAGCACTAACCACCATGCGAGGGAGCTCGCATTAAGGTGGTTAATGCTTGCGGGGAGTAGCTGAAACAGCCGCAGAGGGACCCCAGAAGACCAGGTTCGGGGCCACTCTGTGCAGAACGAGCTGCACAGTGAAGGTAAGTATAACATGTTTGTTATTTAAAAAAAAAAAAAAATTACCTTTACAACCCCTTTAATGCTTGCTACAAAACTCATGTGCTTCCTGTGTAGGAGGGGTTATATAGGGGAGGACTTCCTGTTTGTTTCTTCTGATTGATCTACCAGTCTCCTTTCACCTATAGGTGGCGTATAACCCAAGTTAAATAATATAACAGGCTCTGTGTCCTGTGATGTACTCCAAGAAAAGGATTTTACAGGTAAGCTGTAGAAAAAATCCTATTATCAAGACATTGCTTGTATATCAAGTCCAAAAATTATCAAGAAATGTTGCTTATCTTGCAAAACGCTCTCAAACCAAAGTTTTACTGTATGTATATTTATTTAGCCAGTAGGCCCATGCCCAGGCCTGGCAGAAGAAAAGCTGCATGAAAAATGGACCTAAAGCCACATTTTTTGTAAATGTGTTTGGGCATTTAAAAATTTCACTGTCCATAATAATAAGGCGCTTATGCGTGTCAGGTGTGTTTTCTGCCAAAACACTCCTCTCCATAAC
Organism: Lithobates clamitans; assembly: GCA_037952925.1. Classification (NCBI taxonomy): domain Eukaryota; kingdom Metazoa; phylum Chordata; class Amphibia; order Anura; family Ranidae; genus Lithobates; species Lithobates clamitans. Next base: position 1,440,969 of record JBBGZY010000563.1, read on the forward strand.
GTGCTTGCTTTAGGTTTTTTTTTTTTTTCCCTGCCTCTAAATGCCTGTGTGTACAGGGACACACAGGTTAACATGATTAAGTGTTTAGAGGCAGAAAAAAAAAGTCAAGCTTAGATCCCTGGCTTGCATGTCCTGTTCGTCTGTTTCAGATCTCACCTTCTTGGAGTGTCTCTTCACGCCGGTGACTGCTGCAGGTCTGAGAAAGGGTCCCCTTTCGCTGGCCCTGCGGTTCAGTCGTCCCCTTCTCACAGGAACATTGTCCGCTCAGTGGAAGGAGATCGAGGGAGGCGGAGAGTACTTGGAAGGAGTGCGGCGGTGGCCCCCCTAGGTGTATAGACCGAGAGGAAAGAAGGGGACTGTTGGCAGAAGAGGCGGCCATGGAAGTCCGTGGATACCTGAAGCCGGAGTGCGGAGGTACGCGGGGACTCAGGCATGGCAGGAGGAGACGAAGGCACTCGGGTAGTTTCGACGAAGATTGGTGTGAGGATAGCTGAGTGGAGCCGAAGGGAGGCCCTCCCCAGGGTTTCCGGAACCTGAACGGCAGAGAGAGTCTCAGGGACAGAGCTGTGTGGGCCCCACTGGTCGGCTAAAGGTTTGGAGAGGGGGAGAGAGGGAGGAGGGGAGAGGTGAAGGAGGGGGAAGGAGAAGAAGAGGTGAAGGGAAGAGCGGTGAGTGTTTTGCTCCCTATAGGCTTGGAACTGTTCTTTTTCATATTTGCCCATACACTGACCAGTAAGTGCCTGATTAGTAGGTAACGAATGAAAGACCTAAAATTATTTATTTTTTATATACACTGGTTACATATGTCATATATTAGTTCGGTCATGGGACTATTGTGTATAACGGGTAACCTAAAGTAAGTACCGTGTACCCCCATGTATGGACAGTACCCTATGCCTGGAGTATTTAGGTCTCTGTGGAAGTATGGGTTTGGACATAAAAAAGCGTGACAGACCCACAGGAGAAGGTTCCCCCCCCCCTCCCATTAATTCCTTAATTCCTTGAAACTTGACATCATTCCACCTTACCAGAAAGTAGTATTGCTACACCTTCGCATTTCCTTTTTTTTTGTGTTTTTTCTTTCTTTCATATCGCAGAGGTAGTAGATAATAGAGAGGGAAATCGGGAAGGGGGGAGCAGTGATAAAAAAATCACCCCGGCTGAACTTGACCCCCGGTCCCAGTCCTACGAGCAAATATGTGATACAAGGAGGGAGCGGAGACAAGCAAACAGGAAAAACAACGAAGTACCAAGGGGCGCCAAAATGAAGTAAAGAAAAAAATAAAAATAAAAGAAGGGGCAGAATAAAACATTATTAGAAATCTAGAAACACTATCTGAACCTAAAATGGAACAGGACTGTGAATTAGAGCTGGTGACAGAGAGAGACAAGGGACAACACATAAAGACTCAATTGCCAACAAAATCAGACATGCCAACCATGGCTTTGGAGAACTTTATGAAAACACAGATGGCAATAATTATTAAGGACTTGGGTTATCTACTCACAAGAGTAGAGGAAGTGGGGAAAAAAGTGAACTGCCACACAAATACAATAAAAGACCTAAAAGGGGAAATAAAAGCGAACGAGAGCAGGCCATACAGATTAGAAGACCAAGAAAACAAGAAAAAAAACCTGAGAATAAGGGGTCTCCGCGAAGCTACACAGACCGAAGATCTAACAGAAATAGTAAGGAAAATAGTTAACCCAGTACTTGGTAAAGAAGAAACAAACCCAATAAAAATCGAAAGAGCGCACAGATTAGGAAGACCAAAGGGAATCCCGATGGAGACCCGAAGGGACATAATTGTAAGGTTTGATAATTGGGAAGTAAAAAAACAATTATGGGGAAAGTTGAGGGGTAATTCCCCAATTAAATATGAGGAAAAGATACTGCTATTTTTTCCGGGCCTATCTCAAGAAACATTAAGGAGAAGGAGGATGTTTAAAACCGCTACTGAAAGTGCTGCAAGACCACAAAATTCAATATAACTGGTTTCCCCGCATATCTGATGGGTAGGAAAAATGGACGTACTGTAAAACTCAGGTTTATTGAGGAAGCAAAGGGTTTCTGGAAATTCCTATGCCGGAAACTCAGAGAGAGAGAGAGAGCCCCAAGAAAAGCAGGGAATATACAAGAAGAGGAGCAGTGGCAGTTGACCCCCAGGAGAAAAATGTAACAAAAACTATCCTAATAAAAATACGAACGTATGGGACGGTGGGCGGTGGGTAGAAGGCAGGGGGGAAGAGGACAGAAGAAAGGTAAAACAAACTACATATGGGGGAAGGAGATTTGGATGCCCGGCGAGTTCCTGAGCCACCTTCCCGTTAGCAGGGGGAGGTTGGTCACAGAGCCATACAGAACACCACCTCGGGCTGAAGATAGCAGGAGGGGACGAGGGTGGTTCCAAAGAAAGAGATAAAAACCTGCTCGATGACCATGAGGTCTAAACACCAAAAGGAAAAGGGTGGGGATAGGGTGGGAAGGAGTAGGAAGGAGGGGGCTGGGGGGAAAGTAGGAGGGGAGGGGATATGGTTTGCAAAATTTCGGGTGGTCTGTTGCCCTTTGGGCCCTGGTGGGGAGAAGTACTCCCTGTTTCGCCCTGTGCTTCGGGGCTCCCACCCCCCCTCTCCTGCGGGGGGGGGGGGAGAAGGAGAGAAACATGAATAATACGAACACAAAAGAGTTTTGGTTCCGATTAATGGTAAAACACCCTTTTAGATAGGGAACCACATCCCTGAAAATAATTAAGAGTAGCAAGGAGGATGAAGGGATTTTCACTGTGCAAATTGACTGGACTAAAAAAGTTTTTTTAAAAAACTAATTTTTAATTTAACAATTAAAGAGAAATATACAGTTTGTACATTCACAAAATTACAGTATCGGTATCAATTACAGTGGTCAAACAGAGTATGAGTGTATATTCGTTTTGAAAGATGATATAGTTGCATACTAGCCCGACATGTTTCACAGTGTCGCTTTTTCAAGGGATATGCAAACTGAAAGGTGGTATCATCCAACACTCTTATACTTTCCCCATGATGAGACCCCCGGCTTGGTCGGGCCCCCGTACACACCAACCACAAACACTAGAACACCGATAGGGCCAAAATGATGCAATCACAGGAGACAGAAGGGTAAAATCTATATATTATTCAAGCAAAGCCTATGGAGGGATGGCAATCTTCAACACACCTGCTAGTAATGACTGCAGGGGATGGTTCAAAACTGCAGTCACTAACACTGCTGGAAGAGAGTTCCACCCTCCGGCTCTGATGGTCATCATGGGGAAAGTATAAGAGTGTTGGATGATACCACCTTTCAGTTTGCATATCCCTTGAAAAAGCGACACTGCGAAACATGTCGGGCTAGTATGCAACTATATCATCTTTCAAAACGAATATACGCTCATACTCTGACCACTGTAATTTATACCGATACTGTAATTTTATGAATTATGTACAAACTGTATATTTCTCTTTTTTAATTGTTAAATTAAAAATTAGTTTTTTAAAAAAAACTTTTTTAGTCCAGTCAATTTGCACCATGAAAATCCCTTCATCCTCCTTGCTACTCATGAATAATACAAAGTTTTTGACATACAACTTTAGAGATCTAAATTCTCCAGAAAAGAGACACATGGTATTACGAGAATTGGAAAGAAATGCTGCAGAAATAATATATTTTTACAAGAGACACATATCGCACAGGATTCAAATATTAAGTTATACTCAAGGACTATCCCAGTATGGTACTATGGAGAATCTCCAAGTAGAAGGGCAAAAGGTGTAGCAATAGGTTTTGGGAAAAAGGTTAGCTTCTTATTGGAGAGAAAAGTAGACCCAGAAGGTCACTTTCTGTTTTTGAGAGGGACCTTACTGGGTATGAAATACACGCTTGCAAATGTATACTGTCCCAACAAGTATCCCAAAAATATTTGATAGGAATTTTAAACGATTTGATGGAATTCAAACAAGACTGCCTAATAGTGGCCAGAGATTTTAACTTCTCCATGGACCACAAACTGGACAGTTTGTCCGGTGGACTGGATAAAGAAAATAAATAATTAAGACTGAAAAAAAATATATGAACATCAACTAGTCGATGGTTGGAGAATAATAATACAAAAAAGATGCGGCGCTAAGAACAAATAAAGTGAATTGATACAATAATCAAATATTGGTGCAAGTTAAAAAATAACATAATCCAATGTCCCAAAATTAGTAGGATGAACAGATAGAATCCAAAAGGCAAAACAAGGAAGAGTCCGTGATGAATCAAGAAAAAGTGCAAAAAGGGGGCCACAACAGAGATGAGGGTGCAGTAGAGAGAATCTTCTGTAGTTCCTCACACCCGAGGTGAAATATCAAATATGCTCACCAGATCCCGTTGACTGCCATTACAGCGGTCAAAAACAGCACAGGGAATTTTGGGGCTCCCCACAACCTCAGCTCAATAGCACCGATGGGCGACAGATGGTATCTCAGGAATCAAGGAGAGAAAGGAAAACCATCGCATAATATAGTCTGCATAGTCATTTTATTAAAAGAATTGCACTTACAAAATCTCGAGTAAAAACAGCATATCGCGTACAGCTGACAGTCTGCGCCTCCGTCTGCTGCCTCCGCCTTCCTGGTTCGTGTAAGCCCTACACAGAGTACGGACGTGGTGACGTCATAGGCTCCTCCCTACGCGTTTCGTCACTAGCGGACGTTGTCTGGGGATTTTACTTCGAGATTTTCTAAGTGCAATTCTTTGGAAGCACACAACCTAACATATCCTAGAAATTAGATATACACTTCGCCACTAATTGCACTCACAGGAACACATTTTTTTTATTCCTGGGAAGGAGACACTTTTTGGTGGTAGAATGGGAAATGCACAAATAAAGGATATCACTGAACATGGGAAGATGAGAACATTACAGAATTTTAACCACTTCCTTCCCACCCATAGTCAAATGATGTCCGCAGGAGGGATCTCCCATCCTGGGCGGCGTCATATGAGGGCCTGGGATTCCTGGCCGTCTAGAGGGCGCATGCGGCGTCACTCGGGAGTCGATGCGCGTGCCCAGTGGCTGCGATGTCCGCCGGGCACCCTCAATTGCCGGTAACAGCCGTGATGTGGATCTATGTGTCTAAACACACAGGTCCACGTCCTGTCAGGGGAGAGGAGACAGATAGTGTGTTCCCAGTACAGAGGAACACCGATCGGTCTCTTCCCATTGTGAGTCCCCTCCCCCTTCAGTTAGAATCACTCCCTAGGTAACACATTTAACCCCTTGATCGCCCCCTAGTGTTAACCCCTTCCTTGCCAGTGACATTTATACAGTAATCAGTGCATTGTTATAGCACTGATTGCTGTATAAATGTGAATGGTCCCAAAATAGTGTTAAGTGTCCGATATGTCTGCCTCAATGTCACAGTCACGATAAAAATCGCAGATCGCTGCCATTACTAGTAAAGAAAATAAAAAAAATGCCATAAATCTATCCCCTATTTTGAAGATGCAAACCAATCAATACACGCTTTACTGCGATTATTTTTTTTTGCCAAAAATATGTAGAAGAATACATATCGGCCTAAACTGAAAACCTTTTTTTTTATTTTTTTTTTTTTTATTATAGCAAAAAGTAAAAAAATATTGTTTTTGTCCAAACTTGTCACTCTTCTTTTGTTTATAGCAAGAAATCAAAACCGCAGAGGTGATCAAATGCCACCAAAAGAAACTCTATTTTATATGTTTTTTTTTTTTTTAATAAGCTTTTATTGATGTTAAAATATAGCATTTGTGCATGAGTATCATATAGAAATATAACTGTATATAATTGAATTTAATGATAGAGTATTTTACTAGCGAAACCAACAAGATGGCTTTGTAATCAGCCTATCTTTACATCAGTTGTTTATTTGAAATACTCTGAATTTTTGTATCAAAATCTATTATTTAATTCAAGAGAAAAATAAATTCAAGGGTCTCTAAAAATACCCTTCTAAATATATATATATTGACAGAAATGAAAAGTAAAGAGAGGAAAAGAAGAATAAATAAAATATAGGAGAGATGTAATTCTTCACATTTCTTTGTGTTACGAGGTATATCCCTATGTGAAAGTGGTATAAGAATCAGAAAATTTAAAGATGATCTGTCATTCAAAGTGCGACAGCGCTGAAAATTGTTAAGAAGGGGGTGAAAATGCCCGGTTTTGAAGTGGTTAAAGAAATCAAATGGGTGGAAGATTAGTGAGTGGAAATACTTGCAATTAAAACATTTGGTAAATACACTACCTCAACCAATCAGAGATGGAAAGAATCTGAATCTACTAGAAAAACTGTCGTACACAAACTCCATTAACCACTTAAGCCCCGGACCATTTGGCTTGCCAAAGACCAGAGCACTTTTTATGATTCGGCACTGCGTCGCTTTAACTGACAATTGCGAGGTCATGCAACGTGGCTCCCAAACAAAACTGACGTCCTTTTTTCCCCACAAATGGAGCTCTCTTTTGGTGGTATTTGATCACCTCTGCGGTTTTTATTTTTTGCGCTATAAACAAAAAAAGCGACAATTTTGAAAAAAAAAAAAAAAAGCAATATTACTTTTTGCTATAATAAATATCCCCCCCAAAAAATATATAAAAAAAACTATTTTTTTCCCCTAAGTTTAGGCTGATACGTATTCTCCATATTTTTGGTAAAAAAAATTGCAATAAGCGTGTATTGATTGGTTTGCACAAAAGTTAAAGCGTCTACAAAATAGGGGATAGATTTATAGCATTTTTATTTGTTTTTTTTTTTTTGTTTTTTTTTTTACTAGTAATGGCAATCTGCGAATTTTTTATGGTGACTGCGACATTATGGTGGACACGTTGGGCCATTTTGACACATTTTTGGGACCTTTGGCATTAATCCAGTGATTGGTTTGCGCAAAAGTTATAGCGTCTACAAAATAGGGGATAGTTTTATGGCATTTTTATTAATTATTTATTATTATTTTTTACTAGTAATTGGGGCGAGCAGCGATTTTTATTTATTTTTGTATCGTGAGTGCGACATTATGGCGGACAGATCGGACACTTTTGGCGCTATTTTGGGACCATTCACATTTATACAGTGATCAGTGCGATTAAAAATGCATTGATTACTGTGTAAATGTGACTGGCAGCAAAGGGGTTAACCAGGAGGGGGTGCTGCAGGGGTTGTGTGTCCTATGGATGTGTTCTAAATGTGGGGGGGAGGGGCTACATGTGACACTACGCTGATCACCGCTCCCGATTACAGGGAGCTGTGATCAGTGACAGTGTCACTAGGCAGAACGGGGAAATGCTTTTTTACATTAGCATTTCCCTGTTCTTCAGGTCTGTGAGACGATTGCGAGTATATCCCCGCGGTCATCGAGTCCGCGAGACCTGCGATCACACTCACGGAGCTCATGGCAGGGTCGCGCGCCACCAGCGGTGCGTACGCAACCACGCAGCAGCAAATTCAAAGGGACGTACAGGTACGCCCATTTGCGCAGCCGTGCCGTTCTACCGATGTATATGTACATGCGGCGGTTGACAAGCGGTTCAAACATGGGATATCATAAGTATACGGAATTTTGACAGACCTAGAAGGACAAGGGTTGCCCCCTTATGTAGGAAAATGGGCAGGAAACTAGATGAACAACAAGTAGAGAGAATGATAGGAGCAGTGTATAATTACGCAACGGACATCAATACAATGGAAATGAACTACAAGTTTTTGGTAATATGGTACATAACACCAGACAAAACCCATAAATACCAGCAGGATAAACCCCCACATTGTTGGAGGGAATGTAAACGGATCAGTACAATGACACACATCTGGTGAGATTGCCCAAAAATAAAAGATTATTAGCAGGAAATTCAGGACTACATAGGAGAGATAACTGGTGGAAAGATAATAACTTACAGACGTGTTTGTTTCATGATACAAAAGATTCAAAAAAAGCACTGACTCCAATATTGTTAAATGCCCCAAAAGGACTGATACCAAAGAAGTGGTTATGCGTAGGAAAACCAGATATAAAGGGGTGGTTTGAAAGAATAGAATACATCTGTAAAATGGAATACCTATGCATCATAGATATAGGGCAAGCTGAAAAATACATTATCTGGGGAAGATGGATAGATTTCAAGGCTTCGGAGAAATATTTGGAAAAGATGGAGGGCAGCAGGGCTTGAGATGGCAGACCATATAGGGAGTAGGGAGGGAGGAGGGAGAAACAGGTAGGGAAAAACAGATGGGGAAAGTATAGTATTTCGTAAATTAGATACAGCTGGTAACAGTGGTTTTATTTTTATTTATTTATTTATTTTTTATTAAATTTTGTCTACTTGTAAATGGAAGAAATTCAAATACAATTTTGGAGGAGTACCACAATGATGTGAAACTGAGATGGAGACAGTAAATGTAAAGTTGAATAAGTCTCTCGATAAATTTCTCTGAAGTAGTAAAAAAAAAGTCAGATGCCGTTAAAGGTGGCCTTTTTGACATCCAGAGCCATGAGGTCAAATGGTTACATGTAGAGAACAAAAGTGGCCACAGCGCACACATTAATATGAGCATATATCATTTATTAAAAGCATAAAAACACACTTATGGGTAAGCAAAGGGCTGCAAAACTATGAAGATGGTAAAGAGCAGCACAAATAGCTGGCCTGCACGGACTACAGGACTGCCAGAAGGGGCAGGCAGCATCTGCAGGCTAACTGCATCAAAGCAGCATTCCCAGACCTGATGAGCCCTGCTGTACCACAATCTGAGCCGTCCTCCATCACCACTCGCATCCTCTCCTATGATATATCCCACATTGACTTTTACTAAGGCTGCTGATTGATGTATTCCACCCTGATCCATCCCACTGGAACCAAGACTCCATAGGAGTACTGGACTCGGAGCCTCTCTCCTATACCTTTTTAACCGCTTCAGCACCTGAAGATTTTACCCGCTTCTTGACCAAAGCACTTTTTGCGATTTGGCACTGTGTCGCTTTAACTGACAATTGCGCGATCGTGCGACTTTGCACCCAAACAAAATTGGCGTCCTTTTTTTTCCCCACAAATAGAACTTTCTTTTGGTGATATTTGATCACCTCTGTGGTTTTTATTTTTTGCTCTATAAACAAAGAGCGACAATTTTGAAAAAAAAAAACGCATTAATTTTTACTTTTTGCTATAATATCCCAAATATTTAGGCCGGTAGTTTAGGCCGATATGTATTCTTCTACATATTTTTGGTAAAAAAATCGCAATAAGCGTGTATTGATTGGTCTGCGCAAAAGTTATAGCGTCTACAAAATAGGGGATAGATTTATAGCATTTTTATTATTAATTTTTTTTTTTTTTATCGTGACTGCAACATTATAGCGGACACGTTGGACAATTTTGACACATTTTTGAGACCATTGGCATTAATACAGTAATCAGTGTGATTAAAAATGCATTGATTACTGTAAAAATGTCACAGGCAGTTAAGGGGTTAACACTAGGGGGCAATGAAGGGGTTAAGTGTGTCCTAGTTTGTGTTCTAACTGAAGGGGGATGGGGACTGTGCAGGGAAGATAACGGATCGCTGTTCATACGCTATGACCAGATGATCTGTCTGTTCTCCCCTCAGAGAACTGGAAACTGTGTATTTACACACACAGTTCCGGGTTCTCCGTGTCTCAGCGGTGATTGAGACCTCCGGGCACTCGCATCGGCTCGAAGGGGGGGCGCCCCCTAGTGGACGCAGGGCAAAGCGACGTTGCATAACTTTGTTTCGCCCAGCTGTGCCATTCTGCCGCAGTGCAACTGCGGCTGGTTGGCATGTGGTTAAGGTTCCCTTCTGACCATGAATCTTCATTCCCGGACTTAAGGTTTGATGAGCTTGAACTTAGACCGTAATAAGACTCCTTCTTTTTTTTTTTTTTCTTTTTTTTTTGTTACATGACAACCTGGACTTTGTTTCAAATATTGTAAAGTGTTTTGTTGCAGGTCTCCCAATGATAACCACTTTAAGACCAGCCTCGTTTTGGATTTTAGGTGTTTACAAGTTTAAAACAGGTTTTTTTGCTAGAAAATTACTTAGAACCCCCAAACATTATATATTGTTTTTTTTCTAGCATCCTAGAGAATACAATAGCGGTCATTGCAATACTTTTTTTTGCACCGTATTTGCGCAGCGGTCTTCTAAGCGCACTTTTTTTGGAAAAAATTCACTTTTTTGAAAAAAAAAATAAGACAACAGTAAAGTTAGCCCAGTTTTTTTTTATATTGTGAAATATAATGTTACGCCAAGTAAATTGATACCCATCATGTCACGCTTCAAAATTGCGCCCGCTCGTGGAATAGCGTCAAACTTTTACCCTTAAAAATCTCCATAGGCGACGTTTAAAAAATTCTACAGATTGCATGTTTTGCGTTACAGAGGAGGTCTAGGACTAGAATTATTGCTCTCACTCTACCGGTCGCGGCGATACCTCACATGTGTGGTTTGACCACCGTTTTCATATGCGGGCGCTACTCAAGTATGCGTTCGCTTCTGCGCGCAAGCTCGTCGGGACAGGGCGCTTTAAAAAAATTTTTTTTTTTTTTTTTTATTTATTTTATTTTATTTATTTTTTCACTGTTTTAAAAAAAAAAAAAAATTGGATCACTTTTATTCCTCTTACAAGGAATGTAAACATCCCTTGTAATAGAAAAAAGCATGACAGGTCCTCTTAAATATGAGATCTGGGGTCAAAAAGTCCTCAGATCTCATTATTAGACTAAAATGCAAAAAAAAAAAAAAAAAGTCGTTTAAAAAAAATGACACAAAAAAAATTGTGCCTTTTAAGAGAAGTGGGCGGATCCGTCGTAATGATGTCGCTCCGGCCGTCACATGGTATGGAGACGGGTGGGCGCCATCTTGGCCTCACTCGTCTCCATACCTAAGCAGGGAAAGGACCCGATCGCCTCCGCCGCTACCGACGGCTCCGGTAAGCGGCGGAGGGTGCGGGAGAGCGGCGGGAGGGGGGGTGGCACCTCTCCCGCCGCCGATAACGGTTCGCCGCAGAGACCACCATTATCGTGTACGGAACCGCCCGCTGAAAAGATGGATACCTCGGTTGTGGCAGCATGTACCATCTTCAAAAAAATGACGTATATATACAGTGGGCGGTCCGGAAGTGGTTAAGTAGTCTGACTTTTGGTGTACCAGATGACATATTATTATGCTTTCTAATTGTAGAGGATGTTAATTTTCTACACTTTATTTTCTTTGAAAACTGCTTGATAAGAAAATCATTAAAAATGTAATTTTTTCACTAGCTGATTGAGATTATTTTTACTTCCCTAACCAGTTTCCTTCTAAATAGTCAGTACAGCTCCAGTGATCCTAAATCTTTTATTTTCTAACTTTTTTTTACATTTCTTTAGATATTTCAATAATGGGCCTCCAGCAGAAACTGATTTTGGAGGTGACGTAAGTTGATTATTGCTAATTGTAAGTGACCTTGCTATGCAGACTGTCTATATCTGAATTAATTCACCTGTTAATGCTTTGTTTTGCAGTATGGTGGAACACAGTATAGCCTTGTGGTCTTCAATACTGTGGACTGTGCTCCGGAGTCTTATGTTCAATGTCACGCCCCCACCAGCAGTGCTTATGAATTTGTTCAATGGCTGGACAGCATCCAGTAAGATTCACCTATGGTCATTTACTTGAGTATGCTTGTTTGTTTGTTATAAAATTCTCCCTGTTCAATATACAGAAGAGATAAGTGCTTCAACATAAGGACACAGAATAAGATGCCTTAACACTCATTTTTTTGAACATTGTAACTCAGTAGGTGAAATTGTTCAGAAAAAATGGTCTCCATTTCACAATGTCTTGTAAAAATCAACAAAGACTGCATTGTTTTTCACATTGATGCTAGAGTCCCTATGTACATCATTTTTTTTAAAGCCGTTATTGCAACCCTGTCAGGGGGTTGTTAAAAATAAATAAATAATAGGACCCTGTAAAGAAAACTGCTTTATAATTATCTGTCTGTTAGCCGTTTTTCAGAAACTTTACTGTGGCAGACCACTCATCCAATCCTACACTTACTGGTATGCAGAGTAGTATGTCCCTACTGTCTGCTGTGGTTTCTTGCGTTGACCCCTATTAAACTCTTTTGTTCTGCAGTGACTAGGGGTTACCGGGAGGAACCACAGCAGCAAGTGGTGGGACCTGCTATTTGATGAGTCAGAGGAGTCGAATAAGATCAGCATCTAGAGTTCTAGAGCAAAATTTTGACAGACTCGCCAATGAACAGGTAATTTTGAAGCTGTTCTTCACATGCTTTAGGACTTTATCCAACTACTAGCGATGGGCTTGGGCGTATTTGGGTCGAGCCTGCCAGGAAGCCGGCACTGCACACTGCCAATCATAGTCAGCGTGTGTATGTGCAGCTGCCGGTCAGGAAATACCTCACTGTCTATGAGTGGCAGTGTGCAGTAACTGCTTCTTGATGGGTTTGATCTGATTACGCTTGAGCCCATCACTACCTACATTAACTACCCCCTCAAGGACCCTGTTTAAAAGTACCCTGTGAAGATAAAACATGGGAGCTGCAATTGCTGACAGGTATTTAGTTTGAAAAGCTCTCTTCCTGATCAAGATTTCACAACTTGGGTTATTAGATGTTGAAGTTTCCAAGATGGGAGTTAAGATTTCATTAGCCAACGTGCTTGTTAGTGCATAAGCTTAAGATCGGAACAGAAGCTCAGAGCTTGCACTTTGAGGGAAAAAATCATCAACTGTAGCTGCTTTATATCTAAGCTCTCAATCTTAAAGTAGAGGATGGATGTGTCTCTTCCAGTATCTTAGGACACTTAAAGGGGTTGTAAAGGTAAATAAATAACAAACATGTCTATACTTACCTACTCTGTGCAATGGAATTGCACAGAGCGGCTGGGAATCGTCTCTTTTCAGGTCCCCCACCGGCGCTTCTGGCCCCTCCTCTCTGGCCAGTGTCCCCAAGTCCCCTTGCTACGTCCATTGACACAGACAGCGGGACTCAGCCCCACTCCCCACGCTCCCTCGTCACTGGCTTTGATTGACAGAACTGGGAGCCAATGGGAGCCATTTTTCTTTATCGTACATCATGGGACACAGAGCCTAAGTAATAGTTTATCTCTCATTCTTTGATATTTAAGTTATGTTCAGTATCCTTCAGCGCACACAGAGAAAATATTAATAAAACAATAGTCAGCAGCTGCTATACTAAAATGAGATGCATCAAATATAGGTCAAAGAAAAATTTCTAAAACATTAGCAGCGCTAGTGTGAAAATGGCAAATATTTAAAAATATCAATGAAATTGCTTAAGAGTCCACTTAAACAAAGTATCAAATGGTGGTCCACTCAGTGAAAGTCCATTAAGAAAAGGCAGGTGAGTATAAACTAGATGATCGTGGAAGAAAATATTAGCAGCAATCCCAAGTCTCCATCACCACACCACTTGTGCCACAGCCCTGTAGGTAATCCACTTACCAGACCCTGCTGGTTAACACGCTTATCAATCAAAGGGATATCGCTGTTCACTGGACACTTCATCTTTATTTTGCTCATTGCAAGCAATAGATAAAAAAAATTCCACATAGCGTAATCCAGTACAATAATTGTTTATTTAATTAAAATTATCCCATAAAAAAAACACCAGGGCATTGCTACGCAGCTATCTACAGAGTCGGCTTATCCTCGTCTGTCCTTCCCGGGAACACCGCGGGAGAGGTGAGAGGTTAGAGGGGCATGCACAACTGACAATAATATCGATGTTACATGCCCTTATTTTATGCAAACATTGTGTGTTTTATTTTGTGGGATAATTTTAAATTAATAAATAATTATTGTACTGGATTACGCTATGTGGATTTTTTTTATCTATTGCTTGCAATGAGCAAAATACAGATGAAAAGTGTCCAGTGAACAGCGATTATCCCTTTGATAAGCATGTTAGCCAGCAGGGTCTGGTAAGTGGATTACCTACAGGGCTGTGGCACAAGTGGGGTGGTGATGGAGACTTGGGATCGCTGCTAATATTTTGTTCCACGATCGTCTAGTTTATACTCCTGCCTTTTCTTAATGGACTTTCACTGAGCGGATCACCATTTGATACTTTAAGTGGACTCTTAAGCAATTTCATTGATATTTTTAAATATTAAGTAATAACTTAATGGGTATATAGGCACCTTCAGGTGATGGACACTGTTATACCCAATGTAGGAGATTCACTCGATATATAACCCCTCCTCCTACCAGGAGTACCTCAGTTTTTTCGCCAGTGTCTAAGGTGTTGGTCACGAGTGAAGATGTGCTCTGAGGAGCTCCAGGAGGGATCCTTGCGGGATTTAAATAGCCTCCATAAACCGGATCCATCCAAAGTGCCACTGAGGCCAAAGTGGATGGTACCCAGGCCTCGTATACGAAGCACAAGGTTTTGCCTGTAATGCCTCTCTTTGAGGGCTGGACCCTGGGACCCAGGGCTTTGGTCATGCTACATTACCTAAAAAAAGCTCTTCCTGGCAGGGTGCTTTTGCAGGTCCAAGGGAGTGGAACCCCGATAAAGGGACCCAGTCCTTGAAGATTTGCTAAACTCAGCCCGCGGTGATGGGTGAAGCTTGGATTGACTATTAAATCGGCAAATCTTGCGGCGGGGATAAGGTAAGGGAAGAAACTTAGGAACTAAAAAGTCCACCTATGATTTCTTCTTTAAGAGAAAAAAATGTTGTCATGCCTTAATTCTCCACTAGAGGGAGTATATGTGCATACCTTAATCTGTTGTCTTCACTTTAAAGCTCAGTGTCAGTCTGTGTGTGGCTGCAGCAGCTTGCACAGGGGGATTCCTCTCAGGTAAGAGATCTGCCGATGCTTTTTTCTCCCCCCTGAAGGGAACAGTAGGGTTAGGGAAACATCAGTGGTGTACCCCCCTTGTAATGCCCCCCTCAGGCGCGGAGGTCCCGAATTTTGCTCCAACAGTTGTTTTGCTTTGCTTACTGGTGTCATGGGCTCTGACTATTATCCCCCCCCCCACCCCCACCCGTGTTGGGTCTGCAGACACGAAAGCTGCCCGCGGGAATATTCTTCAAAACTAAAGGGGGGACAGGTTTACGAAGGGGCGGGGCCTAGGCGCGGCGCCGTGTAACGTCCACGAGGACGCATGGCAAAACAAGCAGGCTTAAGAATCAGCTGGAGCATTCTCTCCTCCGCTGAAGCGAGGAGGAGCAAGCAGGCTGCACACGGGACACAGGAGCGGTGGGGCATGTAAGGGCTGTAAGTGGCATTCCTAATACGGGAAGGACATTTTTCCCAGCACTAGGCTGAACTAAATAGCGGCATCATTCTGAGATGACTATGTTCAGCAAGTAGTGCAATTTAATAGTGCCTCTGCTTTTGTGCTTGGGGCTATGTGTACCAAAAAAGACACCTCAAAGACCAAAAAGGTACCAAAGGTTTCACCCCCTGGCGCTAGGAACTACAGTCGTACCTCCACACTGTCATCCTCGCCTGAAATACCAATTATGGCAAGCCAGGGTGATTCATTGGAACAAATTGGTGGTGCAGCTGCTTCTCATCTCAGCCCCTGTATACATGACTGAAGATGCCTTTTCCTCCGCCCTGCAGGGCCTGGAAGGAAGATTAGCGGCTTTAATCGCATCCTCCATTCAAATGGATAGGAAGCGTGATAGATCCCCCCCCACCTTAGACCCTTTGAAAGGGAAACAGTGGGCACAGGATGAGTTGTTACCCTCAGGCAATCAAGTGGAAAGACAAACCGATGACTCCTCTGTGGAGGAAACAACGGTAGATGAAACCTTTTCAGCCTCACAATCTGAGAAGTTGCTGATACAATCTCTTATGGAGATGGTTCCTTATACTTTCATGCTACCCCTAACTGAGTCTGCTGAAAGCTTGGTTTCTTCCTTGGGTTCCTTTAAAACCTTCAAAGCCTTTGCATGCGTTTCCTATCCATCCATACTAGAACAGCTTATTTATGCTGAATGGGATTACCCATATGAGCATTTTCTTCCTCCACAGAGATTCAGTTCTCTATCCCATGGAGGAGAAATTCACCAAAAAATGGAAGGTACCAGCAGTTTATGCTGTGATTTCCAGTGTGAATAAAAGTCTAACTTGTCCCGTAGACAATGCACAAATGCTTAAGGATCCAACAGATAAAAGGTTGGAATTCCTGTTAAAATACGCTTTTTCTTTGGCAGGTGCCGTTATTTAGCCTGCAGTCGCTGCAATAGGCATCTGTCAATCCCTAAAGGACCAATTTAGACAGGCCTTTAAAGAGGTTCCTGCACAACAAGCCTAGGATTTGGCCGAACTACCAAAGGCATTATGCTTTGCCATAGATGCCATTAAAGATTCTATTCACCAGGCGTCCCGCCTTACGCTTATGCTAGTACACATGCGTAGAATCCTGTGGTTAAAAAAAATTGGTCAGCCGAAGCACCATGTAAAAAGCTCCTGACTGGGTTCCCTTTTCATGGGGATTGGCTATTTGGGGTGATTTGGATGAATACATCCAAACAATTTCTAGTGAGAAAAGTATACTTTCTTTTGGCTGGCAAAAGAGTAAACACCCTTGATTTAAATGGGCTCTTTCTCCTGCTCCAGGGGCTTCCGCCTCTAGGCAGTGGCGACGGCCTCCGTCGTCAGACTCTAGAGGAAAACCTCAGGGTGAGGCCCAGGCTCAAAAGAAGTCCTGGGACCGGAAACCTGCAAAGCTAAAGACTCATTATGAAGAGGCGCCCCCCCCTCGCCAGGGTGGGGGAAGACTTCTGCAGTTTTCAGAAGTCTGGCAAAAGGAAATTCAGGACAGATGGGTCATCTCCACGGTAACTTTGGGGTACAAGCTGGAATTTCGGGAATTTCCACCGTCTCGTTTCCTGAGGTCAAACGTTCCCAAAGATCCAGGGAAAGGGCAATCTGTTTCAGGCACGAGACCGATTAATGGCTCAGGGGGTAATCATACAGATCCCCACAGTAGAGCAAGGTTTGGGGTTTTATTCAAACCTCTTCACAGTACCAAAACAGAATGGAGATGTCAGACCCATTCTAGATCTAAATCAGTTCCTGAAGATCCGCTCCTTTCGCATGGAGTCGATCAGGTCAGTGGTTTCTATCCTACAAGGAGGAGAACTTCTGGCATCTATCGACATCAGGGATGCATGTCTGCATGTTCCTATATTTCCCACTCACCAAAGGTTTCTGCGGTTCGAGGTAGAACAGCAGCATTTCCAGTTTGTAGCCTTGCCCTTTGGGCTAGCTACAGCACCCTGAGTGTTTACAAAAGTCCTGGCCCCACCTGTAGCCAGGTTAAGGGCACAGGGCATAACAGTCTTAGTGTACTTAGATGATCTATTGCTAATAGACCAGTTGGTGGCTTGTTTGGAGCAAAGTGTGGGCATTACAACCAGTTACCTGGAAAGTTTGGGTTGGATTCTCAACCTGGAGAAATCTTCCTTAAAACCGATTAAAAAGGCTTTAGTACCTGGGTCTGATCATAGACACAGCTCAGGCAAAAATCAACTCCATAAGAGAGCTGGTGCAGATGGTCAGGTCAAAAGCCAATCCCTCCATTCGCCTTTACATGAGGTTGCTAGGAAAGATGGTGGCTTCATTCGAAGCGGTTCCCTATGCCCAGTTCTATTCGAGACTGTTACAAAACAGTATCATATCTGCTTGGAACAAAGCGTTTCAAGCTTTAGACTTACCAATGCGGCTGTCCCCAAGGGTGTCCCAAAGCCTCAGTTGGTGGTTACTAACCCAGAATCTGCTGAAAAGAAAATCCTTCAGACCTGTTATCTGGAAAGTGGTAATGACAGATGCCAGCCTTTCAGGCTGGGGAGCTGTACTAGAGAAGACAACTGTCCAGGGACAGTGGTCAAGAGCCAGAAGAACCTTGCCCATCAATATCCTAGAGATTCGGGCAGTGCGTCTGGCTCTGAAGGCCTGGACTTTCAAGTTATGAGATTGTCCTGTCAAGATCCAATCCGACAATGCCACAGCTGTGGCCTATATAAATCACCAAGGGGGTACCAAGAGTCTCTCAGCGCAGAGAGAAGTGAACCATATTCTAGCTTGGGCAGAAAGGAATGTTCCGTGCCTATTGGCAGGCGGACCTCCTGAGTCGCCAGCAGTTATTCCCAGGGGAAAGGTCTCTACACCCCAACATTTTTCATGCTGTTTGCCAAAGATGGGGGACTCCGGACGTAGATCTTCTGGCGTCCAGATTCAACATGAAGTTAGTCAACTTTGTGTCCAGGACAAGGGATCCACCCGCATGCGGAACAGATGCTTTGGTGACCCCGTGGAATCAGTTCTCACTGATCTATGCATTTCCCCCTATTCAGTTGCTTCCTCGACTTCTTTGCAGGATCAAGCTGGAAAGAAAGTCAGTAATTCTGGTAGCACCAGCATGGCCCAGAAGGTATGAAGGCTCAGAAGATGTGCAGAAATCGTAAAGATGGCAGTGGAGGGTCCATAGTCCCTTCCACTACAGCCAGACCTACTCTCACAGGGGCCAATATTCCATCCTACCTTACAAACGCGAAATTTAAGGGCTTGGCTATTGAAACCCACATTCTGAAGGAACGTGGGCTTTCCCAGTCAGTTATCTTTACCTTGATTAATGCAAGGAAGCCAGCTTCCAGAACTACATATTATAGAGTCTGGAGGTCTTATGTTTCCTGGTGTGAATCCAAGGGTTGGCACCCTGGAAGGTATATCATAGGCAGAATTCTTGCCTTTCTACAATTAGGGGTAGAGATGAAGTTGGCCTTGAGTACTATTAAGGGCCAAGTCTCAGCTTTATTGGTCTTATTTCAAAGACCGCTTGCTACAAATTCTTTAATCCTAGGTTTTTTGCAAGGGGTGATGCGGCTTAATTCGCCAATCAAACCTCCTTTGAACCCTTGGGACCTGAACTTAGTTTTGTCAGTGTTACAAAAACAGCCATTTGAACCGATACAACATATTCCCTTTAGTCCTTCTGAGAAGGAAGTTGGTATTTTTGGTTGCTTTATCCTCAGCAAGGACAGTTTCGGAATTGGCTGCTCTTTCTTGTAAAGAGCCATGTTTGATTATTCATGAGAACAGAGTGGTGTTACGCCCTCGTCCAGGTTTTTTACCAAAAGTGGTCTCAGGTTTCCACCTGAACCAAGACATTATCCTGCCATTGTTTTTTCCAAAACCGTGTTCCAGGGAAGAAAAGTCTTTACATTGTCTTGATGTGGTGAGAGCGGTCAAAGTCCTATTTAAAGACGACTGCTCAGATTCGGAAGACTGATGTCTTATTTATTCTGCCAGATGGTCCTAAGAAAAGACAGGCAGCGTCAAAATCCACTGTTGCTAAGTGGATTCGGCAAGTTATAATTCAGATTTCTAATTTAAGGGGTAAGATTCCCCCTTTTCAAGTCAAAGCGCACTCTACCACGTCGGTTAGTGCTTCTTGAGCATTGCGTCACCAGGCCTCCGTGGCTCAGATCTGTAAGGCCGCAGCTTAGTCTTCATTACATACATTCACCGTATTTTATCAAGTGGATGTAAGGAGGTATAAGGATATCGTCTTTGGGTGCAGTGTGCTGCAGGCAGCAGTATAGGTCCTCAAGTCTGGGGGTACCTTGCGGGTTGTGTCTCCCTCCCCTCAAATAGCATTTCTATGGGACGTCCCATTAAGTTATTACTTAGGCTCTGTGTCCCATGATGTACGATAAAGAAAATAGGATTTTTATAAAAGCTTACTTGTACAATCCTTTTCTTGGAGTACATCATGGGACACATAGGTCCCTCCCCTCTTTTTGGGGTTTAAGTATATTGCTTTGCTACAAAAACTGAGGTACTCCTGGTAGGAGGAGGGGTTATATAGGGAGTGGACTTCCTTGTATCAGAATATTCCAAAACTGTCGCTTATGCAGGTATACGGATGATAGACTTTTATGCCCAGTACACACGATCGGATTTTCCAACAACACATGTTGGATGTGAGCTTGTTGTTGGAAAGTCCGACCGTGTGTATGCTCCATCGAACATTTGCTGTTTGAATTTCCACACACAAATGTTTAAGAGCAGGTTCTCAAATTTTCTGACAACACAACTTGTTGTTGTCGTCTGAATTTCCGTTCGTGTGTACATAAGTCCGTTACACAAAAGTTCACGCATGCTTGGAATCAAGCAGACAGAGCCACACTGGCTAGTGAACTTCCTTTTACTCGGCTCGTCGTACGTCTTGTACGTCACCGCGTTCTCATGTTAGGAAATTTGGCCCAACATTTGTGTGACCGTGTGTATGCAAGACAAGTTTGAGCCAACATCCTTCGGAAAAAGACCCACGGTTTTGTTGTCGGAAAATCTGATCGTGTGTACAGGCCTTTAGGCTTACTTAATAAGACATTCAAAGACATACCGTAAGTTAAAAAGAAACTGCAGTCTGCTCACATAATTTGTAATAAAAACATCTTTGCCATTCTGAAGCTTCCCTCCAACCACTTTGCATATTATTTTATATTTACTGTGATTCTGTACTTGCCTAATATGCTGCAGAAATCTCTACACTAAGTTTGGATGCATCCATTTTAACTGTGGGAAGCTGAAGCTGCTGCCTGTTTACTTCCTAGATTTACACACAGAGGCACACCTCCAACCCTGCAGCTCTCATTGGCCCTCTTTTGACTCACCCCCCCCCCCCTCCTGGCAAACTCTCACCAGAGTAAGAGAGCATGATGCCATAGGCCTAGCCTAATGACCAGACAAGAAACAGGAAATGGGCTGTATAGGGTATTTACTGGCAGAAAAAAATGTTTTACTATCCACAGGTAAAACGACGAGGGCAGAAGATTTAATAGATGTAAAGATGAAAAAATTAATGAAGGTCTGCTTTAAGAGAAGTCTCTAAGCAATAAAAGTCACTTTCTGTAGCTTATTTTATCTAAATTTGTAGCATTCAGCTATTTTGCTTTTTCTGCAGGTTTATGGGTGGTGGTGGGGAGAGCTGCAGCCTTATCGCTGAGGGACTTAGCACTGCTCTGCAGCTTTTTGATGACTTCAAGAAGATGAGAGAACAAATGTAAGTTGTACTAAATACCCCTTTTTCTTCTATATAGTAGAATATTAGTTGTGTTTTGGGGAGAAAATGGCGCATGTTCTGGGTTTGATAATTGGAGAGAAGAAAGAAATTACTATGAACATCTTAGTGCTAATAGAGAGACAATGTCCTTTTAATAAAAAATTAAAAAAAAGTTACATACGTAAATTTGTAAACCAAATTGACGTCTACCCTTATAGTCCAATGCATTTTGGGAAAATGAATTACCATCATCAAAGCTACAAAACATATTAGTGTATGAAATTCATAAAGGTGCAAACAGTAATGTAAAAAATGTAGTAATATAGACTAAAACAATTATAACAATCAAAATCTATTTAAATGTACTGCATAAAAAAAGTACGTTTTGTATATAGTACCAAAAGTGTGCCTGTTCTAGAACAAGTTAAGTGCATTGGTGCTGACTGTCAGAGCAGGATCAAAGCGGAAATACTGATTGAATGATAGTTGTCACAGTTGCTTGTGTTCTCAACAAACTGTCAAACCATCAATTGGCAGGTTAAAAAGTGATCACATGTGCAGCACCATGGCAACTGTAGATCAAGCAGAGGCTAAGCTTCCTTAGCTGTAAAGGATAGGTGGGTTTAGTTCTGCTTTGAGAGTGCACTATGTGGAGCAGCAAAAGGAAGTTTCTGGAGCAGAGTCAATTGTCAAGCATTAAATTGATGGGGAGGCGAAAAGTGGCCAGAGAATGATGTGTGGTGGCACCTGGAGGGGTGAGAGAGACAAAGCGGTGAATGGTTGGCTGGTGAGCTGGCTAGCGAGGTATAGAAAGGGGTGGGGGATTGGCAGTTGGGTAGTAGACATATACAGTATCTCACAAAAGTGAGTACACCCCTCACATTTTTGTAAATATTTTATTATATCATGTATTTTCATGTGATAACAATTAAGAAATGACACTTTGCTACAGTGTAAAGTAGTGAGTGTACAGCTTGTATCACAGTGTAAATTTGCTGACCCGTCAAAATAACTAAAAGCTCAGCCATTAATGTCTAAACCGCTGGCAACAAAAGTAATTATACCCCTAAGTGAAAATTTCCAAATTGGACCCAATTAGCCATTTTTCCTCCCCTGTGTCATGTGACTCGTTAGTGTTACAAGGTCTCAGGTGTGAATGGGGAGGTGTGTTAAATTTGGTGTTATCGCTCTCACTCTTTCTCATACTGGTCACTGGGAAGTTCAACATGGCACCTCATGGGAAAAAAACCCTGAGGATCTAAAAAAATAATAATTCGTTGCTCTACATAAAGATGGCCTAAGCTATAAGATTGCCAAGACCCTTATACAGCGACATCTCTAATTTCAAAATCAACATGACAAAATCTGAAATCCTGAACCTGTCTATCCCTACTTCCACCGTAACACATTTAAAACAAGCCTTTCCTTTTAGTTGGCAGGGGAAAAATGAAATATCTAGGTATTTTCCTTACACCTAATCCGGCCTCGCTATTCCGCATGAACTTCATGCCTCTCTTAAAAACAATTAAATCTGACTTGCAAAAATGGTCTCAGTTTGCTCATTGATGGTTTGGAAGAATTGTCGTAAAAATGAATATACTGCCCAGGGTGCTGTTTCTGTTCCAAATGATACCATATGCATACCGGTAGGCTTTTTTACAATCTTGAGTTCTCTAATTGGTAAATATGTATGGCATAGAAGAAGACCTAGACTTTTTTTTTTTTATAAATTCTTTTTATTGATTTTCCATTTAGTACAAGACAATAATACAACAAAACAGTATTTTAAGGTGACCGATATGGACACCCTCTAAGTATGGCCAACATGGCCTTCTTATTCTGACTAACATATTTCAACTGTCTATCCTATTTGACCCTCAGACCCCCCATCCCTCCCACCTCCCTCCCCACTACCATAAAGGAAAAAAGGGTTCCCAACTTGAGTCACAGCTCATCATAGCGGATTTTGGATATTGTACTAACCTTAATAGGACATTATACTACTCTTATACAGCCACATATTGTATCTATGTAGATTACACCGTATTACTTTATCCATTTGGTTTAAATTCTGCTGGTATTCAATATAATTATACTGCAATAACTATGACATTTATACGCTTCTTTATAATATCTTTAACACAAAACACACAACACCATCTTTTCTCTTTCTATATGATCAGGAGTCTCCTGTATAACAATATATCAGACTGTACTTTTCCACTCTATCACACTGTATCACTAGAGTTGTACCATGTGTGCCAGACTTTATCAAATTTTTTTAAGCAACCTCTTGCTTCATATGTGTGTTTGTAGTATGGTAACATAGGACTAACTAAACCCTTCCAGAATTCCACTGTTGGGGCTCCGGGTTTTTTCCAGTGTAACAGGATGGCTTTTCTACCATAGAATAATAGGATATTAAGCATGGTTCTCATAGCACGTGAGGGCACCACCTCCTCCACCAGTCCCAGCAGACAAACTCTGATTGTTGCTGGTATGGGTACTGACAGTAAGTCTGCTATGCAAGTTGTTATATCTGTCCAGAATCTCTGAACCTGTGAGCAGCGCCAAAAGATATGGTCAGCATCTGCCGGAGACTGAGAGCACCTCCAACATTCAGCTGAGACATTCGGAAAAATCTTTGCTAGTCTATCTGGAGTATAATAACTCCTGTGCAGAAATTTAAACTGGATCAAACGATCCCTTGCTGATACAAGGTGTTTAAATGGTTGTGTCCACATATCGTCCCAGTCCTCCCCCTGTACATCGTGTATCCCCGCCTCTCATTTTTCCTGACATCTAGATATCCCCTTCGGAGTGGATTTGAAAAATTCTTTATATGATAGTGATAATGTCTTTGCCATATCCTCACTTGACAGTATTGATTCGAGGGACGAGGGCAAAGATTCCACCCTCATCTCTCGAAACTGCATCTGAAATGCATGCCTGAGCTGCAGAAACCTAAACAGATATGAGTTTGGGAGGTCATGTCTGGATTTTAGTTGAGGAAATGTCTAATTCTCCGAAGTATGTTATATCTCTTAATGTTTTTATACCCTTTATTGCCCATATCATGGGGTCTTGGAAATTGTAGAAGTGGGGCAAAGCTGGGTTCATCCATAAAGGAGCCGATGGCGAGACTCCCCCAAAACTTGGACTTGCCAGCCTCACCGCCATCTCCCAGGCCTTTATTGTCGCCTTCATTGTGGTCGTCAGCGGTAGGTCAGATCTAGTTCCTCTAAATAGGGCATATCTGAGGCTTTCATAGGATCCCAGTCGTGCTGCTTCTAACACTGTGGCTGCATCCCCATCCTCTGCTATTAGCCACCTACGAGCAAATACCATTTGTCCAGCTAAGTAATATTTTTGCCAGTCCGGTAGTGCTAGTCCCCCTTGATCGCCAGGCTCCTGTAGCGTTTTAAGGCCTATTCTTGGGGGTTTGGGTGCCCAAAGGAAGGAAGATACTATACTGTCAATCTTTTTAAAATAAGATTTGGGGATCCAGATTGGTGCATTTCTCAGAAAGTAGAGAATTACAGGGAGGAATTTCATTTTGAGCAAGGATATTCTGCCTATTAGGGATAATGGCAGATTTGTCCAGGCCTGAGCCTTTTGCTTTAGTAAAGTTATCAGTGGCACCAAATTGAGGGGCATGTAATCCTGTATGTTGGAGGTAATTTTGACTCCTAAATATTTAAGGGAGGGGACCCACTGAATCGGAAGATCCGGGTCCACCACATCCCGGGCCGCCAGATCCAAAGGCAGTATAGAGGATTTATTCCAATTTACCCGTAGTCCAGAGAACCCTGCAAAACGGTCTATGATTCCCAGGGCTATCCTAAGAGAGTCTCGTGGATCGCTGAGGAAAAGCAGCATATCATCTGCATACAGCGCTACAGTTTCAGTAATTGTGCCTATTTTAATCGCCTTAATCTGCTCTGAGGATCTAAGAGCCACCGCCAACGGTTCCAAAGCGAGCGAAAACAAGAATGGGGATAAGGGGCAGCCCTGCCGGGTCCCCCTCCCCACTGCGAACTAGTCTGAAATGAAAGTACCCAATCGTATTGCTATTATCAGGGATTTGTATAGTAAGGAGATCCATTTATTGAATTGCGGCCTGAATCCCATTACCTCTAGTACCTTGAGCATGTACCTACAGTCCACAGAGTCAAATGCTTTCTCAAAGTCTATAGAGACTACAACTCTGGTTGTTGAGAGATCTGACTGTATCTGAAGATGTGTAAATAGTCTCCTCAAATTTGTGTCTGTTGACTTGCCCGGCATAAAGCCCGTCTGGTCAATATTGACAATGGTTTGTATAATTGTGGCCAGTCTAGTTGCCAGTATTTTGGTTAAAATTTTTAGATCCATATTCAATAAGGCTATGGGTCGGTATGACGCACATTCCAGAGGATCTTTACCTGGTTTCAAAATGAGAACCATGTAGGCCTCCAACATGGATTCTGGTAAGGTTTCATGCTCATGGCAATATGCCAATAGTGTATTTAGTCTGGGGGCTAAGGTCTCTACATTTAGTTTATAGAAGTCTGCTGGCAGACCATCTGGTCCAGGGGCCTTGTGCGGAGGAAAGAAAAATCGCCTGTTGTATTTCTTTTACTGTGATTGTAGCCTCTAGGATACTGGAGTCATTTTCTGACAATTTTGGTATGGGTAAATCCATCAGGAGGGAGTCTAAGGCCGATTCATCGTACGATGGGATAGGGGCATAGAGGGAGGAAAAAAAGTTAACGAATTCTTGCATGAATAGTTTGGGGTCTCTTATCATGTCTCCCCCCATACTTTTAATTACCGGAATATTAACGATAGGGTGACAGTCAGCTACCAGTAACGCTAAAAGCTTCCCGTTTTTGTCCCCTTCTGCAAACACTGTGTGAGCCCTCCTGGATATTTCAGATCGGGCCTGGCCCATGATGTGTAGTGATAAGGAACGTCGTGCCTCTAACAGAGACCTGTATGCTTCCCCTGATGACGTTTTGGCATATTCCTCCTCCTCTATCTTTTACCTGATTCTGTAGGGTCTCATTTTCTTCATTAAAGACAATCAATAAAGGAAGCAGCGCTGTGAATGTTATAGGCTTAGATTAGGCCAATATAAGTATGAGTGATTAAATATAAATATATTACATTGAGTAAATATTTAGGATAAGTAATAATTAATAAAGTTCATAATCAAATCATATAAATCATATAAATCAGTAACAGTTCTATTCCGTGATCAAAAATCCAAAAGGTGAGATAGGTAAAGAACCAAAGGCAGGGGTCCCCGTCTGAGGCAGAAATGTTGATAAGATTGGGTAAATCCTTCACCGCACCACTGTGATATGAATAAAATGCGCGCTTACCAACCGGCAAGCATAGGAAAGCTTGCGACCTTAACCCGGTCGGGGCCTTTCTTGGGATGGAGACACCAATATACCACTCCTTAAACCGTACAGTAGCCCGCTATCCACCACGCACAGACAAAACCTGGATTATGGGGATACTCTACTCCTAGCTAGGAGTTAATCTCACAGGAAGTGCCCCAAAAGAAAAGGAAGAGCAACATAGCGTAATCCTGTCCGCCGCACCTTCACACATGAGTGAGGGTTGCAAGCTTTCCTATGCTTGCCGGTTGGTAAGCGCACATTTTATTCATATCACAGTGGTGCGGCTGAGATGCATTCCCCTCTAGTTACTGCCTTGAAGGCATCCCACACTATCAGGGGTTCCGCTGTTTCCAGGTTTGACGACCAATATGTGGTCATAGCCTCCCCTATCTGTGCCGCGACCTGGTTATGCTGCAGCCAACTAGGAGAAAGTCTCCATCCTCCCCCCTTTAAACCGGATGCAAAGGATAAGGTGAGAGAAAGAGGGTTATGGTCTGTCAGGCCCCCAGCCAGATAGTCTATGTCTGTCACAAATGGCAAGATACGGTCATTCCCAAAGGCCAAGTCAATCCTAGCTGCAGATCCGTGTGTCAAAGATACATGAGAGTAACATCTATCTAAGGGATGTTTCCATCTCCATAGTTACCAACACCCAGCCCGCTAAGCCAACTGATCCTCCTCTACTTGGATTGGAGGAGTCCAACGCCGCCTCCAACACAGCATTGAAATCCCCCATTACCACTATAGGAAGGTGGGAGAATGGTGCCAACCTGGTTGTTAGATCATATAATATTTGTCCTTGAAAGGGAGGGGTTACATACACATTTACCACCACTATTGTCTTAAAACACATATCCATTACTACTGCCACATATCTTCCCCCCGGATCCGTGAGCACCTGATGGATCGTGCAAGGGATAGCCTTGCTGATTAGGATTGTCACTCCCCTCGCAAACGTGGAGTACGTGGAGTGTAAGGCTCTTTGAATCCATGGTCTGCGAAGGGATAGAATCCTGGCTCCATCCAGGTGTGTCTCCTGCAGGAGAACAATATGCGGCTGGTGCTGCTTAATATATTGGAACACTGAGGCTCTATTTACTTTGTGATTGAGACCTCGAACGTTCCAAGATACCATCTTGATTTTACTCGTCTTACTTATTTGTCTTAGCAATCATTTTTCCCAGGGTAAGCAGTGCCTTAAATTTTTCCCAGCTAATGTTCCCCAGATTATGAGCGGTGTATGAGTTATGAGTACCCTTAATATATTAAATTGAGCTGTGACTCTACCAAACAAAAAAACAGAAACCACCCCTGCTATTATGCTAAAAACAAAACTTTTTAGTCCAGCATATAGCTTTATCCCTGAACCAAAAAAACCCTGAACACTTGGCTTGAAATCCCACCGACGTGGTCGAAAGTCTGGCATTTCCATTGACCCTTTCGTATCCCCTTCTTGTTGCTCCAAGACAGCATACACTGGATTCATGGAGGTAAAAGCAGCCTTTTTCAATAAAGAGTAGTATTATGGTAGTAAAAAACTGGATTGCTTTCTTTAGGTAGGTGGCCGGATCATCTAGGCCCTGGCCCTTCCACATTTTACCTGAGAAAGATGAGTTTAACTCGTATCCAACTGTTATTTATGGGAAAACACTTGATCATCCTTCACACTCATTAGGTTTAGCAAGGTATCTTGTTCAGGAGACCATGTTGGGCCAGGTTGTTGTAATGATTGTTATTAGTGTCAGAATTATCAAAGGGCCACGTGCAACCTGTAAAAAGTATTTACCTTCACAGGCTTAGTTCCTCAGACGACTTGCTGTTAGAACTCTTTATCCATCCATTCGCAGACATCTTCTGGGTTTACAAAGAACTTCACAGTCCCCTTGTATTGGATTCTGAGCTTGCTGGGGTACAGCATACTGTGTCTTATTTCTTTTTCCCGCAGGCGTCGACGGACCTCGTTGAAGGATCTGCGTTTGTATTGCGTTGCAGCAGAAAAATCAGGGAAGAGCATGATTTTTGCATTTTCATATCTCAGGTCTTGCTGTTTTCTTGCCTGGGTCAAAATCATGTCACGGTCGCGATAATTCAGGAATCTCACCAGAAAAGGTCTTGGGAAGGCACCTGGGGGTCTATTTCCAGTGGGCACTCGATGCGCTCTTTCTATCACATATGTGGGTGGGAGATCTTGCAGCGACAGCAGTTGTTTGAAAAAGAGCTCAGCGAAAATTGTGGTTCTATCCCCTTCAGCCCCCTCTGGCAGACCGACCACTCGGATATTGTTCCTTCTTTGTCTGTCTTCTGCGTCGTCTGCCCTGCGCTGTAATGCCTGTACCTGCTCCCGAAGTTCTGTTATGCGGCCATCATGAACGTGGGAAACATCTTCCACCTCTGACACTCTGGTTTCTACAGTGGTCAGCCTGCTGCGGATCTCGTCCAAACCATGCCTTATGAGCGTGCATTCTGAGGACAGATGATCTATTCTCACCATCAGCTCTGCTTTGCTGGCGTTTATGGCTTCTAGGATATTGTTATTGCCTCTGCATCCACAGCCATAACCGGATCTCCTTCCGGAATACATGCCGCTGATCCCTGTGCCATCTTACCCGCCGCTGTTTTGGCGCCCTGATCTTTCGGCGATGAAGACAAGATGGCGGGGGCGGAGCCTCTTCCAGCGTCTCCTGCAGAGCGGGCACTCCGGAGGTCCGTGTGAGCCTTGGCAGCCTTTTTAGAAGTAGATGAAGGCATCTCTGTACTCAGGACACCTTCCTCTAAGTCAGGGTGCAGCTGAGAAGTAATGGGAGATTCTCCAGTGAGTCGGATAAGAGACAGGGCGATGGAGCTGTAGAGGAACGCGCTCTGCCTCGATCACATCCGGCCGGAAGTCTCCTCTGCCCAAGAAGACCTAGACTTCAAAGATCCCTTCTAACTAGACCCAAGAGGGAAGGGGGTCTAGCCCTAACAGATTTTAGGAAGTACTTCAGGTCAATCATACTAAATAGAATCTCTATCTGGAAATACCACAGAACTACCAAGCTTTGGGTATCCCTGGAAATGAAGCTTTGCGGCACAGATCTCTCTACACAAATATGGATACCAAGGAAATACAGAAATTTGTCCTCTGATACATCACTGCTAACACGTTCCTCACTCATGACCTGGGACTCTTTGTGTAAGACGTATAATTGGCTGTATAACTCTCCTCTACTACCTCTTACTGGACATAACTATTTCCCCCCTGGAAATATTGATCCCGGGACCCATACCTGGAACCTTGGGACCAAAATCCTGCTACACCAGGTGACCAGCCCCTCAGGTACAATACCTCTGACCACATTACTACCCAACTCAGCCATTTCAACTATGGACCAGTGGAGATACCGCCAACTAGCGGTTTTTGTACACTCTCTTCCGAAACCCTTGAGATCTTTTTCAGACCTAACCCCTTTGGAAGCTGCATTCTCCGAAGATCAACGGGTTGAGAAACCCATCTCTCACTTTTATCACATCCTGCTAACGCTGGCCTCCACAAGAACCCCTACCTTTATTCATAACTGGGAACGAGATTTGCAAAAAGAATTGTCACCAATCCAAAGATCCGACATTCTCACATTGGCCCACACCTCCTCTGGGGCATCCAGAATGGCGGAAGTGAACTACAAACTATTGACAAGATGGCACTACACACCTGTGGTGTTACATAAGACCTTCCCACAAATGTCTCCTTTATGTTGGAGAGGCTGCGGGGAAAGAGCAACACATGCTCATATTTGGTGATATTGCCCACGGATACGCCCGTTCTGGCTAACTATTCTACACTGGATCAGGGAAATCCAGGGTTGGGAGGTTCCCAATGACCCGTGGTTCGTCTTATTTCACTGTACAGGTAAACCATTGGCACCATATAAAAAAAATACATAACACCACATCTTCTTAATGCCGCAAAGGCACTCATACCCCAATACTGGAAAAAGACGACCATTCCGACACTACGTCAATGGCTGGCGAAAGTAGATAACACTTACTATATGGAGGATCTGACTCTCTCCCTTAGAAACAAATCTGATCTTGCAAAAAAGATATGGTCCTTCTGGTTTGCCTTTTAAATACACTATTGCATACGTGGAAATTATGTCCCAACCCATGTAACATGTTGATGGCTACACACGGTCAGATTTTCCGATGGAAAATGTGTGATAGGACCTTGTTGTCGGAAATTCAGACCGTGTGTGGGCTCCATCAGACTTTTTCCATCGGATTTTCGGATAAACAAAGTTTGAGAGCAGGCTATAAAATTTTCTGACAACAAAATCCGTTGTCGGAATTTCCGATCGTGTGTACACAAATCCGAAGCACAAAGTGCCACGCATGCTCAGAATAAATAAAGAGATGAAAGCTATTGGCTACTGCCCCGTTTACAGTCCCGACGAACGTGTTTTACGTCACCGCGTTCAGAATGATCGGATTTTCCGACAACTTTGTGTGACCGTGTGTATGCAAGACAAGTTTGAGCCAACATCCGTCGGAAAAAAATCCTAGGATTTTGTTGTCGGAATGTCCGATTAATGTCCGACCGTGTGTACGGGGCATAAGAGTATCGCATAGATGAGATTGGATCGAGGCAGATCCACCCCCCACCCCCATCTTTCTTACTCCTATCCTCACTTTCCTTTCACTCTTTGTTTTCTCTTCTCCTTTGCTTTATTTATATAATATTGTTTAAGGATGTATACATTATCAAAGGCTACCACGCCTGTTTATTATAAACCTATACAACCTGTTTATTCAAATCTACTCTGTGATATATGCTGGTTGTTATTTGTTACTTTGTATGATGTATATCTCTTTTCTCAATAAAAACGAATTAAACAAAGAAAGATTGCCAAGACCCTGAAACTGAGCTGCAGCACGGTGGCAAAGACTATACAGCGGTTTAACAGGACAGGTTCTACACAGAACAGGCTTCGCCATGGTCCACCAAAGAAGTTGAGTGCACATGCTCAGTGTCATATTCAGAGGTTGTCTTTGGGAAATAGATGTATGTGTGCTGCCAGCATTGCTGCAGAGGTTGAAGGGGTGGGGGTCAGCCTGTCAGTGCTCAGACCATACGCCGCACACTGCCTCAAATTGCATCTGCATGGCTGTCGTCCCAGAAGGAAGCCTCTTCTAAAGATGCACAAGAAAACATGCAGTTTGCTGAAGACATGGGTTACTGGAACCATGTCCTGTGGTCTGATGAGACCAAGATAAACTTATTTGGTTCTGATGGTGTCAAGTGTGTGTGGCGGCAACCAGGTGAGGAGTACAAAGACAAGTGTGTCTTGCCTACAGTCAAGCATGGTGGTGGGAGTGTCATGGTCTGGGGCTGCATGAGTGCCTCCGGCACTGGGGAGCTACAGTTCATTGACGGAACCTTGAATGCCACATGTACTGTGACATACTGAAGCATGATCCCCCTCCATTTGGAGACTGGGCCACAGGGCAGTATTCCAAGGTAATGACTCCAAACACACCTCCAAGATGATCACTGCCTTGCTAAAGAAGCTGAGGGTAAAGGTGATGGACTGGCCAAGCATGTCTCCAGACCTAAACCCTATTGAGTAATCTGTGGGGCATCCTCAAACAGGAGGTGGAGGAGCGCAAGGTCTCTAACATCCACCAGCTCTGTGATGTCATCATGGAGGAGTGGAAGAGGACTCCAGTGGCAACCTGTGAAGCTCTGGTGAACTCCATGCCCAAGAGGGTTAAGGCAGTGCTGGAAAATAATGGTGGCCACACAAAATATTGACACTTTAGGCCCAATTTGGACATTTTCACTTGGGGTGTACTCACTTTTGTTGCCAACGGTTTACACATGAATGGCTGTGTGTTGCGTTATTTTGAGGGGACAGAAAATTTACACTGTTATACAAGCTGTATACTCACTACTTTTACATTGTAGCAAAGTGACATTTCTTCAGTGTAGTCACATGAAAAGATATAATAAAATATTTACAAAAATGTGAGGGATCCTGCAAACATATCTTGTCAACCTCTCTGATTATCCAGGGTCATCTGCCCTCGGTGGCACTGCAACAAACTAAATATTCAGAAAAGCCCATGCTTAAATACACTATGCAGTATGAGGTTTGTACTCCTGCAACTGCATACGCCAATACATGTGATGTTTCAGGGAAACAAGGTATCCCCTTATCAAGGAAACAACAATTATGAATTGCCCCTCTCGTGCATCAGGGCTCATTCACACTGCAAAACACACCAGTAGTCAATTGAGTTTCGGTGTGTTTCACACATCATTCTTTTTTAAATTTTTTTTCATGCATGTTGCATAAAATCGCACAGCTATGGAGCGCA
Organism: Lithobates clamitans; assembly: GCA_037952925.1. Lineage (NCBI taxonomy): Eukaryota > Metazoa > Chordata > Amphibia > Anura > Ranidae > Lithobates > Lithobates clamitans. Next base: position 1,473,819 of record JBBGZY010000563.1, read on the forward strand.
GAAACACTGTATTCTGGTGTGAAAACTATATTATTTTCTATGTGTCATTGCCATTAGCTGCTTTTCCTCATGGAAAAAGTCAGGTAACTGCACGTAGTGTGAATGGGCCCTCATTGTCTGAAATAGGTTTAATGTCAACGCTAAGGACTTATTCATAGTTGTCTGTTTTAAAAAATAAATACAAATCTGATTTTTTTCCTGTGTGGTTCAAATCCATGTACTGCAGCTTAGTATGTTCTAAATGGTAAAGCCATATGGGCCATTTCATACCTACGCATGTACGTTACCAATGTGCATGGAACAGTGCATATTCATATTATCTGGAAGTAGCACCCTGTGGTCTGTGTATGTTCATAGCTTGAATCAAAATAACACTGCTTTTTGACAGAGGATGCTGGAACTGGTCACATTACAGGACTCATGCCTCCATGCTTACTGTCCACCCAGCTGGATTGTTGCTGTGTAACCAGATGTTACCATGTTTGGTAAATGAGAGTAATTAAATCATTATGATTGTGCTCATCACCAGAATGCGTCTGTCTATGGGGCTTTGCTGAAATTATACTAAATCTTAGATAACCTGCGGACATACACAGAAGGGTGGGAAAGTTGGGGTCTTCTGAAGTGGCAAGTAAACGGGAGAGCATGCCATGCATAAAAAAATGTAATAATAAAAGGGAGATTACTTAAAGTGGAACCTCCGCTTATCTGATCCCCCCCCCCCCCTCCCTCGGTACCACATTTGGCACCTTTTGGGGGAGCGGATACCTGTCTTTGTCAATAGACAGGTAAGGCAATAGGAGCTGGTGAGTTTGTCTTCCTAAGGGGAGTGGAATCACGGACACAGAGGTGTGGTGGAAGATTTGTTTTATTGAAGATCTTCACTATATCACGTCACGGATTAACGTTAAAGGAATATATATATATATATATATATATATATATATATATATATATATATATATATATATATATATATATATATCTATATCTATATATCTATATCTATATCTATATATATATATATATATCACTATCTGTTCATCACCACTTTTTGGATTTATCACATTTTTTGGTTCATCTAAAGGACTTCATATATGTATTGTCTTCCTCACATAATTGATCATGCATTTTTCCAGGACACTGTCTGTATTATTTGGTGCACTGTGTTGTGGATCAATCACTATTTTAATACTTACACTTTATAATATCTATATTGTTTATGTAGTTATTCACTTGTTTTATTTAGTTTAATTGGTTTAGCGCCGCTATTTGGTTTCACTATTGGTAGGGGCTAGTTTTATGGTGAATCAAATTTTTGTTTATATATAATTGTCAATCGTCCCAAAAATGTGCCAAAAGTGTCCGATGTGTGCACCATAATGTCGCAGTCACAATAAAAATTGCAGCCATTACTTGTTAAAAAAAAATAAAAAAATAATACAGATGCCATAAATCTATCCCCTGTTTTGTAGACGCTATAACTTTTGCGCAAACCAATCAATATACGCTTTTTGCGATTTTATTTATTTATTTATTTTTTTACCAAAAATATGTAGAAGAATACATATCAGCCTAAACTGAGAAAAAAATTTGCTTTTTTAAAAAAAAATTGGGGATATTTATTATTGCAAAAAGTACAAAATATTTGGGTGTGTTTTTTTTTCTTTTTTTTTTTTTTTTTTGTTCTTCAAAATTGCCACTCTTTTTTGTTTATAGCGCAAAAAATAAAAACCGCAGAGATGATCAAATACCACCAAAAGAAAGCTCAATTTGTTGGAAAAAAAGGACGTCAATCTTGTTTGGGTACAGCGTCGCACGGCCACGCAATTGTCAGTTAAAGCAACGCAGTGCCGTATCGCAAAAAATGCTCTGGTCATTGAGCAGCCAAATCTTCCGGGGTTGAAGTGGTTAAGAGATTAAAAAAAAAAACTTGCAAAGTATTTGTTTATAATGAGCATCCTACGAAGCTCATGAGTTTGATATTTAGTCTGCATGAAGTATAGTGTGACTAGTTTGTCTTCATTCAAGGAAGCTGTATGGAGGAAATGGGTGAAAGTGACAATTTGGAGGGTTTGGTCCAGATAGCAGTTTTTATTTGTTATGTTAGGATCTAGCCAGAGTTGACAGCCAGTGCTTTTCAGGAGTTATATGCAAAACTCGCTTCATCAGGACTTGACATTGTGTGAGAGCAATCTGAACAACTGTTTAACCACTTCAGCCCCGGAAGAATTTACCCCCTTCCTGACCAGAGCACTTTTTGTGATTCGGCACTGCGTCACTTTAACTGACAATTGTGCGGTCGTGCGTCATGGCTCCCAAACAAAATTGACGTCCTTTTTTTTCCCCCCACAAATAGAGCTTTCTTTTGGTGGTATTTGATCACCTCTGCGGTTTTTATTTTTTGCGTTATAAACAAAAGAATGAAAAAAAACGTTGAAATAATGCGTTTAATAAAATGCATTGAAAAAAACGCATTATTTTTTAATTTTTGCTATAATAAATACTCCCAAAAAATACTTAAAAAAACATTTTTTTTCCTCAGTTTAGGCCGATACGTATTCTTCTACATATTTTTGGTAGAAAAAATCGCAATAAGCGTTTATTAATTGGTTTTCACAAAAGTTATAGCGTTTACAAAATAGGGGATAGTTTTATGGCATTTTTATTAATTTTTTTTTACTAGTAATTGCAGCGATCAGCGATTTTTTATTGTGACTGCGACATTATGGCGGACACATCGGACATTTTTGACACTTATTTGGGACCATTGTCATTTATACAGCAATCAGTGCTATAAAAATGCACTGATTCCTGTGTAAATGACACTGGCAGTGAAGGGGTTAACCACTAGGGGACGGGGAGGGGTTAAGTCAGTACTAGGGAGTGTTTTCTAACTGTAGGGGGGATGGGCTAGCTGTGACACGTCACTGATCTCTGCTCCCGATGACAGGGAGCAGAGATCAGTGACACTGTCACTAGGCAGAATGGGGAGATGCTTGTTTACATCAGCATCTCCCCGTTCGTCCTCTCCGTGAGGCGATCGCGGGTATCCCCGCGGCGATCGAGTCTGCGGGTTCCGCGACCCGACTCACGGAGCTTCTGGCCGGCGCGCACGCAATGGCAAGGCGGGGAATTCAACGGGACTTACAGGTACGCCCATTTGCCCAGCCATTCTGCCGACATACATCGGTGTGCGCCGGTCGGGAAGTGGTTAATCCTGAATTTTGATTCTTCAAAGGTTGTAGTTTAGAGCCGATAGCAAAGCTGTTTGCTGATCAACTTCAAACCAGGCTGCCAAAGTTGTTACCAGACAACTTTGCTGAGTGAGCTCTAAACTATAGCCTTTAAAGAATTAAAAAAAGCTTAACCAACTGATCAGATGGCTATTGCCCAATAAATCCCAGAACTGGTAAAGAAAGATTTGTGTATGATCCCTGAAACACATTGAATGTCAGCTCATAAAAGATCCTTGCATTGTGACCAATCGATTTGGCTTGGTGCTCTGAGTTCCCATTCACGCTTGTGATTAGGGCTAACGTGTGAATTCAAGTGGCAAGAATGAGAGGATTCCTGCAGCTAGAATGACAGCTGTTTGCAAATAACTGTGGCTGTTCTGCTTATAAAAAGCAATAACAGGCTGTCAGTGGCCGCAGCTGTCTGTGACTGTTTTCACATCCAGCAGTTGGCTGCGGTTACGGACAGATATTTGTCTCTGAAGATATCCTGTGTCCATGGATGAGCCTCTGTCACACATCCTAACAGCCACTGACAGCTGTGGATGCCCTCAGCCTGTCTTTTCTTTGGGCTAAATGGCTATTCTCAAACACCTAATTTTGGGCCACAAGAAAAATCTAATACTAGCTGCTAGAATTTGCACTACAGCCCTGAATGCAAGTTTGAATGGGGCCTTATCCTTTCACACCATGGAAGTTGATTCTCCCAAGAAGCCTATTTGGGCTTCTCTGGGTAGTAGAGAGCTGTCGCAGTATAATAGTCATTTTATTTAGATGGAACTTCCGCCAATTTCAGAATTTATTCAAGGGGCATTAAGGAGCATGGACATTTCAAAAAATAAACACCGAAATACGCGCAAGAAATTATCCTTTGAATACAAGGTTTACCTTTTTATGTGGATGAAATGAGGGCGTTACAGATATTGAACTTGTGATAACTGTAGCAACTCTTGTTTTAGAGAAAACAAAGGGTGTCATGCTGTTTTTATCTCAAAGATAAGCACGTACTAGTAGATCTCCTGAATATTTGTTGTATCGGGAATACATGTAACGGTGTATGTTATCTGATGCATCATTAGTATTAAGACCTCATCTGGAATATGCAGTTCAGTTTTGGGCACCAGTTCTCAAAAAGGATATCGGGGAAGTGCAGAGAAGGGCAACCAAATGATAACCGGCATGGAGGAACTCAGCCTTGAGGAAAGATTAGAGGAACTGAGTGTATTCTCTCTTGAGAAGAGGAGATTAAGGGGAGATCAGGTAAGGGGGGCCCTATTAACAATAAGCACTGCGCAGATTAAAAAATAAAAAAAAGAATCTCCTTTCATTATCTTTAGTCCCTGTATTTCAAAAGATGTATTTAGATTACCCTTAGGCTACTTTCACACTTGGGGGGGGGGGGGGGGGGCGTCAGCGGTAAAGCGCTGCTAATTTTAGCGGCAATTTTCAGTTAAAACACCCCGCTAGCAGCTGAATAAAGGGTTCAGAGTGCCGCGCTTCGGCAGCGGTGCCCATTGATTTAAATGGCAGGTGTGGTGGAGGAGCCTTGTATACACCGCTCCCGCACCGCCCGAAAGATGCTGTTTGCAGGACTTTTTCTAACGTCCTGCAAGCGCACCACCCCAGTGTGAAAGCACTCGTGCTCTCATGCTGGGGCTGCAGGGAAGGCATTTTTTTCAGGCGCTTTGCAGTCGCTATTTGTAGCCCAAAAGTGTCTGAAAAATGCCCTAGTGTGAAAAGGGGTCTTTAAACACACCTTCTCACACAGTATGTTTGTTCTTTGTGACTACCTGAATCCCATGATGCCTTGCTGTTCTCTCTCTCTCCCTGCACACTGCACTCCTCTCTGATGCCCCCCCCCCCCTCAGCATTAAAGCAGAGATCCTTAACAGCTACATGGCATTGCGTTTCCCTGCTCCTGTAGCTATGTCTCTCTGATTCCCCCCTTATCTACACAGGCAATGATAAAGTCACTTTACTACCCCAATGTGTAGTAGAGAGAGAAGAGGGGGTGAGAAAGGAGGGAAGAGCTGAAGGAGAGGAAAGAGAGACAAGAAAAACAACCCCCCCCCCCCCCCCCCAGGCACCTGAGCCCACCTTTTTTTTTTTTTGAAGCCTATTGGAGCCTCTTGCTCTAATCAGGTGCTTTAAAAAAGGGGGGTCACCAGTACTTAAAGGGGTTGTAAACCCTCACCGTTTCTATGCATTAAGGCAAAAACGTTTTTTAATGCAGCAGCGCTCCCCTTATACTTACCTGAGCCCTGAAATTTGTGCGGCAGGAACAAGCACACCTGCTCCGGCCGGAGTCTCATGTCCTGATTGGATAGATTGATAGCAGCACAGCCATTGGCTCCTGCTGCTGTCAATCAAATCCAATGACAGGGGGGGGGGCAGGGCGGAGTCATACATTCGGCGACTAAAGATGCCAAATGATGGATTTGGGAGTGCGCTTGCACAGTAACCTCCCGGGAGAACGCTTCTCCTAGGTGGTTATCTGATGTGGTGCAGAGCCACCGGGGACCCCAGAAGACGAGGTGCGGGGCCACTCTGTGCAAAATGAGCTGCACAGTGGAGGCAAGTATGATGTTTGTTATTTACAAAAAAAAAACTTTACAATCACTTTAAAGCGGAAGTTCGATTTTTGGGTGGAACTCCGTTTTAATAAAAAAAACATACAAATGCCATGTGTTTAAGCGTATACATATGTGAAATCTCATCTAAACATAAATTGTGCAGCATTATGAGTGAGACTACCCAAAACTATTCCCTTTTTCAACTTTTCAATTAATATTAATATGTGGAACAAGATCACACACACGGAACCCCACACACACAGACCTCATATAACGTGTGTGTGTGTGTGTGTGTGTGTGTGTGTGTGTGTGTGGGGGGGGGGGGGGGTGGAGCAGTGAGTGCATATCCTTGTTGTGGTATGTGGTGAGTTAAAGAGGGTTTTTATTTTTTTTTAATTATATCATCAGTGTTACTAATGTTGTTCCCCCCCCCCCCTTTTTTTTTTTCACTAATCACTTTGAAGTATTATTGGTAAATTGTTTACTGTATATATTGTGAGTGTGATTTTTATCATTATAGATAAGTGAAGAGAGGTGTGTACGAAGTGGGGGGGTTTGACAAATAGAGAATGAGGAAAGAGAGGTACTGAGAGTTAGAGATATGGAAAGAGAGAGATGCAGAAAGAGTGAGCGGTATGGAGGTAAAGAAGAAATATTTTGATATACTGTACAGTTTATATATAGACACATGTATACTGGGACTTAACAGTTTTTTGCTTAAATTTCATACAACTCCCCATTATTCTTTTTATACTCCTAGGCTAGTGAGACAGAATATCTTGGGGGGGTGGGGGGGGGGGGGGGGAGAGAAAGCTGAGCAGTGAAATGCTGAGCAGTAAAATGCTAGTGCACGTGCCAGCCTTTCCTATACAGGCACAAAGGCAATGATTCATGGGACTTGTAGTTTCTTATTAGCTCAGTGGACTACAATATCAGATGGCATTGCCAGAAGGAAGTAGGAAGCAGAAAGAAAAGCTTTGAATGCATTTTTTTAAATGACTCACAAAAATGGGATATGCAGAACTCAGGGGTGAGTAATTTTTTCAAAAAAGTAATATGCACATTAAGATTGTCATCAATGTTGGGCCTGATTTATGAAGGAAGGAGGTCCACTTAAAAAATATTAAAAGCCAGCAGCTACAAATACTGCAGCTGCTGACTTTTAATAAATGGACACTTACCTATCCCAGGGTCCAGCGATGTCGGCAGCCGATCGATCGCTCGTCTCTCGGCTGCCCCCACCGCCATCCTCAGTCAGGGAATCAGGAAGTGAAGCGTTGCGGCTTCACTGCCCGGTACCCTACTGCGCATACGCGAGTCGCGCTGTGCGCCTACACTGGTCCCCGTTGTGTTGTGGGAACTGTGCATTTCCCAGAACACAATGGGGGTGGGCAGGCATTTGCGGCTAGCTATTCCCGGAAGTGGGTGCAGATACCTGTATTATACAGGTATCTGCACCCCCCTCCCCCCTGAAAGGTGCCAGTTGAGGCACCAGAGGGGGGGGATGAACCCGATGAGCGGAAGTTCCACTTTATGGTGGAGCCTCGCTTTAAGGTTAGATTGTGCTCCCAAAAGTGCTATTTTTTTGGGTTAACACTTGCTACAGATTATCAACTTGTTCCGAACATTTTTTGGATCCACACAAATCTGATCCTTACTATCATTTCAGCCAAGCCCCATATACAGGACCAAGCACATTCATAATTACTTGATTCCCGTCATTTGCCAGATAGGTAGAATCTGGTTACGCAGCAAAACACTGATTAGTGGACTCTAAAAGTGCAGTTGCGCACATGATGTGGCTGGAGTTCTGTCTTCCTTCACCACATCTCTCTGTTGTGATCCAAGCTATGGACACAAGCCGACCACAGGCTGCTACTTCCAGGAATGCATTTATCATGATTAAATTAAAGTGGTTGTAAACTCTTACATATACCCGTTAAGTGACTGGCCTCAGGTGATAGAGATTGAAACAAATCCTCCCACATAAGTTTTACCTGTCTATCTGCAGTCTTCTCTTTTCTACAGCCATTTATTGGTTGAACTAGATGGACTTGTGTATTTTTATTTTTTCAACCTGACTAACTATGTAGCCAGAATAAATTGATTGCTATGCCCTGGGGTGGCAATCAAACACCTTGTGTACACTTGTGCCACATCCTAACAAATTGAGAAAATTAAGTAGTAGGGAAAAAAGGACTTTAACGGCACGTATAGAAAAGTATAACAAATTTTAATAGTTCACATAAATTACAGATGTATACAGTGCACATTTAATAAAACAAACAATTTTTATACATAGAGAAGGACCCATTGGTTGGCCCAAGGGGCATACCAATTGTATACTTCCTGTGGGGCTATACTATTTGTATCAGGAAAAGCCCACACTGAGATACGGCAAAAGCTCTTGGGTTTTCAAAGGTCCTTGAAGAATTAAAATTGCTCTACATGTTTCGCGACTGTAAATGTAGCTTCTTCAGGAGTTTCTGTATTTCTAGTTAGAAGAATAAAATTCAGTTAGAATAAGATATAGACAGTGAGATGTAAAATTATTGGGGTGCATACACACATGCATATCCATATACATAAAATATGAACTCACCACGAATAGTGCTAGAGAGGATTTCAGCGCTCACCCATACCAGCAGCTGAACAGCCACCTCTCCAATAGGGGAGAAAGATCACTGGACCCGGTGCCAAACACAGCGAAGGGCCAGCACATAAAGTGGAATATAGTGGTGCACCAGGTAACTATAGATATAAGATATAAAGGTGAATGCTAAACTGACTTTAATAGTAATAGGCGAATATTGGAGTAAACGTTGCCATACTTGCATATCTAATACGATATAGCCTTAAATTTGCCCATAAGCACTGAGGGAGCCTTATATAAGGGACAGACCTGTCTGTATTTGAGTTTTGCCATGCATGTATCCTGGCATATTAAATGAATGCCATTAATGCAGGATATAGTTAATTAATTTAATTTAAATTTTGAAGTTGGACACACATATACATACATGAGCAAACCAACATAATACTACCTTAAATTTTTAATAAGGTTCTAAGGCTATGGGCCTGGAAGAGACCAGCTTGTACGGCCACACACTGGATCGACAGTTTTGATGGTGTGTCCTATAGAAGTGAACATGGTAAATACAACCAATACAATAAGTATAAGGAAACGCCTAAGGCTGCAGGCAGCCCTATTGAGGGGGCCTGAACATATACCGTTACTGAACATACCTGAGAAAAGATATTGCTGCTGTTGATCCCACATATTGGGTAACCGGCCGGTCAATGTGTGAGGTAAGCGTCCAGCCTCGCTGTTTTGTGCACCCCGTCTGAGTGGCACCAGACAACGTCTGACGTCACTGGCGCATGCGCACTGGACACCCGAACTTCCGTTCCAGTGCTCACCACAGAGGGAATTTGTGGAAGTACCAGGAGACACCAGATGGACGGCGTCTCAATAGTTGCCGTGGGGAGACATGTCCCATGCTTCCCCGGAACCGAGGCCGAGGTGGGTGGGACGTGACACCCGCGGCTTGGGCAGACGCATAACCCACAGTGCTGGGCATCACCTACCCCACACCTAGTCCCAGTGGTCAAAAGGGTGAACTACAGCCACGTCCCGGCATGTGGCGAAGGGAGAAACACTCATAGAAATCTAATAAACCATGCATGTACTAGCCATGCTATAACGAAAACGCCTAAATTGCCCTTGGCGGATAAACAAAGTATTTATATTAAACAGTACAGGTGCATACGATCCCTGCTAAATAGCTTAATTGTCAAGGTAGACATAAACTACAGGGTTGATACCTATTTGAATCAATTAACCTATAGTTGCATTGTATTGAAAAATATTGATGGTTAAATACAACAACAGGTTGTATACTAACGGAAGTCTGTATCAGGAAAAATGACTTCCCACCAGAATCTTAACATATGTGCCTAGCCTGATGTATTCATAGACTTTTTAAATAGTGTCTATGGATATGGGTACTTGATATCCCTATAGCTATGGGTGGACATAATAGATCATCCAGGAATCGGAGGGCCATCCCCCCGGTCCCTCGAAGGGCTGGTAGGGTAGTACCACATTGATTCCTGGTGGTTTAGTTGCTTCCAAGCGCTCAATCCAAGAAGTCTCTTTTTGGAGGATTTACTTATCCCAGTTGCCGTGGGTCTTGGGGTATTGCCTCCAAAACAGTAAAATGAACCATAGTGGTATCAAATTTATGGTATAGGCCAAAATGGTGGCTCACCGGGGTGAGCATTTTAGCAAATTGGGAATAATAGATGTGGTCATATATACGCTTTTTGAGCTGACAAATCGTCTTCCCGACATAAAAGGCACCACATCTACACACCATCAAGTAAATCACTCCTGGTGTGTTGCAGGTTGCGTAGAAGCGTGGACTAAACTTTTTCCCATTTGGCAGACGGAACCTTGTGCCCATCTGTATCCATGGACAGGAGGTGCTTTGTCCACATGAATAAATAACCTGTACGTGAGTATCGGTGTAGCAATTTGGTCTATAGTGGCTTGCTGTTAGTTTATTGCCTATTGAGGAACTTTTACGAAAAACAATTTCTGGAGTGTTCCTAACATATTTATGAAGTGTTTGATCCTCACTGAGCAAATGCCAGTGCTTTGCCATACACATACAAAGTTGTTGATGCTGGGCTGAGTACCTAGTGATAAATTTCGTAGTTTGCTGGTCCAAGTTAGATTTGGTCTTAGATTAAAGTAAGGATGTCCTATCTCTATTGAGGGCTTTATTATACGCTTTTCTAAGTAGGCTTTTACTGTATCCGCGTTGCCGCAGGTGTGTACGTAACGCTACTGCTTGAATTTTAAACTGTGCTTCATGTGTGCAGTTCCGTCGTAGACGGATGTACTGGGCATACGGTATACTGTGGACAAGAGATGTAGGATGTCCACTTTATGCGTGCAGTAGTGTATTGCCTCCAGTACATTTTGCGATACAGTTTAGTAGCTAGATTGTTGGAAGGATCTCTATATATCGATAGGTCCAAAAAGGATATACAATCCTTGTGCCAATCAAATGTAAATTTGAGATTGAAACTATTGATATTTAGTTGCTGGATACATTTTTGTAATGATGTAACCGTTCATCCAAATCATGAGAATATCGTCAATATACCTGAATTGCTTGGTCCAGATATTAACTCAGTGCCTCGTTAGAAATAATCTCATGCTCCCACCCCCCAGGTACAGATTGGCGTATGCCAGTACGCAACAAGTTCCCATGGCAACGCCCTGTACCTGGAGGTAGTGGGAGCCGAGAAATGAAAAATAACTATGTTTGAGGATATACGATAGCAGTTTAAGAACAAAGGAATGAAATTCCCATTGCCAATGGTCTTGTTCCATTAGGAACATTTTAATGGTTTGTAGGTCTAGTTCATGAGGTATGCTAGAGTATAATGCCTCTACATCGATTGTAACCAAGAGGGCGTCTGGAGGGATTATCAATCCGTCCAGGCGTTTGAGGAGGTCTGATGTCTCCCACATAGGAGGGAAGTCCGATAATGTGGGGCATGAGAAAAAAGTCCATGAATCTGCTCGCATTCTCGGTAATGGAGCCTATTCCTGACACTATGGGTCTGCCTGGAGGTATGTCCCTATTCTTGTGTATTTTTGGAATGGCGTAAAAAAATAGCTTCTCTTGGGAAAGGTGTGTTGAGATATTCATGTGTTTATCGATTAAGGCATCCATAAAAGCCATGTAAATTAGCAGTTTGTATTCTAGTTTAAACTGAGCTATGGTTTCGGTCGTGATTGGCCTATACCACTCAGCATTTTTCAAGATGTTAAAACACATGGTTTCATATTGTTGATGAGTTAGAAGTGCTATGTTACCACCCTTGTCTGAGGGTTTAATAGCTGTATCCTCTCTAAAGTGTAGACGTCTAAGCGCTTGTTGTTGTTCCATAGTAAGATTGGACATATTGGATATGAGCTTTCTTTTGATTTCACTCACCATAGCGATGATGAATGTTGATATTTGTGGGTTTGTAATAAGATCAGGAAATTGATTAGATTTATTCTTAAAGGGTGGATCACTTTTTACTTGTGTGTTAGACGCTTGACTGGACTCTATCTGTAGGGCATTGTTATGATCTTGATTCTCTTCCAATAATAGCATTAGATCTCTCAGGGCTCAAATCTTTCATTGTGAATTTCTTTATTTGTACTGACAATACACTTTCCTCTATTAGCCGTTTTTTGTCTGGATCGAATATAAATTTGTATGTAAGTTTCCTCGCAAAGAGGTAGAGGTCCTTTATGACTTCATATTTGTCAAAGTTGGTACTGGGACAAAAACTCAAACCCAGTCTCAATACTGTTAATTCACCCTGAGACAAAGGATAAGGGGTTAAATTAATTACTTAATTCGTCATCGACTTTGTGGTGGGGAATGTTTCCTCTAAAGCAGGGCTTGACAAATTTGCTTGGAATCTAGGAGCCAGCTAAAAAAGTTAGGAGCCAGGTTTTTTTTTTTTTTTAAACGACCGACAAAGCTTTATTTTCAATATAAAAATTAACCAATCTTAAATTTACACAGAGACGACTAGAACTAATGTGACTGCTTTTATTTCCTGCCATGCAGGTACACAAGACCGCCATATTCCCACTAAGGATCCAATCAGGTCCGCCTGAAAAACTGACAGGGGAACCTGATCAGACAGACTTCCTTCCCGCAGGACGACTATATACGTCCTGTCTTTGAAGAGAAATACCGTAGTTATGGTAGCAGCTAGCTACCATAACCCCGGTATCTTCTTCAAGAGCCGGCGGTTCTCTTTCAGATAAAAGTGGTCTCTGCAGCAGATTAGCAGCGAGATCACTTTTATCGGCGGCAGGAGAGGGCCCCCCCTATCGCCACGATCGTTAGAGCGAGAGCAATAATTCTAGTCCTAGACCTCCTCTGTAACTCAAAACATGTAACCTGTAGAATTTTTTAAATGACACCTATGGAGATTTTAAAGGGTAAAAGTTTGTCGCCATTCCACGAGCGGATGAAATTTTGAAGCGTGACATGTTGGGAATCAATTTACTCTGCGTAACATTATCTTTCACAATATAAAAAAAATTGGGCTAACTTTACTGTTTTCTTATTTTTTAATTAAAAAAAGTATTTTTTCCCAAAAAAGTGCGCTTGTAAGTCCGCTGCGCAAATACGGTGTGACAGAAAGTATTGCAATTACCGCCATTTTATTCTCTAGGGTGTTAGAATAAAAAATATATATAATGTTTTGGGGGTTCTAAGTAAAGGGAAGGAGATGAGCAGGCAGTGAAAACAGGTAGGAAAAGCTCCATTAGCATTGGTGGATGTCTTGTCATACCAACGGCCACCACCAGAGGGCGCCCGATTGCAGAAAGAACCAGGAACCATAGGACTGCAGTAGGCCGCAAAGCCGGGGCCTCAATTACCGGCGCGGCCCAGCGCGATCGCGGCGGGAGGGGGGGGGTGTCGAACGGACACACAGCTGTGCCGCGCCAGGTCGCTAATTCTAGTCGCAAATGCGACCTGGCGCCCGGGTTTTGTTGAGCCCTGCTCTAAAGGAATGTCCTGGCATGTTGTATAAGTGTTCAAAGTTTTGGATTTTTGTGCATCATTACTGAGCGTTGTAGTAAGTCGGTTTTGGTGCATGGGAGTACCAAGAAGACAAAGTCCCCTAGTATCCACTAGCCCACTCCCGACACTGGGGTGATATTAGATTGACTAATTTGTGATGCATTTTGTGTATGCAGTAATTGTACAGCTTGAGCTGCTATAGGCCCCATATTAGGCATATTGCGATAGATCAGTGCTGTGATTTCCCATCACCCCTTTGGATACACCTTGTGACTGTCCGTGCAAGGGTGCAAAGCCAGAAACATTCTCTGGCTTCTTTTTTATACTGGGCGTGATTGGGTACCCACCACCATGATGACCCCGCTTACGTGCTGTGGTTTGAGAATGAACACCTGTCGTAGAGCGTGTTTGCTTTGCCTGTGAAAAAGATGAGGAAACAGATGAGTCGGATTCAAAATTGTCCTCTGACATATTGACCTTCCTATAATTAGTCTGTGATCGATTCCTATTGCCCATACCTCTCCCTCTCATATGGTTATCCCATCTATAGGCGTACCCCTCAGTAAATGCCATTCTGTCTTATACGATTTTGGCCTGTTGTTTTTTTAGAGATAATATTTTTATTAAAGCGGAGTTCCACACAAAAATGGAACTTCTGCTTTTCGGAACCCTCCCCCCCTCCAGTGTCACATTTGGCACCTTTCAGGGGGGAGGGGGGTGCAGATACCTGTCTAATACAGGTATTTGCACCCACTTCCGGCATAGACTCCCATGGGAGTCTATGCCTCTTCCTGTCCCTCCGCGCTGTCTCCTGGGAAACACACAGCTCCCAGGAGAGAGCGGGGACCAGTTACGATGCGCAGCGCGACTCGCGCATGCGCAGTAGGGAACCGGGAAGTGAAGCCGCAACGCTTCACTTCCTGATACCCTCACCCAGGATGGCGGCGGCAGCTGCCGAGAACCGAACGGGTTCTCGGCGTCGCCTGCCGACATCGCTGGACCCTGGGACAGGTAAGTGGCCATGTATTAAAAGTCAACAGCTGCAGTATTTGTAGCTGCTGGCTTTTAATATTTTTTTTTTTTTGGCGGTTTAGGTGGACCCCTGCTTTAAGTCTATCTAGGAATTCTTTGAGTTCCTGATTTTTGCTTGCAAATTTAACATGCATTTTGATATGCTCATACTGCAAGTTAGGAGTGGCTAATTCTTAATCCAGTTGATTTGTATCTAGCTGGTACTGAATCAGCAGCAACTGCATACATTCCTTACTGCATTTATTAACCCCTTCCCGCCGAGCATACGCAGATGTGCGTACTCGGCTTTCGGGGGTTATACCGGGATGATGCCCGCAGCCATCGTCCCGGTACTGTTTTTTAGAGCCGGCGATCTGCTTTCCAGGTATAACAATCGAAGCGGCTAAAAGCCGCTCGGCTGTTAGACCGGAGGAGCGGGAGGGGACGTCCCCCCCCCCCTCCTGCCACCTCCCACCGGGCCTCCCGATCACCAAACCGCCGCCTCTGGCGACTAGTACAGTCTGGAACGAGCTACATTGTAAACGCAGAAGCGACGTCATGACGTCACTTCCCGTTTACTCGGCTGCCAATGGCGCCGGTTTAAAAAAATATACAGTATTCAGGAACGGCGATCTGAATACTTTGCAAAGGAGGGATCGGGGGTCTAAAAGACTCCCAATCCCTCCATAAAGAGTACCTGTCACCACCTATTACTGTCACAAGGGATGTTCACATTCCTTGTGACAGCAATAAAAGTGATCAAAAATGTTTTTTTTTTTTTTTTAACACAATTTATAAATATAAAAATCAATAAGAAAATTTTTTTAAAGCGTCCCCGCGAGCTTGCGCAGCAAAGAAAACGCATACGGAAGTCGCGTCCGCATATGTAAACGGTGTTCAAATCATACATGTGAAGTATCGCCACGATCGTCAGAGCGAGAGCAATAATTTTAGCACTAGACCTCTTCTGTAACTCTAACCTGGTAACCGTAAAAAAAATTTAAAGCGTCGCCTATGGAGATTTTTAGGTACCGTAGTTTGTCGCCATTCCACGAGTGCATGCAATTATAAAGTGTGACATGTTTGGTATCTATTTACTCGGCGTAACATCATCTTTCAAGTTCTACAAAAAAATTGGGCTAACTTTACTGTTTTTTTTTTTAAATTCATGAAAGTGTCCCTTTTCCCAAAACGTTGTGCTTAAAACACAGCTGCTCAAATACTGTGTGATATAAAATATTGCAACAATCGCCATTTTATTCTCTAGATTCTCTGCTAAAAATATATATATATATAATATAATGTTTTGGGCTCTAAGTAATTTTCTAGCAAAAAATATGGATTTTAACTTGTAAACACCAAATGTCAAAAATAGGCTTAGTCATGAAAGGGTTAAAGACACTTTCCCAGGAATTTTTAAGTTCCTGTTGTGGGGAATATTTGAATCCTCGGACCCATAGGGCTGATGTTTTCCCAAATATATTGATTAAAGAACTCCATGTGCCAGTGCAGATTGGATTTCTTTTTCTCAGGTATGTTGCGGTATACGTTCAGGCCCCCTCAATAGAGCTGCCTGCAGCCTTAGGGGTTTCCTTATACTTATGGTTGTATTTACCATGTTCACTCCTATAGGATACACCATCAACACTGCCGATCCAGTGTGTGGCCGTACAAGCTGGTCTCTTCCAGGCCCATAGCCTTAGGGTCTTATGATAAATTTAAGGTAGTATTATGTTGGTTTGCTCATTTATGTATATGTGTGTCCAACTTCAAATTTAAAATTAAATTAACTACAGTGGGGCAAAAAAGTATGTAGTCAGCCACCAATTGTGTAAGTTCTCCCACTTAAAAAGATGAGAGAGGCCTGTAATTGTCATCATAGGTATACCTCAACTATGTGAAAAAGAGGGGATAAGTATGGTGCTGCTCTTATTAAGAGGTGACCTACAACCTCTAAATACCTGAGGGGTGTGTGTCACGGGTGCATTTAGTGCAGAAAATAAATATTTGTATATTCACAAAAATCCACAAAAAAATCCTACTGTGTAAACTTCCTAACCGCTTATATATAATGCATATTGTTATGTTCAAACGAAAATAAAATAAAATAAACCCAATCCTGTGCAAAACCTGCAATTCAAAGTGACATTTCTGTGCAAAAAAATCCAACATGTATGACTGGTGTATATTGTTGCTGTGAAACAGAAATATGCATATACCGTCCTTAAACCCTGGTGTATAAAAAAGTCCAATAAAATGACAATGTGCTCCTTCATATTGTTCTGTGCTTCTTGGAAAACAGTGCTCCATAAGAAACACACTCACCGCTATTATTCACCCCACAAGGAGGTATTTCACCTTCACAGTATGAGCCACTGTGCAGCCTGTGGAGTGGGAGGAAACTTCCTGTCCTGTGTTCTCCAAGTGCCTCCTTGTCTGCGATGTAAGTGGTCTCCTCACTGTTAACCTCTTAGATGGTGCCCACATGTAGAGAGGAAAGAGACTCCATAGTGTGATACTGTATAAATATCCAAACATTTATTAATAATACTGATGGGTACTCACATTTATTAAAAATCATGGCGGGACTATACATCGTCATTGCATCACTTCCGGTTTCGAGCCGTGGAGCGCAGATCGCTCCAGTTTCCTGTTTTTTAAATACTGTGTTCGCTTTTAATGATTTTTAATAAATGTGAGTACCCATCGGCATTATTAATTAATCATTATTATTAAGTAGAACTGTTTGGTAGAAACACAACTCATTGTGTTTGGAGGCGAGAGAATGCTGAGTTGCAACCAAAGAACACCATACCTACTGTGAAGCATGGGGGTGGCAACATCATGCTTTGGGGCTGTTTCTCTGCAAAGGGAACAGGACGACTGATCAGTGTACATGAAAGAATAAATGGGGCCATGTATCGTGAGATTTTGAGTGCAAACCTCCTCCCATCAGCAGGGGCATTGTAGATGAAACGTAGCTGGGTCTTTCAGCATGACAATGATACCAAACACACCGCCCGGACAAAGAAGGAGTGGCTTCGTAAGAAGCATTTCAAGGTCCTGGAGTGGCCTAGCCAGTCTCCAGATCTCAACCCCATAGAAAACCTTTGGAGGGAGTTGAAAGTCTGTGTTGCCCAGCGACAATCCCAAAACATCACTGCTCTAGAGGAGATCTGCATGGAGGAATGGGCCAACATACCAGCAACAGTGTGTGACAACCTTGTGAAGACTTACAGAAAACGTTTGACCTCTGTCATTGCCAACAAAGGATATATAACAAAGTATTGAGATGAACTTTTGATATTGACAAAATACTTATTTTCCACCATAATTTGCAAATAAATTCTTTAAAAAATCAGACAATGTGATTGTCTGGATTTGTTTCCACATTTTTTCTGTCATAGTTAAGGTATACCTATGATGACAATTACAGGCCTCTCATCTTTTTAAGTGGGAGAACTTGCACAATTGGTGGCTGACTAAATACTTTTTTCCTCCCCGCTGTATATCCTGCAGAATCTCCTGAAGAAGCGACTTACAGTCGCGAAACATGTGGAGCAATTTTAATTCTTTAAGGACCTTTGAACACCAAAGAGCTTATGCCGTATCTCAGTGTGGGCTTTTCCCGATACAAATAGTATAGCCCCACAGGAAGTATACAATTGGTATTCCCCTTGGGCCAACCAATGGGTCCTTCTTTATGTATAAAATTGTGTGTTTTATTAAATGTGCACTGTATAAATCTGTAATTTATGTGAACTATTAAAATTTGTTATACTTTTCTATACGTGCTGTCAAAGTCCATTTTTCCCTACTACCTAATTTTCTCTAATTATGTAGCCGTTCAAAGTCCAGAATGTATACAGCTTGTCTGAGCTTCCAGGAAAAGGGGGCAGGGAGCTGAAGTTACACTCTGAAAAGCTCAGTGAGGACAGCTGAGAGCTGATCCTTTCACACTGAGGCGCTTTACAGGAGCTACAGTGCTAAAAATAGCGCCTGTAAAGAGCCTCTCCTATCTCTCCAGTGTGAAAGCAGCATCTCTTGGGAGCGGGGAAGGAGCAATGTATACACCGCTCCTGCCCATTGAACTGAATGGGCACCGCTGCCGTACCGCCGGCAAAGAGCCACTGCAGCGGCGCTTTGCCAGTCGTTTTAACCCTTTTTCGGCCGCTAGCGGGGGTTGTAACCGCCCCGCTAGCGGCCGAAAACCCTTGCAAAAACGACGGTAAAGGGCCGACCCCCCCCCAGTGTGAAAGGGGCCTAGGGTAAAGGAGTGCCCTCCCGCCTTTTACACAGATGCAACTGGACATCCCTCCCGTCACCTTTTTACCTCTTGGTGTCAGGAAAACTCATGCAGGTCACAGACGAGCGAGCCAGCAGACAGAAATTACACTTTGCTCTGGGTTGAGACGAGTAAACTCTCTATAGCGGTATATGTTTTGTTCATATTTCATGTCTGAAATTTTATAACCACCTTAATGTACAGTTTTTTGCTTATACCTATTCTAGACCACTAAAAGTTGAGGCACATGAAGATATCCAGAGATAGCAGCTGAATGTACTAATATATGTGCATGTAATACCAATGTATGGGTTTCAAAATTCATATGGAGAGAGTGTGTATGTGTGTGTACATATGTTTGACAGGGATTCGTTTTGAGCTGGTTTTGAAGTGGCTGCAAATGCTGTAAGCAGAGGAGTGAGGGGTCAAGCTCTGTGACTGGGTGGTTAAGGTGGCTGAGGAAGTATGCCTTGGGAGCAAGGTAATAGGGATTTTTTTTTTGTTTGTAATCGGAGAAGGATGCTTCATGAGTTTACAATGAGATAAGTGATGTAGTTTGAGGTGCTGTAAGCCTTGGGTGAGATGGGGTGTACAGTGGGGATGGAAAGTATTCAGACCCCCTTAAATGTTTCACTTTTATATTGCAGCCATTTGCTAAAATCATTTAAGTTCATTTTTTCCTTATTAATGTACACACAGAACCCCATATTGACAGAAAAACACAGAATTGTTGACATTTTTGCAGATTTATTAAAAAAGAAAAACTGAAATATCACATGGTCCTAAATATTCAGACCCTTTGCTCAGTATTTAGTAGAAGCACCCTTTTGATCCAATACAGCCATGAGTCTTTTTGGGAAAGATGCAACAAGTTTTTCACACCTGGATTTGGGGATCCTCTGCCATTCCTCCTTGCAGATCCTCTCCAGTTCTGTCAGGTCTCCAGTTCTGTCAGCCATTTTTAGGTCTCTCCAGAGATGCTTAATTGGGTTTAAGTCAAGGAATGTAAACATCCCTTGTAATAGAAAAAAGCATGACAGGTTCTCCTAAATATGAGATCTGGGGTCAAAAAGTCCTCAGATCTCATATTTGGACTTAAATGCAAAAAAAAAATAAAAATTGTCATTTGAAAAAATGAGACCACCATTATCGTAAACACGACCAGCCCCTTGAAAACATGGTTACCTCGGTTGTGGCAGCAGCTGCTGCTGTTAGAGATATCCATCTTCAAAGTGCCGACGTATATGTACAGGAGTCGGTCAGTAAGTGGTTAAGATCATTTTTGTATATGACTACTAATTTGGGGTTATTATGTAAACCTTTTTGGTTTACCTGCAGTGTTCTGTTTTATAGCGCTGAATAAGTGTTGGTCCCCAAAACACTCCATTCCATTTACCTTGCAACAGCACCATTCTCTTGGTATCCTCATTCAAAGCTTCTTTGCATTTATTTCCTGTGTAGGGGATTAGACAATTATACCTCCTTTCTTTTTTGCATGTTGAGCCATCCCCTCACTGCCCCTTTGTTATTCTCTAGGTTAGATCGGTGACTTAATCAGATCAGTGTAAAAAAACAGAGTGCTTTTGTAATCTACCTGCTTGTCTTCACAAAGCTCTGCCCATTGACGACCTCCTCTCTGCCTAACAATGCTATCAGAACACTCAGATACACCTCCCCCTCTGTGTAAAGTGCCCTAGTGCTGTATATTGGCCAGCAGTTTAGGATACTGATAGGTATACACAGAACTTGGGGGTGTCATACTTTCTCTATACATTTGCTTGACTCTCCTTACTTACAGGTATTAATAAATATTGAATTTATTATTCTCCTCAATCTTCACTAGGGAATCGGGGGGCTTCAGTAACCAAAACTGCAGTGTTTATCCTCATGACACATCACAGGAAGCACCTCCATGGTTAACGGAGGACAGAATTAAAATGAGACTTGGGAAATTTAACATTAATAAATCACAGGGACCAGATGGCTTGCATCCGAGGGTACTTAGGGAACTGTCAGGTAATTGCCAGACCATTGTTCCTAATTTTTACTAACAGTCTACTGACTGGAATGGTACCAGGTGATTGGAGAAAAGCCAATGTAGCATCAATATTTAAAAATGGCCCAAAATACATCCCTGGGAATTATAGACCAGTTAGCCTAACATAGTATGCAAGCTCTTGGAGGGGATGAGAAGGGACTATATACAAGATTTTAGTAAGGAGAACGGTATCATTAGCAGTAATCGGCATGTATTCATGAAGAATCGTTCTTGCCAAACCAATCTATTAACCTTCTATGAGGAGGTAAGTTGCCATCTAGATAAAGGAAGGCCTGTAGACGTGGTGTATCTGGATTTGACAAAAGCATTTGTCACCGTTCCCCATAAACATTTACTGTACAAAATCAGGTCCGTTGGCATGGACCATAGGGTGAGTACGTGAATTTGAAAACTGGCTACAAGGGTGAGTTCAGAGGGTGGTGATAAATGGGGAGTACTCGGAATGGTCAGAGGTGGGTAGTGGGGTCCCCCAGGGTTCTGTGCTGGGACCAATCCTATTTATTTTGTTCATAAACGACCTGGAGGATGGGGTAAACAGTTCAATCTCTGTATTTGCAGACTTCTCTGCAGGATGTGGAAACCTTGCAAAAAGTAAAATAATGCATTTTGGTGGCAAAAATATGAATGCATCTATACACTGGGGGAAGAACCTCTGGGGGAATCTAGGATGGAAAAGGACCTGGGGGTCCTAGTAGATGATGCATTAAAAAGGGGATCAACTCCAGAGATAAAATAATTCTCCTGCTCTACAAGACTCTGATCTGGCTGCACCTAGAGTATGCTGTCCAGTTCTGGGCACCAGTCCTCAGGAAGGATGTACTGGAAATGAAGCGAGTACAAAGAAGGGCAACTAAGCTAATAAAGGGTCTGGAGGATGTTAGTTCTGAGGAAAGGTTACGAGCACTGAACTTATTCTCTTCGGAGAAGAGACGCTTGAGAGGGGATATGATTTCAATTTATAAATACCGTACCGGTGACCCACAATAGGGATAAAACTTTTTTGCGGAAGGGAGTTTAACAAGACATATTGCCACTCATTAAAATTAGAAGGAAAGAGATTTAACCTTAAACTGTGTAGAGGGCTCTTTACTGTAAGAGCGGCAAGGATGTGATATTCCCTTCCACAGGCGGTGGTTTCAGAGGGGAGCATCGATAGTTTCAAAAATCTATTAGATAGGCACCTGAACGGCCACAACATACAGGGGTATACATTGCAATACTGACATATAATCACACAAATAGGTTGGACTTGATGGACCTGTGTCTTTCTTTTTTCAACCTCACCCACTATGTATCTACGTAACATTTTCAGGAAGTGAGAGGCCACCATGCAGAATTCAGAAATAAGCAAGTAAGGTTGTCCCTGAAGAACAAGAAGAAGCTGATTGTCTGGCTTTGATTAGACTTTCTAAGCGATACAAAGCGATATACAGAAAATGAATAATGTTAAAAATAAAGATATTTTACATATAATAGAAAAATTTTCATTTTTGACTGGACTTCCACTTTTAACACTACCTTACCCATTGTGTATCATTTTGTTGTAGCACAGTGGGTGGGACACAGGCAGAGAGGGGCAGCACAGCAGCTATTCTCTGCTGAACCTTATCCTGCAGTTAGAATCGGGAAACATTAAAGAATGAGCTTTTATTTTGCAAGTTATCCTGGGGTGGAGCTTTAATAAATGCCTATATACTTTTGTATGTCTGAGAGTGCAAATCATAACATTGGGCATTGCCTTCTCTAGGGGTGGAGGTGCTCATAATTTTTCTTTCTTTCCTTTAACAGGTGTCATGATTAAAAAAATATAAAGTCAAGACCGTTTTACGGTCTTTAAAGGCATGTATGTCTGCATCTTTTATGACGTCTCATATTTCAGATAGTTAGAATGAAGGTATTTAGACATCTTACAGGGAATGTGACAGGAAATAGGAAACAGAACTCTTAGCAAAGGAATTATGCAGTACATTGGTACTGACATGAAGAACTTCACACTGGATGCTTTTGACATGGAGCCTTCAGTATCTTAAACACGTTTTAAATCTTGTTTATCTCTACATCCCTGACCTCTAACTCTACCCCTTCAATAAAGTGTTACTAAACCTAAAAACGTTTTTTACCTTAATGCAAACATTTTCAGTGTCCCTGTGCCCCCCTCCTGTGTGAAGGTGAAGAGTGGGGAGAAGAGATCAGCGCTATGCAGGGCTGCAACTTTTCTCCCCTTCCTCTTTACACAGAAATCGAGCAGCAGCAGGAGCCATTGGCTCTTGCTCCTGTCAATCAGACGGGTCTAAGTCCTGCTGTGTAAGTCTATGGAGCGCGGCTCCGTAAAAATAGAGCTCAGGAGCGCGGGGACTACCTCTCCCCATAGCCAGCGGCAGGCTACGGTTGTCCCGCAGAAGAGGAGGAGCCGTGATCGCAACCAGGGACCCCAGAAGAGGGGGATCGGGGCCGCTCTGAGTGATACCACTGCACATAGCAGGTAAGTATAGCATGTTTGTTATTTTAATTTTAAAAAAATTGAGTTTAGTAACACTTTAAGCTACTTAAAGGAGTTATAAAAGCAGAAGGTTTTTTATCTTGATGCATTCTATGCATTAAAGGGGTTGTAAACCCTCAAGGTTTTTCACCTGAATGCATTCAGGTGAAAAACCTTCTGTAGTGCAGCAGCCCCCCTTTTACTTACCTCCAGCTGCTGTCTCGGGCCCTCATTGGATAGATTGATAGCAACAGGAGCCTTTGGCTCCCTCTGCTGTCAACCAAAGCCAGTGACACGGGAGCCAGGGGGTGGGGCTATGAGAGTCCTGCTGCTGCGTCCATTGACATGGACAGCAGGACTCTCAGCAGAATCCGGATCTCCACAGGGGCACTCGCGAAAAGAAGGAGCCAGGTGTGCCGCTGGGGGACCCCAGAAGAGGAGGATCGAGGCCGCTCTGTGCAAAACTCTTGCACATAGGAGGTAAGTATGACATGTTTTTTATTTAAAAAAACAACCAAAAAAAAAAACTGACCTTTACAACCCCTTTTAAGAAAAAAAAGCTTTTGTGTGTAGCAGCCTCCCCAGCACCCCCCTAATTACTTACCTGAGCTCCATCTCTCTCCAGCGATTTCCCGGAATGTCTAAGCCTCCTGATTGGCTGAGACCACAGCAGCAGCACCATTGGCTCCTGCGGCTGTCAAAGTCAGTCAGCCAATCAGTGGAGAGAAGGTGCGGAGACGGCCCATGTCTGAATGGACACACGAAGCTGTGACTCAGTTCGGGTGCCCCATAGAAAACTGCAGACTGTGGTGGGCACTTGATAGGAGGGAGGGGCAAGGAGAAGCAAAGCGGGACCTGAAGAAAGGAGGATATGGGCTGCTCTGTGCAAAACCAACATCAGAGGGTAAGTATAACATTTTTATTTTTAAAACGAGACTTTACAATCACTTTAACTTTTCCCTCATCTGTACCGCAAAACTTAACCTAACCACTGAACTGAACCCTGTGGGCTCTTTTAAACCTGTGCAGTGCATTACCCCAATGCACAAAGTTGTGTTGCTTTAAGGCTATTTCTTTTATTTTGAATGGGCTGCCAAAGCCCCCCAGCGCGCTTGCAGGCTTGTAGCAACACACTAATGCATCTTATAATACCATGCTTTAGGGCAACTCAAAGCCATGAACAAAATTGCCTTTTTTTTGTTAAATATAGAGTTTTTCCCATCTGGCTCCTACTCTTACTACTGCTTTCCTGGTACTACAGGAAAGTGTTAACGGTGGACACTGCAGTCTCATGCCAATCCATTAGAAGGGAGGAGCAGAGGAGTGCTTTGCAATGGTAGGCTGTGGGGTTGTGTGCTTCTGTTGATGTACACAGTGTAGAAAGACGGCTCTAGTCCTTGCATGCAAGGGTGACGACATAGGTGCTGCAAGTGAAAGGACCCATCCTAAAACAGGAAATCGTGGGCCGTGACCAAGGCACCAGTTTAAACTGGAACATAGGCAAGGATTAAAAGATAAAGCCGCATACTCAGTAAGTGATTACATCAGCTGCTGAAAGTGCTTAAAAACTGAGGGTTCAATATCACTTTAACCTTTTTAAAGAATATCCAAAACTAAGAAAAAAAAGTAATATATTGCAGCTTACTATTCCTGAGATGTGAATGCATTTTTTTTTTTTCATCAAGTATCTGTTCTTGCACAAAGCGGCGTATCCTTGTTCATTCCCTTGAGGTGAACTGAAAAAAACCCCAATCTCCTCTTTTTTTTAATATTCTATCTTTGGTGAACTACTACTTCCCCTCTCATGTAATCAAGATGATTAAAGAGAAAACAATTTTTCATCTAAATCAGGAAAGCCTGGGTGAAAACCATGGGTTTTTCCATAGATACAGTGGAGCAATTGAGCGTAGCCATCCAGGGACAGGAAATGTTTTATTTTCACAATTACCAGGTAAAATAAAAGCATATTGGCTTAAAAAGGAAACCACTGCAGTCACATCTAAAGGATGGTAAGCAGCAATATATTACATTTTTGCGTTCAGGGTTAGATGCACTTTAACCCTAAAACTAAACTGAGTGAAGAAATGTCATCCGCACACCAAGGATTCCTCAAAAGGGTTCAAAACTTTAGGTTAAGGTCACATGATACACATACGGCAGCATTTCGGAGCCATGCAGGGCCCCTACATCAGGAAAGTGACAATGTGCAATGTAAATCGCCAAGTATTTAACAAATTCACCAATCGGTGATCTAAAGACCCCACCGTTACTTTTTCCCCAAATCCCCAAATCCTCACTAAATTGAATAGGTACGATGCCCGGCGGGTGTGGAGAGGCGACTCTTTGTACATCTTGCTGCATGTATGCGTTCCTTGATCATCCGATCGAGGGCGAATACTGCTGTGCAAAATGTAAGCACATTGTTTCCCTGGAAGCCCAGGTTCTGAATCTGGGGAAGCAACTGTCAGCACTGAGAAGTCCCTCCATACTAAAGGAGAGCCAGGAACGTACACGGCAGGTGCCGGCAGGGGCCAGCACAGAGGCGGGTGGAGACAAAGAGGTGCAGGCACTAGCAAAGAGTAGATGGGTGACAGTCAGGAGGGGTAGAGGGTGAAGTGCCCGAGAGGCCGATCCAGGACTGGAGCATCCCAATAAGTACGCTCCATTGAGTGACATTGGTGAAACCAGTCAGGGACCAGCACTGCTGGAGCTGAGGGTCTCTCCTAGCTGCCAGGGGAAGAACTCCTCCAATGAGAGTGGGGGGGGGCAGTAAAGGGAAAGGAAAGACAGATTCTGGTGGTAGGGGACTCAATTCTTAGAAGGACAGAGAGGCCAATCTGTAACAAAGACCTGAAGTGCCGAACAGTATGTCTACCGGGCGCTCGGGTTCGGCATATCACGGATCTTGTGGACAGATTACTGGGAGGGGCTGGGGAAGACCCGGCTGTCATGGCGCACGTTGGCACCAATGACAAAGTCAGAGGCAGATGGAGTGTCCTAAAGAACGATTTTAGGGACTTAGGAGTTAAATTGAGGAAAAGGACCTCCAAGGTAGTATTCTCAGGAATACTACCGGTACATCGAGCCACACCAGAAAGGCAGAGGGAGATTAGGGAAGTAAACAAGTGGCTGAAGAGCTGGTGTAGTAAGGAGGGGTTTGGGTTCCTGGAGGACTGGGCCGACTTCTCAGTCGGTAACCGGTACTATAGAAGGGACGGACTGCACCTAAATGAGTAGGGTGCAGATCTGCTGGGAATGAAGATGGCCAAAAAGTTAGAGGGGTTTTTAAACTAGGCGATGGGGGGGAGGGTCCAGAGACAGAGATAGCCAGCGCGGAAGATATTCCAGAGAGTAGTATTGGGGGCATTAGTGGTAGGTTAACCAAAGCACAAAAACACAAGATGAGTATAGTAGCAAGTCCTAGTTGCAATCTCGAAACACCCAATACGAGGACAATATGCGACCGGTCTAAAATATGTGGCATGTTCACCAATGCCAGGAGCATGGCGGACAAGATGGGTGAACTAGAGATACTGTTGTACAAGGAGGATTTGGATTTTGTGGGAATTTCAGAGACCTGGTTTAACAGCTCTCATGATTGGCTGACAAACATTCAAGGGTATACCCTATACCGCAAGGATAGAGAGGGTAAAAAAGGGGGAGGGGTATGCCTATATATCAAGAATAATGTACAAGCGAATGTGAGAGATGACATCACTGAAGGAGCTATAGAGGAGGTGGAATCTTTATGGGTAGAGCTCCAAAGGGATGAAGCTAAGGGGAAAATAATACTACTGGGAGTATGCTATAGGCCCCCTAACCTGAGGGAGGAAGTGTAGACGGATGTTCTATCACAAATTGGATTGGCAGCAAGGATGGGAAGTGTTATCATAATGGGGGAGTTTAATTATCCAGACATAGACTGGGCGGAGGGAACCGCGCATTCATTTAAGGCTCACCAGTTCCTTAATGTCTTGCAGGACAATTTTATGGGTCAGATGGTAGACGCACCAACTAGAAATAAAACATTACTGGATCTACTGATTACCAACAATACAGACCTGATCACGGATGTGGAAATACGGGGCAATTTAGGTTACAGCGATCACAGGTCAATTCGTTTCAGTATAAATCACACAAATAGGAAACATGAAGGGAACACAGAGACCCTAAATTTCAAAAGAGCCAACTTCCCTAAACTACAAACCTTGCTAAAAGGCATAAATTGGGATAAAATATTAGGAACAAAGAATACGGAGGCGAGATGGGTTTGCCTTAAGAGCATATTAAATAAGGGCATTAGCCAATGTATCCCATTGGGTAATAAATTTAAAAGAGCGAACAAAAATCCTGGATGGCTTAACCCCAATGTAAAAATGCATATAAAAGCAAAGGAGAAGGCCTTCAAAAAATACAAGGTTGAGGGATCATCCTCAGCATTCAGACTTTATAAAGAATGCAACAAGAAATGTAAGGGTGCAATTAGGACGGCTAAGATAGAACATGAAAGACACATAGCAGAGGAGAGCAAAAAAAATCCCAAGAAATTCTTTAAGTATGTAAACCGTAAAAAAGGGAGGACAGACCATATTGGCCCCATAAAGAATGAGGAAGGACATCTGGTTACAAAGGATGAGGAGATGGCGAAGGTATTGAATTTATTCTTCTCCTCAGTCTTCACGAGTGAATCGGGGGGCTTCAGTAACCAAAACTGCAGTGTTTATCCTCATGACACAACACAGGAAGCACCTCCATGGTTAACAGAGGACAGAATTAAAATTAGACTTGAGAAACTTAACATTAATAAATCACCGGGACCATATGGCTTGCATCTGAGGATACTTAGGGAACTCAGTCAAGTGATTGCCAGACCGTTGTTTCTAATTTTTTCAGACAGTCTATTGACTGGAATGGTACCAGCTGATTGGAGAAAAACCAATGTAGCACCAATATTTAAAAAGGGCCCAAAATACATCCCTGGGAATTACAGACCAGTTAGCCTAACATCAATAGTATGTAAACTCTTGGAGGGGATGATAAGGGACTATATACAAGATTTTAGTAATAAGAACGATATGATTAGTAGTAATCAGCATGGATTCATGAAGAATCGTTCTTGCCAAACCAATCTATTAACCTTCTATGAGGAGGTGAGTTGCCATCTAGATAAAGGAAGGCCCGTAGATGTGGTGTATCTGGATTTTGCAAAAGCATTTGACACAGTTCCCCATAAACGTTTACTGTACAAAATAAGGTCCGTTGGCATGGACCATAGGGTGAGTACATGGATTGAAAACTGGCTACAAGGGCGAGTTCAGAGGGTGGTGATAAATGGGGAGTACTCAGAATGGTCAGGAGTGGGTAGTGGGGTTCCCCAGGGTTCTGTGCAGGGACCAATCCTATTTAATTTGTTTATAAACGACCTGGAGGATGGGATAAACAGTTCAATCTCTGTATTTGCAGACGATACTAAGCTAAGCAGGGCAATAACTCCGCAGGATATGGAAACCTTGCAAAAAGACCTGAACAAATTAATGGGGTGGGCGACTACATGGCAAATGAGTTTTAATGTAGAAAAATTTAAAATAATGCATTTGGGTGGCAAAAATATGAATGCAATCTATACACTGGGGGGAGAACCTCTGGTGGAATCTAGGATGGAAAAGGACCTGGGGGTCCTAGTAGATGATGGGCTCAGCAATGGCATGCAATGCCAAGCTGCTGCTAATAAAGCAAACAGAATATTGGCATGCATTAAAAAGGGGGATCAACGCAAGAGATAAAACGATAATTCTCCCACTCTACAAGGCTCTGGTCCGGCCGCACCTGGAGTATGCTGTCGAGTTCTGGGCGCCAGTCCTCAGGAAGGGTCTGGAGGATCTTAGTTATACTTGCCTCCACTGTACAGTTTGTTTCGCACAGAGTGGCCCTGAACACCGACTTCTGGGGTCCCTCGGCAGCTCCTCCATTTTTCCGATAACCCCCTAGGAGAAGCGCTCTCCCGTGGGGTTACCTTGCGGACGCGCTCCCAAATCCAGCATTTGCGTCCATAGACACGAATGCCGAGCTCGGCCCCGGCCCCGGCGCCCGTGTCATTGAATTTAATTGACAGCAATGGGAGCCAATGGCTGCACTGCTATCAATCTATCCAATCAAGAGCCGAGAACCCCGGGCAAAGGAAGAGCGTGTCTCCGCCAGGTGAAAATCCAGGGCTCAGGTAAGTAAAACGGGGGTATGGGGGCGCCAGTGACTGCCAGGTGTTTTTTTACCTTAATGCATTGGATGCATTAAGATGAAAAAACACAAGGGTTTACAACCCCTTTAATATGTGGTGAAACCTTTGCTATGCTGATGATATTTCTTCACTCTGTCTACGGTTTCCAGCCTGTGTTCATTACAGCACCCAGCATTAGTGAACAGCCATTTTTAGGAATGTGGAATATTGCGTTTGGGCTAAAACTAAACTGGGCACTTAGAAAAGTGTATTCATAAAGGTAATTTTTTTTTCTACATTTGTGTCTTGCAGTGGGCAAACGCACAAAGTGTGTATATTAATTTGCAACTCTCCACCATATCTCCTTCCTGCTGTAGAGAGCACAACCTATTCTGGTTACACTACGGAAAACCTTGTCCAGAAGATTGGGGAGGTAAACAAAATGTTATTGGTTTGGCTTGATTGAGAAGCACCATGTTTGATGTCATCTTGTTTCTCTAGTATTCATGAATGTTCCTTTTTTTTTTTTTTTTTTTCAGAGAGGAATCCACTTCTCTATAATTTCTCCTCGAAAGCTGCCAGCTCTGAGGACTCTATTTGAGAAAGCTATGCCAGTGGGTACTATTATGGAGCCCCAGCCAAAGGATTATAGCCAGGATCCTCGTCACATGATACTGGTTCGAGGAATGATCCTTCCAGGTTGGTGAGCTGGTTCTTTGTGTCACATCTAGGATGTGTTAGGTGTTTTCCAAATATGTAGATAGAAAAAAGGACTTTAAATGTGCTCCCAAATGAACTGACACAATACAAACCAGTTAAAATACACAATATTTGTTACACAAAATCGTAAAACAATATTCCTCTTTTCATAAGAATTATAATCCTAAAAACCAGCACTGATCCAACAGGTAATCTAGCGGTCCCCCAACACACTCCCCCAGGATAGTACGACCAAAAGGAGGGGCAATCATTCTGCTGTAAGGAACCCTTGGGATAGGTGCCAGGGGGAGATGCCAAACAGGCAGGAGACACCAGGACATGAAGTGAACAGTTGTAAATATTCCAAATTTCCTATTACTCAAAAAACAAATGACATTAATAATACAATAAGACTCAGATTTCTCCCACAAAGGGAGGGATCAAACACTGGGTACACTGTTCATTAGATTGCACAGTACACACATTAAGGTGAAAGTTACCAAGGAGAAACAATATGGTCCTATGGAACCCATTACAGAATAGACAAAAGCTATGTAAAAAAAACGCCCCCCCCCTCTTTTTAAGCATGTCACAAATCTAAAGGAAAAGTCTAACCCCCAACTATACAATTATCATACAATAAGGTACCTCCGCTTGAATCTCCGCTTGTTCCGTGTGCAAAGTGGTCATCCGCATATGCATAAAACTCTCCAATGTCCAGCCTTAAATAAATCTTGCAGGTAGCTGCAATAGGGAGGACGCAAAACAGTGTGAGGAGTGGGGAAGGCAACAACTGTCTCCCCCCCCCCCCCCCCCCCGCTTTCTTCCCTACATATGGGTATTCTCCCACACCGTTGCATTCTTTAAGTTCTTTTCCTGCCTGACATCCATTCCAGTTCCTGTGGGATCAAGCTCTCCAGCTCTGGACAGCATTGGGGGCCACCCCCAGGCACATGCGCTAGGGGGAAAGCAGAGGCGCTAATTGAGGGAACCCCAGGGATCCAGATGCAAATAGAAAACCTGTGTTTGGAATACACAACCAGCTGACACCACAAGGGCGGCAGTGCTCAGGCCTCTGCTCTCCCCAAATGACACCCCAGACAACAGAGACCCAAGCCAATCACAATCTACACATTGACAGTAATGAAAACATATATATTATAAAAAGTAATCCAAATTTATAGAGACTATGCAGCAGTAAGAAACGGCAACAGGGAGAATTCAAAAGGACTCCATTATATCACAAAAATCAGCTAATCTAAGAAAGGGTTATAGCTAACCTTCTCATTAAGCCCAGGTTTAACTGTAGCCTTGAGAGTATAGATCCAACTTGTCTCTATCTGTAAAAAATTGTTTTGTTTTTTTTTTTTCTTATCAAACCCCCCACCTCATTGATAAAGGTGTACTTTTGCTAGTGCTGCAAATTTGAAAGTTGAATATGCATGATGTGCCGCAGAATGTCTTGCGACTGGGTTCTCCAAATTACCAGATGATCTGTCCTGTACATGAGTTTTTATCCTTTAACTAAACATGTGTTTAGTTTTCCCTACGTAAAAGGCATTACAGCTACCAGGGCCAGGTTAAGAACATCGTGGGCCTGGTGCTGAGGATTTTAGTGGGGCTTTTTATAAAAATAAATAAAAATGCAAACAATTTTTTGGTTTAACAAATTAAATAGAGAGAGGGAGGATGAAGGAGAGAAAGGGGATGAGCGAGGGGTAAGGGAGGTAGGATGAGCGAGGGGTTGAGGTATAAGGGAGGGGGGGATGAGAGAGAGAGGATGCGACAGCCCGGCTAAGGCAAGTGACCGAAAGCACAGAACCCGAAAGGAAGACCGGGTGAAGCTGGAAGCGCCCGGGACCCGCCGGATTGATTACGGCGCAGCGCTGGAGGGCTCAGTCTGACTGGTAAGTGTACCCTAATGTGCTAATATGCTGTGCATACTTGTACGTTATGGATAACCTACCTAAGGGCCTCTAAAAAGTAGTAATGTTAGCGAAGTTTACTACCACTTTAATATCACAGGATTCCAGGAGCCTCTCATGGGGCCCCTTTCTGACACGGTGGCCCTTGGGCAGTGCCCAGGTGCGCAGTTGCCAACATTTCAAAAATATTTTCAGGGATGCTTGTGGGAGGTATGACAGTGGGCAGTATGTACAGGAGATGAGTTTGGGGGGTATGACAGTGGGCAGTATGTACAAGTGAGGAGGATGAAAGAATCTGTTAAGGAAAAATGTAAAGTTTGTTTGTGGAAGGATGTTTAGGGACTGCGTGGTGGTTAATCGGGCCCTACATGGATTGATTAATTGGCTTAATTTCAATGACCAGCCATATTCGATTTTATGTATGGGCTAGCTGGTTGTACACAAGTCAATCTATTAATCGACTTGAGTACAACCAGCCTGTCAGGTTTTTCCCAAAACAATCAGTGCTGCCAACTATAGTTAGCAACACTGATCATTGTATTGTGTGGGTAGGGAAGGCTCCTCACTGGCAGAACACAATAACACTGCGAGAGTGATTCCCCCATTCACAGGTCAGCAGGTGAAAGGGTGTGTGAGGACAGGCTGGGGAGCGAGGTCTGTCAGCAGGGGAGTGTGAAGTGGTAATGGAGGGATATCAGTCAGCGGGTGGGGGGATTAGGGTCTGTCATCTGCAGGTTGGGAAATGGTCATGTGTGATATACGTTGATGGGAAGCGGCTAACATGGAAAGTGGCCGGGGAGTGACCTGGTTGGTGGAGAGTGTGAAATAGATGATGTGTTTCAAGTTTCTTTCACATTTGCGGTAGTGCTTGCTGCCCTCTGAAAGAGTGATCTGTGGTGGATTGCTTTTCAATGAGTGGTATAGCAGCAGCTGACAGGCGTTCGTTTTTTTTTTTTTTTGTTTTGGTTTTGTTTTTTTTGTTTTTTTTTACATTGCTGAATGGTATTTTTACATTATTGATCTATGCTGCTACTGCAAGCGAGTTTGGCTTCCAGTTGCATAGTGGCCCCGTTGAAATCAATAGGCTGTCAAACTCTGCAGGCTCCAAGCTGTCCATTGAGCTTAGTGACAATAAGTGAGGAAAGGCACTGTGAGCTCATCCTCTGCCTGCTGCAAACAGAGTGTGCCAGCTTGTATTTACACTGGCCGCTCTGTATATAGCTT
Organism: Lithobates clamitans; assembly: GCA_037952925.1. Classification (NCBI taxonomy): domain Eukaryota; kingdom Metazoa; phylum Chordata; class Amphibia; order Anura; family Ranidae; genus Lithobates; species Lithobates clamitans. The sequence continues at coordinate 1,507,137 of JBBGZY010000563.1, forward strand.
CTGACAGGCTGCGCAAGGAGCCCCTTATCTCCGGAACCATAGATGATAGGAGCCCTAAATGACCAGTGGTGGGGTAAGTCTTCAGCTACCTACCCCCCAAATGTGGGGTCTCTGTGACCGCTGTTCGCCTAGCCACGACCCTCAAAGTTGATCTTTTTTTTTATTTAATTTTTTATTGTGATTTTTTTGGGCAAATGGGCCTATCTTAAGGTAAGGGGTCTGGAGCTGCAGCTCCAATAGCCCCTATGTTAATCCGGCCCTGACAGCTACATGTGTGTAAATATACAGCTCCCAAGGTCTCGCAATTCACAAAATGTCATTATTGAAACTTCTCGTGTTGGGTAAAATTACTTCCCTCCTTGAGTCAATACATTTACAGTATGCGCACTTGCCCCACCTAATAGGGATCCTGTAGGAGGGATTTGCACAGATCTACAAACCCCAGGTCACAGACAAAGTTTTGTCTGTGACCTGATTTCATAATCATCCAGGACCTTACGTTATTTCAGAAGGTGCTACACTGCATGTTAGTCAACAATGCAGATGATCCAGGTGCACAGACATTTGTGTAATACTGCACTGGACTCTTGCCTTAGCCTGACTTTGACAGTCATGTGCAGGGTTATTTGGCTTAAGAGCTCACCTGCCAATCAGGCAGACCTTTAAGAAGACCCTAAATGAGCTCCTCTTTATTGGGTTCACTCATGATGAGATGATCAAACATGCTGCTTGGACAAGATTACTGATTTCCTCCAATCTCGCAAGGCAAGAAACCTGTAATGCGATAGAACCCATTTTGTTTCTGTTAACAAGTGTTTTATTCTTTCCCAAAGGCCTCCTTAAAGTTCTCATCCTTCTAAGTCAAATTATTTGGCTAGGCCTATGAGGCTTTGGCAATCAAAACTCCAAAACTTGCAGATAAGCCCTCCTCTGCAATCCCCAAACCCTTTGTAGTACCCAAGGCATATTTTACTTGACATGGACTTTTGGCTCAAACACATCTTAGACAGCAGACACCTGAGCTTGAGAGGCAGTTCTAGTTCAGTCCTGAAATATTTTTTTGTTTGTGTTCAGAAGATCTTTTATTCTGCTGTATACAGCTAATGGAGGTAAGTTATACACAAACTGACAGTGGGGTTGTGATTCATGTATATGCACAATGCATCTGTTTTGTGGCGGAAAAGCTGGAGTTCTACTTTTAAGTGCTGAATATCTCAAAATAAAAATATTTAACACAATAAATAACGCATGAATTGACTTTTGAGATACCGCATGCCTCATTTTAAGGCAAAAATGAATGAGGTATTTATCTCTTGGTAAATTGACCCCTCAGTGAGCAAATGCTGTGCATTTTGTTGAGGTACAAATTCTTCTGGAGTATACAGATGTCTGGCCAGATTTTTTCCAAACCTCCAGTGCAATACCTGATACCTGTTTGGTTGAGGCATGTGGCAATTAACATCTAAAAAGTGACTCACCCTTTGTGGAATTAGGGCTATACCATAGAACCAGTAGGGGGGAGGGTTGATCTGTTCCCTTCTCTCCTCATATTTCCAGACCACACTCTTAAAGAGGTTGTTCACTCTGGAGAAAAAAAATAAATAAAATGACACTTGCCTATCCAGGGGTCCGGCACCATCCTCACCCGGGCTAGGTCTCACTAGCATTCGGCATCCTAACTGTGGGCCTACTTTTGGCTTCACAGCTGGCTGCCCACTGGGAGTGGGCGAGCCACGCTGCGCTTTTTGAATGGGCATGCAGTCTTCTGAGACATGTCCCTGAAAACTGCGGGGTGGGAGCAGGAGTGGGAGTGGGTACCTATCAAAACTAGGTACCGGCTCCCCCCAAAAAAAAAAAAAAAAACTAAAAATGATATGCCAAATCAAATCAGCAGGGGAAGAGGACTTAAAAGAGCACTTCCCCCTTTGGGTGCAGTTCCGCTTTAGGCTGGCCGTACAGTGATCGAAACTCTGCCAGTTCAGCAGGTCCTGGCCGAAATTCATCGGTGTTGTGATTGTCCCCAATAACAGAAGGTGATCATTTGATCAACTTGTATCGTTGGAATACAGTTGTGCTCATAAGTTTACATACCCTGGCAGAACTTATGATTTCTTGCCCATTTTTCAGAGAATATGAATGATAAGAGAGAAAAAAAGTATCCTTCACTCATGGTTCGTGTTTGTCTGACGCCATTAATTATCAGTCAATTGTCTTTTTAAATCATAATGGCAACAGAAACTGCCCAAATGACCCTGATCAAAAGTTTACATACCCCAGTTCTTAATACCGTGTATTGCCCCCTGTAACATCAATGACAGGTTGAAGTCTTTTGTGGTATTTGTGGATGAGGCTCTTTATCTTCTCGGATAGTAAAGCTGCCCATTATTGGCAAAAAGCTTCCAGTTCCTGTAAATTCTTGGGCTGTCTTGCATGAACTGCACGTTTGAGATCTCCACAGAGTGACTCTAAGATATTGAAGTCGGGAGACTGTGATGGCCACTCCAGAATCTTCACTTTATTCTGCTGTAGCCAATGACAGGTCGACTTGGTCTTGTGTTTTGGATCATTGTCATGTTGGAATGTCCAAGTACGTCCCATGCGCAGCTTCCTGCCTGATGAATGCAAATGTTCCTCCAGTATTTTTTGATAACATACTGCATTCATCTTGCCATCAATTTTGACCAAATTTCCTGTACCTTTTGTAGCTCGCACATCCCCAAAACATCAGCGATCCACCTCCGTACCTTTCATCATAGGCCTTGTTGACTCCTCTCCAAATGTAACGTTTATGGTTGTGGCCAAAAAGCTCAATTTTGGTCTCATCACTCCAAATGACTGTGACAGAAGGTTTAAGGCTTGTCTTTGTACTGTTTGGCGTATTGTAAGCAGGTTACTTTGTGGCATTTGCGTAGTAATGGCTTTCTTCTGGCGACTCGACCATGCAGCCCACCTTTCTTCAAGTGCCTCCTTATTGTGCATCTTGGAACAGCCACACCACATGTTTTCAGAGAGTCTTGTATTTCAACTGAAGTTATTTGTGAGTTTTTTCTTTGCATCCCGAACAATCTTCCTGCCAGTTGTGGCTGAAATTTTAGTTTGTGTACCTGACTGTGGTTTGGTTTCAACAGAACCTCTCATTTTCCACTTCTTGATTAGAGTTTGAACGCTGCTGACTGGCATTCTCAATTCCTTGGATATCTTTTTATAATCCTGTTTTATACAGTTCAACTACCTTTTCCCAAAGATCCTTTGACCATTCTTTTGCTTTCCCCATGACTCAGAATCCAGAAACGTCAGGCAGCACTGGATGAAAGATGCAGGGATCTGTCAGGAGTCCAGAAACCTATTGGTCTTTTATAAACACACACTAATTACAAGCAAACACATCACAGGTGAGAATGGTTACCTTTAATAGCCATTCAAACCCCTTTGTGTCAACCTGTGTGCATGTTATCAGACCAAAATCACCAGGGTATGTAAGCTTTTATTCAGGGTCATTTTGGTAGTTTCTGTTGCCATTATGGTTTAAAAAGAGTAAACATGACCGTGTTGCAGAGACCTTGGAAGGAGGGGGTTTGGCTTGTCCCAACCTACATAAATACTTCTTGGCAGCCCAGTTGTCGCATGCACACAATTGGATAGTCTCTGAGTCCAACGCAGCAGTGATTCTGGAGGCAGCATGTTTGGGCTCCTATGAGGCATTGCGGAACTTAATCTATCGTGGACCCTCTGCACCTTTTCACCTGACAGTGGCTATGCGAACTGTCTTGAGGGCATGGACATATCTCACCACATACTCCCCTATGGTTTAACCCGTCACTGTCAGAGTTTGTCAATTCCGGATCCTAGTATCTGGGCAATTAATGGTATTAAATATGTGGATCAGATTTGTACCGGGGGTCGATTGCAGACCTTTGATGGATTGAAGCAGAAATACGAACTGCCTTACTCCTATTTGTTTAGGTTCTTGCAGCTTAGGCATGCTTTTAGTACTCAATTTGAAAACTCTCAAATGGCTTTTTATACTTCGCCTCTGGAAGACTTACTCAGAGACGGATCTGTAACCAAGCTTCTGTCCAACATTTACAAAGCATTGTCACCTTATGTACTCACTGGACTTGAAACTGTTAAGGCCAAGTAGGTGGAGGACTTCTCTGACATGGACATGGAGGACTGGGAAGAGGCGTGGGAATGCTCCTTCACACATTTGGTTTTGGCAATAGACAGACTACTACAGTTTAAGATCATGCATATAGTGTATTACACCCACTCTCACGTCTACATAAAATATACCCGTCTGTCCCAGCTTCGTGCTGGAGGTGTGTTTTCGGCGGGTTTTATTCATGTATTTTGGACCTGTCCTCAAATAAAAAAAATTTTGGAGGGAGGTAGCTACAGTTATTTCCACTGTTACCACCATCCAGATCCCACTGACGGTGGAGGTGTGCCTGATGGGTCTTATTAGTCCATTATGCACGCAAGGCCATTGTACTCCGGTGGAAGTCTTCTGCTGCACCATCCGTCAGTCTCTAAAAATGGTTAATTAACTCTGCCCTCCCATTGTATAAGGCCACTTATCTAGAGGATGTGCTAAGAAATTTCACAAAATGTGGGACATATGGGTGAAATCCCCATCTACAAATGTAGACTCTTTTTAGATGACTAGTAAATATCCGTACAACAATTCAACCATTCCTAGTTAATGGAACTTGTGGTTGTGTTCTAGTTTTATTGGTGGTGTTTTAGTTATGTCTGCCGTTGTACGTTTGAGCCTGAGTATGCCCAATAGGCTCTATTCTGTACCTTAATTGAAATACTGTAATAAAAAGAATTTTCAAAAAAATAAAATAAAAAGAGTAAACAGTGTTGATTGATAATAAATGGCTTTAGCTAAACACTAACCATGAGTGAAAGAAATGTTTTTGTGTTATCATTCATATTCTCTGAAAAATGGCCAAGAAATCATAAATTCTGCCAGCACAACTGTATGTTGTAAATTTTTTTTTCTTGATCGGCTAATTGGCTGCAGCTGCTGGACAGTGTATTCTGACAGCATAGAATCATAGAAGATTGACTGCATTAAAAAGACCAAGTGGTTCATCAAGTCTGCCTTACTAATGGACAGTGGATTCTTCTATTCCTCTAGTGTAGGTAATGGAACCTGTTGGGGTGTGTGTGTGTGTTTTTTTTTTTTTTTTTGTCATAGCGTGAACGCTAAAAAAATAACTGAACTGCCAGCTTTATAATAAATATATATATATATATTTATTATAAACTGGTCTTGTGAGTTGTTTCGTTTTTTTTTTTTTACGCACCTACTTATTTAATCAATAAAATAAGGTCTGTTGATGAAATTATATGTAAATGGTTACATGAGCTGGTTCTCAGAGTAGTGATAAAAAGCTCTTTCTCTAAATGGTTTAAAGTTGTGAGTGAAAAACAAACCACAACATCCGCATAAATATTAAAAGATAATGAGCCGCAAGCAAACATGGACTGATGTATGCAAATCCCAAATAGTATTTGTAAATGTATTTGCACAGCCTCTACAGCAACCTAAAGGGCTAGTTCACACCAGCCAGTGGTGCGCTCTGGCCAGATCAACGTAATGCTGATGTGCCAATCTTGGCGCATTGCACTATTCACTTTTTATTTTTCAATAAACTTTTTTGAAATGTCAGAGGCATTTCATAAGTTCAAATGACCACTGTGTGGTGTGAGGCAGTGGATTGCCTCACAATTCACCATGCTGAAAAAAGTATGGCCTGCTGTACTTTTTTTCACCATACACCTCCCACACAACAGTGGTGTGAACGAGGCACATGAGGAGACGAGGCATTTTGCCTTGCCAAGTGGTGGGGACTACGCTGGAATCGCCCCCCAAAACCGTCCCACCGCATCTGCTGTAATGGTTCACATTTAGTGTATTTTTTACAAGTACATAAATCTAATAAACCATGAAACCTATGCATAAATTAAATGTAAATACATAAAATATACATGATATAGCATCAAACATCTATTTACATTTCACCACGTTTATGCAAATAAGCAAACAAGCTTTTTTTTTAATTTATACGTGATAATGTCAAACATATGCAAAATGAATTGTTCAATTGGTTCATAAATATTGTGATTAATAAAGTGCAAGAATAATGTCCATTATACCAAACAAGGAAGAAACACCTGGTACCAAAGGTACGGTGAAGCACCCCTTAGGGTCGTTAATAGACAGATCAAACCAAGATATGAATTTTATTACAAAATGTCAATAATATACATGTGAGAACAATACATATAAAAAACACAAAAGCCATATCTATTATCCTCATTGATACAATTGTATAGATTAGTCACCATCCTGGTGTGAAAAGGACTGGCGGCGATCGACACAGTGTATATAACACCTTACATGTTACAGACTAAGGGGGTTATTTATGAAAGGCAAATCCACTTTGCACTACAAGTGCAAAGTGCACTTGGAAGTGCAGTCGCTGTAAATCTGAGGGGTAGATCTGAAATTAGGGGAAGCTCTGCTTATTTTATCATCCAATCATGTGCAAGCTAAAATGCTGTTTTTTTTTTTAATTTTCCTTGCATGTCCCCCTCGGATCTACAGCGACTGCACTTTCAGTGCAATTTCAAGTGCACTTTGCACTTGTAGTTTGCATTTGTAGTGCAAAGTGGATTTTCCTTTTGTAAATAACCCCCTAAGAGTCCTTCTTCAGAGGTTTTATGTTATTATTTCAAATGGGTATAGCATTTCTACAAAAAAAGAGTACTCAAGTAAGTTTAACATTAGTGCAAAGTAATTATATCCATAATTATTCAGCTAAACAGCAAAGCATGCAGTGTGTTAACAAGACATGTGATATAAAAAATGAACTAGCTTACGTACATGGCAAATAATTTACATTGGACATTTATCTGAAGGGAATGACTTGATAAGACATATTCATTGGTCATAAAGGCATGCATCTTCCAAGTCCACCAGTTATCCAAACCAGATGGAAAAGCCGGGGCTTGCTTTATTAGGAGGACTCAAAAATGGAACAAAGTGCAGTCAACCACCAAAACTGGACCAATACTGCTATGAATGTTATGAAAAATATATATGGAAAAATGTCCAACAAACAATCAGATTGAAGCGATCAAATGCCCTGGCATCTCAAAGAGTATTTGTGCAGGGCAGAATGTGCTATTACTAATAAAATTGAATAAACCAACCTGGAGAGTGGAATGTGCTTCCTCATAACTGACCGCTCCTACAGCATCTAAAAGATGCACAGGGGCCAGTATGAGAGCATCTGTACAAAGATCACCATCCAATCTCGATGTTAATCGCGATTACTATCAGCTGGTGCAGTAAATGGGAGGGACTATGCGAGCCCATCGCACGGTCCTCCTCCCTGGAGTCCCCCGGCAGCGTGGCGGAGCCCCGCCCCCCAAACGAGGCACGGGACCACATCACACGTCATGACGCCGCCGCCGTGCAATTAGCAACGTCGGCGCCCCAAGATGGACCGCAAACATATGGAGGCCCAAAAGGACCTACTCTGCCAGGAAGTGGGCCCCCCAAACCGCCCTGTCCCACGTAATAGGGAGAAGGGCCTAGGACCCCTGCGCGCCAGGAGCAAATTAGTCCCATCCGGGTCCGCTGCAGGGTAAACAGAAGGATAATATGCCCAAAGACCAACAAATAATTTGTACAAACATAGGGGACACTTATTTTGATATTGATGGTATACAGTGGGGACGGAAAGTTTTCAGACCCCCTTAAATTTTTCACTCTTTGATATATTGCAGCCATTTGCTAAAATCATTTAATTTCATTTTTTTTTTCTCAATGTACACACAGCACCCCATATTGACAGAAAAACACATAATTGTTGACATTTTTGCAGATTTATTAAAAAAGAAAAACTGAAATATCACATGGTCCTAAGTATTAGGCCCTTTGCTCAGTATTTAGTAGAAGCACCCTTTTGATCTAATACAGCCATGAGTCTTTTTGGGAAAGATGCAACAAGTTGGATTTGGGGATACTCTGCCATTCCTCCTTGCAGATCCTCTCCAGTTCTGTCAGGTTGGATGGTAAACGTTGGTGGACAGCCATTTTTAGGTCTCTCCAGAGATGCTCATTTGGGTTTAAGTCAGGGGATATGATCACTTCTCATTTAAAGGGGAAAAAACAAGGAATCTTCATAGTGCAGTATTTAAAGATTCATTAATCCATATGACATTCAAATGACAGGCGGCTGCACGAAGTAAATACAGAAAAGAGAAACGCTCCTATTTTGGCCCCTTTTCACATGGGCTCCTCCGCTAAGCGGTATTTGCTTGCTGAGCAGGGGGATCTCACCGCTGTTCCCCGCTAAAGAGGCAGAAGACAGGTTCGTGTTCGCTCCGCTATGCAGAGCGGACACGGACACACTCCTGCTCTCCTCTATGGGGCAATCAGATGAATACGGACTGCCTGTCTATTTCCATCCGATCTGCTGGATGGATAGGGAATAGATCCACAGTCCATCTGTTTTTGCCGATTGAATCGGATGGTGGCGGGTGTCAGCGGACATGTGTCCGCTGACATCCACCGCTCCATAGAGGAGACTGGAGGGTCCGATCAGGTCTGCCTGAAAAACTGACAGGCGGACCTGATCAGACAGCCTGTGTGAAAGGGGCCTAACTGCTGCTCTCCAGGAATCAGCAGCCAGTGAGCATGTTCAGCTCCACCCAAATTAGATTTAATGTAGTGATGTACTTTAAATTGGTGAACCACATTTAAGGTGGATTAAGTGGCACTGCAATTACATTTACTGTACAAATAAAGTTGTGAATGGCGTGCTCTGGGCCTTGTATTTGGGCCAATTCTGTTTGTTTATTCGTTATAGAGAGGTTGCAATTAAGAGCTCAATCGGTGTTTGCTGATGATGCCAAATTATTTAGAGGAATACATTTGACATGTAGAATAATTACAGAAGGACCTTTAAATACCGGGGGGTTGTGCGGCTATATGGCAGATGAGGTTCAATATTGAGAAATGTAAAGTTATGCACTTGAATTCAAGATGCACATTAAGCTCTGGTTCACACTGCCGCGACTGTGCCCCATTAATGGCAATGGAACTGTTCTAATCGGTGCGACTCAAGTCGCTCCGACTTAAAAAAAAGGTTCCTGCACTACTTTGGGGCGACTTCAACACAACTAGCATTAACTTCTGTTGAAGTTGTATGCAAGCCACGATGACGTTGTGCAACTTTGAAGCCAAGCTGGTTTGAACCAGCACAAAGAGGGGTTCCCCAGGGAGAATCGGTGATGGAAAAGCATCTGGGGGTGCTTGCAGATCACAGACTTAGCAATAGCATGCAATGCCAAGCTATAGCCAACAAAACTAGTACGGATTTCTCATGCATTGAAAAGGGCATATATTGAAGAGCTCAATCAATAATTGTACCCCTTTACAAAACACTGGTTCAACCTCCTCTTGAATATGCAGTTCAGTTTGTTTTTCACCAATCCTCAGGAAAGACGTTGTTGAATTATGGTTCAGTTAAGGGCAACAAAATTATTAATAGGGATGGAGGACCTCAGCTCGATTACATGTATTAACTCTGGAGAACAGGTATTTGAGAAGGAATAAGATTTCAATGTATAAATATATCTAAAGAGGACACTTGGACATGATTTAAAGTTGAGGGCCACCCAAAAAAAAAATTGCACCAAAAATTTGAATTTTTTTTAAAAAAAAAACGTGAAAAAAAAAAAAAGTACTTACCTGAAACCCTTGTTGCTAGACAGTCTTCCTAATCTGCCTCTTCCTATTCCGCGGCATGTAATGTTCCTCGGTGAGCGGCCCCATTCCCTTCCGGGAACTGTGTGTGTTCCCAAAAAACCACGGGGCCATTCACAGAGCGCCACGCCGCTCACGCGTGCGCAGTAGGAAACTGGCAGTGAAGCCACAAGGCTTATTTAGGATGGCGGTGCCGGGAGCCGAGGAACGGGTCGGCCTCGGGCTGCCGACATAGCGGGCACCCAGGGCAGGTAAGTCTACTTATTTAAAGTCAGCAGCTACAGTGTTTGTAGCTGCTGACTTTAAAAAAAAAAATTAGCTGGCCGGAATCCCGCTTTAAGGTTAGAAGAAAGGAGGTTTAACCTTAGATTGTAAAAAGGGTTCTTTACTGTAAGAGCAGTGAAAATGTTGAACTCCCTCCACCAGCAAGTGGCAGTAGCTGAAAGTGTCAGCAACTACTTTTAATTGTCCTCCCCAGGAAGCAGAATATATAGGGCTATGGGAATTGTTAGAAAATAAAAATCACACACAAACACAAACATGTGCATTAGCTGAAGTGGATAATGTGCCTGTCTCATTTTTCAACCTTATAAGCAATGTAACGTAAGGTAAACAATGTATAAGATGTTGCATATCAACAAAGCTTGTACATAGTTGGGTTGAAAAAAAAAGACACCATCTAGTCCTCAACCAGAGGAAAAAATAAATAGAAATCCTCTGTATACACATTCCTATACCCACAGTTGATTCAGAGGAAGGCATAAAAAAACCTTTTGCTCCAACAGGGGGATACAGATATTCCTGGATCAACAATCTATAGTGTTATTACCTATAAATAGTACTACCCTGTTTATATTTTGTGTATCTAGGAATGCATCAAGCTCTACAATCTACTCGCTGTCCGTATTTCAAAACAAATTGGAGACACTGTATAATATATCTGACAAGTATGGCCTAGTTTACACTTGCAGTCTAAGGGTGGTAAAAACTGGCAGTTGAGCTGTGTTTTTACCCCCCCCCCCCCCCCCCCCCAAAAAAAAAAAAATTAAAAAAATAAAAAGCTGAACATGTGTTGTGACTCTTTATAATACCTATAAAGTCCCATAATGTCCTTGATCATGATTGGGATGTAGTGCTGGCGCTTTTTGTGTGTGGCAGTTCAATAATACTAATTGTACATTTAATTCAATTTTTATATTTCCACTTACAGTGGGTGGAGCAGCCAGTGTCCCAGGGGTTCCCCCAAAGCAAACTGTTCCTCAGCAGCAGCATCCTGTTGTACAGTCACAGATGCCATCTGCCCCTACCCACCAGATCTCTCAAGTTTCAGCTCCATACATGGTATGTTTTACAGTACCCAGACCTGTGTCGTTATGCTTCATTTAGTATGATGTTTGCCATTATATTGATATAGACTTCTGTTAAACTAATTTTGTGATTTATGTGGTAGCACTCTGCCCAGGCAAACACCCTGACATCTGCACAAATTGCTGCTCAGTCTGCTGTTGAAGCTGCCAAGATCCAGCAACAGAAGAACACCATGCAAAGGTGTAAGTATTGCATCCGTCAATTAATATTTGAATGTGGCACTTGATTATTGTTCACAAGATTATTGAGCATAAATCATTTGGTGGAGGAGGGATTATGGTTTTGGGGTTGTTTTTCAGGGGTTGGTTTTGGCATCTTAGATCCAGTGAAGGGAACTCTTAAGGCATCAGCATACCAAGCATCATGGACAATTTCATGCTCCCAACTTTGTGGGAACAGTTTTGGGATGGCACATTCCTGTTCCAACATGACTGCACACCAGTGCACAAAGCAAGGTCCATAAAGACATGGATGAGTGAGTTGACTGGCCTGCACAGAGTTCTGACCTCAGCCCAATAGAACACCTTTAGCATGAATTAGAGCGGAGACTGCGAGCCAGGCCTTCTCATCCACATCAGTGCCTAACCTCACAAATGTGCTTTTGAAAGAATGGTCAAACATGCCTAAACTTTGTGGACAGCCTTCCCAGAAGAGTTGAAGCTGTTAACCGCTTCAGTCCCGGAAGATTTTACCCCCTTCCTGACCAGAACTTTTTTTTGCGATTCGGCACTGCGTCGTTTTAACTGACAATTGCGTGGTCGTGCGACGTGGTTTCCAAACAAAATTGATGCCCTTTTTTCCCCACAAATAGAGCTTTCTTTTGGTGGTATTTGATCACCTTTTGCGATTTTTATTTTTTGCGCTATAAACAAAATAAGAGCGACAATTTTGAAAAAACCGCATTTTTTACATTTTGCTATAATAAATACCCCCCAAAAAGATATAAAATAACATTTTTTTTCCCTCAGTTTAGCCCGATCCGTATTCTTCTACATATTTTTGGTAAAAAAAATCGCAATAAGCGTTTTGATTGGTTTGCGCAAATGTTAGAGCGTTTACAAAATAGGGGATAATTTTATGGCATTTTATTTATTTATTTATTTTTTTTACTAGTAATGGCTGCGATCAGCGTTTTTTTTTTTAAATTTTTTAAATTTTTATATCATGCCTGCGACATTATGGTGGACATGTCGGACATTTTTTACACATTTTTGGGACCATTGTCATTTATACAGCAATACAAATGCACTGATTCCTGTGTAAATTACACTGGCAGTGAAGGGGTTAACCACTAAGGGGCGGGGAGGGGTTAAGTCAGTCCTGGGGAGTGGGCTAGCTGTGACACGTCACTGATCTCTGTTCCCGTTCACAGGGAGCAGAAATCAGTGACACTGTCACTAGGCAGAACGGGGATATGCTTGTTTACATCAGCATCTCCCCGTTCGTCCTCTCTGTGAGACGATCGCGGGTATCCCCGCAGCGATCGAGTCCGCGGGACCCGTGACTGGACTCACGGGGCTCATGGCCGTCGCGCGCCGGCGAGCACGCGATGGCACGGCGGCTAATTCAAAGACCTACCTGTACACCCATTTGCCCAGCCGTGCCATTCTGCCGACGTACATCGGCGTGCACCGGTCGGGTAGTGGTTAAAGCTGCAAAGGGTGGGCCAACTCAATATTGAACCCTATGGACTAAGACTGGGATGTCATTAAAGTTCATGTGCGTGTAAAGGAAGGCGTCCCAATGCTTAACCACTTGCTTACTGGGCACTTAAACCCCCCTCCTGTCCAGACCAATTTTCAGCTTTTAGCGCTGTCGCAATTTGAATGACAATTGCGCGGTCATACAACACTGTACTCAAATCAAATTTTGATCATTTTTTCCCCACAAATAGAGCTTTCTTTTGGTGGCATTTGATCACCTCTGCGGTTTTTAGTTTTTGTTAAAAAAAAATTGAAAAAGGCCGAATTTAAAAAAAAAAAAATTATTTTTTTTTAAAAATATTTTGTTATAAAATTTTGCAAACAGGTAATTTTTCTCCTTCATTGATGTACGCTGATGAGGCGGCACTGATGGGCACTGATGGGTGGCAGTGATGGGCACTGATGGGTGGCACTGGCAGGCACGAATGGGTGACAGTGATGGGCACTGCTTACACTGGCAGCACTGCTAGGTGGTACTGATTTGCACCACTGGTGGGCATTGATAGGTGGCACTTGTGGGCATTGATAGGTGTCACTGCTGGGCACTGGCAGGTGGCAATGGCAGATGGCACTGGCAGGCACAGATGAGGCATATGTGCCTCCTTCCTCTTCGGGACCAATGTCCCTTTAACATAAGCCGGTGATCAGCTTACAGCGTAAGGAGAAAAAAAAAAAGATTACCGAGCTTTTGTTTACATTATGTGATCAGCTGTTATTGGCTGACAGCTGATCACATGGTAAGTGGCCGGGATCGGCCCCTTACTCGGATCTGTGATCATCCGAGTCTCCGTGACTCGGTGATCACAGCGCACGCACCGCGTGCCCGCACCGCGTGCCCGCACAGGGGAGGACGTCCCATGACATGAAATTGAGGTCCGCGCTGTGGCCGTCATTCGGCTATGGCCCGGACCTCAAGTGGTTAAGGTAATATAGTGTGTGTATGTGTGTGTGTATATTTACAGTATCTCACAAAAGTGAGTACATCCCTCGGATTTTTGTAAATATTTTATTATACATCTTTTTATGTGACAACCTTGAAGAGATTACACTTTGCTACAATGTAAAGTAGTGATTGTACAGCTTGTATAACAGTGTAAATTTGCTGTCACCTCCAAAATAACTCAACACACAGCCATTCATGTCTACAACAAAAAGTTGACAACAACAAAAGTGAGTACACCCCTAAGTGAAAATGTACAAATTGGGCACAAAGTGTCAATATTTTGTGTGGCCACCATTATTTTCCAGCACTGCCTTCACCCTCTTATACAAGAAAAAGAACCGCTGCTCCAGGTGTATAAAGATGAGGCTGATTGGAGTATCTTTCAGAGTGCTAGCCCCAGCCCGCCTCCGTGGAAAACTTGGAAAGAAGAAAGAAATGGCTGCGCATCCAGAACTTCCGATTGCCTTTTATTTTGTTTCATAAAGATAACACCAAAGACACCAAACTGTTGTCACGTAGACGCGTTTCACACGTACATTTTGTGCTTAATCATTATCCTTGTGAACCAAAATAAAAGGCAATCGGAAGTTCTGGATGTGCAGCCTTTTTCTTTCTCCTTTCCCAGCCTTCACCCTCTTGGGCATGGAGCTCACCAGAGCTTCACATGTTGCCACTGGAGTCCTCTTCCACTCCTCCATGTCAACATCACGGAGTTGGTGGATGTTAGAGACCTTGCGCTACTCCACCTTCTGTTTGAGGATGCCCCACAGATGGCTCAATTGGGTTTAGGTCTGGAGACATACCTGGCCAGTTCATCACCTTAACCCTTAGCTTCTTTAGTAAGGCAGTGCTAATCTTAGAGGTGTGTTTGGGGTCGTTATGTTGGAATACTGCCCTGCAGCACATTTTTTGAAGGGAGGGGATCATGCTCTGCTTCAGTATCTCACAGTACATGTTGGCATTCATGGTTCCCCCAGTGAACTGTAGCACCCCATTGCCGGCAGCACTCATGCAGCCCCAGACCATGACACTCCCACCACCATGCTTGACTGTAGGCAAGACACACTCGTGAGATACTGTGTGTGTGTGTGTGTGTGTGTATATAGTGGTGTTTTTTTTGTTTTGTTTTTTTTTTTTACATTGCCAAGTGCTTTTCTCCCAGGACTCACTGGATGTATATGCTCTGCTGTTTGAAGGTTGGACACTGGGCATATCAGAAGGCACAATTCTTCCTAGTGGCTTTACCTGCTCATATACTAAGTAAGCCTAGTTTGGCTGAAATAATATAATATCTTTATCATACAGTATAAGACACAGGCAACATATTCGTACACCATGGTTATAGGCGCACACCTACTGATTGGACACTGACCAGCTTTGAGGACACGCCCACTGGGGCACCTTTTCTATAATCCCACCCCACTCCATGGATCCTCTGTTTGTTTTTTGCTAGTGTCTGGAAGTAATGGACCTCCGTTGCAAAGAAATCTGCTTCATTAGCTTATTATTTTCTTTGAATTTTTTAGTCAACACTTCTGTCTTTTAATGTCTACACAGGAGCAGCATACCCAGGTTGGTGTAACCTAGGTAAAACCTTGGGAGCTGTACCTGGACTCCATGCTGTGGGGATGTCGTGTAACGTTGCTTATTTTATTTTTTTATTTATTTCAGGTACTTATATAGCGCCGTCAGTTTACGCAGCGCTTTACATATACATTGTACATTCACATCAGTCCCTACCCTCAAGGAGCTTACAATCTAAGGTCCCTAACTCACATTCATACATACTAGGGACAATTTAGACAGGATCCAATTAACCTACCAGCATGTCTTTGGAGTGTGGGAGGAAACCGGAGTACCTGGAGGAAACCCACGCAAGCACAGGGAGAACATGCAAACTCCAGGCAGGTAGTGTCGTGGTTGGGATTCGAACCAGTGACCCTTCTTACTGCTAGGCGAGAGTGCTACCACTACACCACTGTGCCGCCCATGGAATCCCTAATGGGCGCTCGCTGTTGCACTTGGTACAATACGTTGAATTAGTTGCAGGTTGCTATACAGGTCCAGCGCTGTGGTCCATTGCTATGGAACCCAGGCCCTAAAGCCATGTTGAGGGGCGAAGCCTGAACTTTATCCACAGTCCGGTGTCAGACGGGTAGGACAGGGTCACCCTATATCTGAACTTAACTGTAAAAACTGGCTTTGTTTGAAATGTATTCACTTCACAGTGCAAACTTTTTAAACTTGGTGCTAAAATTTAAACCACTCAGAGCTCAGTCTTAAGCCTCGCACACACGATCGGATTTTTCGCAGACAAAACCTTGGACTTTTGTCCGAAGGTGTGTGCCTGGATTTTGTCTTGCATACAAACGGCAAGGAATTGTCGGCCAACAAACACGAACATAGTGACGTACTACGTCGTTTTTCAGCCCTTTAGCGCCACCCTTTGGGCTCCTTCTGCTACTTTCGTGTTAGTAGAAGTTTGGTGAGTGTTGATTCGTGCTTTTCAGTTTGCGCTTTTCATTTTGTGCTTTTCAGTTCATTTCTGAACGGCCGTTCGTCAACCAGACATGTTGCAGAATCGGAGGAGATGACGTGTTATTTATTATTGGCCTTGGAGTTATTGTTTTGACCCAAGTCCAGTCCAGGAACAGGAAGAGGAGGATTTCTTGGACCAAAAATTGGTTGCTTTATTAATCCTGACCAATTATGTCATATGCCTTTGCTGCGGGAGCTCCAGGAGAATAATCCAGATTATTTTCGGAACTGTCTCTGGATGACAGACCCCTGCTTTCACCCACTCTTGGCATTGCTGACCCCCTATATTAAAAAGCAGGACACATACATTAGGCTTTTATTTTATTTTTTGGTTGAATAGTGATTTGATTTGGTATATTTTATATATATTTTTGGATGCATAGAATGCACTTTTTGGTTAAGTTCTATTGGCAGATAGCATGTCTAATTGTATTTGTTTTCTTTTTTTTAATGCACAATAAAAAAACTGTGGAGAATAATACTGTAATGTAAAATTGACAGAAGACAAAGACATAGTTGTATCTTTGATCTTAAAAACTATGGGATAATGGTGTTGTGGTAACTTGCCCCCCCCCCCCCCCAAAAAAAAAGAAAGAAAAGAAAAAAGCATAATATTATTCTTGTGATCACTAGAAAAAAAAAGCCTTTGAAAATTTGTTTGCAATAACTCCATCACTATCACCAGCAAAGCAGCTTCATTATTATCCCATTAAAGAAGAGCATGTGCGCTGCATTTCAAGATTTCATATTTTGCCACGTCACGAATGTTAATTCTCCATTACTAACGCTAGTTTACAAGACCGACCGCTTCTGGCTTGTCCTTGCTTCTGAGCATGCGTGTTGATACTTTGGTCTTTTGTCCGACGGACTTGTGTACACACGCTCGGAAATTCCGACAACAGACATTTGTCCGGAAAATTTTAAAACTTGCCATCAAACATTTGTCCGCGGAAAATCCGACAACAATTGTCTGATGGAGCGTACAAATGGTCGGATTTTGCGCCAACAGCCTGTCATCACACATTTCCCATCGGAAAATCCGATCTTGTGTATGCGGCTTTAGGTGGCTAACAAGGTGTTACATAACACTACTGGTTACACACTTTAATGCCACTTCCACCTTGAGCCTGCATACTTCTTCTAGACACGCCTACCCTATGTCTTGCACTCTAATCCGTGAGTACCCCTCAGGAGAATACCCTCAAAATTACAGGCATTCACTCTGCCAAAGGCCCACAGTGACGATGCGTCCCTTGCACAGGAGCAGGACTCAGTTCAAACTCCGGTGCATGCATCTGTTTCTAACTCTGCTTAAAAGAGAAGTAAATGAATCCTCTTTTTTTTCTTTTTTTTTATTTTTTTTATTTTTTTTTTTATGATTCATACTTGCCTAGGTGGCTGTAGCATGGGTCCTATGCTACATCTGTCCCTGGTGCCTCAGTAATGAAAACCAAATGATCGAACACCACCGATCACATGGTTTTCAGAGCTCTGTGAGCAGAGAGCTGCAGACTGTGGGGTTGATTTACTAAAGGCAAATAGACTGTGCACTTTGCAGAGGGCAGTTGCCCCCTGCAAGAGCAATTGATCCAGAGCTTAGTAAATGAGATAAGGCTTGACTTTGCAAAGAGTACCCAATCCTGTGCAAGGGAAATTAAAAAAAAACAGCATTTTTGCTTGCACATGATTGGATGATGGAAGTCAGCAGAGCTTCTGCTCATTTACTGAGCAATTGCTCTTGCAGAGGGCAACTGCACTTTGCAAAGTGCACAGTCTTTTTCCCTTTAGTAAATCAACTATTGTCAGTCCCAGCTCTCTGCTCATCTCCCTCCTCACTCATTGGAGCTCTGAGGAGTGCAAAACGAACTCATAGGAGAAATACAGCCAAACAAGCTTTGGCTAGGCTTCTCCTTTAAAACATGCAACATGCAGCCTAACTGACAAAAGTAGAATTCAGTTATGTCACAATTTCACAGATTATGATCGGAATACAGCCATCTTTGTCCAGGGCTCTGAAACAACCCGCCTCTTCCCCTTCTCCAGTTTCCGAACCAGAGTCGGATTCTGATGTGCCAGTCCTTGAGGATGCAGACACAAAAGAAAATGAACAAGATATTGAGGCGGTATTGAAGGAAACTGAGGAAGATGGTTCTTCCCCAGACTGCTGTTTTGTTCATGGGGGGAGCTTCATGCAACTTGCTTGCTAACATTGAAAAGCTCATTGCCTCTATCCCCACAAGCCTTGGCATTGTGCAACATGACTTTCCTCCATCTCGCGTTGCTCCTTTGGGTACAAAGAGACCTGCAAAATTTCTGAAAAACGTTCCCTGTTCATGAACAGATAAATTGTGCAGTATGTTGCAATTTGGTCACTCCTGAAAGGATTTTCACTCCCCCCAAAATCTTTGCTGTACTCTTAACAAGTGGAAAAAGAGTTTGCAAAGAAGTGAGCGATTCTTGTAGTTTATCCTGCTTTTTCTGTCCTAAACAAACATCTCACTGTACCTACTGAAAGATGTCCCTTCTTTCAAAGATTCTGCAGGAGATCTGCATGACATCAGCAATCTGATGATCGCTGGTGCAATGCTTTCCAGGCTCCTAAATAAAAAGTAAATGCACTTTTTTTTTTTTACCTGCAAAAAATGTGCATTTATTTTTATAAAGTGAACTTATCCTTTAATTTAAGCCCTTCCTTGGTCTTGGGCCTTATGATAACTCTCTTCGATGTCATCCCCTTAGCTTAATTCCTTACAAGGACTGTGCAAATAGAGATTCCTGGGTATATTCTCCTTCCCCCAAGTGAAAAGTCTTTATGGAGGACATAAGCCTCTCTGTTTGGCATGGTGTAGGATCATTGGTCCCTGGAAAAGTCCAGGCTCTCCATCAGTCTGTTGGAACTGTGGGCAGTACAGCTGTCCCTGATTCATTTGAATGGCCTTCTGGAAGGCCATTCTGTAAAAGTCCAGTCAGACACTGCCACGGCGGTGGTATATGTGAACCACCAAGGGGGCAGAAAAAGCCTCACCACCACCAAGGTAGTCAAACTTATTCTCAGGTCAGTGTAACAGCAAGTCGCTTTCACATTTTTGGCACACAAAACTGGAAAGCAGATGATCTCTGCACTAAGAAGTTTATTCGATATGTGAGGAAGAAAGATCCTAAGATCCTGTGGCAGATGCTCTGGGATCAATACATCCTGATTTATGTGTTTCCTCCTGGCTCTGGATAGTATGGTATTCATACCTGATTCATCTGTTTTCAAATGCTCCATGGTGATTGCGAGATTGGCCAGATCTACCTTCCCAGAGTTTATTCTTGCATCCTGTATATCGGTCGCTGAATTTAACAGCATGTCTTTTGAAAATCGGGTGCTGAGACAGAAGATTCTCTGAGGCTGTCATTCCCACCATGCTCAGGGCCTGCAATTCAAATTTTAGGTGGGTTTACCACTATAGCTGAAAGGCTTACTTTAGGCTTTGCGAATCCCTTGGCTTCAACCCTTGCTCTTTTCCATCAGTTGGCTACTCCCTTTTTTTTTTACAGATGGGACAGACCAGCATTTGAAGCTAATTGCCATTGAAGGACAGGTTGTAACCTTGACTATTCTAACAGCTTCTAGCTAACCTAACCATTCCTTAATCTGTAGTTTTGCTTAGGAGGTGATGCATGTTCTTCACCCTGTGAGGTCTTACCTTGAGCTGTGGGACTTGAACTTGGTCTTCGTTTATTTAGAAGCCTCCATTTTAAACATCAAGGAATTTGCTACTTTGACTTTGGGCTCAGAAGGTGGCTTTTCTTACTATAATAATTGTAAAGTGATCCCGCGCTACAGTGTGAAATATAAAAATTGCTTTTCACTAAATATAATGAATCAATAAAGTGTCAATCTAATTAAATAGTCAAAACAGTGCAGGTGTGTAAAATAATCAATCCATATATTGGTAAATGAATCCCAGGGCAAATGATTTAGAATGATAATAGTCTCTTAATCACGTCATCTAAAAAGTGTCCAAAAAGGAAGGAAATCGTGCAAAAAAGGAGTTCCAATAAAAGACTCAGTGGACAAGGAGAAGTTTAAATCCCACAAAACGAGCTCACAGAACCCTCACCTTCATAACCTGATAAGTCAGCATGTAATGATGAATTGAGGTCGGCTGCGTCACTCTAACTTCTATCACCAGGGGGTCCTCCGTTCCATTATATGTAAGACTTTAATCGCCTGAAGTGTCCGCATATAACCATGTATATAAATTTGTTCCGCTATATTAATCTCTACCACCAGGGGGTCCTCTACTTCACCAAATAGATCACCCGAATGCAGCTCCACATCCATGTCCTCATATAGCCCCGTATCTATATATCTCCGATAAAAGAGCTGTGGTGTAGTCCCAGATGACTCTGCTATAGGGCGCTGTCCTGTCACAGGAGCTCCGAGAAGACACACCTCCTTCCTGGTCGCTGCCGAAGTCAAAAATCATGATTTTTGACTTCGGCAGCGACCAGGAATATATGGATTGATTAATACTAATATATACTAATATATGGATTGATTATTTTATACACCTGCACTGTTTTGACTATTTAATTAGATTGACACTTTATTGATTCATTATATTTAGTGAAAAGCAATTTTTATATTTCACACTGTAGCGCGGGATCACTTTACAATTATTATATATTGAGAGTGGATTGTGATACACTGCAAGATTCTGCTGCAGACAGCTGTCGATGATTTGTTGGGTTACACCTAATGCACTACACGCACTTTGAGATTTGATCACTTATGATAAGATTTTGTATTAAGTTTTAGTTTATGCTAGTTCACGAATACATCTTAGGCTCTCTATATTTCCATTTTGGCTTTTCTTACTGCTGTCACCTCGGTCAGGAGGGATTTGTGGCTTGCATCATTGTCTTGCTGAACTCCTTTTCATATTTTGCACAAAGATAAAGTTGTTTAAAGGCCTAGGCCAACCTTTTTACACTTTACCTTTTTTGACCTAAATTATCTAGATATTAGTAATGCTGTCAGGTCGTAATTCCGAACAGTTCCTGTAGTGTAGACTGTCTCACCTTACAGTGTAACCAATTATTTATGAATGTGAAACCATTTCTTAGGCTGTTATCCTGAAGAATAAGGATCCACTTTCCCTGTTACAGCTCACTGTACCATAGCAGTAAGTGATTCCTGGCCTTCAGACATCAGGGGCTGGTTACCCAGGTTTGTGCAACCCGTCTTCCATCTACACCTTTACCAAGTTGTATAGGGTGGATATGACTGTATTGACAGTTGCCAGCTTCAGTCATAAGGACCCGCAGGCAGCTGTGTGCACCCATTTTTTTCCCTGGAACCCAAGGATTTCCCTTTGGCTGTTTGGGTGTCCTCTACTGCCCATGAGTTTTAGAACTTCTGTTGAATGCCCCACATGTATTAAATCTTTGGTGGTCTGTCTCTTCATGAACAAAGGGGAAAATAAGCTTTTTTTTTTTTTTTTTAATCCCATTGTAAATCCTATTGGTTTTTGTTTGAATATTTTTTATTGATTTTTTTCTCAAATGAACATTTATAAAAGTATACAAATGAAATGCAATAAGCAGTATATATATGACAAATCTCTTGTCCGGTATTATGAAAAGAAAAAAACTTAACAGGGTGTACAAATTCCAGTTCAGGGTAGGATAAGTAGTGATAAACCGAGCAAAGGTAATCTGAACAAAAGATATAACAATGGTAATAATTGCATGTGAGATGGAAAAAGAAAGGAGGAAGGAGGGGGAGAAGGTGGAGTGGAGTGGAGTGGAGTGGAGTGGAGTGGAGTGGAGTGGAGTGGAGTGGAGTGGAGTGGAGTGGAGTGGAGTGGAGTGGAGTGGAGTGGAAAGGGGGAAGAGAGCAACAGTATAAGGTTGTAGATCAATATGGTGTAGTCAAAGGTCGTGTCTTTTTGTGTACCAGAGGTTCCAAGGCTTCCAGAGTCTCATGAGGTTGGTGTGTGTGTGTTTATCACGAGAGAGGATAGACTCATAAGTGCAGTGAGAATGTACTAATGTAACTATGTAAAACCAAGTGTAGCGCTAAAAAATGAAAAAAATTAATGCTGTACCACATGTACAATAAATTATGAAAAATGGTGTTTTGTATGTTTTGTGAAAGTTCATACATAAAAGTCACTCCATATAATAAACCCTTAGGGTCACCAAACGTGACGGCAAGATGCAATGATAGCAATCAAGTCCAAAACAAAATATGCAGGTGCAGTGAATGTTGCAGTGGTGATGAATTTCAAAAACATATACTCGTGAATATTTCTGATATATTCCAACGTGTGCTGATAAACACTTGTGCACAACCACCACCCGAGATGACTGGAGGCTTACCAGAAAGTTGGGACCCACCGAGCATACGCTATATGGGTCAAACAGGCTTAGGTTGCTCACTGGCAAAGGAGGCAGGATACCAAGGGCTGGTAGATGGTGGAATTGTGACGTGGCTATCCCGAAACAGTTTTCTCCATATGGAAGCTCGGACATCAACGGACATTACCCACATGAAATGAAGAAGGGGCTGATAGTGTAATTCCGTAAACCGTATAAAATTTATTAAAGGAAAGACACTTACATCTCGAAGTAAAAAAGCGCTTGCAAATAAAATGGCGGCAGTGGCGTTTCGTCTCACTAGACTTCGTCTGGGGTACTTACCCACTGCAGCCAGACTCCTTTTTATAGGGACAAGGACCCCTATGATGAGAATCCAGCTCCCAGGCTTGTTTGTATTGGCACTTCCGGGGTCATCCAAGATGGCGGACCCGAGTGCCTTCCAAGCCTCTTTTTCATATTGTTTGGTTCTCATAGGCCTAGGAGTGTCATGTGTATCTACATGGGGCCGTGACGCCGAATCCCGGCGTCAAAAACGTCCCCCTTGTACGTATTAACACTCCTTATAATGTCTTAATTAATATGTGGAGGAGAGGGCCGTGACTCCCTGTCACAGCGTTACTAACATCCCCCGTAATGCAAATCGCGATGTAGACCGCGCGGCGTGGTCTAGCGCGGTGACGTCATCGGAATGCGACGTATACATACAGCGCATAAGGTCACCATTCGATAATACCAGGAAGTGACCTGCAGAGAGGAGAGAGGCCGGAAATGATGTTACAATCCCAGGAAGGGCCTAAAAAGTGTACGCAATGGATGTGTTTTATAGGTACTTGAAACCGGCTGAAACTCCGCTCCAAAAAAACAACCAAATCCATAGAAAACGAAAAAATGATCGAAAACTAAGGATACATTCAAGGGGAAGGTGGATTCTCAGTAGGGGAAAGGGGAGGTGGACAATAATTATTCCATCCCATAACCCCCTCCTTGTCCCTATATATCTCATATTATAGTTATCATTATCTACCCAAATATCTAGAACAAATAAACACAATCATTGTAAAATTAAAAGAGCACATACACATAATCAGAAAAGTAGGCATCATATATACCCCGGGTAATTAAAATTCCTAAGGGGAAATTAATATTTCCTGTCTCATGATATGTCTGTCAAGATTCATTTATAAAAGCATTGACGTCTACTTCAACGTTCATGCCTTGAGGAAAAAAGGTCTGTAGCTCGTATGCCCAGAACATTTCAAGGCGAGAGACCCCTACGGTTTTGGCCCCCCCCCTCCAAGGCGGGACATATTTGTCTATAATGACAAATTGTGATCAGGTGGGGTTACTATTGTGATATTGCTTATAATGTCTGGGTACCGTATGTTTAGAGTCCCTACCTTTGATTAGAGCAATGTGTTCCCCTACCCTTGTTGTAAACATTCTGGTGGTACGCCCTATGTATTGTCTACGACAAGGGCACGTGATAAGATACACTATGTATCTAGTGCTACATGTGCAAAAAGATTTCACTGTATATCTTCTCCCCGTGACTGTTGATGTGAATTCTGTGACTTTACGTCCCTCTAGGTTATTGTGTAGACATACCACACATTTTTTACACGGATAAAAGCCTGTCATATTATGAAAAAAAGAAGAAGGCCGGGGTGGTGGATTTATAACATTGGGGGCTATCCGACCCTGTAAGGATGGTGCTCCCCTAAATATAATCTTGGCCTCTTCTGGTAATGACCCGCCTAGAATGTTGTCATGTCTCAGGACATCCCAGTGTTTTTTTACGATGTTTTTAATTTGTTTGTGCTGGGTTGAGAAAGATGTTACCATAGCCCATTTAAACTTTTCATCCGGTTCTTTTTTTTTGGCTTTATCTCGAGTAGAGTTCTCCTTTCGATATTCAAAGCCCTCTGAATCTCGAAATCTAAATTAGCGTTGTCATACCCTTTATCAATGAATTTCTGTTTAAGGACACCTGCTTGTGTGACAAATAGTTCAGTGTCCGTGCAGTTCCTACGGAGCCTGAGAAATTGGCTGCGAGGAACAGCACTTAACCAGGACCTGTGATGACAACTGGTGGTGGGAATGAAACCATTACGGTCAGTGGGCTTAAAATAGGTGTTAAATCTAATTTTTTTTGTCTACTATTTCTATCTCCAAGTCAAGGAAATGTATCTTGGTCATGCTGGCCTCATAGGAAAGGGAGATGCCCCTGTCATTAGAATTCAAACACTCAAAAAATTGTTTGAGTGTTTCAAAAGTGCCATTCCACAGGAGGAGGATGTCGTCTATGTACCATGGCCCACAGAACCAGCGAAGTGGTCCCATGGGCATAGACGACATCCTCCTCCCACTTGGCCATAAACAAGTTCGCAAGACTAGGTGCGAACTTGGCACCCATTGCCACTCCCCGTTGTTGGAGGTAGTAGCTTTGGTTAAACCAGAAGTAATTGTGTCTGGTTGCGAAGTCTAACAGTTCAATTATATAATCGCATTGAAATGTTGCGAGGGACTGTTCACGATGGAGAAAATGTTTGACTGCATCTATACCCTTCTCATGGGCTATACACGTGTACAAGGATGCCACGTCAGCAGTGGCCATTATAAATCCTTCCTGTACGTTGACCTCTTCTAGGAGTCTGATGGTGGAACCAGTGTCTTTAAGGTAGGAGGGTGTTCGTTTTACCAACGGTTGCAGGTAAAAATCGATATACTTCCCAATTCTTGCAGTGATAAAATTGATGCCACTGACAATAGGTCTACCGGGTGGACATGTAGGATTTTTATGTATTTTGGGTAGATAGTAGATCGTAGGGATTCTGGGAGCCGTGGGGACCAGAAATGCCCTTTCTTTTTTATTCAAAATCTTTAAATCATAACCCTTGGTAATAAGCTGCTGAAGCTGTTTTTTGTATATATTGGTGGGGTTGTTGGGGAGTGTTTGGTAGGTACCCGGTTCGTTTAAAATTCTGAACATCTCCTCCTCATATTGACTCTTATCAAGAACCACTATGCCCCCTCCCTTGTCCGCGGGACGGACAACTAAATTTTTTTGTGCACATAATGATTCCAATCCCTCTTTTGACAATGGAGAGTTTCGAATACGCTTGACAGGCAGTTTGGACAAATCACTGAGGACAAGATCCCTAAACATTTTTACTGCTGGTGCGGTAGGCACAGAAGGGTAGAAAAGAGAAGGATTTGATAGTCCCGAATGTACCGTTCCAGAGGTGGCAGCCGGAAAATCTGTACGTACTGGGTTAGAAATCAAGTACCTCTGAATGTTAATTTTTCGTATGTATTTGTGCACGTCGATAAATGTGTGAAATTTATCTAATTTTTTCATTGGGGCGTATTTGAGGCCTTTGTCCAGTACTGATAATTCGGCTTTCGTCATGATGTGAGAACTTAAATTAAAGACACCCTGGCCACTTAGGTTCTTTTTCTCTTTTCGCCTTTGTAGTTTCCTCCCCCCTCTGCAGCCTCTCTTTGGTCTGGATCTCGTTTCCTTGCGCGTCGGTCCTCGTGAAAACCCTGATTATTGTAGTGATTAGGAGTATGTGTATATACAGGGCGATCAAAATTTTCCCTCCTGCGTTCAGGGCTATACTCATCTCTCAAAGGTGTATAGCGGTTGTATGTGGGGACTGGAGAGGGATAACGATAGTGTAAGTTATCCCTATGGTAAAAATCGGAGCGTGTTTCTTGTCTCCTTGTTGGAGACTGATAAGGCTGATTATTATAATTTTGGTTGTGGGGATGTGCATTACCTCTGGGCTTACCCCTACCCCGCGTATTACCCCTTTGATTACCTCTCCCTCTCTGGGAGTTTCTAGGGGTTTGTGAATTATCGTGGTATACCCTCTGTTGGGAGAGATGAGGCACATCATCATGTCTGTCTCTCTCTCTAAGTGTATTGTGGCCCCGAGGGACGCTTGTTTTAGGGTTAAGTTGGGGTGCAGTGGTTATCGCTGATGGGGCGCCTATTGGTATGTTTCCTTCGGCTGTGTTTGTAACGCCCTCCATAGGTGAACTGGCTGTAAATAATTTTTGCCATCCAAATACAGCATTCGCTCTATAGTCACCCACATCTCTGGAGTATTTCCTCTGCTTCTTATGTTTTTGATCACGGTCTTCCTTCTCCAGATGACTCTGGAGATTGGAGGACAGAGTATTATACTCCATGGTATTTTTATGAGCAGACATTTTATCCCTTAACTCTTTGATTTCTCTATCAAGACCAAGAAGTTTGTTATTTTTCTTGGAAATAAGTAAATTCAAAAAGCTGATACCTGTATCATTAAAATAATTAAACCACGACTCCAGGTCTGTTTCTCCCTGTTGTGGTTGTACTTCCCAGCGAAGGCTTCTGGGAACCATTTTCTCTGTAATGTATTGTTGTAGGAAGGCTAGATCCCACCGTAAATGAAGTTCGGTAGTCATAACATTTTTCAACCTGAGAAATAGCCCCCCAATCTCAGTATCACTCCCTGAGGCAATGAATACTCCTTCAGTATTGACTCTGTGAGGCGCGATAGTCAAATATATCCATAGTTGGAGTTTTGGTGAGCAGCAGCAATAGTGTAACTTCTAAACCGTGTATGTAAAAATCTTGTAAACCATGCGCTTACTCCAGATAAATCATAAATATAAGCAGCTAACACGACAAACAGAAAATTTGCAAAAAATCATGTAAAACCAAGTGTAGCGCTAAAAAATGAAAAAAATTAATGCTGTACCACATGTAAAATAAATTATGAAAAATGGTGTTTTGTATGTTTTGTGAAAGTTCATACATAAAAGTCACTCATATAATAAACCCTTAGGGTCACCAAACGTGACGGCAAGATGCAATGATAGCAATCAAGTCCAAAACAAAATATGCAGGTGCAGTGAATGTTGCAGTGGTGATGAATTTCAAAAACATATACTCGTGAATATTTCTGATATATTCCAACGTGTGCTGATAAACACTTGTGCACAACCACCACCCGAGATGACTGGAGGCTTACCAGAAAGTTGGGACCCACCGAGTATACGCTATATGGGTCAAACAGGCTTAGGTTGCTCACTGGCAAAGGAGCCAGGATACAAAGGGCTGGTAGATGGTGGAATTGTGACGTGGCATAATGTAACTATGTCTGTGATACTGGGGACATCCTTTGTCTTCCATTTCCTGGCAATTAGGAGTTTAGTTGCCATAAGAATGTGTGTGGTTACAAGTCGGAGGTTTGGTGGCAAGTCATCAATGGTCAGGTTAAGGATGGCAAGATGAGGGGTTAGTGAGATGGTGATCTGCAATATGTCTCGTAGCATTATCTCTACTTCAGTCCAGAGGTGTCGTATGCATGGGCAAGCCCAAAATATGTGTATAAGGGTACCAAGTAAGGAGCAGTCCCTCCAACAGTCATGTGAGGTATGTGTGTGGAATTTGGCCATTTTAATTGGTGTCATATACCATCTCATCAATATTTTTTGAGTGAGTTCCCATAAGGAGGTGCAGGACGTGTATTTATAGATAGATTTGATTGCTTGTTGCCATTGCTGGTCTGAAAAGTGGTTTTGTACGTCAGTTTCCCAGTTGCAGAGTGGTTTGCTTTTTTGAAATATGTTTTTTTTTCTTGCAGGATTGAATATATGACTGAGGTCCCCCTAGCTTTATGTTTTTCAGAGAACAAATAATCCCATAGATTTAAAGGCAGGGATCCCTCTAGGAGAGGATTTGCTGTCAGGCATTGTTGTATTCTATAGTAAGTAAGGAAGTCTTTGGCAGGAGCTTTGAGTTCCTCTTGAATATGTGAGAATGACTTATTAGCAACTAGTGAATGGAGTTCATGGGTGTAAGTCACTCGGTCTGTTATCCAGTTTGGGATGGGTAGGTCTGGGGGTCAGTAGTTTTAACGTCCTAAGGTGGACGGGTATTGGCTTAGTCAGAAGATTTGTCCATTTAGTATAGTGTATTTTTCTCCCAGTCTTGACTGAGGCTTGTATGGTAGGAGAGTAAAGGTTCAGTTGAGAGATTTTAGTGGTCATGCTAAATAGCCAGTCAGAGAGGTTTGCTCCTGGTGTCATAGTGTTCTCTATATCGCTCCAGAGCGTAGTGGGTTTTGTGTACAACCATTCTCTCATTTGAGAAAGTATAGAGGCTAAATAGTATTCTCTAATATCGATGTGACCCATCCCCCCATTGAATCTGTGTTTAATAAGCTTCGCATGACTGCATCTAGGTTTTTTGCCTTGCCATATATATTGGTTCAGGATGGTTTGTAGGGAGTTGAGATAGGAGTGTTAGAGAGGTATGGGAAGTGTACGGAAAATGTATAATAGCCTGGGCAGTACCATCATTTTGAAGGCCGCCAAGCGGCCAGCCCATGAAAATTCATGTTTAGAGATGTTTGTCGTTTCTTGGATTAGCCTTTGTTTAATGTGAGTGTAGTTGTGGGCAAATAGACCTTTTGTGGACTTGGTGAGTGTAATACCTAGGTATTGTATCCCTGTGTCCGCCCAAGGATAAGGTTATATATTCCTTACAAGGTTGCTAGTGATTGTGTCAAGGCCTATGTCCAGAATGTATGATTTATGTTCATTTACTTTATAGTAAGAGACATCGCCAAATCGTTGTAGTAGTAGTTGTACCGAAGCCAGGGAAGCAATGGGATTCGTGACCATCATTATCACATCATCCGCAAACAGATTGATTTTGGGCTCTATAGTGCCTATTTTGAAGCCTGCTATTTCACAATTGGTTCTAACATGCTCTGCTAGAGGTTCCATCACTAGATTGAAAATGAGTGGCGATAAAGGACAGCCTTGGCGGGTGCCATTAGTGATAGGGAATGGTTTGGATAACATTTCTGAAGTATATACCCGTGCCGAGGGGCAAGAGTATAGTGCCATGATGGCGGACAGAATAGGTCCCTGAAATCCAAATTTGATGAGGGTCCCTTTCATATACTCCCAGTGGACTCTGTCGAATGCCTTCTCTGCATCCAGGGAGAGGAGCAGAGAAGGCATTCGAGTCGATCCAGCACTGTGAATGATATTGATAATTCTGCGGGTTGCATCAAATGTTTGTCTGCCTTTTGTGAAACCTGACTGGTCTCTGTGAATGAGTAAGGGCATTAGGTCTATCAGTCGGTTGGCTATGATTTTGGCATATATTTTAGTATCCAGATTTAGCAAAGAGATGGGTCGGAAGTTTTGTGCGCTCGTGGGTTCCTTCCCTGGCTTCGGTAGCGTAATGATTAAGGCAGATAACATTTCGGGAGGGAGAGAGGAGGACAAGGTAGCGTCGTTGTAAACGTTAGACAGAAAGGGTGATAAAATTGTACCAAACTTTTTATAATATTCGCTAGTGAGTCTGTCAGGACCTGGGGATTTGTTGGAGGGAAGGGCTGAGATTGTTTGTGTAATTTCTAGGGAGGTGAATGGCGCATTTAACAGCTGCAGGTGATCTTCAGATAGCTTGGGAAGATTAATTTCATGAAGGAACAATGCTATATCCTGAGAAGAAGGTTGTGTAACAGAGGAATTCTCTTTTAAATTGTAAAGGGTATTATAGTAGTCGCTAAACGCATCTGCAATGGCTAAGGGATCAATTAGTTTTTGTTTTCAAACGGGGTGGTAAAGGTGGGTGATTTTAGTTTTGGAGTAATGACCTTTAATTCTAGTGGCCATGGCTTTCCCTGCCTTGTTGCCGGTGGAGTAGTGTTTGGCTTTAAAGTGAGTGTGGGCTTTTTCGTAGGATTTTAGTAGATGAGTTCTTAATTCTTGCCTAAGGAGATTTAATTTATTTTTGGTAGTGGTGTCTGGATTGGATTGGTTATGGCTTTCTAGAATTTTGATCTCGGATGTAAGGGAATCTAGACGCTGTGATCTTCTCCTCCTCTCTCTAGCTCCTAGTTGTATAAGGATCCCCCTAATAAATGCTTTGTGGGCATTCCAGAGGACCGAGTTATTGCTAACAGATCCTACATTAATGGCAAAGTATTCCTCTAATCGGTCTTTGATGTGCTCTGAGTATGTTGGGGAGTGAATGATGGCCGCATTGGCTCTCCATATCCTCGCAGTGGAAGAAGATTTTGACTCATTCAAAGTCATGGTAACTGGGGCGTGGTCGGACCACGTTATGGTGGAGATCTCTGAGGCTATTTTGGACAGGGTCCACTTGTCTACCAAGAAATAGTCAATCCGGGTGTATGAGTTGTGGCGAGGGGAGAAGTAGGAGTAATCTCTTTCTGTGGTGTGGTGGCATCTCCAGACATCATAAAGGTTGTGTGACCGTATAAAGGAGCCCATAGAAGATGTGGACCTGCTGGTTTGAGATAAAGTGTCTATGGAGTTGTCGGGTACAACATTGAAGTCCCCACAGATAATAAGATGGCCTTGACGGAAATGGTTGATTTTCTTCATGAGTTTATATAGAAAGCTGATTTGTTGTTAGGGGCGTAAATTGTCACAATGGTATATATGACATGGTTAGCAATCTAGAGCTAGATATCTGCCATTTGTATCCACCATGCTATTGTGGAGTGTGAAAGGGGTTGTATTTTTAATGGCTATTAGGACTCCATTCTTTTTGTCGGGCCCTGAGGCTTTGAAAATGTTTGGGAAGTTCTTGTTGGTACAGGAGGGCACTGCAGAGATTTTGAAGTGCGTCTCTTGCACGCAAAGGACATCGCAGAGGGAGGTTTGTGCAGTTTTCCACATAGATACTCTTTTTGCTGGGTGATTTAAGCCTTTTGCATTCAACAACACAAATTTAGGCATCTTGGGCGGTGTTGTAAAGTAGATCAAGAAAATGCAGTACTTACAGTTATGAGTGGTCAGTTAGGTGCAGTAGGGAAACTTGGAACGTTGCTGGTTCCTCGAATTTGTCATTACGGTGGTCTTTAGAGAAGGATTTGTTTCGGTAGTCTTGTGCTCTCCAGGGAAAAGCAAGAGGGGAAATAGACAGGAATGTGACAGTTAGTGTAAAACAACAGCAAAGTGATGAGGGAGGAATCAGGGGTCAGTAGTATAACCAGTGAACTACTGAGTACATTTGAGGGTAATAGTTCGTGGGCTATCTTCAGCGAGCAGGCCCTGAATCGGGGTGCAGACGGGTATTTAGCACAATGGTGTCACTAACCTCATCTCTTACTTGTGAGAGCTGGAGCGGGGTCCTTTGACTTAGGATTGAGCACCTTCTGGATGTCCCTTCTGGATAGAGGCATCAAATTCTGGAAGGATTTTCCATTTCTTGAGCAGTTGAATACCCTCTTCCCCTGTGTGGATGTTGTGCTTCACCCCATTCATGGTGACTAGAAGTTTTGTCGGGAATCCCCATTGGTATGGGATCTTGTGGTTGTTTAAAGGTTTGGTTATGGTCTGAAGTTTGTGCCGCTGTTGGCGTGTGTATTGGGAGAAATCAGCAAAAAGTTGTAACTTCGAGTATGGAGGCGGTAGTTGATCGAGACGTCTTGCTGTGGCCAGGAGCATATCCTTGGTATGAAAGAAGTGAATCTTCATAAGAGTGTCATGGGGTACTTCCGCTGGGAGATGAGAAGGCTTCGGTAGGCGGTGGATGCAGTCAGTTATGGTCTCCACAGGCAGGAGGTCTGGCAGGAGCGATGAGATCAGTTTTCTATCATCTGAATTTAGATCAGCTGGTAGGATAGATTCGGGTATACCTTATATTTTCACGTTGTTGTGTCTCGATCGGTCCTCGAGGTCCGCCATTTTGGCTCGCACCCACTGTTGTTCTTCTCTAGTATGATCGTGTGCATCCACTAGGTCGTTGACTGTTTCTGTCATGGTGCCCATCTGTTGCTCAATGCGGCCTACTTTGTGCCCCATACAGATCATCTCTGATCTAAATGCTGAGAACATGGAGGATATGTCATTGTGCAGTGAGCTATGCAGAGAGATCAGCATTTCTTTTAGCATAGTGTCAATAACAGGCTGGTTGGAAGTGGGGAAGGCCGCTATAGGACATGACACAGGAGCCTGTATAGGGAGATGCTCAAGTGCAGGCCTTACCTCCGGAGCCTGGGCTGCTGTATCCAGTCGCATACGCGATTTAGCTGGGCTGTTTGACGTGGAGGACGGTCCAAATGATTCAGAGGGGCCTGAGTCGTCTTCCTAAGGTAGGATGTTGGATGCCTCTGCATCAGGCAGATCAGTGTGGGCCCGATCGCGGGCGCCATCTTGGATAAGGCCTCTGGGAGGCACAGTGAAGAAATCCGTCAGCTTTCTCGGCTGACGGTACTCTTTGCGTTTTGCGGTAGTCCCGGTCTGGTTTCCCAGCGTGTGAGGGTCCTGGTGGGTCATTTTTGTGTGACAGGTTAGCGTTGCTGGCGATCGTGTCCCCGTTCAGTGCAGGAGCTGAGGAGTCAGGCTGCCATTCAGCTCGGCGGTTAGCCACGCCCCCAATCCTATTGGTTTTTGAGGGACACAGTTTCCTCTCCTGTTTTGTTTTTTTCCCTAATTGGCTTGTTGCATTTCTTAGTTGTCAGTTTTGAGAAGGCTTTCACCTTCCTCTACTCTTTCTATTTAATTGCTGTTTGCTACAACCAAGTTACACAGTAGATACAGGGATACAGCCATCAGGGGAAGCTACCCCCCTTGTTTTATTTTGTGTACATTCCTGCATATGAATCCACGGTACTGTGTGTCTCAGTGGACATCAGAGAAACGGAATTTGTACGGCTATGAAGAGAGTAGGAGCCAAGAAAGCTGCTATAATCTATTGAATATAAGATCTCCTTACATTATGTAAGTGTTCTGTAGGTTTGTGTCAAGCTCTGTTTCTCACCAGAGCACATTTAAAAACCAGTAAAGGTAACATTCACTGTGGGTAGATGTAAATTTGAGCTGGGCACATATATCTACAGTGTTTTGTTATCTCTCTTCAAAGCACTATGTCCTGTAGCTGTCTCCTGCCCCATTCTTCTGTTTTCAGCCTGATAACTCCTGACAGGTTTTCTGTCTGGTATGATAAAAGCAGCCTGATTTTTGTGTTGTGGAGGATGCTGTAAATAGATAAGCAGAGCCCTGAACTATTTAACAAACAGAGCTAAAAGTCTCTACCTATGAGGAGAGAGGGGATGTGTGCCTTTTCTCCAATCAGCGGTCTTGGCTGTATGCCCAGGCTTCACTGCAGTGTTGACCAGGAAGAGAAAATCTCTAACACAATGTGCACTTTCTAAACAGTATATAAAGATGAAGACAAGCAGACATGCATGTAAAACTTATGTAGGGAGATTTGTTTCATCCCTGTGTATCATCTGAGGCTGTTCACTTCACTGTGTATTTATGAGGGTTTACATCAACTTTAAAACGTATGCACCCGTAGATTTACATGTTGTGAAAGTTTGCCGATAGTCGCTTTTGCTGCTTTAAAAAAATATTAGTGTTGGCAACTTGAAATAACCAGCCAGTTAAATTATGTATTTTCCTTTTTTTCCCTATAGACTGTGAATTTTATAATTGTTCCAATAACAAGGCAAATCTGAAATCATCAGATTCTCTTACATCTACATTCATAATCTGTGTTTTGTTTTGAATTTATGTGGCAATATTTTCTTTATCATATTTTCTCTTAAAGTTCCTGGCCTGGGTGGTATGCAGCCTACTCCAACTGTTGGACCACCATTTAACCAGCCACCTGCTCCAGCTATGGCCCAAGGACAAGCTTCCAAGATGGTTGTCTCTACTGCACCTTTAATAACACCATCTTCTCAGCCCAGTCTGGTTTCTACAGTAACCACAGGGCCTGGACCAGTGCAAGGGCAGTTGCCGCAACAGCCAGCTCCACAGCAGCCAGTCCCACCACAAATGGTATTGCAAACATTGCTTATGCTAACTTTATATTTAAGTGTTTTCTTTAGGACACATTTTATATTTTGTGAAATAAAATTTCTGCTGAATTTAAGGGAGCCCATGTGGCAAGTTCCCTGTTTGAAATTTTGAATTCAATATTTTGAATTAATGATCATGCATAGATGCATGATTTCTTAGGTAAATTTTCATGTGGGCAACTTTTTCTACCCCTCAATGTGTTGTACCTGAGAAAACAACTAGACTTCTGTGATAAATTAGAAGCGTCATTGTTATCCATAGTTTTGGCAGATTTTGTAATCTGAACTTGACTAATTTCCTTTCTGTTTTCTCAGCAGGCTAGATCTAATGTTTGAAAGAGCTTGGGACGAATTGTAGATCTCTGTGAAAGAGCAAAAAAAGTTGAATGAACTTTATTGGTTGCCACTTTTAACCCCAAGTAAAGGAAATTAATACTCCAAAGGTATATAAAGAGTTTATTAACAACCTTAATTGGCTAAAATTTTATAGCATAAAAACAATTGAATCCAAAATTGATCAGACATAATAGCCTACGTTTCCCCTTGTATAGTGGGGGCAAGATCTGAGTTTGCTGAAACCTGTAATTGAAATGGGCTGAAATGGCCATTTCTGTTACAGGTTTCAGCACATGCAGATCTTGCCCCACTATGCAAGAGGCAATGTATCCTATTTTATGTCCAATTCTGGATTCAATTGTTTTTATGCTATGGAATTTTAGCCAATTAAGGTTGTTAAACTTCTATATTTTTATATACCTTTTGGAGTACATATTTCCTTTATGTTGGGTTGAGGTTGCATTCACACCTGAGATTTTTGTTTTCAGGCAGAAAGTCGTGCGATTTTACGGCAACTTTTACCGTGTTTTTGCCACAATTTTGCACAGGTCAAAAGGTCACCGATGTAAACAGCAGAAAACCGCCTGTAATCTTCCCAAAAAAAAGCTCGTACATTTTTGAGCTTCAGGCGTTTTGCTTCAGTCTACAAAATGCTCAGATGTGAACAGGGGCCATTTAAATGAATGGGATTCTGCTTGTTGGGCGTTTCATTTCTCGCTTTTTACGAGCTGAAAACGCTCAGGTGTGAATGCAGCCTAAAAGTGGCAACCAATAAAGTCCATTCAACTTTTTTTGCTCTTTCACATGTATTTTTGGATGTGGTGCCACATCAAACATGGCGTGTCTCAGTTTGCACTTAATTGTAGATTTGTGTCCTCTCCTAGGGTCTATTGTCAAAAATCCTGGAAGGCACACACCAACAAAGATGAGGCCAGTTGAGTTGCAAGGTCATCAGCTGGCATACCTAGGGGAAATTTTACCTTGGCAGGGTTTACGTACTACTTTCAGACATAGTGTGCATGATGCGATTTGAACCCAGAACTGCAGCATTGTAAAGCCAAAGTTCTAGTCAGTAGTTGTTCAGACGCTAAAATAAAATGTGATGTGAACATGAATCTGAGGTACTGGCTGGGCAACACATATATTTAGAGGCTTACCAGCTACAGCTGCCTAACCACTAGCCTGTCATTCTCACATTTACAAAATTATCAATGCTCTCCATTTCAAACCTCCTGAAATCCACAACATGTTATACAAAGATTCTTGCTGTACATGAATCACAATCCAAGGAAAACAAATGAATCCAACAACATGTGCAAGTAATGCATTTTAACCACTTAAGGTCCGCCCTATAGCAGTTTCACTGCTACAGGACGGCACCTCTGTGCTGGATCACTTATATGTACATGATACATGATGGTAAAGGATGTAAATTTTATTTGGGTACAGTGTTTCAAGACAGCGCAATTGTCTGTTAAAGTAACGCAGTGCCGTCTCGCAAAAAATGGCCTGGTCATGAAGGGGGTGAATTTTCAGAAGGTCAAGGGGTTGATCTGTGATGTATGTGGATGCATAATGTAATAATGTCATTTCAAAGTAGACACGCCAATAAAATACATAGTTTGTACAGTGAGGGAAAAAAGTATTTGATCCCCTGCTGATTTTGTACGTTTTCCCACTGACAAAAAAAATGATCAGTCTATAATTTTAATGGTAGGTTAATTTTAACAGTGAGAGACAGAATAACAACAAAAATATCCAGAAAAACACATTTCAAAAAAGTTCTACATTGATTTGCATTTTTATGAGTGAAATAAGCATTTGACCCCTTCGCAAAACATGACTTGGCACTTGGTGGCAAAACCCCCTGTTGACAATCACAGAGGTGAGACATTTCTTGTAGTTGGCCACCAGGTTTTCACACATCTCAGGAGAGATTTTGTCTCCCTCCTCTTAGCAGATTCTTTCCAAGTCATTAAGGGTTTGAGGCTGACATTTGGTAACTCGAACCTTCAGCTCCCTCCACATAGCTATGGGATCAAGGTCTGAAGACTGGCTAGGCCACTCCAGGACCTTAATATGCTTCTTGAGCCACTCCTTTGTTGCCTTGGCTGTGTGTTGTGAGTCATTGTCATGCTGGATTACCCATCCATGACCCATTTTCAATGCACTGGCTGAGGGAAGGAGGTTGTCACCCAAGATTTGACGGTACATCCATTGTCCCATTGATGCGGTGAAGTTGTCCTGTCCCCTTAGCAAAAAGACACCCCAATGCATAATGTTTCCACCTCCATGTTTGATAGTGGGGGTGGTGTTCTTAGGGTCATAGGCAATATTCCTCCTCCTCCAAATACGGCGAGTTCAGTTGATACCAAAGAGCTTGATTTTGGACTCATCTGACCACAACACTTTCACCCAGTTCTCCTCTGAATCATTCAGATGTTCATTAGCAAACTTCAGACGGGCCTGTACATGTTTTCTTGAGCAGGGAGACCTTGCGGGCACTGCAGGATTTCAGTGCGTCACAGCGTAGCGTGTTGCCAATTGTTTTCTTGGTGACTATGGTCCTACTACCTTGAGATCATTGACAAGATTCTCCCGTGTAGTTCTGGGCCGATTCCTCACCATTCTCATAATCATTGAAAGTCCACGAGGTGAGATCTTGCATGGAGCCCCAGACCGAGGGAGATTGACAGTTATTTTGTGTTACTTCCATTTCCAAATAATCACACCAACTGTCGATGGTCTTGTACCCTATTCCAGCCTTGTGTAGGTCTACCAACTTGTCCCTGTCATCCTTGGACAGCTCTTTGGTGGAGAGATTGGAATCTGATTGCTTCTGTGGACAGGTGTCTTTTATATGGGTAACAAGCTGAGATTTTGGAGCACTCCCTTTAAGAGAGTGCTCCGAATCTCAGCTTGTTACCTGTATAGAAGACACCTGGTAGCCAGAAATTTTGCAGATTGATAGGGGATCAAATACTTATTTCACTCATTAAAATGCAAATCGATTTATAACTTTTTTTTAAATGCGTTTTTCTGGATATTTTTGTTATTCTGTCTCTTAAAATAAACCTACCATTAAAATTATAGACTTTGGCAGTGGACAAACGTGCAAAATCAGCAGGGGATCAAATTTTTCCCTCACTGTATTAATTATTAGGGCACATGTCAGCATTACGTAAAAATATTGTTTTGAGCAAAATACCTGATCCCTATTGCCCTGTATAAAAAAAAAAAAAAATGGAAAATTGTATCAAAGCGTAATTTTCCTTTCCTGACGCCAATCCATGGCAGCATACTAGTGATAGGCTCCGCCTTTCTCCCCTCCCTCAGGACAAATAAAAGAGCATAAATTAAAGGCCAGTTAGGCCCTGCCCCATTCTTCGTAATTAGCTAGATACCGAAACGCACAAGGGTGGGTCCGTATGCTGCCATGGATTGGGGTCAGGAAAGGAAAATTACGGTAAGTATAATACAATTTTCCGTTTTCCTGACACCACCATGGCAGCATACTAGTGATACATATCCTAGCTGGGTTCTACTTAACAAACCAAAATAATAATTTTTTTATATATATATATAGATTTTTTTTTAAAATGGGACAGAAGACTGAACAGTCATTCCTCCGAAGCCCACTGATAACAAGGCACCCAGATCTATTCTGTAAAGGTTAAAAAGGTATGCTGGGAAAAGCATGCCACTTTCCTGTAGAATGAATCCATAGATGCTTTCAACTGGGCAGCTTATGAGGCTTCAACTCCTCTGGAAGAGGATGCATCCTGCCACTGAAGGAGGCTCACGACCCATTTCCCATCTGCACAACCAATCTTGCTAAAGTCCAGGAGGCAACCTCTCTTGCCTGATGAATTCCATCTGGAACAGTGAAAGACTTTATCATATGAACTGAAAAGAGCATTTGTGGACAGAAACTTCTTTCAAGCTCTGGGAATGACAAATTAGTGTGGTTTTCTTGCTTGAACGTCTGGAAAGTTAGACAATGGACAGATGATTGATAGATGGAGGGCTGTCGCTACCTCTGATATAAGCTGTACTACAGGATGCAGCTCTACTCCTGTAACGAAAGCAATATGCTTTTCTGAAGCTCTAAGGGCTTGAAACTCAATCCGACTTCTGTTTGATGATTTGCGCTAAATACTGGTTAGTAAGCGATGTCTTAAACCGAACACTGCCCTGTTAGAGTAAACAGTTGAAATAAACCCCAACAGCATCGAATGATTTTAATTGTGAAAGAAGACTGGGGCGGGGCCTAACTGGCCTTTAATTTATGCTATTTCATTGGTCCTGAGGGAGGGGAGAAAGGCGGAGCCTATCACTAGTATGCTGCCATGGTGGCGTCAGGAAAACTGGCTTCCCCCAGGTACTTGCCTAGGCAGCTGAGATCAAATGGTCTTTGGCTACCAATCATTGCTGCAGAGATTCTGTTGTTTTCAATCATCACTCAAATAAGAGGATAAAAAAGTCTGTCCCATGTCCATAAAAAATTAGAATGTGGTTGCATTAATAAAAAAGTTTGTAATATTTTAACACAGGCCCTAATAAATACTCCAGAAGTCTAGGAACCATTTAAAAAGTAGTGAAGCCATATTAATATATAGTGTGTTAAGTGCCAAGTAAATTGTCAGTGCTATAAAAATGCCTGAAATAATAAATAGCATTGTTTAAACTTGTGAATCGAATGTAGGATTTTGTGTGCCACTCAGTTTGTTAGGGTTTTTAGTCCTGTGCCCACTGCTGTGAGTGCCAGCCGGGGAAGGAGCTTGGCTCCAGATGTCAGCATGTAACAAGAGATATATCCCATGGGCTGCACATCAAAACAAGCCTGGGCTCCAGCCAGGCCACGCCCCCAATGTTTTTCGCTCTGCCCCTTGAAGCCTAATCTTTAGCTTAACCACTTGCTTACTGGGCACTTAAACCTCCTTCCTGCCCAGACCAATTTTCAGCTTTCAGCGCTGTCACTCTTTGACAATTGCGTGGTCATGCTACAGTGTACCCAAATTAAATTTTTCATAATTTTTTTTCACACAGATGGAGCTTTCTTTTGATGGTATTTAATTGCTGCTGGGTTTTTATTTTTTGCTAAAAAAAACAAAAGA
Source organism: Lithobates clamitans (assembly GCA_037952925.1). Lineage (NCBI taxonomy): Eukaryota > Metazoa > Chordata > Amphibia > Anura > Ranidae > Lithobates > Lithobates clamitans. The sequence continues at coordinate 1,547,159 of JBBGZY010000563.1, forward strand.
CCAAAAATTTTGAAATAAAAAACAAAACAGTTTTATAGTTTGTTATAAAATTTTGAAAACGGGTAGTTTTTCTCCTTCACTGATGTACGCTGATGAGGCTGCACTGATGGGCACTGATAGGCAGGACAGAGAGGTACTGATAAGCGGCACTAATTGGCACTGATAGTTGGCACTGATGAGGCGGCGCTGATGGTTGGCATTGAAGGGCACTGATAGGTGGCACTGAAGGGCACTGATAAGCAGCACTGATAAGTGGCACTGATAACTGATGGACATTGGTAGGTGACACTGATGGGCAGCACTGATCTGTGGCACTAATTATGAGACACTGATGGGCATTGATGGGTGGCACTGGTGGACATTGATAGGTGGCACTGGTGGGCACTGGTAGGTGGCACTGGTGGGCACTGGCAGCTGACACTGGTGGGAACAGAAAATGCAGCCGCGCCCTTCTGTGTGAGGGACCGATGTCACTCTGACAGAAGCCGGTGATCGGCTTTTTTTTCCCCCACGCTGACAGCGTGAGGGGAAAAAAAAAATACTGATTACTGAGCTTCTGTTTACATCACGTGATCAGCCGTCATTGGATGACAGCTGGTCACGTGGTAAGGGGCCAGGATCGACCCCTTACTCTGATCTGTGATCAGCTGAGGCTCATAGACGTGCAGACAGCGCTTGCTCGGGAGGACAACCATGGATGCCTTGCCGGCAATTAATGCCCGTGCTGTAGTTGTCTTTCAGTTATAGCGCGGGCGGCAAGTAGTTAATCATGATGAATCCCCACGAATAAGCTCCGAGGGGCAGAGTGAAACACATTGAGGGCATAGCCTGGCTGGAGCCCAGGCTGAGACTGCCATAAACATTATTACCGGTTTGCTTTGATGTGCGGTCCATGGGCTTATATCTCCTGTTACATTGTTTTAACTTGATTACGGATGATGGGTTACAAAAATGGCAGTCTCTTCTTCATTCCAGAAAATCAACTCTTTAATAGGGAGTCATGGCCTACGGTCATTTCACACTGTAGGCCACTAAGTTTGATTGTCAGTGATGATAGTGACATTAACCTACACGAGTCTTCCAAGAAATCAGTATAGTTGAGCTGCTTCTATGCAGGTCCAATCAATGACCTATTGACTTCTCAGTGCATTGTACCATCCAATGTGTAATAAAGATGCAAAATACTCTTGCGTACAGGTGTATTGGCTAAATGATCCCAAGGGTTCAAGAAGGACTATGGGTTTCGGCCTTGCTGCTCTTAAGGATGGGATTATCCTAATAGTAATGAAAAGAAAAGAAAAAAAAGAGCGCACCAGCCTAGTGCATTATCCTTGACAGATTTATTAATTAAAAGCAAGATAAAATCTACTCACAAAGGTCGGAGAAAAAAATTGCATTGTATATGGCACAGAGGCGATTGGTCCAGTGGTAGCTGTTTTTCCGGGTCCTAGGGAGAAGGCGTATGGACTACTGCTGGCTAACGCGTTTCGAAGGTTACCCTTCTTCATCAGAGCCTACTGCTCTCCCTAGGACCTGGAAAAACTGCTACCACTGGACCAATCGCCTCTGTGCCATATACAATGCAATTTTTTTCTCCGACCTTTGTGAGTAGATTTTATCTTGCTTTTAATTAATAAATCTGTCAAGGATAATGCACTAGGCTGGTGCGCTCTTTTTTTCTTTTCTTTTCATTGTACCATCCAAATTTGAGATTAACCCCAGAATCTGAGCCTATTGAGCTGAGTGGTAACTTAACTGGTGGTAATTTTGTTTCGCTATAGCCAGACTGTGAATTCTATTTTTTTTATCTAAAATGTATTATTTACTTTGCATTACAAGGAAAGTTTACATGAATCATGATAAAAATTATTGTTCGCCTTTAATTCTCTGTATCTCTGGCAGCCCGGTACAGGAGGACCAGGTGGCATACCTGCACAGCAGCCTGCTGCACCGCAGATTGGCACCCCGCAGTTGCCTGCCACACAACAATCCGTTGCGAACAAAATGCTTGCGTGGAGTGGAGTTCTGGAGTGGCAAGAGGTGAGTCTTGTTTAAAAAAAGCAAGAAAAAAAAAACCTTCCTTAACATGTTGGAAAAAAAGCATTAAGTTTCCCATCTTAACCCTACAATACAGGTCATAGACTCTGTTATAGGCTAGTACCTTCTGGTGATTGGACACTGGCAAAGCTTTGCAGGACAGTAAGCAAGCAAAGCAATGCAAAATACTTTCTTGTGTTAAAATATATATCGACTACAGAAAGAGACATAATTTTACCCCTGTACAATGCATTAATAAAACCCCATCTTGAATATGCAATTCAGTTTTGGGCACCAGTTCAGGAAAAGGTTATCAGGAAACTGGAGACAGTGCAGTGCAAAATAATAGCATCACCATCTTCTGCCAGGATCCCTTTAAAATATACTCAGGTACTTCCTACTTCCCTTTGCCATGAAGAAATTGCTACAGGATGGTCGACACCCTGGTTGCTCCATACTCCTTCACAGATGCACTTACCCCATTTCTGCACCCTCTTCTGTGAGTTACCCACAAGGAAATTACCTCACCGATGGCAGTGGTGGAAACCAGGAACAAGGGAACCGCAGAAAGCTCAGGAAAACATTCACTCTACTGAAGGCCTGCAAAACACTCACTTCTCAGAGTGACAATGCTTCCCTTGCATCGAAGCAGGACCCTATGTTAACACCGGTCTCTGCATCCAATTCTAGCTCTGTCCCAGGCATGCAAAAAGTAGCATACCTGACCAAGGCAGATTTTCTACAACTATGTCACACGTTCTCAGACAACTAATGGCTTTAAAGCAGCCTTCCTCGTCCAGAGCACAAAAGCTCCAAACTCCTTTTCTACCCTCTCTGTCTCTGCTGGAGTTGTAAAGTGAAATACCTGCTCTAGAGGACGCAGACATTTAGGGGAATGAAGAGGACACAGAGGCAAAAGGAGACACTTGTCCTTGTTAAAGAAGACCCTGATTTCTCACCCCCAGCCTATCCAAACACCTGATATTATTACTTCACACAATATTCTTGCAAATGTAGATATGTTCACTTCTGCTTGGTGCAAAAGATTTACCCTGAAAATATTTTCACCCCCTGAGAATCATTGCCAAACTCTATGTAATTGAAAAAGAGTTCACCAAAAATGGTCTGTTCCAGTAGTAGACCCTGCTGTTTCAGTCAAATTTGACACACCTTTTTAAAGACTCTTTACCCTCACAGGCCTAACTCTGCAATCAGCTACTGCTGCTATTACTATTTACCAGATCAAAGTTAATTGGACTAGAGCAATAAACATTCAACAGGATCTTGTCTTCCAGGACTGACCCTTGGCAAAGCACTTGTATACACTTTCTTCTGCCTTAGTCTTTTGTGTTGATACCCTGGAACAAGTCATGACACAGATTTCAAGAATGGCTCCTATTTCTATGTATATGTGCAGAATCTTATGGCTAAAAGCCTGATCAGCTTAAAGCTACTGGTAAATGCTGGCTCACATATGCCCTTAGGAGGACGACTTGACAAAAACTTCAAAGTTGTCACAGGAAGAAAAGTTTTCTTCCTTCCACTGGGACTGTTCTTAAAGTGGTAGTAAACTCTGTTCTACCACTTGTCCCTTCAGGCAAGCCTATAGTAAGGTGTACCTGTAGGTTCTGTGTATATCTCCTAAACTTGCACAGTTTAGGAGATATTCAGAGTGCATGCAGCCAGTGACATTACCAGCGGATGCGCTCTGAAGGTGCAGCATACAGTGCTGGATCAACAGAGCCCGTGCCGTAATGCACATTATGACATTGACATTGCCTTGCAGGGAAGTTTTTTTTTTTTTTTTTTTTTTCTATCAACTGCAGTTTACTACCGATTTTAAACCCTTTCCCTTTGGGGCTTTGTCTCTGGTGGTTTCAATGGGGTGCAAAATAGAGTTCAAAACTCTACCCCCTCATCCATTTCTTCTCCTAAACCAACCAAAATCTTCCCAAGGACAGTCTGGACTGGAGACCACATTGAGCCATCTCTTGTCCCAAGGAGTAGTTCTAATCCCACTGGAGGACAGGTTCAAAGGATTCTATTCAAACCTGTTCATGTTACCAAAACCCAGCAGCCTAAAATTGCTAAACAAATACCTTAACATTTCAAAGTTTCTAATGAAATCTGAAAAGTCACTTATTGACCCTCTGAGACAAGGGTAATACTTTGCATCAGTAGATATCCAATATGCTTATCTAGGTTTTATGTTTTCCTGTCTCTTCAGCACTTCCTTCACTTCGCTGTAGGGTCAAACACTTTAAATGTGTCGCTCTGCCATTTGGCCTTTCCTCTGCACCTAGAGTATTCACAAAATACTTGCACATCTTCTTGCCCTTCTAAAAACTTTAGGGCATTCAGGTGACAGGGTACCTAGAGAACCTTTTTCTGAAGCACCTTTTTCCCCTTCAACTTTCTGCATACATCTAAAGAACTATTCAAATGCTTTAGGTATTTGGTTGGGTAATCGGCCTTTAAAGTGGAAGTAAACCTTTCTATAATTTTCAACCAAGGAAGCGGCCATCTTGGCCTCTGTTTTATCTACAACTGCCATGATGCTGCACATGTGATCAGCTATGACACCAGCCATTGGATGGTTTTACAGTTTGGTAGAGAGAACAACCAATGGGAGTGTTACATTCCTGGCATGTGCCGGAAATGAAACTGTTAAATGGATGGGTTTACTTCTGCTTGAGCCTGGGTTCACACTAGTACGATCTCTGACATCGCATGTGATTCGCACCCGCACCGCAGATGCAGATTGCATGCGATGTCTGAGCAATGCGAGTTCAGCCATTCAGTTGTATGGCTGAACTTGCATTGGATTCGCATAAAAAAAGGTGCAGGGACTTGTTTTCCCTCACATTCGAATCGGCTTGCATGGGTGTTTTTACCTATGCAATCCGATTCCTGTGCGAGTTCACCGTTTGCACTGCGATCTGTGAACCGATCTAGGGGTGTCATTAACAATGTATTGACACCCGCAGCGGTTCGCAGAAGGCAGTGTGAACTTGAGGTCGACCGATCTATCGGGCGATATTTGGTCTTTTTTAATAAATCTGCATCGGCCGATTACTATGCAAATTAGGCCGATTAACTCTGACTGCACTATGCCCTGTCGACCCACAAGTGTTCCTCCTCCCTTCCCCACATTCCATTGGCAGAGCAGCGCTTGAGGCTTGCCAGAGCTGCTGAGTTGGTGAAACTGACATGTAACTGAATGCAGAGAGAGACCAACTGTCAAAATTGAGCGTTGATGTCGGGGGTGGGCGGGACCCAACAGCTCTCAAACACCAGCCAATGGGATGGGATCTGTATGTGGCCCCGCCCCCTTTCTTAAGCAGCCCAATGATTGGCTGGTGTTAGCTGATGGGTCCCGCCCACCCCCAACATCACCGCTGAATTTTGACAGCTGGTCTCCCTCTGCCTTGAGTTACATACAGTATGTCAGTTTCACACACAGTTACACTATCGTGCCATCTGCCCGTGCCAACCGGTGCCACTTGCCGTGCCAACCAGTGCCACCTGCCAGTGCCAATCAGTGCCATCTGTATGGACGACGACGTGTGTGGTAGACTGACAGGAGCAAGCATAGGGGAGTGGGAGTGGGTGAGTTTGTGAGATGAAGGGGGGGGGGAAATAGAAAAGAAAAAACGGCCTAAAATATCGGCCGCAACAATCAGCATAGTTTATCGGCTATCGGTCGCCCCCAATTTCTTGAATATTGGCGAGAGAAAAACCCATATCGGTTGACCTCTAGTGTGAACTGCCTGCGGGAGAGGAGCGATGCGGGAACCGACGCTGGTTCCTGCATCGCACTAGTCTGAACCTAGGCTTAAAAGTCTGTTCTCACAATGTCCAGCCTTATTCTGGAAACAGCCCAGGCAAAAATCTTTCCTCCAGAAAACAAAATCTATTCTAAAAACTCATGCTCAGCTATTGAGGACAAGAGACATCCCTCTGTGAGATTGTCTGTCTGTCTGAGATTTCTGGGCCCTCGTGGTAGCTTTATTTATGGACCTCCTCTTCGCTCCATTGCATTCCAATGCCTTCTTGTTGGCCTTGAAGAAGCACACTCCATCTCTCAACCTCTCTATGTGCAGACGGAACTTCCTTGAGAAGAGCTAGATAATGGTAGTCCTCCTACAGCCAGGAAATGAGGCAACCTGTATCTTTCTTGCTGCAACTTTTAATGCACATTGTGAGAATCTCAAAGTGTGTTGTGAAATCAGAGTCATTTTAGTACAGGAGAGTAGCCTGTACAACTGTGCAAAACGGAAAACAAGACCAGAGGTCAATTTTGAATCTTTCACACTTGCGTTGCCCATTGAAGAGTAATGTCTCTTCGGATCGCGCTGTCCTACCACACTGCAATCGTGTTCTGGTCTTCATTTCATACTAGCTCCAATTTCTACCAGGTGGATGTACAAGCTTCCGTGGATGTAGTTTACAACTGCAAGGTTCTTGCAGCAGCACTCTGAATTTGGGCCCTGACAGTTGTTATTAATTTGGCTTCTTGGCACAGTTCTGTTTACCTTGTTGTGGCCCACTTTTGTCATTCATTGCTTGGGGACATTCCAGGGTCTATGAATATCCAGCCTGTGTCCTGTACTGTACGGTTAAGAGAATAATTTTGACTTTCCTGTAAAATTCTATATCGTACAGTACAGAGCACAGGCCCTCCTCCATTCTGTTCCTGTGTTACTCCACATTGCTTGCTAAAAGACTTAGGACTTGTGGAATGCGGTAGGGGTATAGGGGACACCCTGGGGGCATATCCTGCAAAGCTTTGCAAGTGTCCAATCACCTGGATGTACCAGCCTGTATCCCAGGGTCTATGAATATTAAGGCTTTTACTGTAATCCAAGATATGGATTTTACCGGTAAGTCAAAATTCCTATTTTCTAAAGCTCCTCCTTTTACATTTTATATATCTGTTCCTTTTTAGAAACCTAAACCAGCCTCTGTAGACACCAATGCCAAGCTGACACGCTCCCTCCCTTGCCAAGTGTATGTCAACCCTGGAGAAAACCTGTAAGTAATGTGACTTTACTAACCTTTTGCCGCATTAATAATGCATTGTTTCCCTCCAGCAAGCCGAGATCTAGTTGAGGATGTCTTTTGAGCATAGTGAAATTCCCTCATTATTTGAAATCCCTTCATAGAGTAAAATAGAGTTTCCACACCTGCAAGTCCAATGTTTTCTCAGGAGACAGAGGGATTGCCAATAAAAGATAAAATAAGGTTTCTTTCTCACTCATTGAGGGACACATGGAGTCTCTAACCTTTAGGTTACACTACTGGCTACAGGAGGACTGGACACTGGCAAAAAAAAAAAGTAGGCCAGCTCAGGATAACCCCTCATATTTTTTTGCTAGTTTCCTAGGAGAATGGAAATATATTTTCTAGCGTTGCTGTTGTAGTGCTTTTTTCTTAATCTTTGCCTGGATCCTGCTGCACTAGACATTATGAAACTTGCCTCAGGGCTTGCTTGTTTCAGAAAAGACTAATTTAGTGAGTAGGCCAGTCAGGCTGAGCACCAGTAGCTACCTTGTTTACATAGGTAACTGGGTGCCTTTAGGCACTTCCCACCCGTAGGACATCCCTGTACATCCTTGGGTTTCAGTGGTTATACTAGGGCCATGGCTGCAGCAGCAGCCATGATCCCGATATCTTTTCTGCAGGCGATGCTCTTTATTGTAAAAGCAATCCTAGTGGCTAAATAGCTGCTGGATCGCTTTTACATGCAGCAGAAGGGGATCCTCCCCAGCTGCCTTCCGGAGGTGAGGAGAACTTTTTACATGGGGTTCTCTTATGTAGCATTCCCTGTGCCTCCATAGGATCACAATATGGTTCTTTCTGCGCTTTAGAAATCCCAGTTTTAACCCGTTAGAAACATTACTCTCTCTACTCTTTCTCACAAGGTGGTGTTCCTTGTATCTATCACTTCTGCAAAGCTAGTGTCTGAACTGTCTGCTGTACCCTGCAGGGAACCATTTCTGGTTTTACATGGAGATAAGGTGGTAGTGAGGCTCAGGACTTCCTTCTTGACTAAGGTAGTTTCTGCTTTTTACCTCAACCAGGATATCGTTCTTTCGTGTCTGTCTCCAGCTCACTAAAATCAAATTTCTGTCTGGATGTGGCTCAGGCTATCAGAAAGATGTATTCCCCTTTTTATCATCTTAAATGGTCCCAGCAACGGTGTACCTGCTTCTTATTCCACCATTTCTAGGTGGGTCATACTAAACATCATGCAGGCTTATGGTCTCAAGAATCGGGTCACACCTTTTTTTATTGTACATCATGGGACACAGAGCCATAGTATTAACTTTAATGGGTATATAGGCACCTTCAGGTGATGGACACTGGTATACCCAATACAGGAAGTTCATCCCCCTATATAACCCCTCCTCCTACCAGGAGTACCTCAGTTTTTTCGCCAGTGTCTAAGGTGTTGTTCACGAGTGAAGATGTGCTCTGAAGAGCTCCAGGAGGGATCCTTGCTGGATTTAAATAGCCTCCATAGACCAGATCCATCCAAAATGCCACTGAGGCCAAAGTGGATGGTACCCGGGCCTCGTATGCGAAGCACAAGGTTTTGCCTGTAACGCCTCTTTGCAGGGCTGGGACCCAGGGCTTTGGTCATGCTACATTACCTAAAAGCTTTTCCTGGCGGGGTGCTTTTACAGGTCTAAGGGAGTGGAACCCCGATAAAAAGGGACCTGGTCCTTGAAGGTTGGATTGACTGTTAAATCAACAAATCCTGCAGCGGGGATAAGGTGAGGGAAGAAACTTAGGAACTATAAAGTCCACCTATGATTTCTTCTTTAAGGGAAAAAATGTTGTCATGCCTTAAATCTCCACTAGAGGGAGTATATGCACATACCTTAATCTGTTGTCTTCACTGTAAGCTCAGTGTCGGTCTGTGTGTAGCCGCAGCAGCTTGCACAGGGGGATTCCTCGTAAGGTAAGAGACCTGTCGATGCTTTTTTCTCCCCCCCCTGAAGGGACCAGAGGGTTAGGGAAACATCAGTGGTGTACCCCCCTTGTAATCCCCCCCCCCCCCCCGCCGCAGGGGGTGCGGAGGTCCCGAAATTTGCTCCAACAGTTGTTTTCTCTGCTTGCTGGTGTCATGGGCTCTGCCCCCCCAACCCCCCCCCCCCCCTCGTGGTGGGTCTGCGGACCCAAAAGCCCTCCGAGCGCGGGAATATTTTTCAAAACGAAAGGAGGGTGGCGGGTTTACGAAGGGGACAGGGCCTAGGCGCGGCGCCGTGTAACATCCACGAGGACGCACGGAAAAACAAGCAGACTTAAGAATCAGCTGGAGCAATTTCTCCTCGGCTGATAGCGAGGGTACACATGGGACACAGGAGCGGTGGGGCACGTAAGGGGTGCAAGTGGCATTCCTAATACGGGAAGGACATTTTTCCCAGCACTAGGCTGGACTTAATAGCGGCATCATTCTGTCATGACTGTTCAGCAAGTAGTGCAATTTTAATAGTGCCTCTGCTTTTGTGCTTAGGACCATACGTACCAAAAAAGACACCACAAAGACCAAAAAGGTACCAAAGGTTTCACCCCCAGGCGCTAGGAACTCCAGTCATATCTCCACACTGTCATCCTCACCTGAAATACCAATTATGGAAAGCCAAGGTGAGTCAATGGAACAAATTGGTGGTGCAGCTGCTTCTCACATCTCAGCCCCTGTATACGTGACTGAAAAGGCTTTTTCCTCCGCCCTGCAGGGCCTAGAAGGAAGATTAGCAGCTTTAATCACATCCTACATTCAAATGGATAGGAAGCGTACTAGATCCCCCTCCCCCACCTTAGACCCTTTGCAAGGGGAACAGTGGGCACAGGATGAGGTGTTTATCCTCAGGCGATCAAGAGGAAAGACAAACGGATGACTCCTCTGTGGAGGAAACAACGGCAGATGAACCCTTTTCAGCCTCACAATCTGAGAAGTTGCTGATATAATCTATTACGGAGATGGTTCGTTCTACTTTCATGCTGCCCCTAATGAAGTCTGCTGAAAGTTTGGTTTGCTGAATGGGATAAGCATTTTCTTCCTCCAAAGAGATTTTCAGTTCTCTATCCCATGGAGGAGAAATTTACCAAAAAATGGAAGGTACCAGCAGTTGATGCTGTGATGTCCAGTGTGACTAAAAGTGTAACTTGTTCAGTAGACAATGCACAAATGCTTAAGGATCCAACAGATAAAAGGTTGGAATTCCTGTTAAAATCCGCTTTTTCTTTGGCAGGTGCCGTTACTCAGCCTGCAGTCGCTGCAATAGGCGTCTGTCAATCCCTAAAGGACCAATTTAGACAGGCCCTTAAAGAGGTTCCTGCACAACAAGCCCAAGATTTGGCCAAACTACCAAAGGCATTATGCTTTGCCATAGATGCCATTAAAGATTCTATTCAGGCGTCCCGCCTTACGCTTATGCTAGTAATTTCTAGTGGGAAAAGTACTATTTTGCCAGTCAAAAGAAAGTATAAATGCCCTTCATTTAAACAGGCTCTTTCTCCTGCGCCAGGGCTTCGGCTTCTAGGCAGTGGCGACGGCTTCCGTCATCAGACTCTAGAGGAAAACCTCAAGGTCAGGCCCAGGCTCACAAGAAGTCCTGGGGCAGAAAACCTGCAAAGCAAAATCCTAAAGCCTTATTATGAAGAGGCGCTCCCCCTCACCAGGGTGGGGGGAAGACTTCTGCAGTTTTCAGAAGTCTGGCAAGAGGAGATTCAGGACAAATGGTTCATCTCCACGGTAACGCTGGGGTACAAGCTGGAATTTCCGGACTTTCCACCATCTCGTTTCCTGAGGTCAAACGTTCCCAAAGATCCAGGGAAAAGGCAATCTCTGTTTCGGGCACGAGACCGATTAATGGCTCAGGGGGTGATCATACAGATCCCCACAGTAGAGCAAGGTTTGGGGTTTTATTCAAACCTCTTCACAGTACCAAAACCGAATGGAGATGTCAGACCCATTCTAGATCTAAATCAGTTCCTGAAGATCCGCTCCTTTCGCATGGAGTCGATCAGGTCAGTGGTTTCTATCCTACAAGGAGGAGAACTTTTGGCATCTATCGACATCAGGGATGCATGTCTGCATGTTCCTATATTTCCCACTCGCCAAAGGTTTCTGTGGTTCGAGGTAGAACAGCAGCATTTCCAGTTTGTAGCCTTGCCCTTCGGGCTAGCTACAGCACCCCGGGTGTTTACAAAAGTCCTGGCCCCACCTCTAGCCAGGTTAAGGGCAAAGGGTATAACAGTCTTGGCGTACTTAGACGATCTATTGCTAATAGACCAGTCGGTGGCTCGTTTGGAGCAAAGCGTGCACATTACAACCAGTTACCTGGAAAGTTTGGGTTGGATTCCCAACCAGAGAAATCTTCCTTTAAACCGATAAAAAGGCTGTGGAGTACCTGGGTCTGATCATAGACACAGCCCAGAAAAAGGTGTTCTTGCCTCAGGCAAAAAACTCCAAAAGAGAGCTGGTGAGGATGGTCTGGTCAAAAGGCGATCCCTCCATTCGCCTTTGCATGAGGTTGCTAGGAAAGATGGGGGCTTCATTCAAAGCTGTTCCCTATGCCCAGTTCCATTCGAGACTGTTACAAAACAGTATCCTGTCTGCTTGGAACAAAACCATTCAAGCTTTAGACTTGCCAATGTGGCTGTCCCCAAGGGTATCCCGAAGCCTCAGTTGGTGGTTACTAACACAGAATCTGCTGAAAGGAAAGTCCTTCAGACCTGTTATCTGGAAAGTGGTAATGACAGATGCCAGCCTTTCAGGCTGGGGAGCAGTGCTAGAGAAGACAACTGTCCAGGGACAGTGGTCAAGAGCCTAAAGAACCTTGCCCATCAATATCCTAGAGATTCGGGCAGTGCGTCTGGCTCTTAAGGCCTGGACTTCCAGGTTACGAGATTGTCCTTTCAGGATCCAATCCGACAATGCAACAGCTGTGGCCTATATCAATCACCAAGGGGGCACCAAGAGTCTCTCAGCGCAGAGAGAGGTGAACCATATTCTAGCTTGGGCAGAAAGGAATGTTCCGTGCCTATCGGCAGTCTTTATTCCGGGAGTAGAGAATAGGCAGGCGTACTACCTGAGTCGCCAGCAGTTATTCCCGGGGGAATGGTCTCTTCACCCCGACATTTTTCGGGCTGTTTGGCAAAGATGGGGGACTCCAGACGTAGATCTTCTAGCGTCCAGATTCAACATGAAGTTGGTCAACTTTGTGTCCAGGTCAAGGGATCCACTCGCGTGCGGAACGGATGCGTTGGTGACCCCATGGGATCAGTTCTCACTGATCTATGCATTTTCCCCCTATTTAGTTGCTGCCTCGACTTCTTTGCAGGATCAAGCTAGAAAGAAAGCCGGTAATTCTGGTAGCACCAGCATGGCCCAGAAGGTCATGGTATGCAGAAATCGTAAAGATAGCAGTGGAGTGTCCATTAAAACTTAAACTATAACTCGCGCTTGGTGGAAAGAGGAAAAATATGTAAATAAGACCGCAGCTACTGTTGCAAAGGTACTAGAACCTTAGCAAGGAATAAACGGTAATAACAGTGCTAGCGGAATAGTGACACTATGTGATACCATGTAACACACTAAGAAAATAAAATGCTAAGTGCTTACAAAATAAATAATCAATAAACAAATAATATCACGCTAGTGTGATGATAGCGCAATGTGATCCCATATAACACACACTGAGAAAATGTATCAAGTGTTGAAATGCTAAGTGATTACGATTATAAACAATGGTGATGAAAAGATGCTTCAGATCAGATGGTATCCCCTCTTGTGGCCCCACTCACCATAGTTTATGGACCCCGGCTTTGCAGTCCAGGGGTCAAACCAGGCTTAGAGTTTGTTTTGGGAAGTAAGACACAGACATTGAATTCTCAGAGGTGATGGGTCTCAACAAGATCCAGGATGTTGAGAACATGACAAGGTGAAAAAGAGAGAGAAAGTACATGTGACGTACTGCCAGTACAAAAACACACTGCGCTCTATTGTGTATCACTCACGAGACGTTGGGCAAAGGCAAGTATCAGCGTGTTTCCGGGTTCGCACCGCGTGCGTTCCACGGGAACTGGAAGTAGCGTCACTGGTTCACTATACCGGAAATCACGCCTGTTGACATAATTTCCGGTACAGTGAACCAGTGACGCTACTTCCGGTTCCCGTGGAACGGTACCATTATCGTAATCACTTCAACACTTCTATCACTAGCGCTGATATTATTTGTTTATTGATTATTTTGTAAGCACTTAGCACTTTATTTTCTTAGTGTGTTAAGTGGAGGGTCCATGGTCCCTTCCACTATGACCAGACCTACTCTCACAGGGGCCGATATTCCATCCTACCTTGCGAACGCTAAATTTAACGGCTTGGCTATTGAAACCCACATTCCGAAGAAACGTGGGCTAGTTATCTCTACCTTGATTAATGCAAGGAAGCCAGCTCCCAGAACTATACATTATAGAGTCTGGAGGGCTTATGTTTCCTGGTGTGAATCCAAGGGTTGGCACCCTCGGAGGTATATTGTAGCCAGAATTCTTGCTTTTCTACAATTGGGGGTAGAGATGAAGTTGGCCTTGAGTACTATTAAGGGCCAAGTCTCAGCTTTATCGTACTTATTTCAAAGACCGCTTGCTATACATTCTTTAGTCCGAGGTTTTATGCAAGGGGTGATGCGTCTTAATCCGCCAGTCAAACCTCCTTTGAACCCTTGGGACTTGAACTTAGTTTTGTCAGTGTTACAAAAACAGCCATTTTAACCGATACAACATATTCCTAGTCCTTCTGACAAGAAAGTTGGTATTTTTGTTTACTATATCCTCAGCAAGGACGGTTTCGGAATTGGCTGCTCTTGTCTTGTAAAGAGCCATGTTTGAACGTTCATGAGGACAGAGTGGTGTTACGCCCTCGTCCAGGTTTTTTACCAATAATGGTCTCAGGCTTCCACCTGAACCAAGACATTATCCTGCCATCATTTTTTCCAAAACCATGTTCTAGGGAAGAAAAGTCACTACATTGTCTTGATGTGGTGAGAGCGGTCAAAGTCTATTTAAAGACGACTGCTCAGATTCGGAAGACTGATGTCTTATTTATTCTGCCAGAGGGTCCTAAGAAAGGACAGGCAGCTTGGAAATCCACTCTCGCTCAGTGGATTCGGCAAGTTATAATTCAGACTTATAATTTAAGGGGTAAGATTCCCCTTTTTCAAGTCAAAGCGCACTCTACCAGGTCGGTTAGTGCTACTTGGGCAGTGCGTCACCAGGCCTCCATGGCTCAGATCTGTAAGGCCACAATTTGGTCTTCAGTACATACATTCACCAAGTTTTATCAAGTGGATGTAAGGAGGTATGAGGATATCGCCTTTGGGCGCAGTGTGCTGCAGGCAGCAGTATAGGTCCTCGAGTCTGGGGGTACCCTACGGGTTGTGTCTCCCTCCCCACAAATAGCATTGCTATGGGACGTCCCATTAAGTTAATACTATGGCTCTGTGTCCCATGAAGTATGATAAAGAAAATAGGATTTTTATAACTACTTACTTGTAAAATCCTTTTCTTGGAGTACATCATGGGACAGAGGTCCCTCCCCTCTTTTTGGGGTTTAGGTATATTGCTTTGCTACAAACACTGAGGTGCTTCTGGTAGGAGGACGGGGTTATATAGGGGAGTGAACTTCCTGTATTGGGTATACCAGTGTCCATCACCTGAAGGTGCCAGTATACCCAATAATTTAATACTATAGCTCTGTGTCCCATGATGTACTCCAAGAAAAGGATTTTACAAGTAAGCTGTTATAAAAATCCCATTTTTCCTGTCATGACGTATTCCACTAGATTTCTCGAAGTGATTCTTGGGCTTTTCGGATTCGTGCAACAGTTTCCCAGATTTTCAAGGCTGCTATCTCATCTTCTCTTAGCAGGTTCTTTGAGTTCTACAATGTGGATGTTTCTGCCTCATCTGATGCTTGCTTTGGGCCTAAGGTCGTTCACTTGGCTCTTTAAAAATGGCAGGCAGTATCTAGTTCTGTTTTTTTTCATGGTGCCTGTTATGGTTTTTAATGGTGCCTTCTTTGGTCCTTTTTGTTTTGTACACATTGGCAGGTACTTTGGTATTGATTGGTCTTTAGAAACCATAACTCATAAGTTATATACTGCAGGACAGGCAAGCATACCTGCATTGGGGTGTCTACTTTCCAAAATGGGGTCATTTAGGGGGGTTTTGTGCCATCTGGGCATTCCATGGCCTCCGAAACTGTGATAGGCAGTGAGGAGTGAAATCAAAAATTTGTGTCACAATATAAAATATTTCATGGACTCGACATGCCTCTCAGCAAATAGCTTGGGGTGTCTACTTTCCAAAATGGGATCATTTGGGGGGGTTTTGAACTGTCCTGGCATTTTATGCACAACATTTAGAAGCTTATGTCACACATCACCCACTCTTCTAACTACTTGAAGACAAAGCCCTTTCTGACACTTTTTGTTTACATAAAAAAATTTTTTTTTTTGCAAGAAAAATACTTTGAACCCCCAAACAATATATATTTTTTTAAAACAAAGGCCCTACCGATTAAAATGGTGGGTGTTTCTTTTTTTTTTTTCACACAGTATTTGCGCAGCAATTTTTCAAATGCATTTTTTATGTTGGTTTCCAATCTCTGGCAAGGGAGGACTGGGGATTAGCGGCGATGTATTGACCAGCATACAAATTGCTTTGGTCCACAATAGATCTATAGAGATTTTCAGTGAAAGACAGCGAATAAAAATCAAGTGACGTAAAATCAACTGTTTCCACCTGAATACCGGGTTGGCCAGTGAATGGGGGAAGTACTGGTGCTTCAGAAGTTGTTGGTTCCTAATTAGGATTGGCAAATGCAGCATTATGGGCACTATGGGCTCGACGGGTCTGTGTTTGTCTTTTTCTTGGTGGCAGCAGGACACTACTTGTGCTTGCCACCTCAGCAGCTTGAACTGCACTTATGGGACTCGCCATGTCACCACGTGTTACTGCAGTACTGGTTTGACTACAACCAGGGTGTACTAGGCCGCTGGTGCTTGCCAGTTCACCAAAAGGATGAGCAGCGCTACTAATTCTCTGCTCCATACGAGAGCCCTGTGGTTCTTGCACCTCAACAGCAGAAGAAGATCGAAGTCTGGTACGCCTGACCTTGGCAGGTACCACAACTTGGTCGTCAGAGCTATCTGTTAAGGAGCCGGTGTCTACAGGAACGTATTCTGAGTCTGAATTTGACAGATGAGTGACTTCCTCTTCACTATCTGTCATGCTCAGAAACGTGTAGGCCTCTTCACTACTGTACCTTCGATTTGCCATTTTGGGCTCTAAATTTACTGGTACAGTAGTGAGACTCACAGTAAAAAAAAAATCTTCTAGGCTGTCAGCAACTGTATCAAACGCTACAAAAAAAACTGTTAGCGATCGCAGGGATCAGGCCTGACTCTGCGAACGCTGCAGTTATGTGTGTTTAGTGTTTTGTAAGTGACAGTGGTCGATCGGTACTGCACTTGGGTGAGCTGGTTTGGGCTGGGCAGAGGGGCAAAACGCAGGTGCTAGCAGGTATCTGGGCTGATCCCGCTAAAGCTGCATTTTTGGGAACCCTAAACTGCTGGGGACGCTAGTATAGATCTGATCAGATATTGATCCATTCAGATACTATACCACTAAGGGAGGTGTATGCTGCGTGCGTGGATGTTAGCGGTACTGGCACTAACCTGACCCTGCCTGGGGCGATGCAGACCCTAACTGACCCCAAAACCTAACTGATATCACCCACTGGGCGATCAGGTGGTTAAACATTTAGTGGGTAATAAATGACGGGTATAAAAAACAAACTAACCAGCGTCACCCGTAACACTTATACAGTGATCACTGGTGAAAGGGTTAACTAAGGGGCAATCAGGGGGTTAAAACCTTTATTAGGTAGTATATGGGGGTACCTGATGCTATAAAAAGCTGACGGTGAAACTAAATACTTACCTGGCTACCTAGCATCACCTGTGACACTAATACGGCGATCAGAAATAAGATCGTTTAGTGACACTGGCGACGGGGTGATCAAGGGGTTAAACCTTTTATTAGGGTGGTGACCTAGACCTAAAGGGGCCTACCACTAACTGCCCTAACACTTATAACAGTCACAATAGACACCAATGCAGTAATCAGTAAAAAATAAAAATAAAAACTGCTATTGGTGTCACTGTGACAGGGGGTGATCGGGGGTGGGGTTTATGTGCCTATGTGTGCTAGTGTTGGTGCAGACTCACTGTGATGTCTTCTCTCCTCGGGCACCAGAACGAAAAGGCTGCACGAGGCGAGATGACATCACTTCCTCTGCTTCTGTTTACATTAAAGAAGCAGAGGAAGCTTCTCATTTGCCAGGAGCGATCGCGAGGGGGTGGCCATGAATCAGTGGCCTCCCCCTCAGGACGGATCGCTCCTGGAACGATGCCGACCGCCTCGGGCACCGGGAGTAACGTACCCACACGTCAGTCTGCCTGCCCGTGCCATTCTGCCGCAGTATATTTGCGTGAGGCGGTCGGCAAGTGGTTATGTGGCCGGTGAATGTATATACAGTGGGCAAAATAGGTATTGAACACGTTACTATTTTTCTAGGTAAATATGTTTCTAAAGGTGCTATTGACATGAAATTTTCACCACATGTCTGTAACAACCCATGCAATCCATTCATACAAAGAAACCAAAACAAATCAGTTCAGAAATGATGTTTGTGTAATAAAATGGAATGATACAGGGAACACGCTAACTGACATTTATTTCACCACCTCGCACCCAAGGTACGTCATATGACGTCCTGGACTTTCAGTGGGGATATCTGATTGTTGCCTGCAGCTACAGGCATCATTCAGATATCATTCTCTTTAGCCAGCGATTCTATGCACCATAAGAACAATCTCTCTCTCTCTCTCCCCTCTCTCTCCCCCCCCTCTCTCTCCCCCCCCTCTCTCTCCCCCGTCTCTCTCTCTCTCTCCCCCGTCTCTCTCTCTCTCTCCCTCGTCTCTCCCTCGTCTCTCCCCCGTCTCTCCCCCGTCTCTCCCCCGTCTCTCCCCCGTCTCTCCCCCGTCTCTCCCCCGTCTCTCCCCCGTCTCTCCCCCGTCTCTCTCCCGTCTCTCCGTCAGAGACTCTTTACCGAGATCGTAGTTGCGGTGTGTCAGTCTAACAGATCGCAACAACGATCGACACGATGCGCGCCCCCTGAGGGCATGCAGCGGCTCAATATCCTGAAGGCGTCATATGACGTCCAGTTAGGATATTGAAACTACTTTGTCGCCGTCATTTTTCTATATGGCGAGCGGCAGGTGGTTAAACCTCATTTGCCACTTAGTTGCCCAATAAGTGCATTGAGGTTGGCTTGTAAATTGGAGACATCCTGTAAGGACGTTATTCCACGGCATAGCTTAGTGTCTTAGTGTGAATAGTCTACTCCCCTCATCAGTTCATCCCTCACAGTCCCTACCTTTTTGTTTCACCAGCCCCTCCCTCTTAGATTGTAAGCTCGCAGGAGCAGGGCTCCTCTAACCCTCTTGTTTTGAATTGTACTGTTGTAGTGTAGTGTCTCCCTACAAGCGCTGCGCAAACTGTTGGCGCTATATTAATCCTGTATAATATAATTTATAAAGATATTACAAAGTAAGAGTCCCAGCACTGAACCTTGGGTACACCTCTGATGACCTTAGACCATTCAGAGTTAGAGGCGTTAACCACTACTCTCTGAATTCTGTCTTTTAGCCAGTTTTCTATCCATTTACAAATTGATCTTTCCAAGCCTGTAGACTTTACCTTACAGATGAGCCATGTGTGGGGAGCTGTGTCAAACACTTTTGCAAAATCCAAGTATGCCACATTCACAGCCAACCCTCCGTCCAAGGTTTTACTTACTTCCTCATAAAAAGAAATCCGGTTTGTTTGACAACTTCTGTCTTTCATGAATCCATGCTGTCTGTTGCTTAAAATATTTTTTCCCAGCAAGAACTCATCTATGTGGTCCCTAAATATTAGAAACAATGGCCCTGAAATGACAGAGCTCAATTCTTTTAGGATCTGTGGGTGTATGCCGTCTGGTCCAGGTGTTTTATCCACCTTTATTCTGTCTAAATATTTCTGGACCATATCACTTTTGACAGAGAAATTGACAGGGGGTGGGTGGCGCTACCTTGTGAGGGTACCTTGATTTGCAATATAATGAGCCTCAAAAGGGATCAGGAAAGATGTAATAGTAACTGTACCCCCTACTTATGTAATCCCTCTTTAAGTGATGGGTCTAGATATCCAGCGTTAACTGAATATACTGTGCTAACAGGCCTTAGTCATGCCTATATGCAGGTGTACACCGTGTGATTTAATCAACAAAAAAATATATTAATTGACAACAAGTCAACAGTGATAGACCAAACCTCATAAAATAAACCACAGTACAAGATTATATCAATCCCCATGTGTGCCAATATGCTTGTAAGCATAAAAGTGAATTTAAATAGTCCCAGCTTTAAACATATAGTGCAGAGTTCCACATTAGGTAATATAAGGCTGGTGAAAATTGGTGATCAACTTTGTAAAGAATGGATAAAAAATAGATCAAAAAGTGATGAAAAAATGGTGTAAAATTAATAATAACAAAATCCAATAGCAACAAGTGAAAAAACGTCTGTAATAGGTGACTTTCGTGGACACAGCTGATCAGATCCAGTGACTTGCGGTGCTCCCCCTCAAAGATCCCCACTCACCAGCTCCCTACACCCCTGCAGGGGTAGTAGGCATGTAGTATTAGGCTGCAATCAGATGTGTATGGGTCCTCAGGGTACACCGCTCCAGCTGTAAGGTATCCTTCAGTACGTCCTCATAGAGAAGAAACAGGGCTCCATAGTGTGATACTTTTAAGGTATTTTATTTATCACAATATACAAGAGAACCAAATAAATAAAGAGTTTAAAAACCAAGACAGTCACACAGCTTGTGAGCTATTTCGTATGGAGAGTGCAGGGCGTCTAGGACCGTCAGCTGCGCGGCGTGCGCCTCAGCTGCGTTCCACACTCTCCTACTTCCGCGTGTGACGTCAGTGCGTAGCTCCGCCTTACGCGTTTCGTCATCGACGTTATCAAAGGCGCAGCTAGCGTACCTCGTCCTCTGTTATTTAAAGCCAAGCAGTGTATGCGTTCCTCCCACTCTCCTCCCCTGGGTGTGCTTATAATCTCATGTCACCTCCAAGGCATATCATTCCAGAACGGAGAGGAGATCCAATACCATATATGGGAGCCTGAACTTAATATCTCCGCTTGTCATTAAAAGGCAGACATAACAACATGGTCCTTGGCATCATAGATAGTTATGTTCTATATAACATTAATGTTCAAATAACCTATCAAAGTGACTAAGCGATACCACCTCCTACTACAGGCTGTTTGTATGCAGGGATAGGGGGGATATAATAAGGGGGGGGGGGGTTTAACAAGCCATCCGATGGATGAGCCTAGTGGAAGCTCAAGGTAATTGCTGTTCTATCCATATTAATAGTATCATACTCCTAGCCACACGGGATGTCCGTGCGGATGAGATGTCAAAATTCTAGGTTAGAAAGTGTTCTTACCCCCCGATAGTAGCCCTCTATGGGGTCAATTTCATCAGTTTATAATGCATAGGCCAGATTACGGGGTTGGTATCGGCATAGTAGATGCACATATATAAAAAAACATGTAAACAATAATAAAATGAAATAAAATAAAAAATTAAAAATACTTAAAAATTAATTAATAAGAATATATGTATAACCTTAAAAGAATTTTTTTTTTTGAAAAACTTAATTTTGGAAAAATTTAAAAAAAATATATATATATCAAGGAAAGTGTTTAAAAAGGAGGCTATATTGTGCATGGTGGACCCCTCTATACATATGTATAATGGGATGGTAAACATACTCATGTGTAATGATGTCCTATGTGCTAGCAGAACACCCGGCTGTAGCCCCCATATGTTGCACTGACCTCAAGAGGGGACATGAGGGGGTGTATACATCTTCTGGGGGCTACAGCCGGGTGTTCTGCTAGCACATAGGACATCATTACACATGAGTATGTTTACCATCCCATTATACATATGTATAGAGGGGTCCACCATGCACAATATAGCCTCCTTTTTAAACACTTTCCTTGATATATATATATTTTTTTAAATTTTTCCAAAATTAAGTTTTTCAAAAAAATTTTTTCTTTTAAGGTTATACATATATTCTTATTAATTAATTTTTAAGTATTTTTAATTTTTTATTTTATTTCATTTTATTATTGTTTACATGTTTTTATATATGTGCATCTACTATGCCGATACCAACCCCGTAATCTGGCCTATGCATTATAAACTGATGAAAATGACCCCATAGAGGGCTACCATCGGGGGTAAGAACACTTTCTAACCTAGAATTTTGACATCTCATCCGCACGGACATCCCGTGTGGCTAGGAGTATGATACTATTAATATGGATAGAACAGCAATTACCTTGAGCTTCCACTAGGCTCATCCATCGGATGGCTTATTAAACCCCCCCCCCCTTATTATATCCCCCCTATCCCTGCATACAAACAGCCTGTAGTAGGAGGTGGTATCGCTTAGTCACTTTGATAGGTTATTTGAACATTAATGTTATATAGAACATGACTATCTATGATGCTAAGGACCATGTTGTTATGTCTGCCTTTTAATGACAAGCGGAGATATTAAGTTCAGGCTCCCATATATGGTATTGGATCTCCTCTCCGTTCTGGAATGATATGCCTTGGGAGGTGACATGAGATTATAAGCACACCCAGGGGAGGAGAGTGGGAGGAACGCATACACTGCTTGGCTTTAAATAACAGAGGACGAGGTACGCTAGCTGCGCCTTTGATAACGTCGATGACGAAACGCGTAAGGCGGAGCTACACACTGACGTCACACGCGGAAGTAGGAGAGTGTGGAACGCAGCTGAGGCGCACGCCGCGCAGCTGACGGTCCTAGACGCCCTGCACTCTCCATACGAAATAGCTCACAAGCTGTGTGACTGTCTTGGTTTTTAAACTCTTTATTTATTTGGTTCTCTTGTATATTGTGATAAATAAAATACCTTAAAAGTATCACACTATGGAGCCCTGTTTCTTCTCTATGAGGACGTACTGAAGGATACCTTACAGCTGGAGCGGTGTACCCTGAGGACCCATACACATCTAAATGCAGCCTAATACTACATGCCTACTACCCCTGCAGGGGTGTAGGGAGCTGGTGAGTGGGGATCTTTGAGGGGGAGCACCGCAAGTCACTGGATCTGATCAGCTGTGTCCACGAAAGTCACCTATTACAGACGTTTTTTCACTTGTTGCTATTGGATTTTGTTATTATTAATTTTACACCATTTTTTCATCATTTTTTGATCTATTTTTTATCCATTCTTTACAAAGTTGATCACCAATTTTCACCAGCCTTATATTACCTAATGTGGAACTCTGCACTATATGTTTAAAGCTGGGACTATTTAAATTCACTTTTATGCTTACAAGCATATTGGCACACATGGGGATTGATATAATCTTGTACTGTGGTTTATTTTATGAGGTTTGGTCTATCACTGTTGACTTGTTGTCAATTAATATATTTTTTTTGTTGATTAAATCACACGGTGTACACCTGCATATAGGCATGACTAAGACCTGTTAGCACAGTATATTCAGTTAACGCTGGATATCTAGACCCATCACTTAAAGAGGGATTACATAAGTAGGGGGTACAGTTACTATTACATCTTTCCTGATCCCTTTTGAGGCTCATTATATTGCAAATCAAGGTACCCTCACAAGGTAGCGCCACCCACCCCCTGTCAATTTCTCTGTATTATTAACTCACCCCTTCGGGGGTAAGTGTTAGGGGAGGCTGCAAGCCTTCAGGTCCGTGAGCGCGGAAACCCTTTCCTTAGTTTACATATCACTTTTGAACCATTGTGGATCATTTGGGGCTGTGTCACTACCACCCCCATTATTTTTTACTTTTTACATATTCTGTTATCCTTTGCAACATTTAAACTATGATAGCGTTCCTTCATTTTTTATATTTTTTTAATATTTATAGCCATTTTAACTTTGGCCGCGAGCCACATAGGTTTTATTTTTAGTCTTTTAAACGTATTGCCCATGGGAATATACCGTATTTATCGGCGTATAACATGCACTTTTTTCCCCTTTAAATCAGGGGAAAATCATGGGTGCATGTTATAAGCCGATCTCCACTGATTGCTCCGCTCACAGTCACGCCCCAGTCCCGCCCTATGATGGACATAACACGGGGACTGGGCGTGACTGTGAGGGGAGCCGAGCCTAGCCGAGTACACTTAGCTATGTGTATCTCGGCTCCGCTCACAGTCACGCCCAGTACCGCCATTGGATCTGTGTTATGTCTATCATAGGGCGGGACTGTGAGAGGAGCCGAGCGCCGCCGATATACACAGGACATCCGTCTCTTTGTATATCGGCGGCGCCATATTTAAACTGGCGCCACCGATGACCATGCAATGACTGGGGCAAGACTGCAAGGGACACTGGGGCAAGGCTGCAGATGGACACTGATAAGGCTGCATCGATGGGCATTTAAATGTAAGTTTTTTTTCCTTTAAACTTCCCTCCTAAACTTGGGGTGCGTGTTATACGCCGATAAATACGGTACTTTGCAGTGAGTTTACATACAGTCACTTTAAAGAATTCCCATTTCTGTTCTGTCTCCTCCCATCCTAAATTCCCCTGGTTAAACTGGGATTCCCCCTCCCCCCACGGATTGGTGGGAGTCCCAGGGCAGGCAGCAGAGACACCCTGGGGGTCTCCCCTGCCTATTACAATATACAAGAACATATTTAGGGGGCACACCATACAACGCAAAATATGTTCTTGTATATTGTAATAAGCCCTGACCAGGTTTTTTGGGCTGGAGCACCCCTCCCCCTCCTCATTACCTCCTATTTAGTGGCCATCAGTGTTTAGGATGGATCCCCTTCAGTTCTCCCACATACAGGAGTTCAGCTCCCATGGTTGAGACAAAGGATCTTCCATTCTATTACTAGTGTAGGACCCACTAATTTGGGGTACTTTGTCGCAGTAAGTGGGCTTAGCACTATGTGACCATATAGGTTGACCAAACCCCTGTATTTTTTGAATATGTTCAGGTGTTTTTAACTAGCCCTGCAGGAAATGTCATTCTTGTATGTGTGCGCTGTAAAATATTTTGTACTGGGTGTACCAAGATGGCCGTCGCTCCAGAGCTAGGCCGAAGTGGCGGCCTTTCCTAAGGCCGAGGCAGTGGCGCGCTCCGCGGAGCACATGTGTGTCGTTCCAAACAGGTTGCATCGTTCGGATCACTGTTCGGTGACTATCCGTTGCACCCCTGGGGGGGGGGGGGTTCAGTGCAGCGGAGGCCCCTAGCCCTGCTGGGTGTGCAGTGTGAGGTAGTGTGCAGTTTGAGGGTCCCAGTACAGGGTGCATAGCAGTGTCCACTTAAATGTTCACCCTGCCTTGTGGAGTAAAGTACCTTTTTAGAAGGGGGGTCCCCTTGCAGAGGGTACAGCAATGTTGGAGGCACAGAGAGGATCCTGGCAGCATGCTTCAGCATGTCAAATGGCCGGCGGCCATTTTTGGGTGGTTTGACGACATCATGGGGTCCGGCTGGCGGCCATGTTTGTGTAGCCAATGAGGTCACAGCGGCCATTTTCCGTTGGCCTGGCTGGTCTCCGGCTGGTGGCCATGTTCATGTAGCCGATGATGTCACGGCGGCCATTTTTTCGTTAGTCTAGTGCAGGGGTCTTCAAACTATGGCCCTCCAGTTGTTCAGAAACTACAATTCCCATCATGCCTAGTCATGTCTGTGAATGTCAGAGTTTTACAATGCCTCATGGGACACGTAGTTCCCCAACAGCTGGAGGGCCGTAGTTTGAGGATCCCTGGTCTAGTGAGATGGCCAGAACCTTGTTGGAGATGCCAGTGCTCCTTTTCTTCCTCTTCCTCCCCCGTGCTTCTCTTCCTATCTCTGGATATATGAAATGGATGCCGACATTGGTGTTGCTGTGTCCGAATTGCGGCGCTCCTCCGTTTGGTAGGGTGAGTCTTTGGGAGTCCTTGTGTATCTCCCTCTCTGCTGATAGGTACCCTGGTCATTGAGGTGTCCTTAGTGGTGTTTTTGTACTACAGGGTCTTCTTCCTTTATGGAGCCTCAGGGTCACATCTCACCCATTGATCCCTTCATGGAGGTGGCAGGTCCTTCAGAACTCCAGCTTCCCATGGTTGTGCTGACGGCAGTCCTTGAGTCATTAGTATCCCGGGTGGAAGTAGCGCGTGGGCAAAGACCCGGGAGGAAGTGTCCCCCGCCCTCCCCTGCTCAGTCTGTATCTTATTCTGAGCCGGATGCCGCCGGGGATGTGGCCCGTCCAGGGGGGTTTAATATCTCGCCCCCTGACCCGTCCGATAGTGAGGATGAGTCCTCTGCGGTCTCAGCAGCGTGTGAAAAAGCGCTAGTGGACGCATTTATTACTGCGGTGCGGGAGACTCTAAAGATAGGGGATGCGGCTGACAGGGCCACAGACGTGGCTGTGTCCTTTGGTACGCATAAGTTACCTCGCACACCAAGGGTGTTTCCTTATCTGCCTTATTTTGATAGGTTTACCTATTAGGAATGGGAACAACCAAAATCGCCCTTTGTGGTAACCAAACGTTTCTCAGTACGCTATCCATTTGAAGAATTACTTTTAAAAAAGTGGACTACCCCACCAGTGGTGGACCCTCCTGTTTCCAGGTCGAATAGAGCAACCATGATCCCAGTAGAGGAATCCCCGTCCTTTAAAGCAGAGTTCCACCCAAAAGTGGAACTTCCGCTCATCTGATTCCCCCCCCCCCCCAATTGGCACCTTTCAGGGGGGAGGAGGGTGTGAATACCTGTCTAATACAGGTATTTGCACCCACTTCCGGGAATAGACTCCCGTGGGAGTCACGCCCCTTCCCGCACCCCCCCCCCCCAGGACCCAGGAGATAGTGGGGACCAGGTAGGACTCACAGCGTGGCTCGCGCATGCGCAGTAGCGAACCGGCTTCGACTTCCGACATCGCTGGACCCTGGGACAGGTAAGTGTCCATTTATTAAAAGTCAGCAGCTGCAGTATTTTTTTTTTTTTTTTAGGTGGACTTCCGCTTTAAGGACCCGGCTGACAGGAAAGCGGAGGCTGTGGCATGCAGCAAATTTACTATGGCTGGGTCGACATTGCGTTCAGTCTTTGCCTCGGCCCTGGTGTCGTGATCCCTAACTGAATGGGCCAAGCTTACGGTCTGGGTAGTGAGCAGGTTCTCGCTGCTTATGTTAATTTAGCGGACCAGTTGGTCCATGGGCTACAGTATATTTGTGATGCAGCCTTGGATGGAGCTCCTGTGCTGTCCAAGCTTTCTATGTCAGCGGTGGTGATTAGACGTGTGCTGTGGCTTAAGAATTGGTCGGCAGACCAAGCCTCTAAAAAAGCTCTCATTGATCTGCCCTTTCAAGGCGACTGCCTGTTTGGGGCTACCCTGGATGACATCATTAAGGGTGTCACAGGGGGAAAGAGTACCTTCTTGTCTCAATCTAGGAAAGGGAAGGAGCCTTGTCGCAGACGGGGGCCTTCCTTTCTCAGCCCATAAGAAATTCTTCCGGTCTCCTGGGACTGCAGATAAAGGAAACAGATCTCTCAAGTCTTCCCTGGGAAGTTCCAAGCAATCTTGGTCTGGTAAGCCTAGAGCAGAACTCCTTCAGCATGAAGGTCTGCCCTCACCCATTGCTGGGGTGGGGGGACATCTTCGCTAGTTTCCAGATTCATGGACCTCCTTCGTGAGCGTCAAGGGGGTCCACAAATTGAACCTTTTGGGGGTACCAAAGAAGGGGGACAGAATTTGTCCACTTCGGTGGGCCCAGTGTCTCCTTGTGTGGGTATAATTCCTGTAAAGGTTCGGGTGACGTCCGAACTACCCGAGGTCCCCTCTAGCCCTGTCCAGGAAATTAGGCTACCTGGGTCTGACTCTGGAGTGAATGCTGACCATGTTAGTAGTTTTTCTTCTCAAACGTTGGCCCCTTCAGCAGGTTCAGTTCAACGGGAAGTAACTGAGGCTCATGGCAATCTCACGAGTTCCTCTGGTAGACGCCGCAGTCGTCCTAGTGTCACTGCGGGGCCAATGCCTTCCTCTTCTATGGTGCCTACGAAGGACCGAGGGCGAAAGTCTTCCGGTGGCTGTAAACGTCCCTTGGAAGCTACCTCTAAAAGAGGACCAGGGCTGAGCTTCCATCCTGCTTTACAGTAACCGGTTTTAATGGCCTTGCCATTGAAAGCCAGGTACTGAGAGATAGAGGTCTGTCGGGATCAGTAATCCCTACTATGGTGAAGGCGAGGAAGTCGACCCCTAGTAAGATATACCATCGTACGTGGAAAGCGTA
The DNA here is from genome assembly GCA_037952925.1 of Lithobates clamitans. Lineage (NCBI taxonomy): Eukaryota > Metazoa > Chordata > Amphibia > Anura > Ranidae > Lithobates > Lithobates clamitans. Next base: position 1,574,702 of record JBBGZY010000563.1, read on the forward strand.
CATTTCTTGGTGTGAGTCGATTGGCGTTCATCCTCGTTCCTTTTCTGTGGCTCAGATCTTAGCTTTTCTTCAACAGGGCATTGAGCAGAAGTTGGCTTTGAGCACCATCAAGGGCAAGGTGTCTTTGCCTTAGCAGTCTTTCAGCGACCCCTAGCCACTCACTCTTTATTTCGTACCTTCATTCAAGGAGTCCAGCATGTGGCTCCGCCTGTACGGTCTCTTTTGCCGCCATGGGATTTAAACTTGGTGCTATCCGTTCTCCAGAAACCTTCATTCGAGAATATTCGGGAGATTCCCTTACCTAAGTTGTCCCAGAAGGTGGCATTCCTGTTGGCTATTACCTCAGCCCGCAGGGTTTCGGAGTTGGCGGCATTATCCTGTCTAAGTCCCCATTTAGTACTCCATAGGGATAAAGTGGTTCTTCGTCCCTGTCATTTTTGCCCAAGGTTGTCTCTGACTTCCATTTGAATGAGGACATTGTGTTGCCGTCCTTGTGTCCCAAGCCGGCTCATCCCAAGGAATTTGCTTTGCATACCTTGGATGTGGTTCGTGCGATTTCAGGTGTATCTGGAATCCACTGAGTCCTTCCGGAGGTCAGACTCACTTTTTTGGTTACACAAGGACCAAGGAAAGGGCTGGCCGCTTCTTCAGCTGCCATCTCCAGATGGATCGGACAGACTGTGACTCAGGCCTATTCTATTAAGAGTCAGGTTCCTCCTTTCCCTGTCACGGCGCATTCTACTCGGGCGCTTAGTACTTCTTGGGCCTTCCGTCATCAAGCGTCAATATCGCAGGTTTGCAAGGCGGCCACTTGGTCCGTTAGTGCATACCTTCACTAAATTCTATAAAGTAGATAATTTGGCAGCTGCGGATGTTTCTTTTGGCCGCAAAGTTTTGCAGGCTGCTGTTTAAGAGGGGGGTTCCCTCATAAAGGGTGTTTTTTCTTTAAACATTTTTTGTTTCAGATGGGGCTCCTGTGACCCGGTTAAGGCTCCTGTGTCCTGGTTAGGGCTCTTGTGGTTAGCCTTAGGTTATTTTGCCCACCCCTCATTTTTCTATGGCACTGCTTTTGGACATCTCAATGGTCAAGATTAAGGAGGCTCTGTGTCCGTCGATGAACGAAAGAGAAAATGGGATTTTTGTACTCACCGTAAAATTAATCGACAGACACAGCACCCACCCCTCTATAGAATTTTTTGATACTTCTTTTACTGCTTGCTACTAAACTGAATACTTAGAGCAGGGAGAGGGTTATATACTGACTGAGGACAGCCCATGGGCATAGCCAGGTGTTTTTTTGTTCTGCCTAGTCCTATTCCTGCAGAGGCAATATAACCTTAATGGTCAAGATTAAGGAGTGTTTGTCGAACTCAGAGAAATGGATTTTACGGTGAGTACAAAAATCCAATTTTTTTCCATACATCCTTCCTTCAGTGATATGAAGTTTGCCAGTACCGTATGCTGAAAATACAGCCTCACACCATGATGTTCCCACCTCCGAACTTCACTGTCGATTGTGTTTTTGTGGTGATGTGCAGTGCCCTTTGACCTCCAAACATGGTGTGTATTATGGCATCCAAAGTGTTGCATTTTGGTCTCATCTGACCAGACTATATTCTCCCAGTATTCCACAGGTTTGTCTAAATGTTGTACATCAAACTTTAAACAAGCTTCAACGTGCTTTTTCTTCAGCAATGGAACCTTGCATGGTGAGCGTACATACACGCCATGATGATTGAGTGCACTACTTATTGTTTTCTTTGAAACAATCGTACCTGCTAATTCCGGGTCTTTCTGAAGCTCTGCACAAGTGGTCCTTGGCTCTTGGACAACTCTACTGATAATTCTTTTCGCTCCTCGGTAAAAAATATATGACCATATATGACCTGACAAAGTCCATTTTATATATAATTTTTTTATTTATTTTTTTTTAAATCACTTTTTCTTCAAGGTTTTGTCATTTTACATAAAACAACAAAGAAAAAATACAAAGAAAACAATACATTAACCAGTACTTGTGTCCTCACATATTTCTGACGTTATTCAATTCCAGAATAAATTCCGAGCAAAACCTGGTCTCAAAGGGGAACAGTTAGACATTTCGGAGAATGTTGGATTACATAAAAAAAAATTACACGCCAAGCCAAATGCTCTTGGTTTGACTATGCGTTGTCAAGGTGGGGAAAATTCCTAGTACATGAACAAACTTTTAAAACAAAATGGAGAGAAAAACCATAAGCCATCCTAATACTTAACCACTTGCTTACTGGGCACTTAAACCCCCTTCCTGTCCAGACCAATTTTCACTTTTTAGCGCTGTCGCACTTTGAAAATTGCGCGGTCATACAACACTGTACTCAAATGAAATTTTTATCATTTTTTTTCCCACAAATAGAGCTTTATTTTGGTGGTATTTGATCACCTCTGCAGTTTTTATTTTTTGTTAAAAAAATTGAAAGACTGAATTTTTAAAAGAAAATTTTATATTTTTTTTATATTTTGTTACAAAATTTTGCAAACAGGTAATTTTTCTTCTTCATTGAATTACGCTGATGAGGCGGCACTGAAGGGCACCGATAGGTGGCAGTGATGGACACTGATGGGTGGCAATAATGGGCACTGATTGCTTACACTGATGGCAGCACTGCTAGGTGGCACTGATTGGCACCACTGGTGGGCATTGATAGGTAGCACTTGTGGGCATTGATAGGTGGCAATGCTGGGCACTGTGGGCACTGGTAGGTGGCAATGGCAGGTGGCACTGGCAGGCACAGATGAGGCAGATGTGCCTCCTTCCTCTTCAAGACCGATGTCCCTTTAACATAAGCCGCTGATCAGCTTTTTTTTCTCCTCTCGCTGTCAGCGTGAGGAGAAAAAAAAAACGATTACCGAGCTTTTGTTTACATCATGTGATCAGCTGTCATTGGCTGACAGCTGATCACATGGTAAGGGGCCGGGATCAGTCCCTTTCTCGGATCTGTGATCACCCAAGTCTCCGAGACTCGTGATCACAGCCCGTGCACTGCGCGCCCTGCAGCGTGCGCACGGGGAGCGTGCACAAGGGAGGACATCCTATGACGGCCTCACGGAAATTGAGGTCCACGCTGTGGCCATCATTCGGCTATTGCCCGGACCTCAAGTGTTAAACCATGAAAGCACGTGTCAGAGCAACTCATGTGGCTACAGGCCAGTAGGTCAATGCATCTGCCTGAACTAAAATTAACAGTGCAACAGACTTAAAGATATTAAGGCTAGTGGGGCAAGCCCAGGAGTCTGTATCCATGGGTCCCATATTTTATTAAACTTAAGGGGAGTACTCAGGCATTTCAAAATATGTTTCTCTTTAAGTAGGGTAGAATTAACTCGTGTGCTCCAATCCTCACACGTAGGAGGCATATTGGCAATCCATTTCAACAGAACACATTTACGGGCTAGAAACAATATAGCCTAGTTATAGCGGTACGAACATGTGGCATATAGAGTTCTTCATCTAAATAATCTAATATACAGGTCAGTGTATCATTATGAAGAACTACTTGAAATGACTGACATTGATTATTTTAATACAATACCGCATTAATTTGGGGCATCTCAAGAACATGTGTATATGGTCAGCCGGGGAGTTACCACATCTAGGGCAGTCTGAACTTTCTCTACGAGACCATTTGTGTAGCTTATGAGGTGTGCGGTCAGCATGGTGGATAACAAACAGTTGCAATAAGCGTTGGGTTGGAGATAAAGACACCAAGGGTACATGTTCTAACACGGACTGCCAAATGTCTCCTTCTATGGCTGTGATATCATTATACCACCCTCTTTCCTGGAAGCTGCAAGTGACTCTGGGAGCGACTCAGAAGCCACCCATAAAGTAATATCCAACAAGTAATAGTTGACAAATCTATAATCGGGGTATCAATCTGTATAATAGATGTATTCCTGGCCTGAACTGAAAGACCGTGCTGCAGCTGAAGGTATTGATAGAAATGGGTAGACAGGAGATGAAATTAATTTTGCAATTCTGTAAAGAATTTTGAGTGGCCAATCATTTCTGGGGATATTAGACAATATTGTCGTACCTGTGATATTTGTCAGCGCGAGGGAAAGAAGGGCGACCGATCTAAAGCTTCTTTGTGCCCCCTACCTATCATAGCTGAGCCCTTTAGCCAGTGGTAGATTATGCTACTCGTTACCCGGAGGCAGTTCCTCTAACACAGTGGTTCTCAACTCCTGTCCTCAGGACCCACTAACGGGCCAGGTTTGCAAGATAACTGAAATACATCACAGGTGATATAATTTGCTGCTCAGTGATTGCAGTGTTCTAGTCTGCATTTCCCCAAGGTAATACTTAAAATCTGACCTGTTAGTGGGTCCTGAGGACAGGAGTTGAGAACCACTGCTCTAACAAGTATCACAGGTCCCATCATCGAGTGCCTCTTCCACTCGCCTTGCTTTCTGCCGGGTGGTCACAGGGAAGGCTTCTGGGGATAAATCCACATGGAAAGATGAAAAAAGATGTCCCAAATCATTTCCAAGTAGAACATCTGCAGGTAAATCTCTCATAACTCCAACTTCCACGCCTCTGATTCCCGAGCCCCAATTCATGTGTACTTGGGCGGTAGGGATACTTAAAACTTGGCCTCCAGCTGCTCACACAGCTATGGACCGCCCGGTTTTCTCGGTCAATGTAACAATCCTGGGTTGCACTAAGGTAATAGTAGCTCCGCTGTCCTTGGGAGGGTCGCCCATTCACCCATACCGCCTGTCGGTGATGCCTGCAGTTGTCATCGGCAATAGCTTGTATTGGGTTCACCTCATGGAGTAGCCCTAAGCCCGTGACATATACCATTTGCACATCCTTCCAAGTTCTGAGAGATTGAGGGCTAGGGACAGACGAGCAATTTTCCTCTTGGACCTCATCTGCTAAAAATGCTCTCCCATTCCCTACTAGATTTCTTGAACAAGCTAATCTCTTTAATCAATAATCCACGTAAAAATGCTTTCATAGCATTCCAAACAGTAAGTGGCGAGGCAGGACCAATATTATTACAGAAAAATTCTGAAAAGTACCCTTTAAGTACATTTAATTTAAGGACCAAAGGAGAGTGGTCGGAAAGACCTCTGGCTTGGTAAAGAAACGTCTGAAACAAATGGCAGCATATAAGGTCTGCCCTCCTCTCACCTCAAAGTACACATTTTTCTTCTTTTCTTTTCGCTAACTTTTTACAATTTTTTTTTTTTCAGGAACCCCATTTGTAGGGGCTTTAGTGAAATATCAGGGTTCTAAACAGACCTTTGAGACAGAAGATTGAGGACACAGCCTTCAATCTCCATATCTTCAGCCTCTGCCGCACAGAATAAATTGGCAGGAATAGCTCTGTACAGAGCTTCCTGTTCATTCACAAACAGAAGCCTAATAAACAGTTTACTATACTTCAGTTATGAATGAACAGTTAGTGATCTGTACCAATCACTAACCCTGTCCATTCAGCAAAGGAAGGGGCCGCTAAATTACACATTTACTGGCCCTTTTCCTAATCTCCTTCCTGACACATCCCCCACAGCAGCTGGCGGGAGGGGGAAAGCACACAGTTAAATTATCATAAAGAAATTGTGAAAAACAAAGTGTTCTAAAACAGTCCCAAATTTTCAAAGAAACACATTCTATCAGAGTGGTTCAATAAGTCAAAGCTAAATGTGCTGTTTTTGAAAACCACATACAGGAGGTCCCCGAGTTATGAATGGGCTAGGGACTGTAGGTTTGTTAAGTCGAATATGTTCGTAAGTCGGAAGCGCATGCGCAGACCAGCAGAGACGTCGTTTTCCGATGTTCTGTCGAAAGTGCCCGTCGTCAAAGTAGCCGCGCATGCGCAGAACGGCAGAGGCGTCACGCCGCCTCCCGTTCGTAAGTAGGAGTCATTCACAAGTCGGATGTTCGCAACTCGGGGATTGACTGTATCTAATAGTGTAGTGTTTAATCAGAATAAAACCAAACAATCCAAATACACTCATTAAAAAAAAAAAAAAAAGAGCAACACAGCACTAAGATAAACAGTAAGTAAAAACATCCACTGCAAATCCACCGTGTCGCCCATAGTGCACCAACTGAAAACCTCCAGGACGCCCGGTAATCGAATGGATAGCAGTGATATGCTATGCTCACGTCCTACATCTTTCGTCACGTTTGACTTCTTCAGAAACATCATTCCCTCTTTGTGTTTCTTGAAGGCCCAAGGAAAGGTCTTCAGCTTTTAAAGCTGCGTTCAAATGTACTGTTTCTAGATGGATCCAGCTAATTGCTCAAGCTCATGGTATAATGTAAAAAATGTTCCACTGTTCTCGGTGACCGCTCATTCTACCAGGAGTGTTGGTGTTTCCTAGGCTGGCTATTTAACCACTTCAGCCCCGGAAGGATTTACCCCCTTCCTGACCAGAGCACTTTTTACAATTTGGCACTGCGTCGCTTTAACTGCTAATTGCGCGGTCATGCAATGCTGTACCCAAACGAAATTTGCGTCCTTTTCTTCCCACAAATAGAGCTTTCTTTTGATGTTATTTGATCACCTCTGCCGTTTTTTATTTTTTGCGCTATACACGGAAAAAGACCGAAAATTTTGAAAAAAAATGATATTTTCTACTTTTTGTTCTAAAAAAAATCCAATAAACTCAATTTTAGTCATACATTTAGGCCAAAATGTATTCGGCCACATGTCTTTGGTAAAAAAAATGTCAATAAGTGTATATTTATTGGTTTGCGCAAAAGTTATAGCGCCTACAAACTAGGGTTCATTTTCTGGAATTTACACAGCCTTTAATTTATGACTGCCTATGTCGTTTCTTGAGGTGCTAAAATGGCAGGGCAGTACAAAACCCCCACAAATGACCCCATTTTGGAAAGTAGACACCCCAAGGAAATTGCTGAGAGGCATGTTGAGCCCATTGAATATTCATTTTTTTTTGTCCCAAGTGATTGAATAATGACAAAAAAAAAAAAAAAAATTACAAAAAGTTGTCACTAAATGATATATTGCTCACACAGGCCATGGGCATATGTGGAATTGCACCCCAAAATACATTTAGCTGCTTCTCCTGAGTATGGGGATACCTCATGTGTGGGACTTTTTGGGAGCCTAGCTGCGTACGGGGCCCCGAAAACCAATCACTGCCTTCAGGATTTCTAAGGGCGTACATTTTTGATTTTACTCCTCACTACCTATCACAGTTTTGAAGGCCATAAAATGCCCAGATGGCATAAACCCCCCCAAATGACCCCATTTTGGAAAGTAGACACCCCAAGCTATTTGCTTTGAGGCATGTTGAGTCCATGGAATGTTTTATATTTTGACACAAGTTGCGGGAAAGTGACAAATTTTTTTTTTTTTTTGCACAAAGTTGTCACTAAATGATATATTGCTCACACAGGCCATGGGCATATGTGGAATTGCACCCCAAAATACATTTAGCTACTTCTGAGTACAGGGATACCACATGTGTGGGACTTTTTGGGAGCCTAGCCGCGTACGGGGCCCCGAAAACCAATCACCGCCTTCAGGATTTCTAAGGGTGTAAATTTTTGATTTCACTCTTCACTGCTTATCACAGTTTCGGAGGCCATGGAATGCCCAGGTGGCACAAACCCCCCCCCCCAAATGACCCCATTTTGGAAAGTAGACACCCCAAGCTATTTGCTGAGAGGCATGGTGAGTATTTTGCAGCTCTCATTTGTTTTTGAAAATAAAGAAAGACGAGAAAAACATTTTTTTTTTTCTTTTTTCAATTTTTAAAACTTTGTGACAAAAAGTAAGGTCTGCAAAATACTCACTATACCTCTCAGCAAATAGCTTGGGGTGTCTACTTTCCAAAATGGGGTCATTTGGGGTTTTTTTTTGCCACCTGGGCATTCCATGGCCTCCGAAACTGTGATAGGCAGTGAAGAGTGAAATCAAAAATTTACGGCCTTAGAAAGCCTGAAGGCGGTGCTTGGTTTTCGGGGTCCCGTACGCGGCTAGGCTCCCAAAAAGTCTCACACATGTGGTATCCCCGTACTCAGGAGAAGCAACAGAATGTATTTTGGGGTGTAATTTCACATATTCCCATGGCATGTTCGAGCAATATATCATTTAGTGACAACTTTGCGCAAAAAAAAATAAAAAATAAAAAAAAATTTGTCTCTTTCCCGCAACTTGTGTCACAATATAAAATATTCCATGGACTCGACATGCCTCTCAGCAAATAGCTTGGGGTGTCTACTTTCCAAAATGGGGTCATTTGGGGGGGTTTTGAACTGTCCTGGCATTTTATGCACAACATCTAGAAGCTTATGTCACCAATCACCCACTCTTCTAACCACTTGAAGACAAAGGCCTTTATGACACTTTTTGATTACATAAAAAAATATTTTTTTTTTACAAGAAAATTACTTTGAACCCCCAAACATTATATATTTTTTTTAAAGCAAATGCCCTACAGATTAAAATGGTGGGTGTTTCATTTTTTTTTCACACAGTATTTGCGCAGCGATTTTTCAAACGCATTTTTTTGGGAAAAAACACACTTTTTTTAAATTTTAATGCACTAAAACACATTATATTGCCCAAATGTTTGATGAAATAAAAAAGATGATCTTAGGCCGAGTACATGGATACCAAACATGACATGCTTTAAAATTGCGCACAAACGTGCAGTGGCGAGAAACTAAATACATTTTTAAAAGCCTTTAAAAGCCTTTACAGGTTACCACTTTAGATTTACAGAGGAGGTCTACTGCTAAAATTACTGCCCTCGATCTGACCTTCGCGGTGATACCTCACATGTATGGTGTAATTGCTTTTTACATTTGACGCCAGACCGACGCTTGCGTTCGCCTTAGCACGAGAGCAGGGGGGACAGGGGTGCTTTTTTTTTTTTTTTTTTCTTTATTATTCTTTATTTTTTTTTATCTTATTTTTAAACTGTTCCTTTCATTTTTATTTTTTTTTAATCATTTTTATTGTTATCTCAGGGAATGTAAATATCCCCTATCATAGCAATAGGTAGTGACAGGTACTCTTTTTTTGAAAAAATTGGGGTCTATTAGACCCTAGATTTCTCCTCTGCCCTCAAAGCATCTGACCACTTGAGGGTAGGGATTGATGTGAGTGTGCGATGTTCAGGGTTAGGGACAAGGGTCAGGGTTGTAGACCCACACTCACTCAGGTTGAACTGGATGGACTGGTGTCTTTATTCAACCTTACTAACTATGTAACTATGTAACCACACCAAGATCGGTGTGATAAAATGCTTTCCCAATTTCCCAATGGCGCTGTTTACATCCGGCGAAATCTAAGTCATAAAATGCTCGTAGCTTCTGGTTTCTTAGGCCATAGAGATGTTTGGAGCCACTCTGGTCTCTGATCAGCTCTATGGTCAGCTGGCTGAATCACCGGCTGCATTTTCAGGTTCCCTGTTGAGACAGGAGCGTCAGAGAAAAACACGGAAGACGTTGGGGGGGGCATTCCCTCCCACTGCTTGTAAAAGCAGTCTAGAGGCTAATTAGCCACTAGGATTGCTTTTACATGAAAGCCGACCGCTGGCTGAAAAGAATGATACCAAGATGATACCTAAACCTGCAGGCATCATTCTGGTATAACCATTCAAAGTCGTGAATGGCGTACCTGAAGACAAAAAAATGGTTAACAATAAAGCACAGTAAACGGTAAAGTATAAAAAATTGCATACCTGAAAAACAAACATGATAAAACATAATAACAATAAAACATTGCAGAATAGAATACAGTAAAAAAGAGCAGAACAATAGAGAGAGAGAATAGAGAGAGAGCGAGAGAACAATAAAACGACAACTATTTTTTTTTATTTTATATTTTTGTTTTTGTTTTTTTGTTTTTTTTTACACTTTTTTTTGTAACTGTAACTTTTATAACTGTAACCGGTTCCAGGTTCGGGTCTCTCGAAATGCGATGGCATCTTGGGAGACCCTGTGAAAGTGTGCCTAGTATGTGCAATGCTGTACCCTACGCTAATACTCAACTAGTGAATGGTAGCGTTCAAAACATTCACCAATGCAAAGACCAGGATTGTCAGGACAGGAGGGACAATAATAGCGGGTGTCACGCCTATATCCGCGCTTGCTGCAGACACAACATCTTTTTCGGGGGGGTTTGTTGGGTAGGGGTACTCGGGAGGACATAAAATGCCTCTCATGCAGCCGACTGCACTTGGTTGGGGATGTGAATGGGGGAATTACGGGCGCTGCAGAAGTGGTGGGTTCCCAATTAGGATTGGCGAATGCAGCAGGAAGGGCACTATGGGCACGACGGGCCTGTGTTTGTCTACTTGGTGGACACTACTTGTGCTTGCCACCTCACCAGCTTGAACTGCACTTATGGGACTCGCCACGTCACCAAGTGTTACGGCAGTGCTAGGCCGCTGGTGCTTGCCAGTTCACCAAAACGCTACCAAAAAACTGTTAGCGATCGCAGGGATCAGGCCTGACTCTGCGAACGCTGCAGTTATGCGTTTAGTGTTTTGTAAGTGACAGTGATCGATCGATACTGCACTTGGGTGGGCTGGGCTGGGCCGGGCGGAGGGGCAAAACGCAGGTGCTAGCAGGTATCTGGGCTGATCCCACTAACACTGCGTTTGTGGGAACCCTAAACTGCTGGGGACGCTGGTATAGATCTGATCGGATCAGATATTGATCCGTTCAGATACTATACCACTAAGGGAGGTGTATGCTGCGTGCGTGGGTGTTAGCGGTACTGGCGCTAACCTGACGCTGCTTGGGGCAGGTGCTTGCCAGTACACCAAAACGCTACCAAAAAAACTGTTAGCGATCGCAGGGATCAGGCCTGACTCTGCGAACGCTGCAGTTATGCGTTTAGTGTTCTGTAAGTGACAGTGATCGATTGATACTGCACTTGGGTGGGCTTGGCTGGGCCGGGCGGAGGGGCAAAACGCAGGGGCTAGCAGGTATCTGGGCTGATCCCGCTAACACTGCGTTTTTGGGAACCCTAAACTGCTGGGGACGCTAGTATAGATCTGATCAGATCAGATATTGATCCGTTCAGATACTGTACCACTAAGGGAGGCGTATGCTGCGTGCGTGGGTGTTAGCGGTACTGGCGCTAATCTGACGCTGCCTGGGGCAGGTAAGCACCTGCCCCAGGCAGCGTCAGATTAGCTCCAGTTCACCAAAACGCTACCAAAAAAACTGTTAGCGATCGCAGGGATCAGGCCTGACTCTGTGTCAGGATATCTAATTGACCAGACTGTGTGGACTACACAGAGGAAACCCAAAACACATATAAGTGAAAAAATGGTGTTTATTAACAGGTGATAAGTGAAAGGAATATAAACAGTGCAAACCCACACAACAACCCACTACAAACAACAATATATATATGTAAATGGAGATACCGTAATCGTAATCAAAGCCAAGCCAAGGTCATACACAGGGAAGTCAGCAGAAGGATAAGGACGGGAAACTGAACAGGACAAGGAGAGGATGGATGGATGGGGTTCAGGGCAGGGATCCAAGGGAGCCAGGAACAGAAGGGACAGGACTAGGAAGGCCTCAGGATAGGGATGGGATCAGATCAGGACAAGGCAGATAGCAGGCTCAAGGTCAAACAGGCAGCAAGGTCAGAACGCAGGGAGAGAGAGAGATACCAAGGCAAGCCTATGAGGGCTTGCCGTGTATTTGTAAGGCTGTGGTAATTGACCTCATGTCACAGCTGAGCGCAGTGTGAGCTGTTTGCTCCACACTGCCAGAGTGCACCCGCTGGTTGACGCCGGTACTACGGCCCGAGGATGCAACAGTGCCACCAGCAGGAAAGACCTCTTACTGCAGGTCCTAGGTGTTGGAAGACACCTGCTGATGGACACTGGTACTGCGATCCAAGAGACCGATAGCGCCACCAACGGGTAGACCTTCTCATGACACTCTGTGAACGCTGCAGTTATGCGTTTAGTGTTTTGTAAGTGACAGTGATCGATCGATACTTCACTTGGGTGGGCTGGGCCGGGCGGAGGGGAAAAACGCAGGTGCTAGTGGGTATCTGGGCTGATCCCACTAACACTGCATTTTTGGGAACCCTAAACTGCTGGGGACGCTAGTATAGATCTGATCGGATCAGATATTGATCCGTTCAGATACTATACCACTAAGGGAGGCGTATGCTGCGTGCGTGGGTGTTAGCGGTACTGGCGCTAATCTGACGCTGCCTGGGGCGACGCATATCACCGCCGGGCGATCAGGGGGCTAAACCTTTATTCGGTAATAAACGGCGGGTGCCCTGACACTATAAAAAATAAACGAACTAACCAGCGTCACCCGTAACAGGTATACGGTGATCAGTGGTGAAAGGGTTAACTAGGATGCAATCAAGGGGTTAAAACATTTATTAGATAGTATATGGGGGTCCCTGTCGCTATAAAACGCTGACGGCAAACTTCAATATTTACCTCCCTAACTAGCGTCACCAGCGACACTAATACAGCGATCAGAAAAATGATCGCTTAGTGACACTGGTGACGGGGGGTGATCAAGGGGTTAAAACTTTATTAGGGGGGTTAGGGGGGTACCCTAGACCTACAGGGGGCTAACACTCACTGCCCTACCACTTCTAACTGTCACAAACTGACACCTAGCAGTAATCAGAAAAAAAAAAAAATACTGCTTGGTATCAGTTTGTGACGGGGGGGGGGGGGGTGATTGGGGGGGGGGGATCGGGGGTGTTTAGTGTGCCTGGCATGTTCTACTGTGTGTGTGTATGTTTGGTGCACTCACTTGTCTTCTCTCCTCGGCGCTAGAACGGAAACTGACAAGCCGAGGAGAGATGACATCACATCCTCTGCCTGTGTGAAACTACACAGGCAGTCTAGAGCAATGTTTGTCAACCTTTTTTCAGTCACAAGCCGACGGCCGCTGGCACAGGGGGGGGGGGGGGGGGGCTGGGACCCCATGCCCGCGGGAGGAAGATCACGTACGGGTACGTGATTCTGCCTGCCCGTGCCATTCTGCCGCAGTATATCTGCGTTAGGCAGTCGGCAAGTGGTTAAGGGTGCATCACAGGACACTGGGATCCCACCACTCTTACTTACTATAGGTAAACCAAAAAAATAAATTTTCTTCTCTGTTCTGGGGTTCTCAGTTTTTGCTGACTTATTGCCAAAGTTGCATAGGGTGTAATGGGAAGGTGATTACCTTCCTCTACTCTTCTTGCTGGTTGTTACTATTGAGCTATACAGTCGAGCATAAGAGTTAGAGTCTAGAGCAATGTTTGTCAACCTTTTTTCAGTCAAGGCACCCTTTAAAATTATAGACAGTCTCAAGGCACCTCATCCCAAAATGTAAAAAACTATTCTAATAGTATTACACAATGCACCAACATCCACACGTAGGACACCCAATGTTAGAGGTGATTTATTTTTCCAAAGCAAATACACTTTTGTACACTGGTACTGACTAGTATTCCAATGTTTCTCTTCTCCCAATATTCCTCTCCATCAATCAGCTAATGTGACCCCAGGCGCACAGAAGGATCAAAAAGGATGCTCTGGAGGCAATAGACATCCTCCTTATCAACTGATGACATCATTGGTTGTTAGGATGCCAGTGTCTAGTCTTAATGGTGCATAATGAAAACCTGTGACTTTGTGTAACTAAAGGGCAGGCTTGATCCACCTGCTGGCTTGTATACAATTTTTAGGCATTTTGACAAGGCACCCCTGAAGAAACCTCAAGGCTCCCTGGTTGAAAAAGGCTGGTCTAGAGCAGGGGAAGGCAACCTTGGAGGTGCAGATCTACCCGAACAACATGGCAGAAGTCAAAGACCACCAGGCACAGTGTCGCCTCCTCACACCTGATTTAAATATCTAATTGCCATACTACTGTGTCGCAATCACGTGCATTGCACGGCAATCATGGGTTTAAATCAGGTGGTGAGGAGGGAACATTTCGCCTCCTCACCACCAGTCAAACACACTCTGATCACTTTTCAGAGGAGCAGCAGTGCCTACTGTACTTATGAATGAGCCATTGGTTGCATTCAAGCATAAAGTTAAAGGCGATAAAACCCTGTGGTTGAGTTTACCGCCCCCAATCTCCTTTAGCTGTTGAGGGAGCAGCCAAAGGTGTACATCTGCCTCAGCAGGAATTAAACCCCCTGTTGCTTTTGGTGGGTGTTACCACCTACCAATCGCAACCCATTCAAGTAAATGGAGCCACTCTGCAAGCACCCCACAACTGCATGCTTCTGTGGGGTCCATGGGGTTAAAGCAGGTGGTGAGAAAGCAACAGAACACTGCCTGCTTTAACCTCTTGTTTGCTGTGGTGCACAAGGTTGCAGGGCACTTGCAGAGTGGCCTCATTCACTTGAAAAGGTCATGCTTGGCAGGTGCTACTCACACCAACCATGATGGGGCGTATACCTTCTGCTGCGGCATGTGTACACCCCTGGCCTTTGCAGCAAAAGTGAGTACAGTTGGGGCGGGGTGGTGTAAATGAACCCTTACTGCTCTTGAGCTGCCTATAAGGCTGCTTTTCCACTGATGTGTTGCTGTTTACCTGTACCGCGGGTGCAGCGCATTTGCGACTTTTCTGGGTTAGCTGAGCTTTGCCATAGATTTCTATTATATCCTGCAGGTGTGCTGCACTTTCTGAAAGGGCACCAAAATTTCCGTTTTCAGGAGTTGTGAAGCGCTTTCAGAAAGTGCACCAAACCCGCAGGATATAACAGAAGTTTATGGCCAAGTGCAGCCAACCTGCAGGAAAGCTGCAGGTACACTGCACTGTGCCCACGGTGTGGGTAAACTGCAGCACATCAGTGTGAAAGCAGCCCTATACTATTATACCTTGTGTATTGCTGCACACTGACCTGAAGATCTCTTCTTTCCTGCTGCTGGCACTATCTGGAGACAGCTAGCCGAAATAAGAGATGGAGTGCAGTTGGTATCACTCTGCATGGGACAGGAGCCAGCACTACAGAGGAGGCATCAGCTTATGTGGCTCTTGCTCCTTACTACAGCTCCAACTTTTTATAAGTAGTCCCTCTGCATTGCATTCTGTTTGATACTCTGGGATGCTGGGTCAGCAAGCCCAGAGCGCAATTTACAGGTTGCTAACCCCCAGTCCAGAGAAATTGTTTTGTTACCCGCCTTTTTTGTAAAAAAAAAACATTTCATAAGTGCTATTATTGTAGCTTAATAAATCAGGGCTAAGATGTTTAGTTATTTTACTAAAATCAGATGGCTTTTTTAAAAGCTGGAGAACCACAGACTTTAGATTTGACTAATCTGAAAAATGTTTCTCTGTTTGCAGGAAAACTGACCAGTGGCCTCAAAAGTTAATAATGCAGCTGATCCCACAGCAGTTGCT
The DNA here is from genome assembly GCA_037952925.1 of Lithobates clamitans. Lineage (NCBI taxonomy): Eukaryota > Metazoa > Chordata > Amphibia > Anura > Ranidae > Lithobates > Lithobates clamitans. The sequence goes on from JBBGZY010000563.1 coordinate 1,590,075, forward strand.
GGTAAGTCACATGGCCCCGTGTATTTATGACACAAATTTTAATCATGATGCCTACATGCCAAATTTGTTAAAAATTAGCAATATTGTTAATGTGATTCTGTTGCTAAAATATAAATTGAAATTTGACATTCGCTGCCTCATCCGCATACTTATGGCCATACCAGTCCCACAGGCTTATTTCACTGCAGTTCCTGTTATCTTAAAGAATATGTTACCCCAACATATCAGATTCCCGATATGTGCCTGCTGTACCATGTACTTGTATGAAAAAGTATCCGGTTCTCTTTGTATCCCTCCCTTTGTGTGAATTTCTTGGTGTTCCTGCCAGTCCCTCTGCTTTTTTATCAACAACTGACCACACTAAGCAGGAGAGCACACTGTGGTCAGTTCTTTACATAGTTACATAGTAGGTGAGGTTGAAAAAAGACACAAGTCCATCAAGTCCAACCTATGTGTGTGATTATATGTCAGTATTACATAGTATATCCCTGCATGTTGTGTTCATTCAGGTGCTTATCTAATAGTTTCTTGAAACTATCAATGCCCCCCCGCTGAGACCAGCGCCTGTGTCCTGTACACTTTAGCTATGCTAGGAACTTGGCCTGCTCTCCTCCAATGATCAGACTTGTCCTGACATGCCCCTCCTACACAGTCATTCGATAGGAAGTGCAGTGTAGTGTTGTTTCTCCTCCCCCATGTCTTATGCAGCTAAGAATAGAGGGAATGTGATCACTTATTAAAAAAAAAAAAAAAAAAAGGTAAATAAGGCATTTTATAATGTATTTTTTTTAACCTCCTTGGCGGTATAATTATTTCAGATTTTTGCGTCTCAAAGCAGTACAATTATTTTGCATAGAAATTTGGCGTTTTATATTGTAGGCCTGTAATTCTTAGCAATAACCCACTTAAATCTGTCCACCAAGAGTCTAGTAGATATCCCGGGTATGATGAAGTTTGAAACACAAAATCATAAATTATAATATAATAAATAAATATAAGTTAAAAAAATAATAATATAATAATAAAATACATTTCCCCACGATTCACTATCGCTCAATTCTGCAAGTGTTCTAATTTACTATCGCTGTTTTCTAGCTGTTCTAAAGCCACTTTTGACGTAAAGGGACACTTTTTGGTTGCTATGGACAATCTCAAGTTTCCAGGCAGAAAGGACAGTATATATAATATAAAACTGCATGCAGGGCATTGGACAAAGCATTGGGGACAAAAGGGATGTGAAATTATTTCATACAGTTCTGTAAGATTACAGTACTGTATGTGTTATGATTTTTACAGTTTTTTTAATTTGCCACCAGGCTCCGCCCCCATGCGTCACAACGCTCGCAGGGAACGGAGCCCGGCACAGAGAGGCTTCGGGAGGAGGACACAGCCTGCAGACACAGCGGGGGGACAAGGCAGGATCCTGGGGACAAGGTAAATATACCGCACCAGGATCCTGTAATGCAATCCTGAGTGTGGCTCGGGGTTACCACTAATGGTGCTGAAATTTAACCCCGAGCCACGCTCGGGAATGCCGTGACGGAGGCTACATCTATACACAAATGTTTTGCCTTTCATTTTCTATTTCAAATGGAATGGGTTGTTTTACAAGGTGGTTGTTTACAATCACTTTAAGTGTGCAGTACAGGACACAGGCAACTTATTCATACACTATGGGTTATAGGCTTGTACCTTCAGATGATTGGACACTGGCAAACTTTTTTAGGATAAATCCCTGGAGAGCCCTCCCCTATAACCCTACCTACTCCTGTCTGTAGGTGATGGACGTAGTCTCCCTTCCAGAGAAACCAGCTTCACCAGTTTATTATGTTATTATTTTTATTAGTTTTATCTCCCGATTCTTCAAACAACCTTACTGTCTTCTAATGCCTAGTAACCTTGGGAGCTGTACCTGGACCCCACGTTGTGGGGACAACCTGTAATGTTGCTTTGGGGACTGAATCCTGCATGGGACACACACCTTGGTGCAAAGCATTGAGTTAGCTGCAGGGTGCTATACTGGTTCAGGTTCGTGGTCCATCACTTTGGATCCCAATCACTGAAGACTTGTTTGGGGGTATGCCCACCATGATGGGTGAAGCCTGGAATTTAGTCCAGCGTGGTAGACAGGTATGAAAGGGTCACAATATATCTCTGTCCGTTACTGTGTAAAATCGGGCTGTAGTCACATCAGTGTAAACTTGGCACTAAAATTTGCTACCTAGTGCTCAGGTTTATGTGATGACTAGATGTTACATCACACCACCGGTTGCACATTTTGACGCCACATCCACCAACTTCAGTAAAAACCTGCTCTCCAGCCCTCCTTTGGGTCTGATCCTGGATAAATCCCAGGCAAAGGTCTTTCTTCCAGAAAAGAAAGTGATCTCTCCAAGAACTCATGCTCCACAACTGAAATCCAAAGAAAATTCCATAGTGAGATTTACAGAGAGAGTTCTGGAAATGATGATTCCTCCTGTGTTAAATTGTATTGTAACTGTACTGTCTGCCCTCATGTTGTAAAGCATTGCACAAACTGTTGGCGCCATATAAATCCTGTAAAATAATAATAGTGGCGGCCTCCTTCGAGGCAATACCTTTCGTAGTTACATATTGTTGCATAGTTGGTAAGGATGAGTAAATACACTGGTCCATCCAGTTCAAACTTAGAATCTGTGTGTTTGTGACTACTGTATTCCATATCCCTGTACATCGTGTTCACTAAGAAATGCATCTAAAAGTTTTAGGAACTTGTCTACACCGCTGACACAAAGGAGTTCCAATTCCATTCAAGAACTCTCCAGCTAAACATTCTATCAGTATGGAAAAGCAGGCTCTTTCCCTGGATCTGCCCATGCTCCTATCCTCCCAAACATGGAAGTTCCTGTCCTGGTGGATCACCACCTCAACTTAAACAATAGGAAAATCTTTCTTTCCCTGAATTTGGAAAGTTCTTACAATGGATGCAAGCCAGGCTGGGGAGTAGTCTTCTAATCCATGACAGTTCAAGGAACATGGTCAAGAGAAGAGACCAAACTATCCAACATCTTGAAGCTCAGAGCCGTCAGGACGTCATTCCTGCACTGATGGTCTTCATCCAGATGTGTTCAATCTAATTTGTCAAAAATGGTGACTCCGGATGTGGACATCCTAGCCTCCAGATACAACAACAGACTTCCTCTGTTAGCACCAAATTGGCCCAAAGGAACCTGGTACACAGACATACTCAAACTTCTTGCAGATAACCCCTGGCCTCTTCCCAACAGGCTACATCTACTCTTACAAAGGCCTCTATTCCAACCTGCTTCACGGCCTCTGGCTTTATCGGCATGGCTGTTGAAACCCACACCTTAACCCTTTTGCTGACAGCGGGGCTTTTTTCAACTAAACAATACAAAAAGGTGCGCTCAGCTGAAAATAGGTGAAATCAAAGAAACTGCTGCAATCAAACACTCCTTGAATTTTGAGGAGAAAAAAAGGTTGTAAAATAAATAAGATGTGCTGTTTTTGACTGGGGTGTTATCCTTAAAATGATTAGGTAACAGATGCTACAAATGTGCAACACGCAAAATCAAACAATAGTGAATGCTCAAATGGCAAATGGTCACTGGATAAGTGAAATTCTTGTTGCCTAGAACGGTGTATCAAGTGAATTGCATCAAAAATTATTTTTGGGGTAAATAGCCACGATCTGTTCACAAAAAATGACAAATAATGGTGCAAAAAGTTCATAGTCTAGTGCTCCACAATTCAATGTGTTTAGTGAAAAGATGATACTCCAACTTTTCCCACATGCAACTACAACGAACTGTAGTGCAGATGAAAATTGTCTGCTTACCGAATCCAATGATCCCACCAAGAGATCATATGCGTGTGAATTTGAGCGCCTCTGAAGACAAGTGGTCAGCCAGCTCCAGGGAATGTTTCCAGGCTTATGGTGCTCCTTAACCACTTGCCGACCGCTGCACGCTGATATACATCGGCACAATGGCAGCGGTGGGCAAACTGGCGTACCCTTTAAGAGGCGGGGATAGCAGGCGCCCGCCGCCGCGTACGGCGTGACCGTGCCCACGAGTACACCGGTCTCCCGGCGATCCTGTCATGGAGCTGCAGAACGGGGAAGTGCTTATGAAAACAAGGCTTTTCCCTGTTCAGTCTTGTGTCATGAGAGATCACTGCTCACTGTCATCCGGAGCAGTGATCGCTGTCATGTGAGTTGAAGCCCATCCCCCCCACAGTTAGAATCACTCCCTAGGAGACACTTAACCCCATCATTGCCCCCTAGTGGTTAACCCCTTCCCTGCCAGTGGCATTTACACAGTAATTAGTGCATTTTTATAGCACTGATCGCTGTATAAATGACAATGGTCCAAAAATAGTGTCAAAAGTGTCCGATCTGTCCACCATAATGTCGCAGTCCTGATAAAAATCGCAGATCGCTGCAATTGCTAATAATAAAAAAAAAATAGTAATAAAAATATCCCCTATTTTGTAGATGCTATAAATTTTTGCGCAAACCATTCATTATACGCTTATTGCGTTTTTTTTTGTTTTTTTTTTTGTTTTTTTTACCAAAAATATGTAGAAGAATATATATCGGCCTAAACTGGGGGGGGGAGGATATTTATTATAGCAAAAAGTTAAAAAATATTGCGTTTTCTTCAAAATTGTCGCTCTTTTTTTTTATAGTGCAAAAAATAAAAACTGCAGAGGTGATCAAATACCACCAAAAGAAAGCTCTATTTGTGGGAAAAAAGGACATCAATTTTGTTTGGGTGCAACGTTGCATGACCACACAATTGTCAGTTAAAGCGACACAGTGCCGAATCGCAAAAAGTGCCCTGGTTAGGAAGGGAGAAAAATCTTTGGGGGCTGAAGCGGTTAACCTCGTTAATCACATCATGTGGTTATAAAAGATAATAGAAGAAACTCATAGTGCATTAATGCGTATAAAGCTGGCTTATTAAATAAAAATTGCACTTGCATAAAGGACAATGAATTTGAGCGATATGGGAAAAAATGTTGCACAGCCGCCTGCAGTGAGGTCCGCGCTACTCTGTCACTTTGCTAGCTCCAATCCACCACGTTTCCTCTCAGAAGGCAATGATTGGGATAAAGGCTAGGGTTTTTTTACACATATTAAGCCACTAGGAGTGTGTAAATCTGGCAAGCTGACTTCTGGCCGTCATATGTAAGCAATCTGGCGCCTCCACAGTCGCCGGATTGCTTCTAAACCCCTTCTCTGGTAAAAAGAGCCTCTTCCCATCACTTCCCTGTCCCACTATTGATTTCCCCAGCCAGCATAACCGGTAAAGAATCAAATGCAGTTCTATGTGCACTGCATTATATTTATTGGAGCATAGGTGAAACATCCAGGGTCTTTTAGACCTCAGATGTTTTGTTAAAGAGAATGTCACCAAAATCACGACTCCCTATGTGAGTAAAAAACGTTGAGTAAAAGAAAAAAGTTACACCCCAGCACAAAAAAAATAAATAATGTTTTGAGGCCTCTCACCCCTGCATACACGCACATATGAAAGTAACCGCACGTGTTAGGACGCTTGCGCACAAATTGATTGTGGTATACATGTTACATATTGCCGCGAGCGCAATAATTCTATTACCAGACCTCCCCCTTAACGCAGAACTGGTGACCTGTAAGGGGCTTTTAAAGCATCACCTATGGAAAATATAGAGATATATGTATCTCTATAGCTGCTGCCTTCACTGAAACAGCTACCAAGAGTATAGTGTAAAGCAGGGATATGCAATTAGCGGACCTCCAGCTGTTGCAGAACTAAAAGTCTCATGAGGCATAGCAAGACTCTGACAGCCACAAGCATGACACCCAGAGGCAGAGGCATGATGGGACTTGTAGTTGTGCAACAGCTGGAGGTCTGCTAATTGCATATCCCTGGTGTAAATGGTTTATGTAATGGCCCATTAGAGGTAACATCTAAATTTTCCCATTTAATATATACTTTATTATATTTTATATTCTCATTTTTATTTTTTACAATTTTGTAAGTTTTCATACCAATCATTAATTTGTATTGTATTAATTTTTTTTGTCCTTGATGGTACTTCTGACTTGATTTTACACATTTTTATACATTATTATTATTATACAGGATTTATATAGCGCCAACAGTTTACGTAGCGCTTTACAACTTGAGGGTAGAGAGTACAAATACTATACACTTTAATACAGTAGGAATCAGAGGGCCCTGCTCCTTAGAGCTTACAATCTAAGAGGGAAGGTCAAGAGATACAAGAGGTAATAACTGTGGGCGATGTGCTGATTGAGAAGATAAATGTACAGTTGTTAGGTGGGGGCCAGATAGGCTTCTCTGAAAAGATAAGTTTCCAGGGATCGTCTGAAAGTAGATAAAGTAGGAGAAAGTCAGACAGAATGGGGTAGAGCATTCCAGAGGATGGGAGAGGCTCTGAAGTCCTGAAGGCTTGCATGGCATGAGGTGACGAGGGAGTTTGAGAGCAGGAGGTCTTGGGAGGAGCGAAGAGAACGATTAGGTTTGTATTTTGAGATTAGGTTAGTGATCTAGCTGGGGACCAGGTTGTGGATGGCTTTGTAAGTTATAGTTAGTATCTTGAATTTAATTTGGTGGCTGAGTGGCAGCCAATGGAGGGATTAGCAGAGGGGTATAGCAGACGCTGAGCGTTTTGTGAGGTGGATGAGCCTGGCAGCAGCGTTCATGATGGATGGAAGTGGGGATAGCCTATTTAAAGGTAAGCCAATGAGGAGAGCGTTGCAGTAGTCGAGACGGGAGATGACCAGGGAGTGGATTAGAAGCTTTGTGGTGACATTGGTTAGGAAGGGGCGTATCTTGGAGATGTTTCAGAGGTTGAGCAGCAAATTTTGGATAGCGATAGGATGTGGGGCCGAAAGGTTAGTTCAGAGTCCAGGATTTCACATAGGACCTTGGCATGGGGGGACAAGTTGATAGTTGAACCGTTGATATTGACAGAGAAATCAGGGGAAGTGGCACCTGAGGGAGGAAATAGCATGAGCTTGGTTTTGTATAGGTTGAGTTTGAGGAAGTGATGTGACATCCAGGCTGATATGTCTGCTTGTAAGTTGGTAACGCGTGAGGAGACAGATGGAGAGAGCTGGGGGGTGGACAGATAGATTTGGGTGTCATCAGCGTAGAGATGATATTTAAAGCTGTGGGAAGCAATCAACTGATCCAGTGAGGTGGTGTTGATTGAGAAAAGGAGAGATCCAAGAACAGAACCCTGGGGGATCCCAACGGAGAAAGGAAGAGGAGAGGAGGAAGTAGAGTTGTAAGTGACACTGAAGGAGCGGTGGGATAGGTAGGATGAGAACCAGCGAACAGTACAGTCGCGGAGACCAAAGGAGTGGAGTTTATTGAGGAGGAGGGGGTGGTCCACTGTGTCATAGGCTGCAGAGAGATCCAGGTGAAGTAGTACAGAATAGTGTCCATTGCTTTTAGCCGTTAGTAGGTCATTTGAGAGTTTAAGGAGAGCAGTTTCTGTGGAGTGTTGAGGGTGAAATCCGGACTGAAGGGGATCAAGAAGTTTATTCATGGTCAGATGGTCGCTTAGTCGGTTGTAGACCAGTCTTTCAAGAAGTTTGGAGGAGAAGGCGAGTAAGGAGATGGGAATAGGTTGTTAAGATTAGTGGGGTCCCGTGAGGGCTTTTTAAGTATGGGGGTGACTAGCGCTGATGTTTTAGAGAGTTTGGGAAGATGTCACAAGAGAGGGAGAGGTTGAAAATGTGAAAGAGTGTAGAATTGAGTCAGAGGGTGAGCGTAGCATTTGCGAGGGAGCAGGATCCAGGGGGCAGGTGGTTAGATGAGTATTAGATAAAAGTTTAGCAACCTCATTAATAGTAGCAGGGTTGAATGAGGGAAGTAATGATTGTATCTGTGGACATGGGGTGTTGCATAGGGGAGGTTTTTGCGCATTGGAGATCTCCTCATGAATTGTATCAATCTTCGTTTTGAAATGATTGACGATCTCCTGGGTAGTGAGTGAGTTGGTGGGTGGAGGCAGTGGAGGACAGAGTGTTGAAGGTAGAGAAGAGTTGACGTGGACTGGATGAGAAGGTGTTAATGAGTGTGATAAAGTAGGTCTGTTTGGGAGTGTGAAGGCAGGAATAGTATTTTAGGAGGGCATATTTATATTGTGTGAAGTCTTCCTGAAACGTAGTCTTATGCCAAAGACGCTCAAGAGCGAGGCTACATTTTCTGAGGCTTCTGGTGTCATCTGTTTGCCTGGGTTGTAGCAGTCGGGGCCTAATTCTGCGTGTAGTGAGGGGGGCAAGCTTTTCTAGGGAGGAAGACAGCTGTTGTAGATGAAAGTGGCTAGTTTGGGGCAGGACAGGGGTGAGATTTTGTCATAAAGGTGATCAGTAGCAGAGTAGAGAAAAGAAGGGTTGAGATGGCAAAGGTTTCTACGTGTAACTGTTAGGCGGTTAGAGGGAGAGGAGATGGAAGACAGGGAGAGAGCAAAACTAATAAGGTGGTGATCAGAGAGTGGGAGAGGATTGTTGGAAAGGTTGCACGGAGTGCACAGATAGGAGAAGACAAGGTCAAGGGTGTTGCCGTTGGAGTGAGTAGGAGCCTGTATCCGTTCCTTCAGGTTAATCATTGAGGTTAGACTGAGAAGTTTAGAAGTAATAGTAGTGTTAATGTTAACAGGGATGTTGAAGTCACCGAGAATAATTGTGGGGATTTCAGAAGAGAGAAAGTATGGTAGTCAGGCAGAGAAGTCATCAAGAAAGGCTGATACTGGTCCAGGGGGCCGGTAGATGACAGCAATTCTTAGAGAAATGGGAGAGAATAGACAAATGCAATGTGCCTCAAAAGAGGAGAGTGTCAGAGAGAGAGAGAGGGAGGTGGGTGAAGTACCAGGTTCTACATGGGGCTAGAAGAATTCCCACTCCACCTCCCTTCCGTCCACTTGGTCTGAGGGAGTGAGTCCAGAGAAGGCCCCCATGGGAGAGGGAAGCAGGAGAAGTAGTATCTGATTCATGAAGCCAGGTTTTAGTAATGGCAAGTAGGTTAAAGGAATTTGTGATAAAGAGGTTGTGGAGGGCGGTGAGTTTGTTACAGACAGAGCGTGCATTCCAAAGGGCACAGGAAAAAGGGGGGCTGGTTTTGGAAAGAAGAGGAATAGAGACCAAGTTCTGTGGGTTGCGGCTGCTGCCAGAGGGTGTAGGGGGATGGGAGCGTTGGGCAAAGACAGATGATGGTGGCCCAGGGTTTGGGGATATGTCACCAGAGGTTAGGAGAAGCAGGAGGGTGAGGGAGGTAATGTGGGAATGTGATTTATATGAAGGGGCATGGAGGTTTTATCAGTATATGGATGTAGAATGAGCAAGAGTTGGTAGGAGCAGTAGTAGGGAGAGGACAGAAGGCAGGGTGATATGTATAAGCAGGGGGGTGGAGAAGAGGGGTGAAGGTAAGAGTTTGAGGAGAGAGGACACAAGTGTCAGAAGGAGTGGTAGAGAGTGCATGTTACAGAGTGGAATGAGATCTTGATAGAGAGACAGGGTCACCTGCAGTCTGTTAGGTGCTTTCCAGTGCAATTTGCTATATATGTTTGCTTTGTGCAATCGCTGAAGTGCAGAGATTGAAGTGCATATCACTTGTAGAAAGAATCACTTCAAGAAGCCTTAAGGATAGAAGCCCCTGCAATGTGCTCCTCCGCCAATGTGCTGACCCCTTAAGGATGCTCAAATTTATACTGATATAAGGGTGGGGTGGAAGTTCATTAATCATGAGTGAATATAAGAATGCCTAACAATCAAAGTGGACCTTTCACTTCTAAAGTCAGAATAGCAAGAGGCCAGAGGCCAAGATAAGATCAACACATAAAACTTAGGTAAGATAGTCCAGAGCAACAAAAAACATCATGGTTATGCACACGGGGCAACAGATAGAGGAGGCCACATACCAAAGAGACATACACAGAAACCGCAAGCAGATCCCAATTTCATTTGAATACACTTTTTATATACATTTTCTCTTTTATATTAACAATAAAGTATGCGTTTTTTATGTAATTTTATGTACTAAAGGTTTAGCCTGTTTAGTGGTTATAAGAATGTTTTTTAAGTGAAGTACTGCGGTGCTGGTGACCCATGAACCCCGGAGACAATACAGACTTGCACAGATTTGGTTACCATGGAGCGCGGGGCGGTCCTATTTAGGGGTTAAAACCTAAGGACATGATCAGACACCATATGGAAATATCCAGCTAAATCTCGCGTAAGATGGCCGCCGGTCACGTGTCTCTGGGTTTCTAGGATACCGAATCTAAAAAAGACGGATGGTGTAGCAAGATGGCGCTGCTTCTGATGCCGTCTAAGTGACAAAATGCGTAGGTCAGAGCTACAGCCTCATTGCATCACTTCTGGTTTCGGGTCCGTCCACCGCACCGCGTTCCAGACTTCCTGTTTTTTTTTTTTTTGTTTTTTTTATATACCAACCGCTTGTTACTATCTTCGTCCATGTAGGTGCACAAGCTTTACTTGTTTAATAAAATCTGCTAAACAGAGTTATGCTATTATGGAGGCTCTTTATTATCTTTGCATATGCATGAGAATACTGGGGCAGTGAAAACTAAGGAGGAAGGAGATACAGACATCTGCTTGGCTTAGGATCTGCTTGCAGCCATTGGCACTGTGAATGCTGGTTACCCCCTGGTGGGGAGAGCTTTCCAGTGAGTGCAACAAGAAAGGGGGAGGACGAGTGGAGACACTGACACACCGCATAGTTTTATGATCCTTTTGCAGCACTATAAATGTATTTTATGAAATCCACTTGCAACATTATATCAAGGACTTTTTGGTTAAGTGCCCCACTCATAGTCCAACTATGTTCGGATGGGAGTGTATTGCTATCGCCAGTGGTTCTACTGCAAGGGCGTATAATAGATGAGAATAGAGGGCATCCCTGTCGTGTGCCCCTAGCAAGATGGAACTGTTCGGAGGTCCATCTATTCTCCAGCACTCTAGCCACTGGAGCCTGATATAGTAATTGCACCCACTTGATACATCTAGGCCCAAAGCCGACTTTTTTGCAGACAATTCCATAGATGGCGCCACTCAACTGAGTCGAACGCCTTGGCAGTGTCCAAGGCGACAACCACTCTTAAACCAATATTATCATGGGGGGGTATGAAGATTGATAAATAGTCTCCTAAGGTTGAGGGGGGTGTTCCTGCCTGGAATGAAGCCTGACTGATCCTCGTGTACCAAGGATAAAATGACTTTGTTAATGGGGATGGCAAGAATCTTCGCTAAGATCTTGACATCCACCAGAAGTAAAGAGATGGGGCGGTATGACATCGGGAGGCTCGGGTCCTTGCCAGATTTGGAGATTAGCACTATCAAGGCCTCTCTCATTGATGCGGGTAAATTTGAGTTGTCAAATATATGAGGAATAGAGTTCCTCATCCTTTCTCCTCCGTTCACAGGCACAGAAGACACGGGGGTGGACTCCACAGTGGCTGATCACTTGGATAGCCAATCAGAGGCTCTCACAACGATCAGGTGACCCGGAATCTAACATTCCAGGTCCTGATCGTTAGAGCAGGGCCCGAGGTTCTTGGTGAGACCCTGGTCACTGTGCTGGGAGTGTGCAATGCAGCTCACTCTAAACACAAAGAGACAATGGCAAAAAGCCAAGTGCAGTCGGGCTGCATATTTGTGTAACGTCGGCGCCAATGGGTTAAACCTGTGCAAAAATCATCTCTGGCATCCAAAAGGGTTAAGTAAAAAGTGAAATTATGTGCAGCACTCAAAACATGGAAATACATACGTATACAAACTAATGTACACTGACCAAAAAAATTGATAATAATGAAAATGAGATGTGAAATTCACACCCAAACTAAAGTCCATGTGCCATCATACAAAAGTTGTTTTAAAAGATAAACATAGCAGTCTTTAAATAAACAGTAAAAACAAATTGTGTAAATAGAAGTGGGACTCCACGTGGCATAAATGTTGAAGTGAGGACACAGACAATAGAACCACCACCGGTTAGTGAGGAGGCTTACCGGAGTGAGAGGACTCAAATGGGCATATGCTCAGTGAGTCAACAAGGCTTATGGCGCAACCACCAAAATATGGGACCTCCATGTCTGAGTTCCAGATCGAGTTGAAAGGCAATCCAATTGGTCAAGAGATGACACCAAGAAGCAGTCTTTAGAAGCAGGTCTGACAAGTTGGCCGCTCTGAAGACATGTTTGATTTGTTTGATGGCACATGGACTTTAGTTTGGGTGGGAATTTCACATCTCCTTTTCATTATTATTAGTTTTTGTGGTCATTGCACAGTGTACATTAGTTTGTATACATATGTATTTCCATGTTTTGAGCGCTGCACATAATTTCACTTTTTACTTATTGCTTGATTTACACTTGTCTTAGAGTTGTGCTGGCTGCTACTAGATATGTCAGCGTAATATACACCAATTTTTTCTATTTATTTCATCCAAAAGGGTTAAAGGACAGAGGAGTTTCTGAGCCTGTGATTCCTACTTTGCTAAAGGCATGAGAAGCTACTTCCAGTAAGATTTATTATCGCAGATCTTCTCCTGGTGTGAGCATAGTCAATTCAGTCCCAGAAATGACTGTCCCTCACATTCTGGTCTTCCTACAAACAGGTCGTGACCAGATTTTAGCTCTCAACATCTTCAAAGGGCAGGTTTTGGCTTTTTTTTTTTTTTTAAAGGCCTTTGGCTTTGCATTATCTTGTAAAAACCTTTGTTCAAGGTGTTTTTTCATATCAGGCCCCCTTTGCAGCACCCAGAGCTTCCCTGGGACCTTAATGTGGTTCTCTCTGCCTTACAGAAACCATTAAGATTATCCCCTTGCAAATTATTGTTCTCTCTCCGCAGGACCTCATAAGGGGAACCCTGCTTCAAAATCCACTATTGCATGGTGGATAGGAAATTTAATTACAAGTTCAAAAAGAAATAGCTCCTCCTCTGCTGTTCCCTACTAACTCCAGCTGATCTGTTTGGATTGTCCTGGGCCTTTAGGCACTAAGCCTCTGTCACTCAGCTCTGTAAGGCTGCCACCTGGTATTCTGTTCATACTTTTTTTGAAACTTTACCAGGAGGATGTACAATCTTCTGCAAATGGCACTCTGAACCTGAAGTTTTAACCCTGTTCTTTCTTTGGCCTGAATTGATTTACCTGTAAATTCTATATCTTAAAGTACAGTACAGGACACCCTCCCCTCCCTAAACTCTCCTTGTTGTTCTGCATTGCTTGCTACAAAACTGAGGACTCGCAGAGTTGCTTAGGATTATAGTGGTGGTGCCCCACTTGGTGTGTCCTCAAAAGCTTGCCAGTATCCAATCACCTGAACTGTCGTGCATTATGCATTAAGACAGAGGTCTCCAAACTGTAGCCTTTTTCTTTGCTTTTATTTGGCACTATTTGGGCACTAGTCCATCCACTGACACCTACAGTGGGGCACTATTCTTCCCAGTGACACAAACAATGGAGCACTATTCCACCTACTGGCACCAATTATGGAACACTCTTACTTCCACTGACATCAACAATGGAGCACAAATCCTTCCAGTACCACCAATGATGGGGCATGATTCCTTCAACTGGAAGAAACGATGGGGCACTATTCCTCCCACTGACACCAAAGATAGGGCATTATGTACTTCCATTGGATGCCAGGATAGTTTATTTTCCCACTGGCCCCCCTAAAGTTTTAAAGACTGTAAACCGACCCTTTGTTCAGAAAGTCCCTGCACTGAGATGGAGTTTTCGGGTAAGTCGAAAATCCTCTGTTTTACTCACTGCCCTGAGTGCTGCCGAATGTTCAGTGTCCCGTCAAGATCCTACATTTCAAGATTCATTGCATCCTCTGATTTCTCCTTGCTTCTTGTGTGTGTCTTTTTACTAGTGTCCCTACAGGTACATCTCAAAAAATTAGAATATCATCAAAAAGTTCCTTTATTTCAGTAATTTAATTCAAAAAGTGAAACTCCATATATTATATAGATTCATTACACACAGAGTGATCTATTTCAAGCATTTATTTCTTTAAATTTTGATAATGGCCTACAGCTAGTGAAAATCTAAAATTCAGTATCTCAGAAAATTTGAATATTGTGAAAAAGTTCAATATTGTAGGCTCATGGTGTCACACTCTAATGACTCAGCTAATTACTGGTAACTCAAAACCCCTGTGAAGATTTCCTGAGCCTTTAAATGGTCTCTCAGTCTGTTCAATAGGTTATACAATCACGGGGAAGACTGCTGACTTGACAGTTGTCCAGAATACAGTCATTGACACTCTCCACAAGGAGGGTAAGTCACAAAAGGTCATTGCTAAAGAAACTGGCTGTTCAGAGTTCTGTATCCAAGCATGTTAAGGGGGAGGAAAATTTGTGGTAGAAAAATGTGCACGTAACAGGGATAACCGGATCCTTGAGAGGATTGTGAAGCAAAGGCCAATCAAGAAATTGGGGGAGATTCACAGGAAGTGGACTGCAGCTGGTGTCAGTGCTTCAAGAGCCACCACACACAGACTTATCCAGGACATCGGCTACAACTGTCACATTCCTTGTATCAAGCCACTCCTGAACCAGAAACAACGTCAGAAGCGTCTTGCGTGTGCTAAGAAGAAAAAACACTGGACTGTTGCTCAGTGGTCCAAAGTCCTCTTTTGGATGAAAGTGAATTTGGAAATCAAGGCCCCAGAGTTTGGAGGAAAAGTGGAGTGGCACAGAATCCAAGTTGCATGAGGTCCAGTGTGAAGTTTCCACAGTCAGTAATGATTTGGGGAGCCATGTCATCTGCTGGTTTTGGTCCACTGTGTTTTATAAAGTCTAAATCAGCGCAGTCCTCTACCTGGAAATTCTAGAGTACTTCATGCTTTCCTCTGCTGACCAGCTTTATGAAGATGCTGATTTCATTTCACCTGCCCACACTGCCAAAAGTACCAATATCTGGTTTAATGATCATAGTATCACTGTGCTTGATTGGCCAGCAAATTTGCCTGACCTAAACCTCATTGAGAATCTGTAGGATATTGTCAAAAGGAAGATGAGACACCAGACTCAACAATGCAGACGAGCTGAAGGCCGCTATCAAAGCAACCTGGGCTTCTTTAACACCTCAGCAGTGCCATAGGCTGATTGCTTCCATGCCACGCCGAATTGATGCACTAATTCATGCAAAAGGAGCCCTAACCAAGTATAGAGTGCATATTATACTGTACATGGACATACTTTTCAGTAAGCCGACATTTCTGTATTAAAAATCCTTTTTTAAATTGGGCATATGTAATATAATAATTTTCTGAGATACTGAATTTGAGGTTTTCACTAACTGCAAGCCATAATAATAGAAATTAAAAGAAAGAAATGCTTGAAATATAGCTATATAATATATGTTTCACTTTTGAATTGATTTGCTGATATTCTAATTTTTTGAGATACGCTTGTATGGACGACTTCTGCCCCGGAGAGATTTCAATGCAATTTTTTTCTGTTCTTCACTACTTTAACTGACACTTCTACAGTATCTCACAAAAGTGAGTACACCCCTCTCATTCTTGTAAATATTTTATTCTATTTCTTCATGCAACAACACTGAAGAAATTACACTTTGCTACAATGTAAAGTAGTGAGTGTACAGCTTGTATAACAGTGTAAATTTGCTGTCCCCTCAAAATAACTCCACACACAGCTATTCATATCTAAACCACTGGCAACAAAAGTGAGTACACCCGAAGTGAAAATATCCAAATTGGGCCCAAAGTGTCAATATTTTGTGTGGCCACCATTATTTTCCAGCACTGCCTTAACCCTCTTGGGCATGGAGTTAACCAGAGCTTCACAGGTTTCCACTGGAGTCCTCTTCCACTCCTCCATGACAACATCATGGAGCTGGTGGATATTAGAGACCTTGCGCTCCTCCACCTTCTGTTTGAGGATGCCCCACAGATGCTCAATAGGGTTTAGGTCTGGAGACATGCTTGGCCAGTCCATCACCTTTACCCTCAGCTTCTTTAGCAAGGCAGTGGTCATCTTGGAGCATTGACACGCTGAACCCCCACCCCTTCAACCTCTGCAGCAATGCTGGCAGCACTCCCAAAGATCATTTCTGGATATAATGCTGAGCACGTGCACTCAGCCTCTTTGGTCAGGCCTGTTCTGAGTGGAACCTGTTCTGTTAAACCGCTATATGGTCTTGGCCACCATGCTGCAGCTCAGTTTTAGGGTCTTGGCAATCTTCTTATAGCCTAGGCTAGTGATGGCGAACCTTGGCACCCCAGATGTTTGCAACTACATTTCCCATGATGCTCATGCACTCTGCAGTGTAGTTGAGCATTATGGGAAATGTAGTTTCAAAGCATCTGGGGTGCCAAGGTTTGCCATCTTTATGTAGAGCAACAATTCTTTTTTTCAGATCCTCAGAGAATTCTTTGCCATGAGGTGCCATGTTGAACTTCCAGTGACCAGTATGAGAGAGTGAGAGCGATAACTCCAAATTTAACACACCTGCCCCCCATTCAAACCTGAGACCTTGTAACACTAACAAGTCACATAACACCAGGGAGGGAAAATGGCTAATTGGGCTCAATTTGTACATTTTCACTTAGGGGGTGTACTCACTTTTGTTGCCAGCGGTTTAGACATTAATGGCTATGTAATGAGTTCTTTTGAGGGGACAGCAAATTTACACTGTTATACAAGCTGCATACTTTACATTGTAGCGAAGTGTCATTTCTTCAGAGTTTTCACATGAAAAGATATAATAAAATATTTACAAAAGTGTGAAGGGTGTACTCACTTTTGTGAGATACTGTATTAAATCCATCTGCTTGGTGCTCCAGGGCTTACTAGCATATTCTAGATTGTTTGCCCCAATGAATGATCTAGGTATGGTGCTCAAGATATACATCAGTGGGGATGGCCTGTAATGTTTGCTTTGGGCACTGGATCCACCTTGGCATGTGATGCAATGAATGTAGTTAGCCACAGGGTCTAGAGCCATGGTGCAGACCTTTTTGGCCCCCAGATCCTGAAGGGGTATGCCCAACAAGACATGCAAAGTTTGATCCCCTCAGGTAACCTACAGCATGGATACAGTAGGGCAGGATTTCCCTACATTTGGGGTAGAATTTCAGTTAAAGTGTTAGCCCCCTATATAAATGTCTCTACTACATTGGGGAAAGGTAACATTTACCTTGGTCTTCTGAACCTGCTTGTAAAATGTGTCTTCTTCGCATGTCTTTTGACGGTAAATGCCTCTTTGGGGAATCCCTTGATATATCAAGAAATTACAGGGGGAAAAAGATGCTTCTCCCCCACAAAGCCTAAGCTCCCTACGCCTATGACTGCTACTTCTACTCAGAAAAGGGGATCTTTTCATTCTCCCCAGACATCAACCTCAAAAACAAGGCCCCTTTTATCACAAGTGCCTTAATCCTGGCCAGAAACCTCCCCACATCTGGGGGACATCTGGCATTTGCTCCAGTCTGGATCCAAGACGTCCCTGACCTCTAGGCTCCATTTGTCATTTCAAAGGGATACAAAATGGTGTACTATCTACCTCTGTCCCCTCCTCGCTTTTTACTTTCCAGTCTGCCAGTTTCAGACCAAAAGAAGGCACATTCGGTTATCACCTTGAATGAATTTTAAACTTTCTTTACAAACCTATTCATCTGCCCCATTCTGGACTTAATATCTCTAAACCGACATCTTCATGGACCAAAGTTCAGGATGAAATAGAATAATAAAAGGTTACAGCGCTGATAATCATACAATAACGTGCTATGTGCTAAAAAATATTGGGTATTAGCTATATTTCAAATACAACTGCTAGTCACCACAGTGTAAGTGATAAAGCAACCAGTATTACCTGATTAGACGCAACCTAAGAAATATGCTAATGAATGGTTAACAAATCAGATAAGAGTGAACTCTAATCACAATATAACAGTGCAAAAAAAACAGTGCAGAAAAGGAGATAGTCCCAAAATAAATGACTAGCACCAGCTGGACATGGAAAACTCAGACAGCCAACTTAATGGTATCCCAACGGCTCCTAAGTGGACAAATCAATCCGTATCTATAATCCAACACCAGGTGCTTCTATATGGATAAATGGATGTTTAGACTGATACTTCAAACAATGGAGCCATAGATCTTGCAAACGGTCACCCAAAATAGAAGGAGAAAAAATATATATGGTGAAGTACTGCGGGATGTAAGAGCCAATCGCGCTACAAACCGCTACTCACGCTTTCCCTGGTGGCAGTCAGGCATGTCAGGCATATCAGATGCTTCCGCGATCGCCGCTTGGTAGCGTGCGTTCCACGAAGCCAGGAAGATAAAAAAAGCGTCACTTGGTTGTATGAAGGCCGGATGTGACGTCTACGCGTTTCGCCCCTCCCCCAGGGCGTCATCAAAGTCCTTTGATGACGCCCTGGGGGAGGGGCGAAACGCGTAGACGTCACATCCGGCCTTCATACAACCAAGTGACGCTTTTTTTATCTTCCTGGCTTCGTGGAACGCACGCTACCAAGCGGCGATCGCGGAAGCATCTGATATGCCTGACATGCCTGACTGCCACCAGGGAAAGCGTGAGTAGCGGTTTGTAGCGCGATTGGCTCTTACATCCCGCAGTACTTCACCATATATATTTTTTCTCCTTCTATTTTGGGTGACCGTTTGCAAGATCTATGGCTCCATTGTTTGAAGTATCAGTCTAAACATCCATTTATCCATATAGAAGCACCTAGTGTTGGATTATAGATACGGATTGATTTGTCCACTTAGGAGCCGTTGGGATACCATTAAGTTGGCTGTCTGAGTTTTCCATGTCCAGCTGGTGCTAGTCATTTATTTTGGGACTATCTCCTTTTCTGCACTGTTTTTTTTGCACTGTTATATTGTGATTAGAGTTCACTCTTATCTGATTTGTTAACCATTCATTAGCATATTTCTTAGGTTGCGTCTAATCAGGTAATACTGGTTGCTTTATCACTTACACTGTGGTGACTAGCAGTTGTATTTGAAATATAGCTAATACCCAATATTTTTTAGCACATAGCACGTTATTGTATGATTATCAGCGCTGTAACCGTTTATTATTCTATTTTAAGTTTATACACTTTTTTACAGCAGCGATAGCTTCCAGCATAATTAATATTTTTTGTTGCGAGCGCTGTTCCTTTTATTTATTATTAAAGTTCAGGATGAAATCAACAAGATTTTTATCTCTGATGGGGAATTTGTCAGTAGACATACAAGATGCCTGTTAACACAGGTTATCCTGCCTCAGTACGACACCAGCATATAGAGTTAGTAGCTAGTCCATCAGCTTTTGCAGTTTGAGCTGTAATTTCCGCATATGTGGAAGAAAATTTGAAGTCAAACCAGCAGGACCATAATATTTTGGATAATTCGGATTTATTTCTTAGGGAGAATGTAATATCTTCCATATGGTATATATGATCTACCTCCATTAGCCATTGGCGTAATGTAGGAATGGTCTGTTTCCAAAGTCTGGGTATAAGCACCTTGGCTGCATTCAAGAGGTGAGGAGTTATGGATTATTTATAAGGTCCTACTGATTTGCCTGTACAATTGAACAGTACAACACATGGATCATTGGGGACTGCAGAGCCGTGAATCTCTTTGATCCAATACAGTATAGTAGACCTATATGGGCGGATTAGTGGGCAGAACCACCAGATGTGAGCATGGATTGCCTGCTGTCCACATCCTCACCAACATAGTGCTTATATGAATGGAAAGACTTTGTGAAGTACCACTGGATTATAGTGCCAACTTGTCACCATTATGTAGTTAATCGCCACAGTTTTGGAGGATATTGAAGAAATGTGGGTTAATTGAAGGATCGTTGAATGTTGTGTTTCTGAGGGAGGACTTTGTAGGTCTTGTTCCCATTTAGATAGGAATGAGGCTGGACTGTTGAAGTTGGTGACAAAAGTGCCTGGTAGAAGTAGGAGATAGATTTCTCAGGTGGTTGATCGACAAGGACTCTCTCCACTGGAGTTAAATGCGAAAGAGCGCGTAGTGGTTGTGGTAGAGAGTGACGAACCTGGAGAGCTGATGGTATTTCCACTGGTCCATGAATGAGATTGTGGAAGATGGTTAAATTGTGGATATAGGTAAGATTCCCATTGGTCGCTGTGACTTGGTGGAGTAGGACTAGAGTCGTAGAGATCCATTCGCTGAACTTAAGGTCGAGGTTTCCCGGAGGGAAATATTCATGTCCCGTTAGTTGCATTATAGGAGAATTGTGAAGCCACTTATGCGTTTTGCACATTGAGTCCCAAATCGCAAAGGAGGACCTGATAAGTGGTGAAGTAGACAAGGATAGTTTGTGGAATTTACTAGATATCCAGATCAGAGGGAACAAGTCCACACCGCTTAGGTCGAGTTCTAGTTGAACCTATGGTTAAGAGTCCTTATGGTATTTCCAGTCTGATATCCTATTCAATATGTTCGCTAAGAAGTAACTCTTAAAATCTGGTAAAGCTAGTCCCCTTCTCTTTTATGTTTAATGAGCAGTTTTCTAGCAATTCGGGGACGCTTTGCAGTTCCAGACGTACTTGCACATTATGGATTGTAACACTGAGAAGAACCCCAGGAGGATCTTGTAAGGGATCATTTGGAATAAGAAAAGCAGCCTGGGTAAGATGATCATTCTCACAACACTAATTCTCCCCAGCCAAGAGTGTGCTAACTAGGTCCAATTATGTAGGTTCGCTCTAATCAAATTCAGTAGATATTGGGGATGTTCCGTACCGCTGAGAGGAATGGCTCCAGGGAGAGGGAGAAAAGAATAGGTGTAGGGGGCAGCCCTGACAAGTGCCTTGTATAAAGTGAAGGGTTCACCGTTAATTCGTAGCTGTGCTGTAGGGGAGCTGTAAAGTGCTGAGATTCTCATTAGCATGGATGGGCCAATGCCTAGGTGAGATAAAGTCGACATCAGATACTCCCAGTCCACCCTATCAAACGCTTTCTCAGCATTTGTAGATAAGAGAAGGGTGGGCTCGGAGAACCTACGAGCATAAGAAATCAGGAATAAAGTTCTCTAATTGTCACGAGCCTCCCTACCTAGGATGAATCCAGTCTGGTCCCTTGATATCTATTGACAGGCATGTGTCTGACGAAGGGGTCCTGCGTGACTCCAAAACACTGCACTTTCCTTGTGTTGTGATCATGCAATAAATTATCCATTTGGACGCTATTTTGTCGTTCCATGGTGTGCTGGCAAATATCTTCATTGTGACTTGAACCAGTATCCAGCTGGTTGTTGCTGCAGCACCCAAATTTGAGAGCTCATCCAGGAATGTGTGCGATGGGAATATGAAGTTTGATATCCATTGAGGTACCAGGGGCAGGAGCCGGATCGCAATAACTTTAGCGTATAATTTGGCGTCCAAATTAAATACCACAAAGACTGGGATCATTGCCTGGTTTAGGAAGTACAGTGATGTGAGCGTGGAGAGTTTCTGGTCGGAGGACACTGCCTGCAGAGACCAAATTAGCATAGGTCATTAGTCGGGGAAGTATTATGTCCGCGAAGGTGATGTAATAAGCTATCGTTAGACCTTCAGTGCCCGGTGCTTTATCGCTAGCCATGGCCTTAAGTGCCACTCGTAATTCTGAGGTAGTGAGTTCCACTTCCTGAGCAGAAGTGGGGAGTTTCGATAGGTTAGCTTGTGTAAGATACTCTTGAATGAAAGATTCCCTAGTTTCCCTATCTGCTGTATTATTACGAACGTAGTTACGAAAGTTGCTGGTAAAAGGATCGGAATTCTTACACTATGGCCGTAGTTTCATGCAGCACTGTATCTGAGGGTGTCTTGACTTTGGCTATAAAGGAGGCTGATTTTTTCTGTTGTAGTAAGCGAGCAAGGAGCCGACTGGGGTAATAAGCCCAGTTTGTATAAGCGTTGGGAAACTATGCGGAGTTGTGTTTTTGGTTTTGAATGGAAGAGGGCTTTTCAACTGATATATATATATATATATATATATATATATATATGTGTGTGTGTGTCCAGAGTTAGCACGCAAAGTCTTGCGGTGCATAGACAGGGCAGGCGCAGGGCCCGACACCCCCGGGCACATCACCCAACTGAGGGCAACAACACAGGGGCAAAGGGCCATATGGTCCCCCATGGGGGGGGGGGGGAATGCAGCCCCGGGCCTCAGACCGTGCATGCCAAACGGGTGCGTGACCATCTGAGTGCTCCGGTGCTGGCACTGAACATAAAACCAATTCTGTAAATAATAAAATACAGTTGCGGACAAATCAACTAAAGCGTGTATGCTATAATTAGCAATAGAAAGTCACAACTAAGCCACTGATAAGCAGTGATTAAATTGTCCAACAGAACAGAAGAAACGACAAGAATAAACATAGCAATAAGGGTAATACTTGCTTGCAGTATTCAGGGGTGAAAACCCTGCTCCGGGGTAACATATTGGCTGTATAGGGGATTAGCCCATTTGTGGTGAAGAGCCTGGTGTGGCAGAGCGGGGTTTCTGTGACGCTTTCTGCCAGTGTACTTCAGAAGTATTAGGAAGTGGAGGGATGGCATCCTGCCAGCCAGGGAGTTCCGGAGGGTCGATGCTGAGATCCATGCAGAACTTTTCTAAGTCCTCAGGGAAGCGAAGAATAGCCGTTTTACCATCTCTGTTTGCTATGTGGACAGCCAGGAAACCCAATCAGTATTTGATAGAGCGCAGCTTATCTGTTAGGGGTTTGAGAGCCCTCCGGCATTCCAGGGTTTCCCTGGCCAGGTCAGGGAAGAAAGACAAGGTGACTAAAATTCAAGGGTGGCTGCTTCCCTTACCTTCTGCATGATAAGCTCCTTTTCTTCGAAGTAATGGACCCTACAAATGACATCTCTTGGGGTGTCTGAAGACAAGTTGCGAGGTCGGAGGGTCCGGTGTACTCTGTCCAGTTTCATAGGGTGATCTGCTGGTTTGCCCAGTAAGCTGTTGAAGATGCTGCGGATCGAGGCGGGGAGATCATCATCTCTTGTCGCCTCTGATCTGTATGTTGTTCCGCCTATTGTGGTTCTTCTGGTCTTCAATTTTGTAGAGAGTATTTCTGTGGGCGATGGAGAGGTTGCAGGGGGTAGACTGCAGGTCTCTAATGGCTGCCGCGTGGTGATCAAGACGCTGCTCTGTTTCCTCCACTCGTTCTAGCTTTTGTGCTAAATCAGACCGGCCCGCAGAGACTTCCTTTCTTTATCGTACATCATGGGACACAGAGCCTTAAGTAATTACTTAATGGGTTGTAGGCTACCTTCAGGTGTTGACACTGGTAAACCCAATCAAGGAAGTTTATTCCCTATATAACCCCTCCTCCTTCCAGGAGCACATCAGTTTTTTCGCCAGTGTCTAAAGGTGTTGGTCACGAGTGAAGATGTGCTCTGAGGAGCTCCAGGAGGGATCCATGCTGGATTTAAATAGCCTCCATACACCAGATCCATCCAAAGTGCCACCGAGGCCTAAAAGGATGGTACCTGGGGCCTCGTATCCGAAGCACAAGGTTTTGCCTGTAACGCCTCTTTGTAGGGCTGAACCCCAGGAACCCAGGGCTTAGGTCTTGTTACATTACCTAAACTTCCTGATGGGGTTCTTTACAGGTCCAGGGCAGTTGGAACCCCGTTTTAGGACCCAGGCCCTGAAGGTTTGCTACGCAGCCCGCTGTGATGGGTGAAGGTTGGATTGTTTGTTAATTCAGCAAATCCTGCGGCAAGGATAAGGTAAGGGAAGAAACTTGGGTATTAAAAATATCTATGCATTTCTTCCATTTGGGAAAAAAATGTTGTTATGTCTTAATTCTCCACTAGAGGGAGTCTATGCACATACCTTACACTGTTGTCTTCACTGTAAGCTCAGTCCGTGTGTGGTTGCAGCAGCTTGTAGAGGGAGACTCTGCAAGGTAAGAGAAAGCTGCAAAAGTGTTTTCTTCTCCCCCCTGATGGGACCAGAGGGTTAGGGGCACAGCAGCACTGTACCCCCCTTACATTACCCATCCCGCCGCGGTGGGGTGCGGAGGTCCTACTAATACTGCTAAGGTTTTACTGTGGCTGTTTTTTACTATGTTTGTGCCTACTGCTCGATGGGTCTTTGCCTCCCCCCACCCCCCATGTCTGGTCTGGAATCTGAAAAAACGGCGCACACAGGCGCCAGAAATTTTAAATGAAAAAAGGGGCGGGTTTTTCTTGGAGGGGGCGGGGCATAAACGCGGTCCCGTAAACGTCCACGAGGACGCACGGCAGGCTAAAAACAGATAAATACCAAGGCTGTGACAGTCTCTCCTCGGCTGATGAGGAAGAGACAAGCAGCCTGCAACACAAGGACACGAGCTGTGTGACACGTATGTGTTGCAAAACTGGCATTCCTAATACAGGAACGACGCTCTTTTTTTTCCAGCTCTAGGCTGAACTGTCTAGCAGCTTTAAAAGTCATGACTATTTTCAGCAATTAAGTGCAAATTTGTATAGTTCCTCTGTTTTTGTACTTAGGACTATGCCTGCCAAAAAAGACATCACAAAAACCAAAAAGATACTAAAGGTTTCACCCCCAGGCATTAGGATCTTGAGTCGCATTTCCACGCTGTCATCCTCGCCTGAATTACCAGTTATGGCAAGCCAGGGTGAGCCATTGGAACAAATTGATGGTGCAGCTGCTTCTCACATCTCAGCCCCTGTATACCTGACTGAAGATGTCCTTTTCTCCTCCCTGCAGGGTCTGGAAGGAAGATTAGCGGCTTTAATCGCATCCTCCATTCAAATGGATAGGAAGCGTGCTAGATCCTCTTACCCCACTTCAGAACCTTTGCAAGGGGAACAGTGGGCACAGGATGTGGTGTTGCCCTCAGTCGATCAGTAAGGTGCCGTTACTCAGCCTGCAGTCGCTGTGATAGGCATCTGCCAATCCCTAAAGGACCAGTTTAAACAGGTGCTTAGAGAGCTTCCTGCACAACAAGCTCGGGATTTGGCTGAACTACCAAAGGCATTATGCTTTGCCATAGATGCCATTAAAGATTCTATTCACCAGGTGTCCCGCCTTATGCTTATGCTTGTGCATATGCGTAGAATCCGGTGTTTAAAAAATTGGTCAGCTGAAGCACCATGTAAAAACCTCCTAACTGGGTTCCCCTTTCATGGGGAGCGATTATTTGGAGAAGACTTGGATAAATATATCCAAACAATTTCTAGTTGGAAAAGTACTCTTTTTCCAGTCAAAAGAAAGTATAAACACCCTTCATTTAAACAGGCTCTTTCCCCTGCACCAGGGGCTTCCGCCTCTAGGCAGTGGCGACGGCCTCCGCCGTTTGACTCTAGAGGAAAACCTCAGGGTCAGACCCAGGCTCAAAAGAAGTCCTGGGGTTGGAAACCTGCAAAGTAGAATCCTAAAGCCTCACCATGAAGAGGCCACCCCCCTCACCGAGGTGGGGGAAGACTGGAAAAAGGAGATTCAGGACAGATGGGTCATCTCCACGGTAACGCTGGGGTAAAAGCTGGAATTTCGGGACTTTCCACCATCTCGCTTCCTGAGGTCAAGCGTTTCCAGAGAAGAGACAATCTCTGTTTCAGGCACTGGACCAATTAATATCTCAAAGGGTGATTATACAGATCCCCACAAAAGAGCAAGGTCTGGGGTTTTATTCAAATCTTTTCATGGTACCCAGTCAAATGGAGACGTCAGACCCATTCTAGATCTAAGAGATCTAAATCGGTTCCTGAAGATCCGTTCCTTTCGCATGGAGACGATCAGGTCAGTAATTTCTATCCTTCTAGGAGGAGAACTTCTGGCATCAATCGACATCAGGGATGGATATCTACATGTCCCTATATTTCCCGCTCATCAAAAGTTTCTGCGGTTCGAGTTAGAACAGTAGCATTTTCAATAAGTAGCCCTGCCCTTTGGGCTAGCCAATGCACCCCGGGTGTTCACCAAAGTGCTGGCCCCACCTCTAGCCAGGTTAAGGGCACAGGGCATAACAATCGTAGTGTACCTAGACGATCTATTGCTAATAGATCAGTCGGTGGCTCGTTTGGAGCAAAGCGTACGCACCACAACCAACTATTTGAAAAGTTTGGGTTGGATTCTCAACCTAGAGAAATCTTCCTTAATACCGCTAAAGAGACTGGAGTACTTGGGTCTGATCATAGACACAGCCCAGGAAAGGGTGTTCTTGCCTCAGGCAAAAACCAACTCCATAAAGGAGCTGGTGCGGATTGTCAGGTCAAATGGCGACCCCTCCATTCGCCTTTTGCATGAGGTTACTAGGAACCATGGTGGCTTCATTCGAAACAGTACCCTATGCCCAATTTCATTCAAGACTGTTGCAAAACAGTATCCTGTCTGCTTGGAACAAAACAATTCAAGCTTTAGACTTGCCAATGTAGCTGTCCCCAAGAGTGTCCCAAAGCCTCACTTGGTTACTAACCCAGAATCTACTGAAAGGAAGATCCTTCAGACCAGTCATCTGGAAAGTGGTAACGACGGATGCCAGCCTTTCAGGCTGGGGAGCAGTACTAGAAAAGACAACTGTCCAGGGACAGTGGTCAAGAACCGAAAGAACCTTGCCATCAATATCCTAGAGATTCGGGCAGTACATCTGGCTCTAAAGGCCTGGACTTTCAGGTTACGGGATTGTCCTGTCAGGATTCAATCCGACAATGCCACAGCTGTAGCCTATATCAATCACCAAGGGGGCACCAAAAGTGTCTCAGCACAGAGAGAGGTGAACCATATTCTAACTTGGGCAGAAAGGAATGTTCTGTGCCTTTCAGCAGTCTTCATCCCGGGAGATCTGGCAAGCGGACTACTTAAGTCGCCAGCAGTTATTCCCAGGGGAATGGTCTCTTCACCCCAACATATTTTGGGCTGTTTGCCAAAGATGGGGGACTCCGGATGTAGATCTTCTAGCGTCCAGGTTCAACATGAAGTTAGTCAAGTTTGTGGCCAGAACAAGGGATCCACTCGCATGCGGAACGGATGTGTTGGTAACCCCATGGGATCAGTTCTCACTGATCTATGCATTCCCCCCTATTCAGTTGCTGCCCCAACGACTTTGCAGGATCAAGCTGGGAAGAAAGCCGGTAATTCTGGTGGCACCAGCATGTCCCAGAAGGCCATGTTATGCAGAAATCGTAGATATGGCAGTGGAGGGCCCATGGTCCCTCCCACTACGGCCAGATCTGCTCTCTCAGGGACCGATATTCCATCCTGCCTTACAGTCTCTAAATTTAATGGCTTGGCTATTAACCCACATTCTGAAGAAACGTGGGCTTTCCGGGTCCGTTATCTTTACCCTGATCAATGCAGGGAAGCCAGCTTCCAGAACTATATATTAGAGTCTGGAGGGCTTATGTTTCCTGGTGTGAATCCAAGGGTTGGCACCCTCAGATATATCATAAGCAAAATTCTTGCCTTTCTACAATTAGGGGTAGAAATGAAATTGGCCTTGAGTACTATTAAAGGCTTTATCGGTCCTCTTTCAAAGACCACTTACTACTCATTCTTTAGTCCGGGGTTTTATACAAGGGGTAACGTGGCTTAATCCGCCCGTCAAACCTCCCTTGAACCCTTGGGACTTAAACTTAGTTTGTCTGTGTTACAAAAACAGCCATTTGAACCGATATAACATATTCCCTTAGTCCTTTTGACAAGAAAGTTGGTATTTCTGGTTGCTATATCCTCAGCAATGAGGGTTTCGGAATTGACTGCTCTTTCTTGTAAAGTGCCATATTTGATTTTTCATGAGGACAGAGTGGTGTTACGCCCTCGTCCAGGCTTTCTGCCAAAAGGGTTTTCACCTGAACCAATACATTTTCCTGCCATCATTTTTTCCAAAACGATGTTCCAGTGAAGAAAAGTCTTGATGTGGTGAGAGCAGTGAAAATCTATTTAAAGGCAACTGCTCAGATTCGTAAGACTGACGTCTTATTTATTCTGCCAGAGGGTCCTAAGAAGGGATGGGCAGCATCGAAATCCACTGTCGCTAAGTGAATTTGGCAAGTGATAATTCGGGTTGTGTCTCCCTACCCTCAAGTAGCATTGCTATGGGACGTCCCATTAAGTAATTACTTAAGGCTCTGTGTCCCATGATGTACGGTAAAGAAAATAGGATTTTTATAACTGCTTACCTGTAAAATCCTTTTCTTGAAGTACATCATGGGACACAGAGGTCCCTCCCCTCTTTTTTTGGGGGGGGGGGGGATTTAAGCATATTGCTTTGCTACAAAAACTGATGTGCTCCTGGAAGGAGGAGGGGTTATATAGGAAGTAAACTTCCTTGATTGGATTTACCAGTCTCAACACCTGAAGGTAGCCTATAACCCATTAAGTAATTACTTAGGGCTCTGTGTCCCATGATGTACTCGAAGAAAAGTTTTTACAGGTAAGCTGTTATAAAAATCCTATTTTTTTTAACCGCTTGCCGACCAGCGCACGCCGATTTAAGTTGGCAGAATGGCGCTGGTGGGCAAAGGGGCCTACAGGTATCTCCCCTTTAAGAAGCAGTGCTGCTGGTGTGTGTGCGCCATTGGCGGTGCGCCTGACCGTGGGTTCCGCGGACTTGATGTCCGCCAGGTGCCCGCGATCGTGTTACGGAGAGGTAGAACAGGGAGATGCTTTTGTAAACAAAGCATTTCCCCGTTCTGCCTAGTGACAGGACAGAGATCACTGCTCTCTGTCATCGAGAGCAGTGATCGCTGTCATGTGAAGTGTAGCCCCTCACACTTAGAATCACTCCCTAGGACACACCTAACCCCTTCACCGTCCCTTAGTGGTTAAACCCCTTCACTGCCAGTGTCATTTACACAGTAATCAATGCATTTGTATAGCACTGATCGCTGTATAAATGACAATGGTCCCAAAATAGTGTCAAGTGCCCGTCCTGTCCGCCATAATGTCACAGTCCCGATAAAAATTGCAGATTGCCGCCATTGCTAATAAAAAAAATAATTAAAACAAAAATACCATAAAACTATAGCCTATTTTGTAGATGCTATAAATTTTGTGCAAACCAATATACACTTATTGCGATTTTTTTTTTTTTTTAACCAAAAATATGTAGAAGAATACTTAGCCTAAACTGAGGAAAAAAATTGTTGTTTTATATACTTTAGTGGGATATTTCTTATAGCAAAAAGTAAAAAATATATTTTTTTTAAATTGTCGCTCTTTTTTTGTTTATAGCGCAAAAAATAAAAACCGCAGAGGTGATCAAATACCACCAAAAGAAAGCTCTATTTGTGGGAAAAAAAGGACGTCAATTTTGTTTGGGTACGACATTGCACGACCGCGCAATTGTCAGTTAAAGTGACGCCGTGCCAAATCGCAAAAAGTGCTCTGGTCAGGAAGTAGGTAATTTCTTCTGGGGCTGAAGCGGTTAATGGCGCTCTCAAAGCTGAGTAGCATGGAGGGCAGGTCCGACTAGTTCTGCAACTCCTGAGCTTTTGGGAGAGCTCCTATCCCCGTCTGAGCTGACAGAGGAAACTGGAGACCGGCGCCTGGAATCAGACCTATGATGGGAGGCAAAGCCAGCCCTGAACCACGTGTTGAGCGGCCTAGGCAGTCCGTCTTAGTGAAGTCCTCCGGTTCCGTGGCTAGGAAGTGCTTAATGGAGCCCATAGAGGGGTTCTTCTTAGGCAGGGTCTTACCCGTTCTCTTGCCCATACTGGCCATACGAGAGTGGTTGTGATGATATAGTGGGTTAAAAGCTGTAAAAACGAGTGCCAGCGCCTTAGCTCACAGGAGAAACGTCCTCACTGCTTCATGCTGAAACCACGCCCCTTCTAATTTATATTACTATGATTTGGGCTATCCTCTGCATCCCAAGTGTTCACAAAAGTTCTTGCTTCTGCTTGAGGCTCTTCTGCAGACCAAGGGCAGGGGTGGCACAGTGGTGTAGTGGGTAGCACTTTCACCTAGCAGTAAGAAGGGTTTCTGGTTCGAATCCCAACGACAACACTACCTGCCTGGAGTTTGCATGTTCTCCCTGTGCCTGCGTTGGTTTCCTCCGGGTACTCCGGTTTCCTCCCACACTCAAAAGACATGCTGGTAGGTTAATTGGATCCTGTCTAAATTGTCCCTAGTATGTATAAATGTAAATTAGGGACCTTAGTGTAAACTTCTTGAGGATAGGGACTGATGTGAATGTACAATGTATATGTAAAGCGCTGTGTAAATCGATGGTGTTATATAAGTACCTGAAATAAATAAAAAATTAATGTCACGGGTTACTTAGATAACTTGTTGCTGAAGGACTCCTCAGCAACAACCTTGTCTGCCAATGTGCAGAGGAAATTTCAGTTCCTTTAAGCTTTTAATAGTATTAAACACAAAAGCAAACATGTATTATATTGCAGCTTACCATTTTTTAGATGTGATGGCTGTATTCATTTCTTTTTTTTAGGCTTTCTTTCTTCTATTTTCATCTAGTGATCCAGCCAACAAGTCTGTTTGTTGTTTTTCAAAAGCACAAGCTCTCCAGCAGAATGTATCATTTTACATGTATGAGATAAACCACTTAACACTGGCAGGGGTGATTAAAATGATCAGCCTTAAAAAAAAATGATCAGCCTTTATTTATTCATGCAAAACTCTCAAAAGAAAAAATACTGCTGTAACTGAATTATAAAGTTTGAGCTGGAGTCTGGCTTAAATGTGTTAGTGTATCTAAATCTGTTAATACATTTAACACTACCCCCCCCCCCCATACTGATAATACTACTGTCTGCTGTGCTTCCTATTCCCATTTATCCAGAGTGGTCTCTCACTAATACTGAGGTGTGTTACTGACCAGATCACCAGGTAAAAACAGAGGGGGAAAATAAAAAAACTGGTGCAGCCACCACATCTGATTGGTCAGGTTCAATATAATACATTTTTGGTTTTGGGTTTAATACCACTTTTTGGGATAAATATTCATCTTCCAAAATCTGCTTTCCGGCTCTCACACCATCTGGAGTACCTGGGTCTAATCTTGGACCCAAGCCGGTAGTTTCCTTCCTCAGGAGGGATTTGCTTCACTTAGGTTCCACACATAGACCCTTGGGTCAAGACCACACCCCTCAGTTCACTTCTGCATGAGGGTCCTGGACTTGGTGGTAGCCCCCTACTAGGCTGTTTCCATTGCCCAGTTTAACTCCAAACACCTTGAATCCAACATCCTCATGATGTGGAGCAAGCTGATTCAATTGTAAGAAAATAGGGGTTGGGGGAATTTAACTAATAACATGGACATTAATAGTTGATATTAGTATTATTGATCCACTCCCACTTCTCACTATTCATTAGAGGTAGGTGAGCAATGACACACGCACCACAAACTGTAGGTGAAAAAGATGATTAAATTATACACTATTCTACCAACTGACAGCAACAAAATGGGACACTATTCCTTCCAATGATACTAACAATGGGGTACTATTCCTCCACCCTAATACCAAATGTAGCGATGTCTACTCCCACTGATGCCAGGAAAGTTTCCACTCCTGCTGATCACAGTTCAGCACCCCTAAAGTCTGAAGGATAATAAACTGGCCCTTTTGTTTAGAAAGTTTGGAGACCCCAGTTCTAGAGGCATAAAGAAATCACAGAAAAAAATTAGCATAAATAATACCCAATCCTATCAAGCAATACAACCTCGGCACTATGGAACACCAATACCTAAGACAAAGATAATATACTCCAGCATTTATAAACTAGAAATATATCTAGCTTTCAAGCGCATCCAATATTAATACTCTCCTCAATCAGGCCTGCCCCCTCTTGTCTTCAGTCAAGGTTCCTCCCAAGTGTCCTCTCTCTGGCATTCCTACAATTGAACTCTAATCAGAAAATTAGGTCCTGCTAGATCACTTCAGGCTGGCTCCTTTTTTGCAGGTATAGCTATGTAAAACATTAAAAAGAAGTTTCTATACTGTGTAACAATCCAGTAATACACTGTCTCACCTTGCTCTGCACATGCTAAGCCGTTCTCTATTTTTAGGCACTGCCGAGTTTGTAGAGGCCGATCTGCTGACAGCCTTAAAGCGGAATTAAATCCTTCAATTCCTTACAGCCAAGGAAGCTGCTTCTGTTTGACCTGCAGCTGCCATGGTGCTGCACATGTGATCAATTATGACATCAGCTATTTGATGGTATGACAATTTGGTTGAGGACGCAAGCAAATGTGACAGTTAGCAATCCCGGCCTTCCATTAATGTAGCTGTTTTTTGAAACCACTAAATCAACGGGTATAGTTTCGCTTTGATTTACTGTTGGGGCTCTGGGCTTCAGCAAAATGGCAATTTACAGCACACACTTTTGGTAGCATAAATATTAATGTGCAATGTATGTTCCTTGCTAAAGAAAATTATTTTTTATCAAGTTGTTATGGGTAAAGTTCCCATAAGGGTACCCATAATGGGTACACACTACGAGTGGGTGCTGATAGGTATTGAGCCTCACCCAGAAAAAATTAAGTTAGGAAGCTGTAACTATCACTACACTATTCTACATATTCCCCCAGGAAGTCAATGCACTTGTGACATCTGGCCTGCAGCTTCTTAAGTCCCTGCAAATAAAATTCCTCCGTCTGCTGGTGTAACCACTCATTTGCAGCATTATTTTGCCTCAACTTTGTCAATAAAGAACAGTAAAATGTTGCATTGATGGTTAAACCCTTTTGGAGGTAGTCTACCTGCAGAACTCACCTTTTTATCCTACAAAAAACTATTGTCATTTGCTTCTGCACTGACCTTTGCACACAGAACTTCGTTGGCCTGGGGAAACCACTGTGCTTCCGTTCCTGTCCCTTTGTCTAAGAACCAAAACAGCCACTGATGTCTCCACACGTTTCCTCTTTTGTTCGGTTGTCAAAAGTTTTGGGATCCACTTTGCTGCAAGCTTTCTAACCGACATGGGCAGTTTTAAAATTAACAACCCAACGTTTAACTGTTGCGTATGAGGGTCCACTATCACCCAAAGTTTGTGACATTTCATCATGGATCTGCTTCGCACCTTTCCCTTGGAGAAACAAGAACTTGATTATGGTCCTATGCTCTTCCACATTGAATTTTTCTGAAAGTGCTGCCATGTTTACTTTGGACCTGAACAAGAAAGATGGGTTAAAATCATAGGTAGTTGATTTTTGCACCATTGAATATAGACACATTGCCCCGCACGCCCTGCAATTTACAGCTTCCGAACTACATTTTTTTCTGGGTAGGGCTCAATACTTATCAGCAACACCTCATATAAGAAAATCAGAAGAAAAATTCAGTACAAGGCACGGTATTTCGTTTTTTGTATAGTGTACACACAACTTTCGACATCTGATTCAGACTTTCCAAAAGAACATTTCCGAAGGGACAAACTCCAAAATGTTTCTCGTACATGAACAGAATGATTAACTTCCAACGTGATATTCTCTGAAATATTGCCTGTGCCATGCTCAACACAGGAAAAGCAGGGGGTGATTAGAGAGCTGAATGCATGGCTTACGATCTGGTGTAAGAAGGAAGGGTTTGGGTTTATAGAGCACTGGGCTGACTTTTCATTGGGGTGCAACCTATATGCTAAAGATGATTGCACCTGAATGGAAGGGGGTCTGCTGTGCTGGGGGAAAGGTTTATGGGAAGATTGGAGAAGTAATTAAAACTAGGATTGAGGGGGGAGGCTGAACTGGAATTCAATCGGGCAGACAGGTCAGTTAGGGGTCAGACATTAATGGAGGGTGAAATGACTGGAGTAATGGCACTTCTGGAACAGTTAAAGGTCAAAAATGTATAAACCTATTACAGGACAATTTTATAGTGCAGTTTGAGGCCCCAACTAGGAATGATGCTCTGTTGGACCTGGTAATCTCAAACCATGCAGAGCTCATTTCTAATGTTCATATAAAGGAACATCTGGGTAGCAGTGACCATAACATGATTTCATTTGATGTTAGCTGTAAGCAAAAAACACATACGGGAAAGATAAAAACACTTAACTTTTAAGAGAGCAAATTTTCCAAGGATGAGGGCTTCTCTCCAGGACTTGGACTGGGAGGGAAAATTAACATCGGTGAACACAGAACAGAAATGGGAATTCTTCAAAAAGACTGTTTGTGAACTCACTGAAAAATATATTCCTATGGGCAATAAGTTTAAAAGGCTAAAAATAAAACCTATGTGGCTCACGGCCAAAGTTAAAAAAGCTAAAAACAATAAGAAGAGAGCTTTTAAAAAATATAAAAATGCAGGAACACTATTGTTGTTTTAAATGTTACAAAGAATATAACAGAATATGTAAAAAGGAAATCAAAAATTCAAAACGAATGACAGATTGCAAAAGATAGTAGGACAAACCCCCAAAAATTCTTCAAATATATTAATAGTAAAAAGGTCAGGTCTGGGAATGTAGGCCCTTTACAAAATATTCTAGAGTGGATGACTGGGGACAAAGAGAAGGCAAATTACATTCTTCAGTTCTGTGTATACAAATGAGCATGGGGGAGCTCAAGTCCATAATGGGGATGATATTGACACAGCCCCGAATGATTCACAATGGCTCAAAAGTGATACGGTCCAGAAATATATTGAACACCACCTGGACCTGATGGCATCCACCCACGGTTTCTAAAAAAATTGAGCTCTGTCATTTCAAAGCCATTGTTCCTAATTTTTAGGGACTTATTAATGACTGGAATAGTTCCACTGGATTGGCGCAGGGCCTATATTTAAAAAGGGAACAAAGTCACTGGAAAGAAGTATCTATATTCATTTCTAATATTTGCAATATCCCCTTTCCGCTACAGCCACTGGATCTTCTCCTAGGACTCTCAGTTCCCACCTGGCCGGGTCACATCAAATTATTGCCCTCTCATATACTAATAGCAGCACGCCTTGCACTTGCAAAAAAATGGAAATCGCCACATCCACCCACAATGTCAGACCTTATCAACCTGCTGAACAATCAAACTGGAATTCTTTTTCGCCAAAGCCAATTTGACCACACCTTCCTTTTACAAAAACTGGGCACCTTGGATCATTGATCAAAGAAGCACAGCACTCTAACTTGTAGGAACTTCTCAGTAACTACCCCTTACACCCCTAGTCTGTCTCATTTCAAATCAAGAGATAAACCACCACTCATGGGACAATATGCTTTTATGCCCATATAGTTCAATGTTACTGGCTGTGTTTCATTAATAGTGTCTATATTATCAACCAATGATACGCGCAGCGTTGTCACTGTTCATTGTTCAAATACTCCTTGCGAGTCTTCACACATTGTTATTCTAATATACGAACATTTATAACTTTTCATCCTTTCTTCATGAGGTAAAGAACAATTGCTACTGAGACTGTGGCCGGATGTACTGCCTACAAACTCACGACAGTTAGCTCCCAAATTGAGGTGTCGGCGTAGACAGTGCGCCACCACACACGGTACTAACACTAAGTTCACTGTTCAAGCCCCAGTATAACTTCTGTCATGTTAACGTAACTCATCTCTGATGATCTGTTACTGTTTTTTTTATGAATAATAAATGCCATTGATTTCATTGGTTATTATGTGAAAATCTCAATAAAAATATTGTTAAAAAAAAAATAATACAAAACCGTTTTATATTTTGTTAATAAATTTTGCAAACAGATAATTTTTCTCCTTCATTGATGTATGCTGATGAGGCTGCACTGATGGGCACCGATAGACTGCACTGATAAGGCAGCACTGATGGGCATTAATGGGCGACACTGGTGGGCAGTGATGAGGTGACATTGATGGGCATTGATAGGTGGCACTGAAGGGCACTAATAGGTGGCACTGATGGGTGGCAGTGATGGGTACTGATGGGTGGCAGTGATGGGCACTGGTAGGCGACACTGATTAGGCAGCACTGCTAGGTGGTATTGATGAGGCACCACTGGTGGGCATTGATAGGTGGCACTACTGGGCATTGATAGGTGGCACTGATGTACTTAGCACTGATTGGTGGGCACTGTGGGCACATATGAGGCAGCTTCGCCTCCTTTTTTTTTTTTTCTCCTCACGCTGTCAGCATGAGAAGAAAAAAAGTTTACCGATACTCTGTTTACATCACGTGATCAGCTGTCTTTGGCTGACAGATGATCACGTGGTAAAGGGTTCGGGATCGACCCCTTACTTGGATCTGTGATCACCCGAATCTCATTGACTCGGGTGATCACAGCAGGGGGCGTGGGCAGCTTACAAAGGGGAGGACGTCTATTGACGCCCTCCCGGCAAAGCAGATCTGCGCTGTAGCCGTCATTGGGCTATAGCGCGGATCTGAAGGAGTTAATAACAATATTGGTGAACAAAAGCTATTGCTTTTGTGCCTTCAAGTGACAGAAGACAGTCTTGACAATCTTGTAAGTACAAACTAGGTCCATAATAATCCATTGCAATATATTAATTGCATACGTTTACTACAAATACATCCTGTATTTTATTGGGCCATGCTATTTTTTTTTACACAATCTCTGGATCGCTCAATGCTTCTTTCCACCCAAATTTGGACTTTTTAGCCTCAAGCATCGGTTTGATTTACAAGGCCCCATCTGGTTCTCTGTTCACACTTTCCTCAAGTTCCACCAGGTGGATTTTCGGGCCTCAGCTAATGTAAGCTTCAGCTGCAAGGTCCTTCCAGGTGTTGTTTGGGTTTTCTAAACCTTGTTATCTTGTGGGCCTGTTGGCTGTTCTGTTTGCTATGTTGTTGCCCACTCAGTTTGTTATGCTACTTCCCATGTTCAGTGAACACTGTGCTATACAATTTATAAAAAATGAATTTTAGACTTACATTACTTATGCAAATTCCTTATCTTGGCGTACAGTACATGACCCAGGCTCCCCCCTCTGGGTACTGATAACTTCTTTTTTACTGCTAAAGA
Organism: Lithobates clamitans; assembly: GCA_037952925.1. Taxonomy (NCBI): domain Eukaryota; kingdom Metazoa; phylum Chordata; class Amphibia; order Anura; family Ranidae; genus Lithobates; species Lithobates clamitans. Next base: position 1,627,000 of record JBBGZY010000563.1, read on the forward strand.
ACTCTAGTCTCAGAGTGGGCGGGGTTATATGAGTATGCCCTGGGGGCAGCCCTAGAAAATTTCTTTGGCCAGTGTCCAGCCATGGTCATTCGTTCTGGTATCGTACGAGAACATTTTTCATGGCTGTCCCTTTGAATAATTTTGAATGAACTGTTGTGATCGGCCTTTGGAAGCTGTGTACTAATGAATAGATTATCGGATGATTGCTCCGAAAGTGGTGTTTTTCGTCTGATTTATCTTGTGTTTTAGGCATTATGTCCAAAAATTCCAGGGGTTGCACAAAAAAAAACTGTAGTGTGTACCAGGCTTTATTCTGTTGCATAGAACTTCTCTGAACGCAGCAGTGACCGGCAGCTGAACAGAAGTTCTCAGAGGAGATAAATTGCCCTCAGGTCTGGTATGTTTGCATTGTTGATTTTGATGGAAAAGTCATGGAGGGGGGCACGGGTGGGGGGGAATATTAATAGCTCAGTTTTAGAGAGATTTAGTTTAAGGAAGTGGTGCGACATCCATGCTGATATGTCAGTAAGTTAGTGATGCAAGAGGAGTCTGAAGGAGTGAGGTGAGGAGTAGACAGATAGATTTGGGTGTCATCAGCGTATAAGTGGTATTGGAAGCCGTGGGCAGTTATTAAGTGACCAAGGGAGGAGAGGAGGTGTAGATAGAGAAGAGAAGGGGTCCAAGAACCGAGCCTTGGGGTACCCCCACAGAAAGGGTCAATGGATAGGAGGAGACAGAGTTGTAGGTGACACTGAAGGAGCGCTGTGATAAATAGTCAGAGAACCAGGATAGAGCAGAATCTGAGGCCAAGGGAATGTAGTTTATTGAGAAGGAGCGGGTGGTCAACAGATGTAAATGTGAGAGTATAGTGCTTGTAGCTTGGGGAGGAGGCTCTCTTGAAATTGGGAGTAAAATTCTAGGGGGGGGGCCGTCAGAGCTGGGGGCTTTCGATGTCGGAAGGCTCGCTATGGCCTCTGCTATATATTCTTCAGTTACGGGTGCTTCCAGAAGCTTGACTTGGGATTCTGTGAGGGAGGGGAAATTGATGCCCTGCAGAAGCAGGTGCAATTAGTCCAAGGGGCGGCTGGTCTTAGAAGTGTATAGGTCAGAATAGAATCGCCTAAACTCGTTGGCCACATGTGTCGAACGGAATTGAATCACCACTGGGGGTCTGTGGTCTAAGTGGGCCATATGCCAGGAGTTTCCCCATGCGGTTGGCCATGCTCGAAGGTTTTTTGCTGACTGAAGAAAATGCCTCGTTTGGCTTTCTTGAAGTGTAATGCCCCGTACACACGGTCGGATTTTCTGATGGAAAATGTCCGATCGGAGCATGTTGTCGGAAATTCCGTGTGTGGGCTCCATCGGACATTTTCCATCGGATTTTCCGACACACAAAGTTGGAGAGCAGGAGATAAAATTTTCCGACAACAAAATCCGTTGTCGGAAATTCCGATCGTGTGTACACAAATCCGACGGACAAAGTGCCACGCATGCTCAGAATAAATAAAGAGATGAAAGCTATTGGCCACTGCCCCGTTTATAATCCCGACGTACAGGTTTTACGTCACCGCGTTTAGAACGATCGGATTTTCCGACAACTTTGTGCGACCGTGTGTAGACAAAACAAGTTTGAGCCAACATCCGTCGGAAAAAATCCTAGGATTTTGTTGTCGGAATGTCCAAACAAAGTCCGACCGTGTGTACGCCCTATAAGTGGTCTGTAATTCTGGAATGTAGGGTAGCTGGGCACAGTTTGATGTCGATGGATCTGTAAGGAATACCTGTTCAAGAGAACTTAATCTCTCCTTGGCTTGCTGTAGGATAAGTTTAGAGGAGGCCTTGTGTCTATTTATGCGTGTGGAAAGGATCGAGCAAGCGTGTAGTTCAAACACCTCCCACACCGTCCCCACAGAGGCCGAGCCTCTGTTGGAGCGGAAATAATGAGTCCACTCTCGGATAGATTCCATGTCCAACAAGACTGTGAGCCAAAATGGGTTCAGCCTCCATATGCGGACCGGGGGGGGGGGGTGGAGGGCAGACAGAGGGTTATCCAATATAGCGAGTGATCAGAGAGGAACCTGACACCAAACCCCACTTCAAGGAGGTCTGGGATCAGGGTGGGGAATATCATGATCATGTCAATGCGGGACAAGAGTAGGCGACTGTGGATGGGTGCTTGTGCCTCCAGGTATGTGTCATGTCGAATTCCGAAAAGGAATCTCCCAAATCTAGTGAGTATGGGCTGGGTTGGTGCCGGGGTGGGCGGATGGAGTCTGTCGAGACAGGGGTCAATGACCATATTAAAGTCCCACATCCAGATTGCTGGCACCGCAGGGTGTTGGGTCAGGGTCATGAAGGCCACCCACTCCTTCAGGGCAGCAAATTGGAATGGTGGGGGGATGTAAAATGCTAGGAGGAGGACCTCAAGGCCACCGATGACAGCGTGGAGGAAAAGGAACCAGCCCTGCTGATCCGACCGTAGGCTGTGGAGTTGGAATTGGACTAACTTAGCAATCAGGATGGCAATGCCTCGGGAGTTGTTTGTGTATGGGCCTGGTAAAACCAGCCCACCCAGGGTTTCTTGAGCGTCATCTGCATCTGACCTGTTATGTGGGTCTCCACAAGGATAGATATATCCGCTCGTATGGATTTAAAGTGGGAGAGGACGGCCAGCCGTTTAGGTTTGGCTCTCAGTCCTCGCACATTCCATGTAACTAGTTTAAGGGATGCCATAGTTTTGATGAGATAGGTTGGGTGCACAGTCGGATCAACAGGGGGCGGTCAGCATTCGCATCTAGACATAATGTTATTACTATAAACATCAGCATGCATTTCAATAGGGGTCCCGATGCAAAGTGCATAACGGGTCCCTGCAGGTGGATGTATAGGGGGTGAGATGACCCTGGGAGTGCAGTAGCAGATAAAAGTACATATATTGCGATATAGGACATGTCAAACAGTACAGAATCAATAAACGGAGCACAATAACTTTGCCAACTCTGGACCAGCGTGGCAGCGAGATGCACCAGTGTAGATAACTGGGCTAATGTTTAGTCTACCTACCTGACCGTGGTTTGGTTTCAACAGAACCCCTAATTTTCCGATTAGATTAGAGTTTGTCATGTTTTTATATCCCTTTCCTGTTTAATACAGTTCAACTACCTTTTCCGCAGATCCTTTGAGAATTCTTTTGCTATCCCCATGACTCAAAATCCAGAAACGTTAGTGCAGCACTGGATGAAAGATACAAGAGTCTGTCAGGATTCCAAAACTCATTGACCTGTTATACACACACACACACACTAATTACAAGCAAACAGATCACAGATGGAGATAGTTACCTTTAATAGCCATTCAAACCCCTTTGTGTCAACTAGTGTGCATGTTATCAGGCCAAAATCACCAGGGTGTGTAAACTTTTGATGAAGGTCATTTGGATTAGTTTCTGTTGTCATTATGATTTAAAAAGAGTAAACACAGTTTATTCATAATAAATGGCTTCAGCCAGGGCGTGACCTGAAGCTGCATGAGTGCAGAGTGAGAGTGCCGGCTGCACATTCTCCTTCATACTAATCCTCCTCAGAACAAACTGCCTAAACTACTTGCTGAAGTACCTGCGCTCATGTTGCCACCGAAACAAGCTCCGAAAGCGCTGGCGAAGCTTGATAAATTCTGCCAGGAGGAGCGGGACACGGCGGGGGAAGATGGCGCCGCTCCCGTCTCGGGGGAGGGGGGCCCGCTCTCCGGGGACACCACAGGCATCCTTGATAAAGCCCCCTCTGCCAGACGACCCTCACATCCAAAATAGAGGAGGTCAAAGTAGACATCTCCCTCATCCTCCAGGACATACACAAGCTGCAGGAGAAGGTGACCGAGACCGAGCGCAGGATCAGACACATGGAGGACCACATACCGCCATTACAAGTCACCACCGAACGGCTCCAATACCAGCTCAACGTCGTCCTTATTAAACAGGAGAACATGGAGAATAGGCTCTGCCGATGCAATCTCAGGTTCATGGGGCTGCCGGAGAGGTCCGAAGGTTCAGAACCCCCCACGTTCCTAGAAAATCTCCTCATCACCAACTTGGCAGGGAGGCCTTCTCCTCCACATTCGTGGTGGAACGTGTGCATCGTTTGGCCGCGCAGCCTCCACTGTCCGGAGCTTCCCCGTGCACCTTTATAGCTAAGCTATTGAATTATCGGGACCGGGACACCATTTTACGTCTCACCCGTGAAAAGGGCAACATCCCCTTCGGCAACTCGCACATCGCAGTATTCCCGGAGTTTTCGGCTGAGGTCCAGAAGAAGAGGGCACAGTTCTCCGAAGCCAAAGAGACAGCTGCGCAATCATCACCTGGCTTATGCCATGCTGTTCCCGGCGCGCCTCCGCGTGATCCGGGTTGGCAAGGCTCACTTTTTTGAGGACCCCTCCGCGGTCATCCCCTGGCTGGAAAGACAGAACGCGGCTGCTCCTGGGCCATCCGCCCTACCTTTGGATACAGATGAATTCTGCTGGACTGGACCTCCAGGAATGCTGACCCGGACATCCCTCTCTGAACTGTGAGTTGGCCTTGGCCTGTTCCCCATATACCCTTCTGGACACCCCCACAGCATCCCTGGAGCCATCTCCCTGTCACTTTTGCTCCCTCTCCCTGACCCAGCAGGCATACTGTCATTTTCACCTCCACCCCCACTATGCAATGCCCCCCATCTGTACCTGTTCAGCCACTCTTGGACAAAGTTCATGCACCCCCCCCAGTACTTGAATGCTAGTTCATCTAGCACCACTGTGCATTTCTCATAACTATGAGACTATGATGCACCTGGATTTCTGCTCCCCTTGCACCCCCCTATGTTTTGCCCCATGGGATGCGCATGGGACGTACTTGGATATTCCAACACAACAATGATCCAAAAGACCAAGTCGACCTGCCATTGGCTACAGCAGAATAAAGTTAAGGTTCTGGAGTGGCCATGTCAGTATCCTGACCTCAGTATAATTGAGCCATTCTGGGCAGATCTCAAACGTGCAGTTCATGCAAGATAGCTTAGAATTTACAGGAACTGGAGGCTTTTTGCCAAGAGGAATGGGCAGCTTTGCCATCTGAGAAGATAAAGAGCCTCATTCACAAATGCCACAAAAGACTTCAAGCTGTCATTGATGTTAAAGGGGGCAATACACGGTATTAAGAACTGGGGTATGTAAACTTCTGATCAGGGTCATTTGGGTAGTTTCTGTTATTATGATTTAAAGAGCTTGTGTTATCATTCATATTCTCTGAAAAATGGCAAAGAAATCATAAATTCTGCCAGGGTATGTAAACTTATGAGCACAACTGTATTCTTCTTGTTCCTGCAACGAACGTGCAAAGGAAAGCCAGGAAAGAAAAAAGTCTTCAATTGAAAAAACAAATAGCCCAAAAATCTGAAATGACATATGGCTATTGTGAATTCCAGTAAAATTTTTAAAGGCGCAGAGTTGGATTGGGGGAAAAATAACTTTATGAAAACAGACACCCCCCTCTTTATTGTGTTTTTATAATGTTAAAAATAAGACAGATTTTGCATGTAGAACACTTATGCACTTATGTATTTATAAATCTATATATCTATTTTGTTTTCTTCAGACTACCTTAGGACCCTTATTCAGAAATTCACGAATGGTTCAGTTCCACTTTACTAATAAGGATCTGGAGTCACTCAAGGGTCTCTATCGCATCATGGGCAGTGGCTTTGTAAGTTCCCACTATGTTACTGTTGCAGTTGTATAGTATTTTTTGTTTTTTATCATTGTTTTTACTTCCTTGGGCACAAACTTGCTTTTAAAATCCAGGCTTCTGAAATACATGTGCCCCCACAGTAAAGTAGAAGTCTGTAGCAGATTTAAGCAAAAGCAAGGGAATCGTTTGATTTTTTATGAACTGGCAGCTTGCCCTAAGTTGCTTCTGCACTCCATTGACCTGACAATTTTAAAGTAAAATGCAATGTTTCAACACACTTGTTATGCGAAGGTTCCCCCAAGGAGGGGTTTTTCGGCAGCGAGGTAAATAAATGCAATGATTCAAATAAGATTTTGGTTTAGTACATTATTATAAAAAAAAAAAATTATTGAAACAAAAAAATTCCATGAAACTTAAAATATGAGCTCTAAAGGGAAGGTACCCACAAGATGCAAATATTACAATTGCAAACCCCATGTGTATTGTCAGATGCTACAGATGATAAGTAAATACCCCCAGGGCCCACCGGGCAGAGTCAACACCTGCGGCAAAATTCCAATTCATGAGTCCAAAATATAATATGTGATGTTAGAATTTTTTGTAATAGTAAGATATTAATTGGTGTGGATGGTCGGTAAAACTCACTCGAAAAGGTTGATTAGATATTGTATGATTAGTTGGTAAAACAATAATTTTTAGTATAAAGCCTAAGGGGGATATCAAAGCTTAGTAAGTGATGGCGTGAGGATCAAAAAAGAAGGGGCGATGAAAGTCATGGAAGAAATGACCTGAGGAATATGAGACATAAAAATAAAAGTAATAATAAACAAGGGGAACAGTAAGAGGGAAAAAGTGATAGCAGTCAGTGAAAATTAAATGAGTGAATGTGATAGACGAGTGAGGGGAACAGAATAAGGGACAATAAATGATGAAGAATGGTGAATGAACTAACAGCAAAAAGAGAGAAATGAGGAAAAGTGAAACACAAGGCGAGGAAGATAAGTGAAAGAGGGCAAACAAAGACATGGAAAAGGATGTGAGGTGCAACTGAGGAAGAAAGAGAAAAGTGATAACAAACGAGGAAAGATGCATAAATGAATAGAGGTGAAAGAGAAGGATGTGACAGAAGACTAGCAATAAATAGAAACAAAACAAAAAACAGAAAATGGTGATAATGAAACCCAAGACAGGGAAGGTGAGTGAGGAAAACAAAAAAGGACAGCGAGGAGTGAAAAGAAATAAAAAATGAGATGCGACTGTTCTGCGATTGCACGTAGGTCTGTGAGTACCTGTGTATTGTCTTGTGTACCTGTGTATTGTCTTGAGTATTAGTGCCAGGAAGCTAGCTGTTAATTAATTTGGACAGGGTAAAATCCCCAATCCTCACTAAATTTAATAGGTACGATGCCCGACGGGTGTGGAGAGGCGACTCTGTACATCTTGCTGCATGTATGCGTTCCTTGATCATCCGATCGAGGGCAAATAGTGCTGTGCAATATGTAAGCACATTGTTTCCCTGGAAGCTCAGGTTCTGAATCTGGGGAAGCAACTGTCAGCACTGAGAAGTCCCTCCATACTAAAGGAGAGCCAGGAACGTACACGGCAGGTGCCGGCAGGGGCCAGCACAGAGGCAGGTGGAGATAAAGAGGTGCAGGCACTAGCAAAGAGTAGATGGGTGACAGTCAGGAGGGGTAGAGGGACAGAGAGGGCAATCTGTAACCAAGACCTGAAGCGCCGAACAGTATGTTGTCTACCGGGCGCTCGGGTTCGGCACATCACGGATCTTGTGGACAGATTACTGGGAGGGGCTGGGGAAGACCCAGCTGTCATGGTGCACGTTGGCACCAATGACAAAGTCAGAGGCAGATGGAGTGTCCTAAAGAACGATTTTAGGGACTTAGGAGCTAAATTGAGGAAAAGGACCTCCAAGGTAGTATTCTCAGGAATACTACCGGTACATCGAGCCACACCAGAAAGGCAGAGGGAGATTAGGGAAGTAAACAAGTGGCTGAAAAGCTGGTGTAGTAAGGAGGGGTTTGGGTTCCTGGAGGACTGGGCCGACTTCTCAGTCGGTAACTGGTACTATAGAAGGGACGGACTGCACCTAAATGAGGAGGGTGCAGATCTGCTGGGAATGAAGATGGCCAAAAAGTTAGAGGGGTTTTTAAACTAGGCGATGGGGGGGGGGAGATAGCCAGCGCGGAAGATATTCCAGAGGGTAGTATTGGGGGCATTAGTGGTAGGTTAACCAAAACACAAAAAGACAACGTGCAAGTCCTAGTTGCAATCTCAAAACACCCAATACGAGGATAATATGCGACCGGTCTAAACTATGTGGCATGTTCACCAATGCCAGGAGCATGGCGGACAAGATGGGTGAACTAGAGATACTGTTGTACGAGGAGGATTTGGATTTTGTGGGAATTTCAGAGACCTAGTTCAACAGCTCTCATGATTGGCTGGCAAACATTCAAGGGTATACCCTATACCGCAAGGATAGGGAGGGTAAAAAAGGGGGAGGGGTATGCCTATATATAAAGAATAATGTACAAGTAAATGTGAGAGATGACATCGCTGAGGGAGCTAGGGAGGAGGTGGAATCCTTATGGGTAGAGCTCCAAAGGGATGAAGCTAAGGGGAAAATAATACTGGGAGTGTGCTATAGGCCCCCTAACCTGAGGGAGGACGTGGAGACAGATCTCCTATCGCAAATTGGATTAGCAGCAAGGATGGGGAGTGTTATCATAATGGGGGATTTTAATTATCCAGACATAGACTGGGCGGAGGGAACCGCGCATTCATTTAAGGCTCGCCAGTTCCTTAGTGTCTTGCAGGACAATTTTATGGGTCAGATGGTAGATGCACCAACTAGAAATAAAACATTACTGGATCTACTGATTACCAACAATACAGACCTGATCACGGATGTGGAAATACGGGGCAATTTAGGTAACAGCGATCACAGGTCAATTAGTTTCAGTATAAATCACATAAATAGGAAACATAAAGGGAATACAAAGACACTGAATTTCAAAATAGCCAACTTCCCTAAACTACAAACCTTCCTTAAAGGCATAAATTGGGATAAAATATTAGGAACAAAGAATACGGAGGAGAGATGGCAAACAAAGCAAACAGAATATTGGCATGCATTAAAAGGGGGATCAACTGCAGAGATAAAACGATAATTCTCCCGCTCTACAAGACTCTGGTCCGGCCGCACCTGGAGTATGCTGTCCAGTTCTGGGCACCAGTCCTCAGAAAGGATGTACTGGAAATGGAGCGAGTACAAAGAAGGGCAACAAAGCTAATAAAGGGTCTGGAGGATCTTAGTTATGAGGAAAGGTTGCGAGCACTGAACTTATTCTCTCTGGAGAAGAGACGCTTGAGAGGAGATATGATTTCAATTTACAAATACCGTACTGGTGACCCCACAATAGGGATAAAACTTTTTCGCAGAAGAGAGTTTAACAAGACTCGTGGCCACTCTAAAATTAGAAGAAAAGAGGTATAACCTTAAACTACGTAGAGGGTTCTTTACTGTAAGAGCGTCAAGGATGTGGAATTCCCTTCCACAGGCGGTGGTCTCAGCGGGGAGCATTGATAGCTTCAAGAAACTATTAGATAAGCACCTGAATGACCGCAACATACAGGGATATATAATGTAATACTGACACATAATCACACACATAGGTTGGACTTGTGTCTTTTTTCAACCTCACCTACTATGTAACTATGTAACTATATAGATTGAATGGTAGTGTTTAATGTGTGATAAATTGGTGAGAATGGGTGGAAATGTGAAGTGAAGATAAATGTTAAGAAGAATATATGGGGAAGGTGGTGAGAAAATGAAAAAACATGTGCAGTATATCACTAAATAATAATTAAGCAGCGTAAGAGATATAATAATACCTGGTGTTAGAGAAGGTGATGGATGTATAACACCAGGTATTATATGACTTATGCTGCTTAATTATTATTTAGTGATATACTGCACAAGTTTTTTCATTTTCTCACCACCTTCCCCATATATTCTTCTTAACATTTATCCTCACTTCACAATTCCATCCATTCTCACCCATTTATCACACATTGCACGCTACCATTCAACCTAATCTTTTTACATTTCACTTTTTTTCCTTTTCACTCCTACATGCTCACTGTTTTTTTTGTTTTCCTCACTCGCCTTCCCTGTCTTGGGTTTAATTTTTTCATTTTTTTCTTGTTCCTTTGTTTTGTTTTTTGTTTTGTTTTTTTCTCTTTATTTGGCTGTTCACTCACTTATCACCATTTTCTGTTTTTTGTTTTGTTTCTATTAATTGCTAGTTTTCCGTCACATGCTTCTTTCAGCTCTATTCATCTATGCATCTTTCCTCGTTTGTTATCACTTTTTTTCTCTTTCTTCCTCACTTGCTCCTCACATCTTTTTCCATGTCTTTGTTTGCCCTCTGTCACTTATCTTCTTCGCCTTGTGTTTCACTTTTCCTCATTTCTCTTTTTGCTGTTAGTTCACTCCCCATTCTTCATCATTTATTGTCCCTTATTCTGTTCCCCTCACTTGTCTATCACATTCACTCATTTCATTTTCATTTTCACTGATTCCTATCGATTTTTCCGTCTTCCTGTTCCCCCTGTTTATTACTTTTATTTTCATGTCTCACATTCCTCAGGTCATTTCTTCCATCACTTTCATCACCCCCTCTTTCTTGAGCCTCACGCCATCACTTACTAAGCTTTGATATCCCCCTTAGGCTCTATACTAAAAATTATTGTTTTACCAACTAATCATACAATATCTAATCAACCTTTTCGAGTGAGTTTCCCGACCACCCACACCAATTAATATCTTACTATTACAAAAAATTCTAACATATCATATAATTTATTTATGTATGTATATATATATATATATATATATATATATATATATATATATATATATATATATATATATATATATATATATATATATATACATATATATATATATATATATATATATATATATATATATATATATATATAATTTCTTTTCATACATCAGGATATACAGAGCCATAGTAGTTACTATTGTGGGTTATAGGCTACCTTTAGGTGATGGTCACTGGCACGCCCTAAGACAAGAAGTGCACTCCCTATATAACCCTTCCCACTACTGGGAATACCTCAGTTTTTTCGCCAGTGTCTACGGTGTTGGTCACGAGTAAAGATGTGCTGTGCTGAGCTCCACTGGAGCAGTCCTTGCTGGGGCTAGCCATGCTGACCGGATCCATTCAAAGTGTCTTTTTTTTTTTTAGCCAAATTGAATGGTGCCCGCGCCTCGTATCCGAAGCAACAAGGTTTTGCCTGCGAATGCTTCTCTTTTTAGAGAGCTTGGACCCTGGGATCCAGTACTTTTTGGTAGTAAGGCTATAAAGTTTTACTGGCAGGGTGCTGTTGCAGGTCCAGGATTGTGGGTTACCTCTAAGTTCCCCTGCTCCTGAAGGTTTACGGAGCCCACCGTGAAGGGTGAAGATTGGGTCTGTTGGTTTGAAAACCCTGCGGCGGGTAAGTGGAGCTTTCTAAGAAATATTTTTTAATTTTCTTATGAATGTCTCCGTAGTAGTCCGGCAAACAATCTTTTTTTTTTTTTTAGGTCATTGAGACACTTTGCTAATCCCAAAATAATACTTAGTTTGGGTGTAATATTTCCGCCTCTGTCTGTTTTTGTACTGAAGAATAACTTTAAAAATGTGATGCTGGCTGTTTCCATCTCGCTTATGGGCATGTGAAGCCCACAAGCATTGATTTCCTGGATGCGGTGAATGCTGTTCATTCACAGCTTGTTCACAAGCATGATCATTGTTCCCGCACTGAATCTTGGGAAGCCTGACACTAAGCTCCCAGGAGACAGTGTGGCGCCGGGGAAAGGCAATAAGCATGCCTACTCCCATGGGAGGAGAGACAGGAAGTGCCACAATAAAGTACAATATAAAGGTAATTACAGCGTTAAAAAAAAATTTTGTGCGGCATTTGAACATCTATGCAATTAACTGAAGGGGGTAAGATTAAGGTAAAAATTTGAGTGGAACCCCGCTGTAAGTAAATAATGTTGTCATGCCTATGTGTCACCACTGGGGCTGTATTGAGCACTCATCGCTTCATTCTGGAAACAGCACTGTGTCAGGAGTGATTACTTCCTCTTTCTCCTCCGGCCAAAGCAGCAGATCCTCCGGTAAGAAAAGAGGGGACTTGTCTCCCCACCTGTGGCCCCTTATGCTAGGATTTCCCCCCCTCGGGGGGTTCAAGAGCCCGGATTCTTTAAAAAAAAAAAAAAAACAAGCAGCCGCTCGGCGGCTTTTTTATACCCAACCGCCATGCTAGCTCTGGGTCAGAAGGTACCTGTAGTCCACCGCTCGCGCGGGAAAACCCATCCTTTTAAAAATGGGGGTGGAGCTGTAGGCAATGCGGGGCGGGCAGGGCTAACGGCGTTGGCATTCTCCGACGCCAGGTGCATGTGGAGGAAGTTTTTAAAAGCACACTGTGTGCTGCTGGATGTGGAGGGACACAAGAGCAAAGAGGTGGCATTACTTTAGATTTGGTGACACAGGCATTTCCCTTGACACATTATTATTGCTTCAGGCTGGGCATTAATAGCAGCATTATATTGCTGGACTATAGCCTAGCAGTGTATGCATTCCTTCTGGTAGTGCCTCTGCTTTGTGCATCAGGCTATGAGTGGAAGAGGGACCAGGAACTCCTCAAGAGGTTCTAGGGGTTCGATTGTTTTACAACAACCTAAATCCATGTCCAAAAGAATGTCATCCTCCTCATAGTGATGCGGCTGGTCAGAGTGAGCCGTCAGGGGAGACTGGTGTTGCAGCAGCGCTGGACACTTCAGCCCCTATATATATCACACATCATTTCTAGTTTGGAAAAGAAGATTGATGATATGATTACTCTCCATAGTGGGTCCAAACGTAGCAGATTCCCATCCAGTGCTCAGGACCCTCATCCTGAGGTACAAGGGACAGGGGATCGGGAAGGTCTTCCAAAAAATCTGGAAGATACTAATATATCCTCTTCTGAGGATCCTAGTATGGAGGGAGTAATCTCATCTCACAAGACAGTTTGCTGGTACACTCCCTTACTAGATTATTTTGCTCAATCTTTTTGCTGCTTGTAGCGCAGTCTATTGATGAGCCCACCTCTGGTTTGGGATCACTAAAGCCTCCCCCATCTGGGGATGCTTTTTCTATCCATTCATGGCTAAAAAAGCTGATATTTTCGGAATGGGAACACCCGGATAAGCAGTTTTTTCCTCCAAAAAAGTTTTCTACACTGTATCCTATGGAGGAAGATTTCTATAAGATATGGGGGGTTCCAGCAATTGATGCTGCAATCGCCTCGGTGAATAAAAATCTCACTTGTCCGGTAGACAATGCGCAGATGTTAAAGGATCCAACAGATAAAAAGTTGGAATTTCTTTTTAAGAACAACATGTCTGGCAAGTTCAGTAACGCAGCCGGTTCTTGCGGCAATTGGTGTATCTCAGTCCATAAAGGATCAGTTTGTAGATATACTTAAGATTCTTCCTGATCAGCAGGCCCAGCAATGGGCTGGCGTATCAGATGCTCTATGTTTTACGGTGGATGCTATGAAAGACTCTATCATTCAAGTCTCACGGCTTATGCTAGGACTAGTACATACAGGCAGAGTCCTGTGGCTGAAGAATTGGTCAGCCGAAGCACCATGTAAAAAGCTCTTGGCCAGTTTCCCTTTTCATGGTGAACGGTTATTTGGAGACGATCTAGATAAATATATCCAAAGGATTTCTTATGGGAAAAGTTCTCTTTTACTGTTAAGAAGTTTAAACATTTCTCCTTTAAGCGTGCTTCCTCTCCAGTACCAGGAGCATCTGCCTCTAGGCAGTCTCAACGGCCTTCACCGTCAAGCACAGGAGGTAGACCTCAGGGGCAGTCCCAGGGCCAAAAGAGGACTTGGGGCAGAAAGCCCGCAAAACAAAATGCTAAAGCCTCCTTATTAAGGAGCGCCCCCGCTCGGGTGGGGGAAAGGCTTCTGCAATTTTCAAAGATCTGGCAGAAATGAATCTGAACCGGCACAAATATCCGGTCCTTTCGCATGGAGTCAATCTGATCGGTTGTTTCCATTTTGCAAGGAGGAGAGTTTTTGGCATCGATCGATATCAAGCATGCATATCTCCACGTGCCAATATTTCCTGCTCATCAGAAATTTCTACGCTTCGAGGTAGAAAATCGTCATTTTCAGTTTGTGGCTCTGCCATTCGGCCTAGCCACTGCATCACGTGTGTTCACATAGATCCTGGCACCTCCCTTAGCCAGGTTAAGGGCTCAGGGCATAACGGTCCTAGCCTATTTAGACGATCTGCTTTTAGTAGATCAATCAGGCTCTGGTCTAAACAAAAGTTTAATCTCAGCTGAAAGCTACCTGGAATTCCTAGGTTGGATACTCGACCTAGAAAAGTCCTTAAAACCATCAAGGAGATTACAGTACTTAGGGCTGGTCATAGATACCGTACAAAAGAAGGTATTCCTACCCCAGGCAAGAATCAGCTCCATAAAAGAACTGATTCAGCTTATTAAAGCAAAGGGAAATCCTTCCATTCGGCTGTGCATGAAATTGTTAGGGAAGATGGTGGCCTCCTTTTGAGGCCGTCCCTTATGCGCAGTTTCATTCAAGACTGCTACAAAACACCATTCTGTCGGCCTGGAACAAGAAGGTTCAAGCTTTGGACTTTCCAATGCACCTATCCCGGAGGTGCATCTGAGCCTCAATTGGTGGTTGATATCCAGCAACCTCCAAAAGGGGAAATCCTTTTTACCAGTATCCTGGAAAGTGGTAACAACGGATGCCAGCCTTTTAGGTTGGGGAGCAGTCCTGGAAGAAGCTTCTGTCCAGGGGAAACGTTCTAGAGATTTGGGCAGTACGTCTGGCCCTAGAATCCTGGACGCTCAGGCTGTGGAGTTGTCCTGTCAGAATTCAATCCGACAATGCCACGGCTGTGGCCTACATCAATTACCAGGGGGGCACGAGAAGTCTTGCAGCCCAAAAAGAGGTGAATCATGTTCTAGCTTGGGCAGAAAGCAACATTCCTTGTCTATCAGCGATTTTCATTCCAGGGATAGAAAACTGGCAGGTGGACTACTTGAGTCGCCAACAATTGTTTCCAGGAGAATGGTCCCTTCACCCCGACATCTTCCTGTCGATATGTCAAAGATGGGGTATTCCGGACGTGGATCTGTTCGCGTCCAGATTCAACAACAAAGTCGATAACTTTGTGACAAGGACAAAGGATCCGCTAGCATGCGGAACAGACTTCCCATGGGATCAGTTTTCACTGATCTATGCGTTTCCTCCGGTTCTGCTACTTCAGCGCCTTCTCCGCAGGATCAAGCAGGAACGGAAAGAGGTGATTCTGGTGGCCCAGAAGTTCTTGGTTTGCCGGGATCATAAAGATGGCGGTAGGAGTCCCTTGGACGCTGCCATTGTGGCCAGACCTTCTTGCTCAAGGTCCGGTATTCCATCCTACCTTACAATTGCTAAATTTAACGGTTTGGTTATTGAAACCCACATTCTAAAGGATCGTGGGTTATCCCCTTCAGTAGTGTCTACTTTGGTTAATGCTAGGAAGCCGGCCTCCAGAGTCATTTACTATAGAGTCTGGAAGGCATATGTTTCCTGGTGTGGATCCAGGGGTTGGCACCCCAGGAAGTATGTCATAGGTAGGATCCTTGAATTCCTGCAAATGAGATTGGAAATGAAGCTGGCCTTGAGTACTATCAAGAGCCAGGTCTCGGCCTTATCAGTATTTTTTCAACGGCCTCTTGCTTCTCACTCCCTAGTGCGTAGTTTTATTCAGGGGGTAACACGAATTATTCACCCCGTCAGGGCACCTCTAAATCCTTGGGATTTGAATTTAGTCTTGTCGGGTTTACAAAATCAGCCTTTTGAGCCTATACGGGAAATTCCCTTAGTTCTTTTGACAAGAAAAATAGTCTTTTTGGTTGCCATTTCCTCTGCCAGAAGAGTATCGGAATTGGCGGTTCTGTCTTGTAAAGAGCCATATTTAGGGTTGAAAATGTTTTTATTGGTATTTGGTATATTGGTAATTGTTCACAATACAATGATAACCAGCGTGCCAAATGGCCATCGCCTACAGCAAGGCTGGTATCTATGAAAACATGAGTAGTCCTATTACCAGGCTATGTCAAACAAAAAACAAAAAGGGTAAGATAGGAAAAGAATAGAAAAGAAGGGGTAGGAAGATTGTCAATGAGGAGGAGGAAGGGGTGGGAGGGGGATCTGCCGGCGGGGACCGGAAAGGAAGGACTCCGGTTTATCAATTGCGGGTCTTAATCAGGGTTTAGGTGAAGTTCAAGTTATAGAGGGAGCTGGGTTCGGGGGGGTAGGAAGTAACATAACCAGAGTATCTGAGGAGAAGCGCTGCCAGACCGACCATAGTACTGTAAATTTATCATAGGTGTTATCCAGCGCCAGTATCTCCTCCATACGCATAATATCATTCATGGTGGAGGTCCAAAGAGATAACGGAGGGCTAGTAGTTGTTTTCCAAAAGAGAGATATGAGTTGGCGGGCAGCAGATAGAAAAAAGCGTAGTAAACACCGTTTTTGAGAAGTTATTGATCCCGGTAGGATAGAAGAGCTATTTCAGGAGTCGGTTGTAAAGGATCATCATAAATTTTTTCATATACCTGGAATACCTGACTCCAGACGGGTCGAATCCGATCACACTCCCACCAGACATGAAGATATGTGCCTGTGGCTGCATTGCATCACCAACAGGTAGATGGAGTAGAGGGGAATATTTTTCGTAATCTAGCGGGGTCCCTGTACCATCTCGACATAACCTTAAAATTCTTCTCTTGTGAGTGACAGATTGAGGACTTGTGTGCGAAGTGGAATGCAGTCTGCCATTCCGCTCTGGAGATGGTCTTTCTCAAGTCTGCCGACCACATCCTAGTGTAAGTGGGCAGGTCATTTTGTGTGAAGGCTTGAATCAGACTGTAAATATGTGAAAGTATATGTCTGGGTAATTCTTGAAGAGATCCCAGGCGTTCAAATTCATTCAGTGGGCGATGAGTCTGAGAAGAACCGAATAAGTGTTTGGTAAAGGTTGTTAGGTGTAGGGAGGTAAGCCAGTCCTGTGTTCCCAGAGCACAAGGGCAGCTGTGGTTAGTGGAGAAGAGCTGGATAAGTTCAGTAAATTTCCCTTATAGCCCCAAAGGAGAGCCCTTAAATTGACAGGAGACATATCCTGTTCGGCCATCACCGAGGCTTTTTGAAAGGGTCGTGGAAACCATTCTAGGATGCGGGCCATCAATGTTGGTTTGTAATATAACTCATAATCTGGCAAACCTGTACCGCGCTGCAATTTTGGCCATGTGAGTAGTTTATATTTAATTCTAGATAACCCTTTATTCCATAGAAAACGAATGAAAAGGGAGCATAGGGCAGAGAAAAAAAGATTTGGAGACAGTGACCGGTATGGTCTGATATAGATATAGTAGTTTGGGCAGAGTGTCCATCTTGAGGGTGTTAATATGTCCAAACCAGGGTATGGTTTTGTCCCCCCAGGAAGCCAAGTCTTTTCGGAGAAGGGAATGGAGGGGGATATAATTTAATGCAAAAAGATTGGAAAGGTTAACCGGAATTATTACACCCAGATAAGTGATGCCCTTGGTCTGCCAATGAAATGAGTAGTTGGAGCGAAGTGAGGACATGGTAGATGCAGGGAGAGAAATGTTAAGGGCCTCCATCTTGGAGATGTTGAGCTTAAAATTGCTCAGCTTTCCGAAGCGTTAGAATTCTAAAAAAAGGGAAGGTAGAGTTATATGGGGCTGGCGGGCATATATGAGTAAGTCATTCGCATACAGTGATAGTTTGTGGTGCGCGGATGGTGTGCGGATGCCTTGTATGAAATCATTTTGGCCGATGGCACACGGCAAATGTTCTATTACAATAACAAAAAGAAGGGGGGAAAGGGGACAGCCTTGGCGAGTCCCGTTGGATATGTCAAATGCTCCTGATGAGGTACCATTCACCAAGACCGAAGCAGAGGGGTGAGAGTAAACTGACATAATTTTGGAGATGAAGGGGGATCCTAAACCAATTTGCTCAAGGGAAAGTCTCAAAAAGCGCCAATTGACCCGATCAAATGCCTTGTCGGCATCAAAGGATAGAAAAAGAGAAAACTAACTAATTGGGACTTTATATGAGGACATTTGAAGAAATGTACCTCCATCCCCAAAATGTATACAAAAAAAAGGAGAAAAGGGGTTTGGGACTTTATGAGGCATGCAGCTGGGAAGGTAACACAACATAATGGCGAGAATGGCTAATGGATGCACCATGTACCACATCGTATTGCATAGTAACAAGTTGTAAACAGTGAAGTGTAGTAAATCAGGGAGACTTTATTTCATAGTAATATACATAGTAAAAATGTCATAAAACAGCATGATGGCATAGCGGCATATTGTGGTCATAATGGTGCCATAATAAAAAATGATCAGACTATTTATTGCATGTGACTGCATCATAGTATTAGTAATGTCTGGTGAGTAGACCACACTAGTGACCAAATAGCCTGCATGTTGCCAAATGTATACAGAGTAGTATAATAGAGCATATGAATACACGTTCCATAAACCTGATTCACAATAACATAGTGGCCTAGCAACATAGCAGAACGATGTGAATCGCAATGGTGAGGTAAAAAAACAAGTTCAAACTTATAGTTGTGTGTCTTCACTGTAACAAAATGGCAGTAGGTGGGGTCCAACTGGCAAAATATGGTAGAAGTATAAAAAGGTTATTGGTGTGAGTAGCATCTAAAAGCTTGACGCGTTTCATGGATCTTTCCAATCTTCAGGAGCAGATGCAATGTAGCTATCTATAAAAAATGTATAAGGATATTTTCAGGGGCTGACCACAGGACAGGCAAGAAAGATTATGATTAGATCTTAGAGTAGCAATGGTAACTTAGGACCATAATAGATTACTTACAATGAACCTATGTAGATGGGTGGAGGGCACCGAGGGTGTAAACCTGCCAGGGATATGAGTCAGCAATCCCGGGAGCTGAGGCGGTACCTAGAGGGGCAGCTGATGGAAACCCCAAAGGGGAACTGGTGTTTGTGAGGAGCTTAAAACATGATAACCACATATTCGTGACCTATAAAAATAAAAATACTGAAAGTGACTATAAAATAATAAGTAGATGAAATAGAATAGTTGTCATTATAAAGAAATGTGTGTGGGTTCAAAAATGAACCAAAAGATATAGCAGTAATAATGTTTGGTGATTTGGAAGAAAAAGGGGGAGTTAATTTGTACAAATAGGTAATAACGTAATGACCAATCAGGGGAAATGTAGTAGAGAAAAATAAAGCCCTAGTGTATATGCCTGTACCAAAAAGAAAGGGAGTGTAACAGCAATGGTGAGGGCAAAAAAATAGCTATAATGTTACCTGTGATTCCCAAGAACCCAGATGCCACCTGACTGGCCACCGGTAAAAAGTGTTTGCGGGAAGTGTGTATCCAGCTAGGGGGAGTATAAATGCTGTAATGCCACCAATAGGTAACCGCCAACACCACGTGGGCGGATAAACAAAGGAAGAGAGTTGGCTCTTCCTATAGACGCTTGAATGTATGACGCACAGTGTCAACAGGATAGCGTCGAGAGTGACGTCACACGTTGGACACTGGGAACGTGGCGTTGTTGCGTGATGGGATGTCCGCCCCAACCCCCGTGTCACTAGGACGAAGGGGGGAAAAAGGGAGGGCTCCCAGTGTGCATCGCAGCTCCCGGGATTGCGAACCCCGGCAAGGAAAAACATCCCAGAGGCCAACCACGCCCCCTCCACAGGGTAGTGTCTGCAAAGGTGTAAAAACGATTAAGGATAATAGATAATAATACTGGCCATAGATAGATGCCTGTCCCTGGAAAGGGCACCAAAAAGGGGGAAAGCTATAACAAAAATGTTTTAAATCATACAGGTACGGATGATGGAAGATGCCAAAATAGTAAAAATTGTAATGAAAAACATATACTATCCACAGCATAGTAGAAAACCTTAATAGAAAAGTACAAGCCTAAATAGCACTTATACTGCATACCACCATTGTGTGTAGTATATATAGGGTAGCATGCATGTCTCCATCCCCGGTAATTTGAAAAAGAGAAAACTTACTAATTGGGACTTTATATGAGGACATTTGAAGAAATGTACCTCCATCCCCAAAATGTATACAAAAAAAGGAAAAAAGGGGTTTGGGACTTTATATGAGGCGTACAGCTGGGAAGGTAACACAACATAATGGTGAGAATGTCTAATGGATGCACCATGTATGCGACCACATCGTATTGCATAGTAACAAGTTGTAAACAGTGAATTTATATATTATGCCGGTTGGACCCCACCTGCTGCCATTTTGTTAGTGAAGACACACAACTATAAGTTTGAACTTGGTTTTTTTACCTCACCATTGCGATTCACATCGTGCTGCTATGTTGCTAGGCCACTATGTTATTGTGGATCAGGTTTATGGAACGTGTATTCATATGCTCTATTATACTACTCTGTATACATTTGGCAACATGCAGGCTATTTGGTCACTAGTATGGTCTACTCACCAGACATTACTAATACTATGATGCAGTCACGTGCAATAAATAGTCTGATGATTTTTTATTATGGCACCATTATGACCACAATATGCCGCTATGCCATCATGCTGTTTTATGACGTTTTTACTATGCATATTACTATGAAATAAAGTCTCCCTGATTTACTACACTTCACTGTTTACAACTTGTTACTATGCAATACGATGTGGTCGCATACATGTTGCATCTATTAGACATTCTCACCATTATTATGTTGTGTTACCTTCCCAACTGCATGCCTCATATAAAGTCCCAAACCCCTTTTTTTCCCTTTTTTTTGTATCAAAGGATAGAAGGCAAACCTGTTGGCGGTGGCGTTGAGAATATGAGATGAGGTGAATAGTTTTGGTAGTGTTGTCCCGGGCCTCCCTACCCGGAACAAAGCCGACCTGATCTCTATGTATGATCCCAGGGAGTAAAGGAGAAAGACGGTTGACAAGAATTTTGGCAAAAAGTTTAAGGTCAATATTTAATAAAGAAATAGGGCAATAACCACTGCATTGGGAGGGATCCTGATTAGGTTTCAGAAGAATGGATACATTAGCTGATAAAAGTTCTTTGGAAGGGAGGATAGTGTCGTCGATGGTGCTAGTTAGAAATGGTACCAGCAAAGGCGCAAAGGTTTTGTAAAACCTCGGGATATAGCCATCTGGGCCCGGACACTTGCCCGGTTTTAGCCCTTTGATGACACACAGGAATTCCGGCTCCGTCAGGGGACCATCCAGATCCGTGGATTCCTGGGGGTCGATCATAGGCAGCGCCGTCTCCATTATACAAGTCTGCATTGGGTCCTGAGAGGGAGACACAGGACTATGCGTGGTCGTTTGCGGGAGGTTATATAATTGAGAGTAAAAGTCTTTAAATTAAGTAGATATGCCCTTGCAGTCAAAGACTTTGGCCTCGTCTGGTTTAGTGATGAAGGGAATGGGGTGAAGTGGAGATCTAGGGTGAATGACCCGTGCTAGGTGTTGACCACATTTGTTAGCTATAGAGTAATAAGATTTGCAGGCACGGTCCCTAGCTATTAGAGAATGGGAGTCTAGTAATTGGAGAAGATCACGGCGGGAATTTGAGAGAGTAACGAAGGTAGAAGGATCCAAAGTTTGTTTGTGAAGGGATTCCAGATCCGAAATGGTGGTCAGGAGGCGCCGTATGTCATCCGATCTAATTTTTTTTAAACAAGAGCCGTTTTGTATAAGGACACCCCTGTCCACACACTTCAGGGCCTCCCACTGGTTGAGTGGAGTGGTGGTATGCGCTATATGATCAGATCTGAAATTTTGGATCCTTTAGTAACTTCAGCAACACATACTACATCTCGCAGAAGGTTGTCGTTAAGACGCCAAGAATTCCCTCTACGTGATTGTGGGGGTCGGGCAAAGAATAAATACACCGGAGAGTGGTCAGACCAGAGGGCATGCCCCAGGGAAGTCTGTAGTGGGGTATCTAAGAGGAATTGTGAAATGAGGAAGTAGTCTAATCTACTGTAGGAGTTGTGAGCTATGGAAAAATAGGTAAAATCTCTGTCTGTGGGATGGTGTATGCGCCACACGTCCACTAAGTGATGGGAGTGTAGAAGGGACTTGATGCATGAGAGTGAGGTCGTGATTATGGAAGACTTACCCGTAGATGTGTCGGCAGACAGGGACAGAGCAACATTGAAATCACCTCCAATGATAACACAGGGACCTCCAAAGGAGGCTAGTCTGGTGGGAGTGGACGATAGGTAACGAGCCTGGTCCATGTTGGGGGCGTATATATTGGCCACTGTGAAAAGAAAATTATTAAATTTCGATTTGAGAAACACAAAACGGCCATTATCATCAATACAGGAGTCAAGAACCTCAGGGTGAAAAGACCTATGAAACGCAATAGAAACCCCTTTTAGATTTAGCTATCGGGTTAGTACTATGGAACCAGGTTGTGTAGTAGCGATTACGTATCATGGGTGTTGAGCCAGAACGAAAATGGGTTTCCTGTAGTAGGAGAATGTTAGTTCTTTGTTTGTGGAAGTGATAGAGGATCTGGCTACGCTTCTCCGGGGTGTTAAAGCCCCTACAGTTGTAGGAGGCTAGGTTAAGAGGTGGAGTAGCAGCCATATTGGGAAGGGGGGATTAAGAGTAATAAAAATAAAGTAATGGGAGTCCCTCGGGGGCCAGTCCCAGCCAGCAGAAGGGGGGGAGGGAGGAGAGGGGGGGGTAGAAGGAAGAGAGACGAGGATAGATAACAAATAGAGGGAGACATGTAAGACAAGATGGTAGCAACATAAAAGTACAAGGAGGAAGAGAGAGTCCCAGAATCCATGACTAGCAGAATAGCAAAACTACGTGTTTTGTCAAGATCAGGTGCAGGGAGCTGGGACCCTGACAGCAGTAGATAAACCAATATACTGAAATAGGCCACTAGGTGGTGCCATGTAATCAAAAATGCCTAAATACAAAATACGTAAGAATGTATTGTGGGGAACATCTAGAAACCAGGGTACGGTGCCCAATATGAGCACCGAGTATTCCTAAGGGGGGGTTAGTGGTTGGCATGGGAGATCTCCCGGATCCCCGGGACCCACAGGGCAGGAACTAAGTATGAACAAAATAAGCTGTAATGGGGAAAGAAAAAAGTTATAAACAGTGAAATCTAACATTGGGATAAAACATGAGGTAACAAGGTACTGGAAGCAGTTATGCTCGCCATGAGAGCAATTATGGGATGCAATCAGGCGCACATGTCCCTGAAAAAACAAAAACCTCAAGTATCAAAGAGACGGATGCACTTTGAGACAGGTGTCAAGGCAAATGAGGGCGGTAGTTGCAAGAGATGGGGCTGATGATTCAGGGTAAGTTCTCCCTTGGTTAGCCTGAGTCCATCCTTCCAGCCTTAAACTGAAGAACCTGGTATCTTCTGAAGGAAAGACCCAACGTGGGTAAGTAGTAGAAAACCTTCCAAGTGGAAATAACCGCTAACAATAGCAACTAGCTGGAAGGTATGCAGAGAGGAGAAAATCATCAGGAGAGTCTCAGAGAGGCAATACTCAAAGATTATGAGTTGACACAGGAGGTGTTCCTGCTTTCCAAAGGAAAATGATGGACGACCAGCCGGTCTAGAGGACATCAATCGTCGGGATCTGTGCGAGACGAGGATCCAGGGCGTTGTTTGCGACTTTATTTTTGCCACTGAGATATGTATGGCAGGCCAGGTGTGGAAGGAGTGAAAGGTCAATCTGGTATAGAAACATGAGACAGCTCCAGGGTGCTGAGAAATGTGGGAAGATCACCCAGCATGCGAAAAATGGCAGCTTGCCGTCATGGTGTACCCGCAACTGGAAGGGAAAGCGCCATTGGTATTTCAGCTGACGTGACTGAAGTAGCTGTGTAAGAGGTTTTAGAGCTTTCCACATAGTTAGTTAGGCGTGCACGATCAGGCAGCAGCATCACAGGGGTGGTATAGAAAAGAATAGAGTCCTGAGTGCTGGCGGCACGCATGATGGATTCCTTGATATTATAGAAATGCACTCTGCAGAGCGTGTCGCGGACAAATGACGGATCAGTTTTCCTGGGGCCAGAGGTCCTGTGAACCCGGTCAAGCTCAAGGGGGTTATCTTTAGGCAATTGTAGAAGCTGATTAAAGATTGCCGTCACTGCCGCTTTTAAATCCTTGGGTTCCACAGATTCAGGTATGCCGCGAACGTGAATATTATTGTGCCTATTTCTGTTTTCGATGTCATCTTGCTGGTACGCTAGGTGTTGCAGCATGACTGTGTGAGAATTGAATATTTGAATTGAATATTTCTTCATGTGTCTGAAGCCAGTGATGGCTTCTATATCCTCAAAATGTACACCAATGTCCCATTTAAGCTCAGAGATCTCCTGCTTGTAAGTTTTCTCTATGCGAAGAACACACTTTTCAAAGTCAGCCTTTGTGGGGAGAGATCGCATGTAACTGCAGAGATCTCATCTGTGATTCTAAGTCCCATCCATCCTCAGAGCCCAGGGATGTATTGGAACGGCTCCTGGAGGGCCTGGGGGGCAATCCTGAGTCACAGGGGTAGGGTGGGATGCCTGGGAGCTGGCCAGAGAGTCCAGGGCTGACTCAGAGTGGGCCGGGGACGGAGGCGCCGGCGCCATCTTGGATTCAGGCCGGCGCTGGGCTGTGGCGGAAGATCGGGTAAAAAAATGCCCTAAATCCCCTCCAGGCCGGGATCCCCCCATTCCCTTCTGGTCCCTGTACTTATCCTTCCCGATTTGGACCGGTGAGACAGCGGATAGCAATGAGGAGAAGCCCTGAGGAGCCGAGGGATCCGGGAACTGAAGCACTGCACGTCCTCTCACGCCATGCGTCAGGCCACGCCCCCCAAAAGAGCCATATTTAATCATGCATAAGGATAAGGTGGTATTGCGGCCTCATCCTGAATTCCTACCAAAGGTGGTGACAGGTTTTAATTTGAACCAGGATATTATTTTGCCTTCTTTCTTCCCAGAGCCTCGATCTAGGGAAGAGAAGGCACTACATTCCCTTGATATAGTAAGAGCGGTCAAGGTCTATTTAAAGGAGACCGCTCAGGTTCGCAAAACAGATGTTTTGTTTATACTGCCAGGAGGTCCTAAGAGAGGACAAGCAGCATCGAAGTCTACTATTTCCAAATGGATTCGTCAAGTGATTGTTCAAGCTTATGGTCTAAAGAAGAAAATTCCTCCTTTTCATGTCAAAGTGCACTCCACCAGGACTGTTAGTGCCTCTTGGGCGGTGGATCACCAGGCCTCTATGGCTCAGATCTGCAAGGCCGCGATTTGGTCTTCAGTCCATACATTTACCAGATTCTATCAAATCGATGTTAAAGGTCATGAGGATATTGCCTTTGGGCGTAGTGTACTGCAGGCTGCAGTATAAGTCCTCTAGCCTCTTAATGCCCTACCTTTTTTGTTATGTCTCCCTCCCTTCAGTTGCCATTGCTATGGGACATCCCACATAGTAACTACTATGCCTCTGTTTCCCCTGATGTATGAAAAGAAAACGGGATTTTTAAAACAGCTTACCTGTAAAATCCTTTTCTTTGAAGCCAATTAGGGGACACGTGTATTGCTTGGCTACAAAACTGAGGTACTTCCAGTAATGGGAGGGGTTATATAGGGAGTGCACTTCTTGTCTTAGGGCGTGCCAGTGTCCATCACCTAAAGGTGGCCTATAACCCAAATAGTAACTACTATGGCTCTGTGTCCCCTGATGTACTTCAAAGAAAAGGATTTTTACAGGTAAGCTGTTTTAAAAATCCAGTTTTTTTGGACTCCTGGGTTGGAATTTTGCCGCAGGTGAAGACTCCGCCTGGCCTGGTGGGTCCTGGGGGTTTACTTGTTTTACTTGTGACTCCTTGTAAGCTGCACCGAGCGGGTGATGTTCCACCTTGAAGTATTCTCGACCTCCAGTACGTGGGATGATCTGACAATACACATGGGATTTTGGGTTGCGAGATCCCCACCGCATGCATTTGGGTAATCATGTGAGATGACCACTGTTGCATATACAGTGGGGCAAAAAAGTATTTAGTCAGCCACCAAGTGTGCACGTTCTTCCACTTAAAAAGAGAGAGGCCTGTAATTGTCATTATAGGTATACCTCAACTATGAGAGACAAAATGTGGAAACAAATCCAGACAATCACATTGTCTGATTTTTTTTTAAAAGAATTTATTTGCAAATTATGGTGGAAAATAAGTATTTGGTTACCTACAAACAAGCAAGCTCTCATAGACTTATATCTTCTTCAAGAGGCTCCTCTGTCCTCCACTCATTACCTGTATTAATGGCACCTGTTTGAACTTGTTATCAGTATAAAAGACACCTGTCCACAACCTCAAACAGTCACTCTCCAAACTCCACTATGGTGAAGACCAAAGAGCTGTCGAAGGACACCAGAAACAAAATTGTAGACCTGCACCAGGCTGGGAAGACTGAATCTGCAATAGGCAAGCAGCTTAGTGTGAAGAAATCAACTGTGGGAGCAATAATTAGAAAATGGAAGACATACAAGACCACTGATAATCTCCCTCGATCTGGGGCTCCATGCAAGATCTCACCCCGTGGTGTCAAAATGATCACAAGAACAGTGAGCAAAAATCCCAGAACCACACAGTGGGACCTAGTGAATGACCTGCAGAGAGCTGGGATCAACGTAACAAAGGCTACCATGAGTAACACACTACGCCGCCAGATACTCAGATCCTGCAGTGCCAGACATGTCCCCCTGCTTAAGCCAGTACATGTCCGGGCCCGTCTGAGGTTTGCCAGAGAGCATTTGGATGATCCAGAAGAGGATTGGGAGAATGTCATGGTCAGATGAAACCAAAGTAGAACTGTTTGGTAGAACCACAACACGTCGTGTTTGGAGGAGAGAGAATGCTGAGTTGCAACCAAAGAACGCCATGCCTACTGTGAAGAATGGGGGTGGCAACATCATGCTTTGGGGCTGTTCCCCCGCAAATGGAACAGGACGACTGATCCGTGTACATGAAAGAATAAATGGGGCCATGTATCGTGAGATTTTGAGTGCAAACCTCCTCCCATCAGCAAGGGCATTGAAGATGAAACGTGGCTGGGTCTTTCAGCATGACAATGATACCAAACACACCGCCCGGGCAAAGAAGAAGTGGCTTCGTAAGAAGCATTTCAAGGTCCTGGAGTGGCCTAGCCAGTCTCCAGATCTCAACCCCATAGCAAACCTTTGGAGGGAGTTGAAAGTCCGTGTTGCCCAGCGACAACCCTAAAACATCAATGCTCTAGAGGAGATCTGCATGGAGGAATGGGCCAACATACCAGCAACAGTGTGTGACAACCTTGGGAAGACTTACAGAAAACGTTTGACCTCTGTCATTGTCAGCAAAGGATATATAACAAAGTATTGAGATGAACTTTTGATATTGACAAAATACTTATTTTCCACCATTATTTGCAAACGAATTCTTTCAAGAATCAGACAATGTGATTGTCTGCATTTGTTTCCACATTTTGTCTCTCATAGTTGAGGTATACCTATGATCACAATTACAGGCCTCTTTCATCTTTTTAAGTGGGAGAACTTGCACAATTGGTGGCTGACTAAATACTTTTTTGCCCCACTTTATATAATCGGTCTTGCATTTCTCCAAATCCGATATACTAAATGTAGTCTCTTTGCAGCAAACTTAAACTCTGAAGAAGACCCCACCAAAACAGGTTGAAACACATCAGATTTTGTCATATTATTATTATTATTATTAATAAACAAGATTTATATAGTGCCGTCAGTTTGCGCAGCGCTTTACAACAATATATATATTATATTATAATATATTATAGGCATGTTTGCTATTTAATGCTATGTATGTTTTTGCAATTGTAATATTTGCATGTTGTGGGTACCCTCCCTTCAGAGCTCATATTTTAACTGTCATGGAATTTTTTTAGTATGTTAATAATAATGTATTTTTTTTATAATGTACTAAACCAAAATCTTTTTTGAATCATTGCATTTATTTACCTCGCTGCCGAAAAAACCCTCCTTGGGGAAACCTTCCCATAACATATTATTGGGGTGTGCAGCAACTTCATCTCTCCCTATATGTGTCTTTCCTTTGCTCCTGTTTCAACACACTTTATAATTGTTTGGGACAGGCTTGCCCAAACAAACTATTTCCAGTACTAAATGATGCAGCCACTTTGTTGTAATATACAGTGCCTTAAAAAAGTATTCATACCCCTTGACAGTTTCCACATTTTGTCATGTTACAACAAAAATGTGTAAAAAAATATGAGAAGCCGTTCTAGGAATCGTTTCAATTATTAAAAGAGGGACCTTTATTGAATATCATCACAGTGTATACCCATGTTTGGAGTGGTAAGATAAATCCCTTTCTCAATGGCACCACTGTAATTCACATCAACAAAAGTGCACCGTCACCTTAAGAAAGACTTGCTTATCAGATAGCAAGCAAAGTAGGCATATGGCTATAGCCCAGCCAAGGCCTTTGCTTGCACGGATGATCTTAGGAACGAATATCACAGGTTAGGTGGCTGTATCAGCTTTCACACTGGCACCGCTGTGTAGTCCGTATGCATCTCTTTCAGCAAAAGACCCAGAGAGAAAGATGGCCATAGTGTAATATTGTCTAGCTTTTTTTAATGATATGAAAAGTAATGCGCTTACATTTACTTGGTTTTAAAATCGCATAAAAAACAGAGCCGGCCGGCTTACAACAAATGCCCGTCCTCCTCCTAGTACGACAGCGTGGTGACGTCAATGTGTACCCTCCTCCAGACGCATTTCGTCATACGTGACGTCAACCAGATACAACCAAAAATGTAAATTATTTTATTGGGTTTTTTTGTGATAGACCAACGCAAAGGTGGCCCATAATTGTGAAGTGGAAGGAAAATGATAAATGGTTATCAACATTTTTACAAATAAATATCTGAAAAGTGTGGCGTGCATTTGTATTCAGCCCCCCTGAGTCAATACCTTGTAGAACCATCTTTGGCTGCAATTACAGCTGCAAGTCTTTTTGGTTATGTCTCTACCAGCTTTGCACATCTAGAACATAAAATTTTTGCGCATTCTTCTTTGCAAAATAGCTCAAGCTCTGTCAGATTGGATGGAAAGCGTCTGAACAGCAATTTTCAAGTCTTGCCACAGATTCTCAATTGGATTTAGGTCTGGATTTTGACTGGGCAATTCCAAAAAGTGAATATGCTTTGATCTAAACCATTCCATTGTAGCTCTGGCTGTATGTTTAGGGTTGTTGTCCTGCTGGAAGGTGAACTTCTGCCCCAGTCTCAAGTCTTTTGTAGACTCTAACAGAGTTTCTTCTAAAATTGACCTGTATTCGGCACCATCCATCTTCTAGCTTCCCTGTCCCTGCTGAAGAAAAGCATTCCTACAGCATGATGCTGCTACCACCATGTTTCACGGTGGGGATGCTGTGTTCAGGGTGATGTGCAGTGTTAGTTTTCCACTACACATAGTGTTTTTCTTTTAGGCCAAAAAGTTAAACTTTGGTCTCATCTGACCAGAGCACCTTCTGCCACATGTTTGCTGTGTCCCCCACATGGCTTCTCACAAACTGAAATTGGGACATCTTATGGCTTTCTTCTAGCCACTCTTCCATAAAAGCCAGATTTGGGGTGTACATGACTAATAGTTGTCCTGTGGACAGATTCTCCCACCTGAGCTGTGGATCTCTACAACTCCCCAGTTACCACGTGCCTCTTGGCTGCTTCTCTGGATAATGCTCTCCTTGCCCGGCCTGTCAGTTTAGATGGACAGCCATGTCTTGATAGGTTTGCAGTTGTGCCATACTTTTTCAATTTTCAGATGATTGATTGAACAGTGCTCCATTAGATGTTCAAAGCTTGGGATATTTTTTTATAAACTTCTCCACAACTTTATCCCTGACCTGTCTGTTGTGTTCCTTGGTGTTCATGATGCTGTTTGTTCAATAAGGTCCTCTAACAGATCTCCTAAGGGCTTCACAGAACATCTGTATTTATACTGAGATTAAAATTACACACAGGTGGACTCTATTTACTAATTGGGTGACTTCTGAAGGCAATTGGTTCCACTAGATTTTAGTTAGGGGTATCAGAGGAAAGTGGGCTGAATACAAATGCACGCCAGACTTTTCAGATATTAAAAATTTTGAAAACCATTTATCTTTTCCTTCCACTTCACAATTATGTGCCACTTTGTGTTGGTCTATCAAATAAAATCCCAATAAAATACATTTCTTATCGTACATCATGGGACACAGAGCCATAGTAGTTACTATGTGGGTTATAGGCCACCTTCAGGTGATGGAAATTGGCACGCCCTAAGACGAAAAGTGCACTCCCTATATAACCCCTCCCACTACTGGGAGTACCTCAGTTTTTTCGCCAGTGTCTAAGGTGTTGGTCACAAGTTAAGATGTGCTGCGCTGAGCTCCACTGGAGCAATCCTTGCTGGGGCTAACCATGCAGCCGGGTCCATTCAAAGTGTCTTTTTGGCCAAAATGAATGGTACCAGGGCCTCATACCCGAAGAAACAAGGTCTTGCCTGTAACGCTTCTCTTTTTAGAGAGCTGGGCCCGGGATCCAGTACTTTTTTGGTATTAAGGCCAAAAAGTTTTACTGGCGGTGGTGCTAATACAGGTCCAGGATTGTGAGTTTCCCCGAGGATCCCCAGCTCCTGAAGGTTTAACGGAGCCCACCGTGAAGGGTGAAGATTGGGCCTGTTGGTTTACCACAGAAAACCCTGCGGCGGGAAAGGTAAGTGGAGTTTTCTGAAAAATTTTCAAAATTTTTCTTATGAATGTCTCCTTTAATTTTGTAAATGTTGTCATGCCTATGTGTCACCACTGGGGGCTGTAAAGAGCACTTAGCATCTCATGCTTCTCAGAGAGCTCACGATGTATCCAGGAAACAGCAGTTTTCTTCCTCCGGCCAGCAGCAGACCTCCGGTAAGTCTGGGGGGTTTTTTCCTCCACACCAGACGCCCCCCTGTGCTGTTTTTTCTTCCCCTTTTCTCGAGGAAGGAAAAAAAAAAGGGCGTCAACGGCACACCGCTTGACGGCTTCCAGGCCCCCCCTTCGCCATGTCTTCCCTTCTCTCTATGATCCCATAGGATCGGAGTCCGTGCTCGCGCGGGAAAAGCTCTTTTTCGAATGAAAGGGTAAGGGCCGTAGACGATAGGGGGGGTGGGGCTTAGCGCGGCGTTGACGGCCTCCAACGTCCAGCGCGGGAAGGGTGTTTTAAAAGGCACCGCTGTTGCAAGCTGCGGAGGGACACAAGAGCAAAGGTGGCACACAGAAGCCTAGAACCATCTCGAAAAGGATGGCATTCTCCCCTGAGAGTAATATGGCTGGTCAGAGTAAGCCATCAGGAGGGGAAAATGTTGCAGCTGCTCTTAACACTGCAGCCCCTGTGTATATTACTAAGGAGGTTTTTTCTTCAACCTTTTTAAGTTTGGAGCAAAAAATTGATGCTTCCCAGAGTGGGGCTAAGCATAGCAGGTCCCCGTCCATTGCTCAGGACCCTCATGCTGAGGAACAAGGGGCGAGAGATGACAATTTTCTCTCAAGGAACCAGGAAGAGGCTCTCCTCTTCCGAAGAACCTAATACGGAAGGATCAGGTTCGCAGGAAAGGTTGTTGGTACAGTCTCTCACTGAATTGGTCCGCTCCACATTTTTACTGCCATTAACGCAGTCAGTCGATTAGCCCACTTCTGGTTTGGGTTCACTAAAGCCTCCCCAATCTGTTCATGTTTTTCCTATCCTTTCATGGCTGAAAAAGCTTATGTATTCTGAGTGGGAGCACCCAGATAAACAGTTTTTTCCTCCGGAAAAGTTTTCTATACTTTATCCTATGGAGGAAGAGTTCTATAAGAAATGGGGAATTCCA
Source organism: Lithobates clamitans (assembly GCA_037952925.1). Lineage (NCBI taxonomy): Eukaryota > Metazoa > Chordata > Amphibia > Anura > Ranidae > Lithobates > Lithobates clamitans. The sequence goes on from JBBGZY010000563.1 coordinate 1,658,835, forward strand.
GCAATTGACGCAGCTATATTCTCTGTAAACAAAAACCTGACTTGTCCAGTAGACAATGCTCATATGCTAACGGATCCAACAGATAAGAAGTTGGAATTTTTTTAAAAAAACTATATTTCGCTCGCAGGTTCAGTCGTTCAGCCTGTGCTTGTAGCTATCAGTGTATCTCAGTCCTTAAAGGACCAGTTTATAGAGGTGCTCAAGGTTATTCATGATCAGCAGGCCCAGGATTTGGCCGGGATATCAGAAGCGTTGTGTTTTACAGTAGACGCTATGAAAGATTCTATTCTCCAGGCCTCATGGCTCTTGCTAGGGCTGGTACATGTGCGTAGAATCCTATGGTTGAAAAATTGGTCAGCCGAAGCGCCATGTAAAAAGCTCTTGGCCAGTTTCCCATTTCATGGTGAACAGTTATTTGGAGACGATTTGGATAACTATATCCAAAGAATTTCTAATGGGAAAAGTTCCCTTTTACCGGTTAAGAAGTTTAAACATTTTTTCTTTTAAACGTGCTTCTTCTCCAGTGTCAGGGGCATCAGCCTCCAGGCAGTCCCGACGGCCTCCACTGTCAGGTTGAAGAGGTAAACCTCAGGGTCAGTCCCAGGGCCAAAAAAGGACCTGGGGAGGAAACCCACAAAACAGAATACTAAAGCCTCCTTATGAAGGTGCGCCCCTGCTCGCTCAAGTGGGGGGAAGGCTTCTTCAGTTTTCAAAGATCTGGCAGGAACAATGTCAAGACAGATGGGTGGCTTCCTCCATTTCTCTAGGATACAAACTAGAGTTCCGAGAGTTCCCACCTCCTCGTTTTCTCAGATCAAACACTCCCAGAGCTCCAGTGAAAAAGAAGTCTCTCTTTCTAGCCTTGGATCATCTCTTGCCTCAAAGCAAGGTTTGGGGTTTTATTCAAACCTGTTTACGGTTCCAAAACCAAGCGGGGATGTTAGACCCATTTTAGATCTTGAGGATCTAAACCGTTTTTTGAATATCCATTCTTTTCGCATGGAGTCAATCCAGTCAGTAGTCTCCATCCTCCAAGGGGGAGAACTTCTGCCGTCAATCGACATAAAGGATGCTTATCTCCATGTGCCAATTTTCCCCACTCACCAGAAATTTCTACGCTTCGAGGTAGAAAATCTTCATTTCCACTTTGTAGCTCTGCCTTTCGGTCTAGCTACTGCACCTCGAGTATTTACAAAGGTCCTGGCTCCTCCTTTAGCCAGGCTAAGGGCTCAAGGTATAACAATACTAGCCAACTTAGACGATCTACTCTTGATAGATCAATCGGTAGTCCGCTTAAACCAAACTTTGGTCACCACAGTCCGCTATCTGGAATACCTAGGTTGGATTCTCAACCTAGAGAAATCCTCCTTAAAACCATCAAGGAGATTGCTGTATATGGGGCTGATCATAGATACAGCTCAGAAGAGGGTGTTCTTGCCCCAGGAAAGAATCAGTTCCATAAAGGAACTGATTCAGTTGGTCAAGACAAAGAAGAATCCTTCTATTCGACTTTGCATGAAATTGTTGGGAAAGATAGTGGCTTCTTTCGAGGCCGTTCCTTATGTGCAGTTTCATTCGAGACTGCTGCAAAACAGTATCCTGTCAACTTGGAACAAGAGGGTCCAAGGTCTGGACTTCCCAATGCATTTATCCCCCAATGTGCGTCAGAGCCTCAATTGGTGGTTGATATCAAAGAATCTTCAAAAAGGAAAATCCTTTCTACCTGTTACCTGAAGGTGGTAACAACAGATGCCAGATTTCTGGGCTGGTGAGCAGTCCTGGAAGAAGCATCTGTCCAAGGGAAATGGTCCAAATCAGAGATAACCTTGCCCATTAATATTCTAGAGATTCGGCAGTACACCTGGCCCTAGAGGCCTGGACGTTCAGACTACGGAATTGTCCTGTCAGAATCCAATCCGATAATGCCACAGCGGTGGCCTATATCGGTCACCAAGGGGGCACGAGAAGTTGTGCGGCCCAGAAAGAGGTGAATCATATTCTTTCTTGGCCAGAAAACAACATTCCTTGCCTTTTTAAGCAATTTTTATTCCAGGGATAGACAATTGGCAGGCAGACTACTTAAAGGGGTTGTAAAGGTAAAATTTTTTTCACCTTAATGCATTATATGCATTAAGGTGAAAAAACTTTTGACAATACCGCTGCCCCCAGCCCCCCCGTTTTACTTACCTGACGCCTCGAATCTCTGCTGCTCGTTCTCGTCATCTCTATTGCAGCTCAGCCTGGTCGCTGATTGGCTGCAGTGGATGGATTGAAAGCAGCGCAGCCATTGGCTCGCGCTGCTGTCAATCACATCCAATGACGCGGCGCGCCGGGGGGCGGGGCCGAGTGATACAGCGAGCGGCTATAGCCGCTCGCTGTATCACGGGAGCGCGCCCGCAACAACTAACCACCATGCGAGGGAGCTCGCATTAAGGTGGTTATTTCTTGCGGGGAGGAGCTGAAACAGCCGCCGAGGGACCCCAGAAGAGCAGGTTCGGGGCCACTCTGTGCAGAACGAGCTGCACAGTGAAGGTAAGTATGACATGTTAGTTATTTTAAAAAAAAAATAAAATTACCTTTACAACCCCTTTAAGTCACCAACAATTGTTCCCGGGAGAATGGTCCCTTCATCCAGACATATTTCTGTCAGTATGTCAGTATGTTCCGGACGTGGATCTGTTTGAGTCCAGTTTCAACAAGATCGACAACTTTGTGTCAAGGACAAGGGATCCGATGGCGTATGGAACAGATGCCTTGGTCTTTCCGTAGGATCAGTTTTCACTGAACAATGCGTTCCCTCCTGTTCTGCTGCTTCCGCGTCTTCTTTGCAGGATCAAGCAAGAAGGGGAAGGAGGTGATTCTGGTGGCCCAGATCTTGGTTTGCCGAGATCATATAGATGGCGGTAGGGGACCCTTGGACCCTACCACTGTGGCCAGACCTTCTCTCGCAAGGTCCGGTATTCCATCCTACCTTACAAACGCTAAATTTAAAGGTTTGGCTATTGAGACCCACATTCTAAAGGACCGTGGGCTGTCAGCTTCAGTAGTTTCTACTTTGGTTAATGCTAGGAAGCTGGCCTCTAGAGTCATATACTATAGAGTCTGGAAGGCATATGTCTCCTGGTGTGAATCCAGGGGTTGGCACCACAGAAAGTATGCCATAGGTAGGAGCCTTGAATTCCTACAGATGGGATTAGAAATGAAACTGGCCTTGAGTACTATAAAGGGCCAGGTGTCAGCCTTATCGGTATTGTTTCAACGACTAATTCGTAACTTTTATTCAGGGGGTAACGCTACCCTACTTTTGTTGTGTCTCCCTCCCTTCAGTTGGCATTGCTATGGGACATCCCACATAGTAACTACTATGGCTCTGTGTCTCGTAATGTACGATAAGAAAATAGGATTTTTATAACAGCTTACCTGTAAAATCCTTTTCTTTGAAGTACATCACGGGACACAGAGGTCCCTCCCTTCTTGGTATACACATATATTGCTTTGCTACAAAGCTGAGGTACTCCTAGTAGTGGGAGGGGTTATATAGGGAGTGCCCTTTTTGTCTCAGAGTGTGCCAGTGTCCATCACCTGAAGGTGGCCTGTAACCCACGTAGTAACTACTATGGCTCTGTGTCCCGTGATGTACTTCAAAGAAAAGGATTTTACAGGTAAGCTGTTATAAAAATCCTATTTTTATACATTGTAGTTTTAACAGTTTGTTTTTCATCTGTTGCCATTCTCACTATCTTTTTAGGCAGGTTGTGTTCACTTTCCTCATACTACACCATGTGAGGTACGCGTTCTCATGCTACTGTACTCTTCCAAAAAGAGGATCTTCATGGGCTTAATACCGTATGATCAAAGTGGCTTTGTCAATGGTATCCGACAAGTAATCACCAACCACAAACAAGTACAGATGCAGAAGATTGACCAGCAACGAAATGTAAGCAATGGGTTGTTTTTCTAAGTCTTCTTTTCTTTTCTTTTTTTTACTGAAGATTTATGCTTCTGTCACAAGGTGCTTTTCAACATGTCATAACAAGTGTCTGTGATCATTTAGATGATCAATGGCCATACCAGAGGTTAACTGATGGCTATGACAATATTTCAGTTTTGTGTGGATGCTAGAGAGCAGTATCTCCTGAGGTATCAGGCAGAGAGATTTTTTTGCATGTTAGTTTGTAAATTGTCTTACCTGATGCAGCTTCTGAAACTTTCCATCATTTTTCCTAAGTGATTGTAAGGGCCATGGGTTGACCTCATCCCCCGTTCCCTCCTCACTACATTTGACTGACAGCAGCAGGAGCCAATGAAAGGGGGTGCTGCTATTGAAAGGTTTTTTAACCCTAATGCAGAGAATACCTTTAACCTTACAACCACTTTAACAGAGTTCAGCTGATGGTTCTGCAGATAGTAGAACTTTGAATTTTCTAGGAGAGAACTCTTATCTGAAGTATTCAAGACATGTATTATATTAAGTGGAGGTTTCAGAGGAGTTTCAGCCTGGGAGGAAAAAAAAAAAAATACCGTGGCTGCTGACTTTAACCACTTCCCGTCCGGCCTATAGCAGAATGACGGCCGGGAAGTGGTTCAGTTATCCTAGTTGGGCGTCATATGACGTCCAGCAGGATAAGCCGCGATCGGTGGTGTGTCAATCTGACACACTGCACCTCCGATCTAGGTAAAGAGCCTCTGATAGAGGCTACCACGTGATTAACTGTGTCCAATCACAGCTGATCACAGTGTAAACAGAAAAAGCAGTGTATCGGCTTTTCCTCTACTTGCACTGACAGACACGAGGAGAGTCGATTGCCTGCTCTCCTGATGGGGGGGGTCTGCTCTGATTATCAGTGCAGGACCACCAGGGATGCCCACCTATGACCACCAGGTAAGCCCACTAGAGCCCACCAGGGATGGAAATCATTGCCCATTAGGGATGGCACTCTGTACCCATCAGTGATGCCTGCCAGCACCTCTTATCAGTGCTGCTTATCAGTACCATCTATCATTGCCACCAATCAGTGCCGCCTATACATGCCCTCCAGTGCCACCTATCAGTGACACCTATGAGTGCCCATCAGTGACACCTATGAGTGCCCATCAGTGACACCTATCAGTGCTGCATATAAGTGCCAATCAGTGCAGCCTCGTCAGTGCCCATCAGTGAAGGAGAAAACTTATTTACAATGTTGTGTAACAGAAACGAAGAAAAACTTTAGTTTTTTTTCAAAATTTTCGTTCTTTTTTTTTATTTAAATAAAATAATAAAAACCCCAAAGGTGATCAAACACCACCAGAAGAAAACTCTATTTTTAGGAAAAAAATGATAAAAATGTTTGTTTACAGCGTCACATGACCACGCAATTGTCGTTCAAAATGTGAGAGCGCTGAAAGCTGAAAATTGGTCTGGCCAGGAAGGTGTAGAATTACCCTGTTTTGAAGTGGTTAATATAAGGACACTTGTCTGTGCAGAGAGCCTGTGATGTCGACACCCCAAGTCGTTCTGTCCATCAGCTCCGCGTGTGAGCGCGGGCATCTTCACTAGAGGAAACAGGAAGTGAAGCCTTGCAGCTTCACAGCCTGTTTTCTACTGTGCATGTGCGAGTCACGCTGCGCTTTCTGATTGCTCCCACTGTCTTCTGGGACCTGTGTGTCTCCCAGAAGGCAGCTGGGTGGGGGGGGGAGAAGGTTCCTGGAAGTTTCATAGATCACCGCACAACGATGCAGCGATCTTAAATGGAAGTGGGAGTGGATAATAGGTTTTAATAGGTATCCGCTCCCCCCTCTCCCCAAAAGGGAAGCAAACAAGTTATTTTGTTGATTTAGCCCACTAGTATCCGTTCACAAATGAAATATCAGGTTTGGATAAGCTCTGCCTTCAGATATTTTGTGCTTGGAATGTATAAATCTTTTACTTCTACAACTTTGATATTGTAGGTTATATTGCTAATAGAATATCGATGTTTTGTTGGAGAATGAAATTCATTTTGTTAGCTTATTTGGCCAAGTTTTCCTGTGCAGCTCTGCCTTGTTAACTATATTATTATAGTAGTATTATTAATTATTAAAATTATTTCGTGACTTATTTCTGTAGATACTTGGCTTTACTTGCAGTTTGCATGCCAAATGCATTTAATGAGAATTTCCTGAAAGAATATAAATCTGTATTTCTGACCTTTTAATACTGTATGTGGTAACACGAGTTGCCAGGGCCAACAGTTGCAATTACAGATTTCACCTGCAACATACCCTCCAATTATGAGATTTAATGGTTCTTTGAAAGAACCATATTGTCTGAATGACTGAACTACAGTCCGCTGTTGTTTGTATATAGAATTGTTTAAAATTATTTTTCCGTGTGTTCAGGTTCTTCTTGTGCTTGTGTGGTTTTCCTCCAGGTACTCCATTCCTCCCAAAATTCACATACGTCCAGCCAGTACATTTTTTTTCCAGCAGAGGCCAAATCACGTTTGTGCTCATATCCTTACTATCATAGCCCCCCCTTTACATTAGTATCCTCACACCCCCCTTTACATCACATTTATCCCCCCCCCCCTTACATCAAAGCCCTTTTTACAGAATTGCCCTGTCATAACCTCACAGACCCCCTTCACATAAGTCTGTCCCTCCTCCGACCCTCTTTACATGATGGTTCCCCCTTTACATCAGTGTTCAGTCCCCCCTTCTCTTCATAGTCTCCCTTCACATACAGCGGTATCCTCAGTTGCTCTTTCACATCACAGATCCCCTCACATTACAGCCCGCCATTATAGAAGTGACCTCCTTGTTATTCAGCAGTGTCCTTAACCTCCTATTGATGTTACTGTTCTGCCCCCTTACATCACCCCCCCCCCCTTTACATCACAGTGCCCCCAGTGCTCCTGCTCACTCCCCCTACACCAGCTTCAAGCTTGAGGCAGTTTTCCATATTGCAGGTGGTGCAGATACACTTAAAACAGGTCTATCTGCTTAGTTAATGTGGTGCACACCACGCTCAACGTTGTTTCCTGCACCATTATAATGGCGCAGAAAGTTTATTTAATTCCCTGTAATGAATCTACTGGCAGGATCAACAAGTAATAAAACTGAGACTCTGATTCTGAGACACTTCTGTTCTTGCCAGATGAACTTGCCTACCAGAAGTCGCAATCTTTTACCATTACTCCCAGGAAACCATTTCGGCTCTTATTGATGCAGTCCACACCACTTTGGAACATTGGAGTATTAACCTGTTTGGTTCTACCAGTGCTATTCCTAGTCTTGTACCATTTAGAGCTCCTGAGACTGCAAAGGCCATTCCAGTGTACCCACTGTACCCATTTGAAGAAGACTAAGTTAAAATGTGTTCTTCCCCCAGAGTGGATTCGGCATTATCCAGTCTTAAGAAAACCACTACCATTCTGATTTTTTTTTTTTTAATTCCTTATTTAAGGTATGCAACATCACAATATAGCACGACATGACATATCATAAATGATGATTCACAGAAACAGAAACGCATGTAACCTGAACAGCAAATTTATGAAAATCAATAAAGTAACAAAGTTCCAGCACATCGATATAAAGTTTCATAGTTAGACAGGTTGAAAAAAGACAAGTCCATCCAGTTCAACCATAAAAAAAAAAAAAATAAACTAAAAAATATTGTACAATCCAATATACCCAAGTCTATACCCACAGTTGATCCAGAGGTAGGTAAAAAACCTCAGCAGAGCATGCTCCAATTTGCTACAGCAGGGGAAAAAACTCCTTCTTGATCCCCCAAGAGGCAATCGGATTTTCCCTGGATCAACTTTACCTATAAATGTTAGTAAACAGTTATATTATGTACATTTAGGAAAGTATCCAGGCCTTTCTTAAAGCAATCTACTGAGCTGGCCAGAACCACCTCTGGCGGGAGTCTATTCCACATTTTCACAGCTCTTACTGTGAAGAAACCTTTCCATATTTGGAGATGAAATCTCTTTTCCTCTAGACGTAAAGAGTGCCCCCGTGTCCTCTGGGTTGACCGTAAAGAGAATAACTCAACACCAAGTTCACTATATGGACCCCTTATATATTTGAACATGTTGATCATATCCCCCATTATTCTCCTTCTCAAGAGTGAATAAATTCAGTTCCTCTAATCTTTCCCCATAGCTGAGCTCCTCCATGCCTCTTATCAGTTTGGTTGCCCTTCTCTGCAATTTCTCCAGTTCCCCGATACTCTTTTGGAGAACTGGTGCCCAAAACTGAACTGCATATTCCAGATGAGGTCTTACTAATGATTTGAACAGGGGCAATATGATATCTTTCTCTGGAGTCCATACATCTCGTAATACAAGAAAGGACTTTGCTCGCTTTGGAAAACGCAGCTTGACATTGCATGTTATTATTGAGCTTATGATCTACCAAAACCCCCAGATCCTTCTTCACTACGGATTCCCCCAGTTGTACTCCCCTAGCATGTATGATGCATGCATTCTTATTCTTAGCCCCCAAGTGCATAACTTTACATTTCTCAACATTAAACCTCATCTGCCACATAGTCGCCCAATTAGACAGTGCATTGAGGTCGGCTTGTAAATTGGAGACATCATGTAAGGACGTTATTCCACTGCATAGCTTGGTGTTATCTGCAAAGACAGAAATGTTACTTTTGACCCAATATTTATAAAGATATTAAAAATAAATTAAAAGAAAATAAAAGATATTTAAAAGTAAGGGTCCCAGCACTGAACCTTGGGGTACACCACTGATAACCTTAGACCATTCAGAGTAAGAATCATTACCCACTACTCTCTGAATTCTATCTTTTAGCCAGTTTTCTATCCATTTACAAACTGATATTTCCAAGCCTGTAGACTTTACCTCACACATGAGGCGTGTGTGCGGAACTGTATCGAACGCTTTTGCAAAGTATACCATGTCCACAGCCACCCCTCTGTCCAAGGTTTTACTTACCTCTTCATAAAAGAAATCAGGTTTCTCTGACAACTTCTGTCTTTCATGAATCCATGCTGTCTGTTGCTTAAAATATTTTTTTCCAGCAAGAACTCGTCTATGTGGTCTTTCATTAAACGCTCCAGTATCTTCCCGACTATAGAAGTTAAACTAACAGGTCTATAGTCACTTGGTAAAGATTTTGATCCCTTTTTAAATATAGGCACCACGTTCGCCCTGCGCCAATCCAGTAGTACTATACCCGTCATTAATGAGTCCCTAAAAATGAGATACAATGGCTTTGAAATTACAGAGCTCAATTTTTTTAAGGATCCGTGGGTGGATGCCATCAGGTCCAGGTGCTTTATCTACCTTTATTCTGTCTAAATATTTCTGGACCATATCACTTTTGAGCCATTGTGGATCATTCGGGGCTCTGTCAATACCACCCACACCCCCGGCCACTTCCACCCCTTCTAGTGGGAGGGAGGGGCCAGAGGAGAGAGCTGGTGACTGACAGTCACCTATCTTGCTTGGAAGACTTCTGGCATTGGTGAACAAACACTTTAATGCATTATTACATTTTGCTCTGGTGTTTTTCATATCATTTTTAGTAGTACAAATGGTACTATAGTTTCCAGTGGCTGTTTGCAATATGGGAACTTTCTTTTCACCTGCCATAAACCTCCCCCATTTATCCCCATTCCACCCTCCATTAATGTCTGACCCCTAACTGACCTGTCTGCCCGATGCAATTCTAGTTCAACCCCCCCCCCTCAATCCTAGTTTAAATACTCCTCCAGTCTTCGAGTTTGTTTTGTATTGTGGCGGAAAAATTATAGAAAAACAGTGATATGCCATACTAAAAGAAAACAAAGCAGAAAAAAATAAATGGTATGAACTAGCAAGTATGAAATCCTTAGGAGGGGAGCAGAGCATAGGCGTTGCATGGTCAAGGGCTCCATGCTTCCCCCTCACACTAGTTGCACCTTACGGTCAGAGCAAACAGAGTATTTTTTGGGGGAGTTATGGAAAGAAAGAGTAGACATCCTAGATGCCTGGAAAGGGGACATAAAAAAACGAGAAAAATAAAAATAATTAACCACTTAAGGAATGGAAGATTTTCCCCCTTAATGACCAGGCCGTTTTTTGCGATACGGCACTAAGTCGCTTTAACTGACAATTGCGCGGTCGTGCGATGCTGTACCCAAACAAAATTTACGCCCTTTTTTCCCACAAATAGAGCTTTCCCATGGAGGAAAGAGCTGATTTCGATCTCCTCGTTCATTCCTCTAGGCGACATGGTATCCAAAGTGGAAACGTATTGTGTTTCTACTTTGGATACCATGTTGCCTAGAGGAATGAATGAGGAGATTGAAATCAGCACTGTTATTTAACAAATGCTGGTGTGATTCCCTCCGTCGTGCCTCTGTGGGTCGCCTGGTCATTGGTGACTGGACACCAAGTTTCTCCACTAAACAGCTCGTATTGGGTAACAAACACAAATTTACCCCCCTTTTTTTTTACCCAATTGTTAATAATTTTCTGAATTAATTTTTTAGTTAATTTATTCATACAAATTTATAAATTTTATATCCCAAGGAATATTTAATCAATTAATTCTTTGATTTCTTCAAACGTCATAAAATTATCATCATCTACTTTTAATCAACAAGCTTTTTACTCATATTCACATTCACTTCGGTCTACAACTGTCTACCTCTTTAAATTTGTCTATTTGATGGGCCGGCCAGCCCATCAGATCGCTCTGTATCTATTTCCTCTGTATTTAAGACTGCCAGGTTTGCTAGCCAATCATGGTCTGTTGAAGAAGCGGTAGCTTCAAAATGCATTGCCATTCTTTGCCACTGTGGCTGCAAAGGGAAAACAGGACGTCAAATAGGACGTTTATGAGACTCCAGGACTGGAAATTTTCACCACATACTGAACTCATCTAATTTAACCTGTGAGTTACTACTTGTTTTTATTAAATATATGCAATTATACTGCACTCAGTCTGGCGCCCCTCTGTTCCCAATTCATCCAGTTTTAGGCTGGCCATGGATCAGTTTTATTTTTTGATCAGCCAGCGGGTTAATCAATAAAAAAAACTGAACAGATTCCCCCACCCAATCAAGTGAAGTGGATGAAGGAATCCCCCCCATATGCTATTGTATTCTGACTGCGGGGACTCCTCTGCTGTCAGAATACACTAATCAGTGCGACGGCTCTGATCAAAGAAAAATTGTCCAACATGCTGGATTGTGAGAAGTCGATCATTTAGAATCATCCCTGGAACAGAAACAGCCAAAAATGTGTCAACTTGGCCAGGCCCTGCTGAACTGGCCAGATTTCTATCAATTTATAGCTAGTTCATAGAATGTGTAAAGCAAGATTAGTTGCTTACAGACTACATTCCTCCCTCCTTATCTCTCCTTGTTTTGCCCTTTGATGGATTTGTGTCCTATTAGGACTTAAAGCGGGATCCCGTCCCTGAAAAAAAATTAAAAGTCAGCAGCTACAAACACTGTAGCTGCTGACTTTAAATAAGTACCTACCTGTCCTGGGTGCCCGTGATGTCGGCCGCCCGAGGCCGACCTGTCCCTTGGCTCTCGGGTCCCGGCACTGCCATCCTAAGTAAGGTAAACAGGCAGTGAAGCCTTGCGGCTTCACTGCCAGTTCTCTACTGCGCACACGCAAGCGCACTGTGAATGGCCACGTGGTGTTCTGGGAACACACACAGTTCCCAGAAGGCAACGGGGCCGCTCACAGAGGAGCTGAACACGCCGCGGAATAGAAAGAGGCAGATTAGGAACACTGCCTAGCAACAAGGGTTTAGGTAAGTTTTTAAAAAAAAAAAAATTTTCAATTTTTTTTTTTCAATTTTTTTTTTTTTTTTTAGGATTTTTCATGCAATTTTTTTTTGTGTCTCGCTTGAGTTGCAAGCTCCATTTACTGTTACCATCAAGGGCTGTATTGTTACCCATTTACCAGCTTTAAGCTGCAGTTGTGACCAACTGCTGAAATGTTCTCATCTCAACTCCTAAGGGAATTTTATTTTTTTGCAGATTCATACTTGCCTAGGTGCATGCGGCATCGGTCTGATGCTGCATCTGTCCCCTGACGCCTCTGCACTGAGAACTGAGCGAGTACTGAGGAGGAGAGTACTGTATACTGTCAGTCACAGCTCTCTGCTCTTCTCCCTCCTCGCTCACTGAAGATTATCTAGAGTTGGGCCTGGGAGGTGGTGACTGCCGTAATTTAGGCTGCAGCTTTGCGGCCTACCAGGCGGGGAGCCGCTATAGCGGCCAGTGGCCGTAAATTTAGGACTCAGCTTTGTGGCCTACTGCACTCCGCGGACAGCGGACAAAAATTTAGCCCGCGGCCTACTGGGCCACGTTTTTGTACGATTGGGCCGCGGCTTCTGTGGCCTCCTGGATAAGGCGCCCCGTGAGGGGCCCCGGTCTGTGCCCCCGGAGAGGGGCCCGGCTCTGTGCCCCCGGTGAGGGGCCCGGCTCTGTGCCCCCGGTGAGGGGCCCGGCTCTGTGCCCCCGGTGAGGGGCCCGGCTCTGTGCCCCCGGTGAGGGGCCCGGCTCTGTGCCCCCGGTGAGGGGCCCCGCTCTGTGCCCTCGGTGAGGGGCCCCGGTGTTTGCCCCCCGGTAAGGGGCCAATGGTTTTTGCCCCCGGTCTGTGCCCCCTGTGAGGGGGCCCCAGGTCTGCGCCCCCTGTGAGGGGGCCCCAGGTCTGCGCCACCCTTGAGGGGCCCCCGGTATTTGTCCCCTGTGAGGGGGCCCCCGGTATTTTAGGGGCCCCGGTCTGCGCCCCGTAAGGGGCTCTGTTTTGTGCCCCCTGTAAAGGGGCCCTGGTCCGGGCCCCCGTGAGGGGCCTCGGTCGACATCCCATATGAGGACATCAGGCGGGGGGTTTCCAGTTGGTGGCCCCCTCCCCCTGTGTTTTTTGGGGTAGCGCTTAGGCATATAGCCTAGTATATGGCACCCCTGCCCTCCCCTCCCCCTCTGTCTCCTATCTGGCTCTGAGGACATGGCCCACCTTGCGGGGTGGTGACCATGCTCCCTACCTTGTCAGGGAGTGAGGATGACTGCAGTAGGGCACGAAAAAGCGCTGGTTATCGCACTTATTACATCCTGTGCAGAAACCTTTCAAGGATGCAGCGGTGGCTACGGCGGAGAGACGATACCTCATAAGCCGCCTTGCGCGGCGAAAGCATTCCCTTTTCCCTTTTATCTGACAATATTGTCCTTGAAGACTGGGAGGGTCTAGAGTGCATTTGTGTTTCCAAAAAGAAAAAAAAAAATTCCCCTGTCTTTGCTGCATTGCCGGGCCTATGGTCTAGGCACTGCAGTATGTCAGCTATGCCTCTTGACCATAGTTCCCCTGGTTGCTCAGCTTCTAAGGTCTCTTCAGTGGTGCTAAGACAGGTATTTTGGGGACTACCCTGGATGTCAATACTTCCAATGGGTGTCTACTGCCGGACCACTTGCTGTCCTCCGCAGGGGGATGTGCAAGCTCCGTTGCTGCAGAGCGTGGTTGTCACGGTTCCCTGTCGGGAACAGTTTAAGGCCCTGGCCTGCCTTGTGTGGGTACAATAGGTCAGGATGGAGTCTGTTAGCACGGCGGTAGCACCCCTTAATCATGGGGACCCTCTGGTTTCTATCGACATCACGAATGCTTGTTTACGCATTTCGTTATGTGCCGACTCCAGCACTTCCTCCGTTTTGCTGTGGGTGCGGCGCATGATCAGTGCATAGTTTGGCCATCACTCCTCGGGTATTCGCGAGGTGTTGGCCCTGGATCGGGCACGTGGGGGTTTGCGGTCCTGGCTGCCTGGACGATCTTCTTCTGCCACTCCTCGGCTACCCCGAGGGGCAATGTAGTTTCTCTACAGACCTTGACTGATTTCAGTAGGCATCTATACTATCTGAAGTCTGCTTGGGCCTTTCCAGAACGTCGGATTATGTAAGCCCGAGCTTCAGCTCTGGCCAGCGTGTTTTCTTCTCTTGGACAAACCCCAGAAGTTGCATGCCGCGTTTTTTATTTTTCTGTCCGGCAGATAGACCCTCTACGGACCTACGTGTGGGTGTTGGGTAGATAGATATACTTTATATACTTTATTGTCTTTGTATACATACAACAACATTTTTCCGGGTACTCTTTACAGCAGCAATAAAACATTTCTCAACAAAACCACACATACATACTCCTAGCACATGCCCACATATCTATTTAAATATATCAAAATATAATATGTTATTTAAAAATAAATAAATAAAAGAATATTAGAATTCTAAATAAAATTCCTAAAACACTGTACCTGATGGGATTATGGACAATACGGCCCTAGGGAAAAAACTATGCTTTAACCACATCAATACCGGGCCTATTCTGGCACTTCTCTCCTTCATGTAAAAATCATAATTTTTTTGCTAGAAAATTACTCAGAACCCCCAAACATATATGTTTTTTTTAGCAGACACCCTAGGGAATAAAACGGCGGTCATTGCAATTTTTTATCTCACACGGTATTTGCGCAATAATTTTTCAAACGCCTTTTTTTTTGGAAAAAAAACGGTTTCATGAATTAAAAAATAACAAAACAGTAAAGTTAGCCCAATTTTTTTGTATAATGTGAAAGATGATGTTATGCCGCGTAAATAGATACCTAACATGTCACGCTTTAAAATTGCGCACAATCATGGAATGGCGCCAAACTTCATTACTTAAAAATCTCCATAGTCGACGCTTTAACATTTTTTACAGGCTACCGGTTTAGAGTTACAGAGGAGGTCTAGTGCTAGAATTGTTGCACACACTCTAACACACGCGGCGATACCTCACATGTGTGGTTTGAGCGGCGTTTACGTATGTAGGCAGGGCTTACATGTGCGTTCGCTTCTGAGCGCGAGCTACCAGGGACAAGGGGGTTTTAAAAATTTTTTATAAATTTTTTATATATTTACACTTTTTTTTACATTTTTTTAATTACTTTTATTCTTATTACAAGGAATGTAAACATCCCTTGTAATAGGAATCTATGTGGCAGGTCCTCTTTATGGAGAGATGGGGGGTCAATAAGACCCCACATCTCTCCTCCAGGCTGGAAAGCATGAGATGGGGAAAAAAAATTCACTGCTCTCATGTTGACAGCCGCGATCGCGGCTTCATTTATTTCCGGGTTATGACGTCACGCCCGGGCCTCCGACGGTCATAGAGATGACTGGTGACCATCTGGTTACCCGAAATCTTTATCCTCATCCGGCGCCGGCCGATTCTTTCTCCGGGCCCCCGATGGCACAGGAGAGCCCAGAGAAGCACCAGATGGCGGCGGGAGGGGGGGGGAAACAACCCCTCCCATCGCCTATAAGAACGATCAAGCAGCAGAACTGTCACTATGATCGTTCTTATCGTGCACAGAATCGCTGCAAAGAATGATATCTGGATGATGCCTCTAGCTGCAGGCATCATTCAGATATCCCCCCTAAAAGTCAAGGACGTCATTTTACTATGGCCTGGTATTGAACTGGTTAAGCGATTAGTGTGCGTTTTTAAGTGTTCTATATATTTCCCTGATGGCAATGGGACAAACAAACTGTAACCTGGATGGGTTGGATCAATACAAATAGCTTTTGCCCGTTTTTTTAATCGGCTGGCATATGCTGTGGCCAAATTCGGTAGCTCTGTTCCTATGATCCGCTGTGCTGTTTTCACCACATGAGACAGGCACTTCTTATCCTCCGCCCTGCAGCTGGCATACCACACTACAGCGTAGTGGAGAAGAATACTCTCAATGGTACAATGATAGAAATTGACCAGAAGCCTTAAGGGCAATCCAGCCTGCTTCAGTCTCTGAAGGAAAAACAGTCTCTGCTGCGCTTTTTTCACTAGAAAGGTCTGAGAGTTTCTACCTTTTTGAAACTATTCCATTTGCGTAGTTTCATACAAGCTCCCTTTGGGGAGATCCTGGCATGAGACAAATGCCCGAGGTCTTGGGACAATCGGATTCGGCTGAGTTAGGAAACCAGGGTTCCCTGGTCTGGTGGCTCGCTCTCCGGTTCTTTGACAGAATAAATCCTTTCTCCCCTTGTATTAAACAGGGTGACCACCAATTCCAGTTGGTCCAGGTAGGATGTCCTGGGACTGAGCTCTGCTCCCGGTCATTGTACGCTGGTGGAATCCAGACTACCAGGTAATATCCTGGAACTTCGAGCGATCAGGCTAAGTCTGGATCACGAAAGGATCGACTTTGGGGGCTCCCGGTATGGTTCTAGTCGGACAAGGCAACCATGATGGCTTATGCCCTTAGCAAGGGCGGGTCAAATAGGCTGTGGCGGCCCTGGCTGTTGCCAGTATTCCCCGGTGGGCAGAACGTTTCGTCCGGCCCTTTTCCAGTGTATGCATTCCATGAGTGGAATGCTGACAGGCAGATACCTCAGTTGGTGAGGGTTGGACCACGGATGGGCCCTTCACCGAGCCATGTTTCTTCAGGTTTGTTCCTGCTGGGACACTCATGAGGTAGTTCTCTTGGTGTCCTGCTTCAACTGGACGGTACTAAGGTTTCTGGTAAAGTCACGGGTTGCTCTGGTGGCCCATGGGGCCAGTGACGTTTCCCTATGCCTTTCCTCCTCTCCAGTTTCTGTTGTGGCTTTTACACAGGATCATGGCTGCAGGGGTTCCGGTCATTCTATTATCCCCGGATGGGTCCAGTCGGTCTGGGTGCACCTGGTTGCCGGCGTTCCTTGTCGACTGCCTCTCAAGAAGGATCTATGCTCCCAGGGCCATTCTTCCATCCTGCCTTAGTCACTGGTTTTAACGGCCTGGCTGTGTTGAGCCAGGTGCGGCAGTTCCGACACTGTTGATGGCTAGGGAGTCCATCTTCTAGGAGGTTTTAACCTCCGGGTGTGGAGAGCGCATATATCCTGGTGCGAATCACCGGGTATTCATCCTTGTTCTTTCTAGGTGGCTCCAATTCTGACCCCCATTTATCGGGGTTTAGCAGGAATGCGCCTCGAGTACCATCGAGGGCCAGGTGTCAGCCTGGGTGGTCTTCAGCATCCCCTGGTTTCGCGCTCCCTGGTGCGTACCTTTATTCAAGGGGTTAAATGTCTGTTGCCATGGGATCTGAACTTGGTGTTTTCGGTTCTCCAGGAGCCGGTCTCCCCCCCCCTCTCTCAAAATATCGGGAGATTGTACTGCTTACTCTGTCTCAGAAGGTGGCCTCTTGGTGGCTTTCACCTCTGCTCACAGGGTGTGGAAAAGGGAGGCGTTATCTTCTCGTTCACCTTACCCAGGTTTAGGCGGTGCTTCGCCTTTTTCTATAGTTCCGTCCCTGGGTTTCCATTTGAACAAGGACATGGTGTCTCCTTTCTTGCGTCCCTGGCAACACATCCCAAGGAATTTGCCTTATCTGCCCGGGATGTGGTTTGGGGGATTCAGTTGTATTTGCCAGCCACTGAGCCTTTTGGAGGTCAGGCTCTCTGTACTCACAGACAGGCCAAGAAAGGGGCTGTCTGCTTCTTCGGCGACCTTCTTCTGGATGGATCAGATGATGACTCTGGGCTATTCTTCCAGGAATCGGATTTCTACTTTCCCAGTTATGGCGCATTCTTCTCGGGCGCCTAGTGCGTCTTGGGTCTTCTGTCTTGGCATTTGTGGCCTTTTTTGGCCACAAGCTTTTTGCAGGCTGCTGTTAAGAGGATCTAATCCCTCTTGAAGGGGTATCGTTCAGGTTGGGTTTCAGCTGGTCCTGTGTGAAGCTCCTGTTACCTGGTTGGCTTTTGTGTTAGCCTTGGGATTTTTCGCTGTCCCACGCCTCATGTTCAGCACTGCTTTGGAACGTCCCTACCGTTCTGAATAAAGAAGGCTGTGTCTGTCAATGAACGAATGAGAAAATAGGATTTTTTACTTTTACTTTTACCCACCCCTCTATAGAGTTTTTGATACTTCAATTACTGCTTGCTACTAAACTGAATACCTAGAGCAGGGAGGGGGTTATGTACTGATGGAGGACATCCCATGGGCATAGCCAGGGGTTGTTTTTTTGTTCTGCCTAGTTCTACTCCTGCGGAGATGATATAACCCTACCGTTCTAAATAAAGAAGGCTGTGTCTGTCAATTAACTCAGAGAAACGGATTTTACGGTAAGTAAAAAATCCTATTTTTGTTTCACCACTCCCACAACTTCTGTTTCCAGGCTCCCCAACCTTGACTCCCTGTTCACCTGTAATCTCTAGGGCTCAAATTCTGCCAAACACTCAAACAAGCCTATCTTTGTATGAAGCTGTACCCCACTTTCCAAAGTGGATGGATTTTTAGCCTTTGTGAACTCTTGAATAGCTTGCATCTTAGATGTTCAGGAGGTTGTTTCCAGGGGCTAAAGCCCTGATTATCAGATCTCTATGTATCCTCCTTGGGTCAGATGGGATCATGGTGTCATTGCTACAGTTCCTGTGGCAGAACAGTTCCAGTGGTTTTACTCCAACCTATTCAGTTTCCAAAACTTCTTCCTTTACCAGGAAGACTTTCTGGCTTTTGTGGACACCAAGGAGGCATACCTCTATGTTCTTATCTTTCCAATTCATTGCCATTTCCTGTGCTTTGCTTTGGGTCACCTGCATTTCCAGTTCATGCCCCTGCTCTTCGGCCTCTCATCTGCACCACGGGTGTTCATCAAGGTGCTTGCCCCAGTACTAGCCCCACTTCAATCGCTTGGCATCTCCAGTGTGGGATACTTAGATGAACTTGTTGAGGAAACAGTCAGCACAGACTAGCTGCACGATTCTGTCCAAAATGAGAATCACAATTTTTTTGCTTAGCATAAAAAGATCACGATTCTCGCGACTTTCACAATATACAAAAAAAAAAAAGCTAACTTTACTGGTTAGTTTTTTGTTTTTTGTGTTTTTTTTTTTTTCATTAAAGTAATTTTTTCCCAAAAAATTGCATTTGAAAGACCGCTGCACAAATACAGTGTGACATAAATAATTGGAACAACCACCATTTTATTCTCTTGGGTCTCTACTAAAAAAATATATATAATGTTTGGGGATTCTAAGTAATTTTCTAGCAAAAAAAAATATATATATTTTAACTTGAAACCAACAAATGTCAGAAAAAGGTTTAGTGTTTAAGTGGTTAAACTTTCCTCACTTCCTCACAGGTCTATTCCATTGACAAATTGTTACAATGTTTAGACTTAAGTTTCACTGCTAAAGAATGTTGTGATTCTTGGCAGACTGCCCAGATTTTCTCTTCCTTTCTTTTGACAGCTGTGTCTTCAGAAGAGCAGAGAGAATTCTTTGCATAGACAGAATTGTGAAACACTTATTTCAAGATCGCAAGGGGAAAAAAATAGCGATAACGATTCTTGACGATTAATCGTGGAGCTCTAGCACAGACTCTGTTTGGCAACGTTGTTACATACCAGATGTTATAGCACTTTGTATGGATCATGGACCTTCAGAAATTGTTGATGGAACTGACTCATCGCTTGGACCAAGTTGTTGGCACAGCTCAGAACAAAGTTTAAAAACATTAAACTCTCTGATCTCAGATCAGTCCAGTCTCAAAGTCATTCAAATATTTGCCCTTGTACAAAACACCTAGGTCTAATTAAAGTCTCTTTCAGGGCAGTCCCATTTGCCCATTTTCACTACAGACCTCTCTACAACGCAACATTCTGTCACCATCAAGCAGGTCCCTGGGCAGCCCAATCCATTTGCCAAAACTAGTTTGGTAGCTCAGGAATCCTAAAGCACTTCTTTCAACTCTCTTAGAAAATCTTTACAAGGATTACTAGCCTGTTGGGCTGGGGAGAAGTTCTCAGAAGAATCTTATCTCCCAACATCCTGGAGCTTTGGGTGTCTCTGCAGCATGGTACCATCTTCCTGGAAGGTCATCTGATCCAGGTTCAGTCATGCAACACCTGGGTAGTGGTGTAAATTAACTAAATTAACTATTAGGGAGGAAAATAAAGTCTTGCTGTGGAAAAAGATACATTTGAACCTGCTTTGTCTTTAGGTACAAGGATGGATAAAAAAAGACAAGTTTATCTAGTTCAATCTATCTGTGTGTGTGATTTTTAGCCTCTAACAATTCCCATAGCCCTGTATATTCTGCATCCTGAGGAAGACATCTGAACGCTTTTTTTTTTTTTTTTAATTATCAACATTATCAGCTACTACCACTTTTTTGGGAAGGGAGTTTTACATTTTAAATGCTAACAGTAGAGAACCCTTTCCACATCAAATATTAAACTGCATTACCTCTAACCTCAAATTGTGGCCATGTGTCCTCTGCAGGGACCTTGGAAGTTTATTACAGTTATTGGAGTCACTTTTAATATATTTTTACACCGTAATCATATCCACTCTTAAAGTGATACCAAGCACACACTGTTTAATTTACATTATCCCATCTTTCTGTATATGGATAATGGCACTATATTTATTTTAATAGCAAAAATATCTAAGTATCTTTTTCCCAATCAATATACAACTGTCACATGACCCAAACAGCCTGTCTGTAGGGGGACATAAGCAGGAGGAGCTTCTAGTTCTCTGCTGCTGGTCACAAGTTAAAAAAAAAAAAAAACAGCCTTTGGATACAAATTAAAAACAAAGAATATCAATAAACTGTTTTAAATGATCACACAAATATATATTTGAAATAAAATCTTTATTATTTTTTAACAATAACATGGTGTGGGTGGATTTATCCTCCAGCTTGTGTCTTAGAATAACAGGGAGGACTTCATCAATCTACATGTAATATCCCATCCCAAATGTTTTTAGCTAGTTAGTGGGCATGGAGGAGGAGGGAAACTGAGCATGTGCAGAGCTGCCAACACTGCTCTACAAAATCCCCAACTGCATTGGGGACAAGATCAAAATGTGGAGCTTGAGAACAGCAGGATCAACCAGTGAGTAATAACCGCATGTAATACAGCATTTATTGATAGTGTTTTATGATGTGGCTTTAGTGACACTTTAAGAGCCCTTTTTCCAGAGTGAACGACTGTAATCGATGTAATCCATCCCTATAGCTGAGATCCTCATCCCCTTATTCATTTTGTTGCCCATAGCTGTACTCTTTTATGCATGGCTAATGAAGCCCAGGTTCTATTATTTCCCTGTGACTCTGTGGAATCCAAATCTGGTTTTCTCTCTGCATTTTATAATCTATTAGTGGAGTGTATGTATATATAATATATATATATTTTTTTATTGCACACCATTTTGGAATTGACCATGTGGTTAAAAGGGTCCTGAACTCCTGAATGGTCATGGTGTACGACATTAGTAAGATGCACTATATTGTCAAAAGTATTGTGACGCCTGCGTTTACACACACACACACAAACTTTAATGGCATCCCAGTCTTGGTCCGTATGGTTCAATGTTGAGCTGGCCCACTGCTTGCAGCTATAACAGCTTCAATTCTTCTGGGAAGGCTGTCCACAAGGTTTAGGAGTGTGTCTATGGGAATGTTTGACCATTCTTCTGGAAGCGCATTTGTGAGGACAGGCACTGGTGTTGGACAAGAAGGCCTGACTCGCAGTCTCCTCTCCAATTAATCCCAAGGATGTTCTATCGGGTTGAGGTCACGACTCTGCAGGCCAGTCAAGTCCTCCACTTCAAACTCGCTCATCAATGTCTTTTATGGACCTTGCTTTGTGCACTGGTGCACAGTCATGTTGCAACTAGGGCTGCAACTAACGATTATTTTCATAATCGATTAGTTGGCCGATTATTGTTTCAATTAATCGATTAATCGGTTAATAACCTTAAAAAAAAGTGTGGTGTATAATTTAGTTAATATGTAAAGTTTAAAAATAACCTTAAAAAAAAGTGTGGTGTATAATTTAGTTAATATGTAAAGTTTAAAAATATCAATACGCAGGGGTAAATATAAATAACCAACTATATGGTTAGGGAGTAAAATCTTTAATCCTCTCTGAGAATAACAGACAGAAGAGATATACTCTATATACTATTAGAGGTTGAATCTGGACTCATATCAAGTTTTTTTATTTAAAGAAAAAAAAATTCTAGACTGTTTTGCAGATTTTCAAACAGAACTATAATATTACATGCTTTTCTGCAGCTTCTCCATTGAAGTATATTGAACCAAAAAAGCACCGTTTTGCATTGAAAAAGGTCCTTGACCCTTTCCAAATACACAGCAGCTGAAAAAAACATAGATGTGAACGTTAAATGAACTGTAGTGCATTTCTGCAAAAAGCACCAAAAAACACATGGGTGGGAACCAGGCCTAAGACATTTAGTAATAATGGAGTTAAAAAAAAAATTAAAAATTCGTTTTTTTACTGTGCAACAGTGAAAGTAATATTTACAGTAGAGATTATTTGCTCTTTTTGTACTATATAGGGCTAATTTTAGCTTTTTTAACCCCATTATGTTACTGGCCGATTAATTGATTATGAAAATAGTAATCGATTAATTTCATAATCGATTAGTTGTCGATTAATCGATTAGTTGTTTCAGCCCTAGTTGCAACAGGAAGGGGCCATCCCCAAACTGTTGCCACAAAGTTGGGAGCATGAAATTGTCAAAAATGTCTTGGTATTCTGACGCCTTAAGAGTTCCCTTCACTGGAACTAAGGGGCCCCACACCATAATCCCCCCCCCTCCCTCCACCAAATGATTTGGACCAGTGCACAAAGCAAGGTCCTTAACCGCTTGGTATCCGGAGGCCGTCATATGACGGCCTCGACTTTCAGGGCTTATATCTGAATGATGTCTGAGGCTACAGACATCATTCAGATACCGGCATTTTCAGCCGGCGATTCCGTACACCATAAGAACGATCATAGCGGCTGTTCCGCCGCTTGATCGTTCTTACGGGCGGCGGGAGGGGACGTCCCCCCCTCCCGCCGCCCTCCGGTGCTTCTACCGACTCACCTCAGCGATCGGTGAGTCGGATAGCGGATCCGCCGGCGCCGGATGTTCACCATAGAGATTTCCGGCGGACCAGATGGTCGCCGGAGTCTCTATGATCGTTCGGAGGCCGGGCGAGATGTTATGATGTCACACAAGGCCTCTGCATTCAAAAAAATGGCGCCGCTTCGGCTGTGAAGCGGCGATCGTTTTTTTTTTAAATTTATTTTAGGCTTCCCAGCCTAGAGGTGAGATGTGGGGTCTTATTGACCCCATATCTCACTGTAAAGAGGACTGATCGTGTCATATTCCTATTACAAGGGATGTTTACATATATATATACATATGTTTACATATATATACAATAATAGTTATCAAAAAAAAAAAAAAATTTTTTAAAGTGTCAAAATAAAAATTTTTAAGTAAAATTAACAATAAAAAAAAAAAAAAAAAATTTTAAAGCGCCCCTGTCCCCGTGAGCTCACACGCAGAAGCGAACGCATACGTAAGTCCCGCCCACATATGAAAACGGTGTTCAAACCACACATGTGAGGTATCGCCGCGAACGTTAGAGCGAGAGCAATAATTTTGGCCCTAGACCTCCTCTGTAACTCAAAAGATGTAACCAGTAAAAAAATTTAAAGCGTCGCCTATGGGGATTTTTAAGTACCAAAGTTTGGCGCCATTCCACGAGCGTGTGCAATTTTGAAGCGTGACATGTTGGGTATCTATTTACTCGGCGTAACTTCATCTTTCACACAATGCAAAAAAATTTGGCTAACTTTGCTGTTTTGTTTTTTTTTTAAGCATGAAACTGTTTTTTTTCCAAAAAAAACGTGTTTGAAAAATTGCTGCGCAAATACCGTGCAAGATAAAAAGTTGCAATGACCGCCATTGTATTCTCTAGGGTCTCTGCTAAAAAAACATATATAATGTTTGGGGGTTCTATGTAATTTTATAGCAAAGAAATGATGATTTTTGACATGTAGGAGCGAAGTGTCAGAAATGGTCCGGATGCAAAGTGGTTAAAGTCATGGATGAGTGACTTCTGGATTTCAGACAGGCTCTGATCGCATACTGCTCTGCTGACATTTGCCGATCTATAAAGGTGCATGGAGCATCCGATCAGGTCCGCCTGACAGGCGGACCTAATTGGAGTGCCCGTGTGAAAGGGGCCTCATCCTCTATTCTTGTGGAAAACAATTTTGGATACATTTTTAAAATGTATTTTTTTTTTCCTCCCCTGACTAAACTAGTGGTCGCTGGGAATGCCAGTGGTCACCTAGGAAATATAGAGAGGGTGACTATCTTTAGTGGGGACAGAGATTGCAGTAAAAAAAAGCTTATTGGTTCTAACCAACTCACAAATGCAAACTAAAAAACAAAGTTTTGGTTTTCACTTTGGATACACTTCAACTACCCACCTTTCTCAAGTGTATTTACTTTATTGTGCTCTATCCTTTATCATCTTCATCTATCAATGCTGTTTTGTATTAATCTTCTTTTTTTTTTTTTATTCTTTTTCTTTTTTTTTTTGGGTTGTAGCAAATGGGAACAGCTCAGTCTATGAATACTGGCTCTATACAAAACAACCCTCAAGCCTTCTTATCGAAACAGCCCAATGCTTTACCTGTGACACAGACTGTACCACAACAGGTAAATTTCAATTGAAGCTCGTAAATGCAATGCTGCATTGTATAACAATAGCTATTTACATCAGAGTTTTTCTATTGCAATCATCTCTACAGATGCCAGGTCAGCAAGTAGCACCAGGAATGCAATCTGTCAGTCAGGTTACTATGATGGATGAACAGCAGCGATCGCAGAACCTGGTGAGTTTTGTTTATTTCATCAGTTAGGCAGGTACCAGACAGATAAGAAACAGCTTCAGTCTGGTTCCATCCAGGCCATACCACCCTTGGATGGAGCAAGGCTGAAGCCATTTCTTATCTGTCTAAAACCTGGGCTTCCTTTGGTGTGCTGTGGTTTCAATCCATTTTTACCTTGTGAGTGTTTACAGAGCCGGGACAGGCTGATTCTAAGCTGGCACTATTCTTAGTCATCAAAATTTTTGATGGGGACCTGAAGCAGCACCCAAATTTTTACAGTTTGTCAGTATGTAGACACAGTATTGTGGGAAAAATTAGGGTGTTATATGTGATATGATGCTTTCTGTCACTGCCATTAACACCCAATTTTAGTTATTCTGAGCCCTTAAGTGACATATTGATTATTACCTGTTGATCTTGGCAGGAAATCTATTTTCTCTATCATACATCATGGGACACAGAGCAGCTCTATTATTCCTCATAGGGTTATGCGCCACATACAGGTGATTGGACACTGGCAAAAAGGAAGGAAGTCCTTTCCTATAAAACTCCTCCCATACAGGAAGTTCCTCAGGTTTTTTTGCCGTTGTCTGAAGATCATGGCCACGGATGTGCAGCTCCCTGTGCATTTTACCAGATTATTAACGGTTCCAGCAGGGAGCAGGAGATTTAAGCTATATGAATGGATCTGGGTAGCACCAAATGCTCGGAAGAATGGTACCCAGGCCCTGCATCTGTGGTAGAGGGTGAGATGTGGAGATTGCCTATAATGCAGCTGGTTAGCGCTGGACCCTTGGAATATAGAACTTTGCGCAGTAATAACGGTCAAGCAGTTTCTGGCACTATATATACAGGTTCAGGGCCATGGAACCCAGCAAGGGGGATCCAGTTTTTTAAGGTCCTGCGAGACATTGCCATTGTGATGGGTGAAGATTGGATCCCTAACTTTTGTAAGGCAAATCCTGAAGATAGGAATGGCAAGTGCCCTAGTAGCCTTCTAATAACTATTAACTATCACCTTTGGTAAGGGTAGTCCTAGCGGCCTGGGGTAGAGTATTCCTTCCTTTCTCCTCACTAGGAGATGTTGCTCAACTGGCAGCGGTCTGTTCCCTCTAGGTGTAAAATGTAGGTCTCTGCTGCTGTAGACTGTAGTGCTTTACTAGCCTCTGTGCTTTATTTGTTGTGTGCAGGATCAACATATAGGGGCGAAGCGAGGCATATAACTAGTGCCCACATTTTTTTTTTTTCAGGTCAACCAATGACCCCCGCCCGGCAGCTCGGGCCACATGTGCGCAAGCCATGCTGCTGGCATAGATGGCCAGCTGAGCGTGGTGCATGTGTAAAACAGAGGCAGCAACGCTATTGCAGCACAGGCAGGGGCATCACAGAAGGCACAGGGTGAGCCCCCGGCTTTAGAATCCATGTCATGATCATATAAGCACACCTGTCAGGGGAGGAGGGGGAATTATTGGCAGCTGTGTGGTCTCCTGCGGTAACCAGCATGCTGTTTTGACACAGTGTGACATACCATCTGGGAGGCATGTGATTGGTCCCAAATGTATTCTTCAGGGGAAGGGTACACCATTGGTACCTTCATCAGTACCGCCATCGGTACCATCTGGATCTGTCACAGCCCTTCTGGATCTGGCACAGGCTGCCACCAGTACCGCCATCAGTACCATCTGATCTGTCACAGCCCATTTGTCACACAGGCCCGCTATCGATACCACCATCAGTACCACCACACAGTCCCGCCATTAGTAACCTGTCAGTACTGTCACACAGGCTCATCAGTACTGTCACACAGGCCCGATATCAGTGACCTTTCAATACCACCACCAGTACCATCACACAGGCCTGTCAAAAGTACCGCCATCATGTCCTGGAGTGTACACACCTGAGAAGGCATATAACATCCTTACCATGTCGGATGATGAGAGCAGTGGGGAGCTCCCATCATCTGATTCTGGTTCAGGATATGAGCCAGTGGATGGTAGTGGATCAGAGTCCGAGTCAGCGAAGGAAACCATCCCTCCTAAAAGAATAAGGAGATCAGGACCAATTTCAGAAGACCTGCCTACCACCAGCAGCGTCAGACCCCAGGAAGAGGAGCCCACTACCAGTACTGGAATTACACATCCAGCCCAAAGAATTCAGGCCCAGTCCTACCTTCCCGATCCCTTGGCAAACCCCTTATGGTTGCCTGCCAGCTCAGGATCCACTATAATCCCCCCTTTAACCTCACAGCCAGGTGTGCAGCCCAACACTACCAATTTTTCACAATTGGATTATTTTTATTTGTTTTTCCCCGAAGATTTTTTACAGTACATGGACCAAACCAATCTCTATGCAGATCAATTTATTGCTGCCTACCCCGATTCATCTTATGCCCGCATGTTCCATTGGTGACGTCTCACACTAGACAAATTCAAATTGTTTTTGGGCCTTACGTTCAATATGGGGCTTGCAAAGAAGAAAGAACTCCATGCCTATTGGTCCACCAACCCCATCCACCACATGCCCATATATTCTGCTGTCATGTCCAGGACACGCTACGACATGATTATGCGTTTTCTATGCTTTAACGACAATTTGCAGTGCCCTCCCTGAGATCATCCCACGACAAGTTGTACAAAATTGGCCCCTAATAAATTCTTTTACCAAACAATTTTTGGAAGTGTTTATCCCAGACCAAAATATATGTGTGGACGAATCCCTTATCCACTTTACTGGCCGGCTGCATTTCAAACGATATAGCTTAAGTAAAAGAGCCAGGTACGGGTTAAAATTGAATAAATTGTGTGATCGAGCCACTGGATACATGTACACCTTTTGAATTTATGAAGGCAAAGACTCCCAGCTCCAGCCCCGTAATTGCCCAACATATATAGGAACCAGTGGTAAAATTGTCTAGGACTTTGCATACCCCTTGTTCAAAAAAGGATACCACTTATATGTAGACAATTACAACAGCACCTTCCCCCTTTCCATCACATGTATCATGAAAAAACCCTGGCCTGCAGTGCCTTCAGAAAAAACAGGCAGGGCTTTATCCAAAAGGCTACAAAACTGGGGGGCGTGGCCTACACATGGCACTGAGCGGATATGTCTGAGGAGAGCTCCGTCCAGCCATCGGCCTTAAACCCTCTAGCGATGCCGTCTAAAGCTTCCAGAGGCCCGGGAAAGGTTCAGCTGCATAACTATCCTCCGCAGGCTCTATTAAACGGTACCTGGCAGTAGAAAGATCCAGCCCCAACACATGGAGCGGACAGGCCAGAACCTCGATCTATTGCGTCTCCCTCCTCACACACGGCTTCTGTCCAGGATAGCTCTCCTGCCGCCTCCTGCTTTTTCAGCGCTCATGGAAGACCCTGGATCCCCTGCTGGCTCCAAAATGTCATCCCTGGTGAGTGGGCTCAAAAAGAACTTGCAGGTATGTTCCACAGTTTTGAGAAATCCATTAAAAATGAAATTACAGCAGTGAGTTCAGACATGTCGCACCTGATAGCCAGAATTGAAGACACAGAGCAGCGCCAGGACTCGCATGAGGCAGCCATAAAAAAATTACGGGAGACAGTCACTCAATTAGCATTTGCTCACTGCTCCTAGCGAGGAGCTAGGAGGACCTGGAAGCTAGGAGGACCTGGAATACAAGCCTCGAGGACCTGGAAAACCGCAATCGCAGAAATAATCTGCGTATTCAGGGTTTGCCAGAGGCAACCAGAGATAACGATATCAAACCCTCGATCTGGGGTATCCTGAATACAATTCCTGGCAACCCCGTCGCTGAGCTGCTGAGATTTGAACATGTACACCGTGCTTTGAGACTGCGCAACGTTACAACTGACCAACCCAGGAATGTTATCTGCTACCTTCATTATTTTGAAGACAAGAACGCCATTATGGTCAAACTGCAAAGCACACCAAACATTGACTTTGACAGAGCCGTTATTAACATTTTCCCTGACCTCTTCAAGGAAAACCTAGACTGCCACTGAGCTCTAAAACCTCTTCTAGACCAACTGAGAACGAATGGTGTCACCTACAGATGGGGTTTCCCCTCATGCTTGATTACCACCAAAAATGACCGCTCTTACACCCTTTGGTTTCCTGAGGCGCTTCCAAATTTTCTCTATGACCTCAATATGCCTCCACTGGAGCTCCTGGGTTGGCAAGATTCTGTACCAACGTTCTTGGTCCCCTTGGACCCCCAATGGCGGATGACCCCCTCAAAAAAGAGGCGCACATCGACACCGGGCCCCTCCCAGAAAAATGGGTGAGATGCACTCTGCATTCCTTTCGCACTCATGTATACCCACAATCATTCTGGCTGTTACATTGTTTATACGTTCTTGTGACATTTCTCCATCACAATTCTCCTCTTGAGATCAGATGCCTATTGAATATTTGTCACCACTCCAGGTTCTGCTCTGTTCCTCACTACACTGTTGAACTATTACTTACCATGGTTCGCTTCACCTGTATTATTATGTTCCGGTATTAGCATTGCTAGAGTTGAATTTCTGTTCATTAGCAACATATAGGCCGTATGCTGACGGGGCCCACTGCTCCCAGCCGATGCTCCTATCTATTTGTCTGTTCCTTGCCCCCCTCCTTTTGTGGTTGATGAGGGTGGGCAGCCCGTACATAATACTTGTCAGACTCTCCCTAGAGGTCTTGATGGCTGCTTGCTCTGCCTTTTCCTTCAGGGAACACAGCAGGTCTCTGCGTGCTTATCCTCTAACCCCCACTAGCTTTTCAGATTGTAAATGTCTACCCTATACATGTTTTCTCGCTATCTTATTCTTATCCTGGTTTACCCTTACTTCCCCTCCCCCCTCCTCTCTGGTATAAATGGCTGCATGAGCTGAAGGCTTATACACCGCTGATACAATGGCTACTCTAACGGTTGTCTCGTATAATGTAAGGGGTCTAAACGTGGCCGTGAAACGGCATCAAATACTGCGAGAACTGAAAAAATCTTCCGTAGGGGAAGTTTGCTAAGGGGGTTAATATTCTGGCAGGAGACATAAACATGCCACTGGATTCCACTATAAAAAATTCACAGGGTCGCTCTAGTTTCCCGTTTAACCACTTAAGCCCTGGACCATTTGGCTGGCCAAAGACCAGAGCACTTTTTGCGATTCGGCACTGTGTCGCTTTAACTGACAATTGCGCGGTCGTGCAAAGTGGCTCCCAAACAAAATTAACGTCCTTTTTTCCTCACAAATAGAGCTTTCTTTTGGTGTATTTAATCACCTCTGCGTTTTTTATTTTTTGCACTATAAACAAAAAAATAGCGACAATTTTGAAAAAAAACGCATTATTTTTTACTTTTTGTTATAATAAATATCCCCCAAAAATATATATAAAAAAATTTTTATTCCTCAGTTTAGGCCGATATGTATTCTTCTACATATTTTTGGTAAAAAAGATCGCAATAAGCGTTTGGTTTGCACAAAAGTTATAGCGTCTATAAAATGGGGGATAGATTTATGGCATTTTTATTAATATATTTTTTTTTTTTTTTTTACTAGTAATGGCAGTGATCAGCGATTTTTATCGTGACTGCAACATTATGGCGGACACATCGGACATTTTTGGCGCTATTTTGGGACCATTCACATTTATACAGTGATTAGTGCAATTAAAAATGCATTGATTACTGTGTAAATGTGACTGACAGTGAAGGGGTTAACCACGAGGTGGCGCTGTAGGGGTTAAGTGTGCCCTAGGGAGTGATTCTAACTGGGGGGGCATGGCTATGTGTGACACGACAGTGCCGCTGTAGGGGTTAAGTGTGTCCTGGGGAGTGATTCTAACTGTGGGGGGGGCGTAACTATGTGTGACACAACACTGATCACCGCTCCCGATTACAAGGAGCAGTGATCGGTGTCCTGTCACAAGGCAGAATGGGGAAATGCTTGTTTACATCAGCATTTCCCCGTTCTTCCTCTCCGTGAGACAATCGCGGGTATCCCCGTGGACATAGAGTCCGTGGGACCCGCGATCACACTCAAGGAGCTCGCACGTGATGGCACGGCGGCAAATTTAAAAGGATGTACCTTTACGCCCATTTGCCTGTCCATGCCATTGTGTCGACGTATATCTACATGCGTCGGTCGGCAAGCGGTTAAACGCCTGACTTTTTTTAAAAAAAAAGGCTCCTTGAGCTCCAGTTGATAGATGTGTGGCGTTTACTACACCCCAAAGTTAGACTATTCCCATTTTTCCAAAACACAATCCTACTCCAGAATAGACAATATTTTCATAGATCACTTTCACCCACCTCTTCTGCTTTCGGCCTCCAAATTCACAGCATCTATATCAGATCATGCACCTGTCTTTATGCGTCTGACCATGCCCACTTTACCACACCGCACCAACAATAACAATTGGAAACTCAATGACTAACTCCTCTCCAATCCCACTGAAGTCTCCATGTTATCTTCGTCAATATTTCAATATTTCTTGGAGAATGCATCTCCCGAAACTGCTTCGTTACTGTCGGAGGCTCAGAAAGCTACGATGAGGGGTAGATTCATTGAACTTGGTGCGAGTGAAAAAAAGAGAGCATGGCCACCAGCTTAAAATGGTTCTACAACAGGTTGCAGAATTAGACAAACAACATAAATTATCACTACATGCCTCACACCTCAAAGCGCTTACACTCAAAAGGGAAGAACTTAAAGCTCTCCTAGACTTAGAAACAAAAAGTCAATTCCATTTCATTTTGCAAAAAAATCTATGAATGGGGAAACAAACCCGGCAAACAACTGGCTAGATCCCTTTGAGCAAAGAAGACAATGTCTTTTTATCCCTAAAATCAAACTTCAAACTGGTGAAATGGCACACGCCATCCCTCAAATTACCAAGGCCTTCAGAGAATTCTATGCTGACCTGTACAACGTCAATGGTGGCCTAGCTTCCCTCTCTCAGGAAGAGAAACACACATGCATACTCTCCTATCTGAAGTCTTCTAAACTCCCCAAACTCTCACGAACGGCCCTTAGAAATATGGAAACTGACTTCTCCATTGAAGAATTTCAAAGCGCATTGAAATCTTTGCCCACAGGTAAAGTCCCAGGATCGGATGGCGTCACAGTCCTATATTACAAAATGTTTAGCGATATCTTACTCCCCCGTCTCACAGCTTATGCCAACTCAATTTTTGTAACCTCAGGTTTACGCCCGGAATCTCTCTCTGCCCATATAACAGTTATCCCTAAACCCGTCAAGGATCCTACCCTTTGTATTAGATACAGACCCATTTAATTATTAAATATAGACACTAAACTTTATGCCAAAGTCATGGCCAAATGACTACTCCCCTTACTTCCCTGATGGATCACAGCAGAGCAAACGGGCTTTATACCCAACAGAGAGGCCAGAGATAACTCCCTACGATCCATATCGCTGATCCACTATGTTCGTAGATACGCCCAGCCCACCCTTCTCCTTTCTACTGACGCTGAAAAAGCATTTGATAGGGTGGACTGGGATTATGTTAAGATGACCTTATGTTATTTTGGACTAGGGTCCAAGATGTATCACCGCACTTCCTCCTTTTACTCACACCCGTCTGCACAAATTTGTATTAATGGATCTCTGAGTGACCCCTTTACACTACACAATGGCACCAGACAGGTCTGCCCCCTTTCCCCTCTCATTTTTACCATCACTTTAGAACCTTTTCTGGCCACAATTAGACACAACAAAGCATCCAAGATATTCAGATAGGAAATAGAACCCATAAGTATGCTTATGCCGACAACATTTTATTCTTTATCCAACAGCCACGCATTTCGCTCCCAAATTTAATGTCAGCCTTCTCTACCTTCCAAACAATATCCAACTTCAAAATAAATTTATGTAAATCCGAGATCCTAAACATTATTATCCGTAGCTCAGAAGCTCACCAACTGAAACCTCTCTTTCCCTTCCGCTGGGTACTAAAGAGCATGAAATACCTGGGCATCTATCTCACCCCCAGTCTCTGTTCTCTTTTCAAACATAACTATATCCCCCTATTGAATAATATTAGAGCGGACCTCTGGAAATGGTCTTGCCTATCCCACTCCTGGTTAGGCAAAGTTTATATCATCAAAATGAACATTTTGCCCCGCATACTCTTTATTTTTCAAATGCTACCATTGGGTGTTCCTATAGGGTTCTTTTCCTTACTCCAGACCGTGAGTGTCCAGAGCTGTTCTTTATCACTCCAAGTGCTTCGGAGGGTTAACTCTACCAAACCTTAAAACGTATTATAATGCTGTAGAGTAGAGTACTAGTAATCACGTATAGCAGATTGGAAATATGCTGCCACCTCCAAGTTATGGGTTCAATTGGAATATGCTTTATGTGGTTCAAACTTATCCACTATCCCCTGGATACCCCGCTCCTCCAGAGCCCTCTCTCCAAATACCTCACCACCTCCTCCCTGGACGTGTGGGATGCGCTACACAAAAAATCTTCATAATGCGACTCCCCCTTGATGCCACTCCTACAACCACTTTTTACCCGGTTCCATGGATCGGGGATTTAAAACTTGGACACCAGGGGAACCTCTTTTGCTCCATCATATCCTCCGTTCAAGCACCCTCAAGCCACTGTCTGAGATTTTGGCCCCAAAACCCATCACATTTATGGACAAATGGAGATACAACCAGATACAACCCTGACCTTCCCCCAGCCACTACATGGTATACAGGATCTAAATGGAAATGAATCCCTGTTCAACCACAAGGACCCTCCACTACACTGCGTTTCGCAGTTTTACAAGGCCCTCATCGATCTACAAAGCTCTTCATACCCTGATTTTCTTACCAAATGGGAAACCGATCTGGAATCTCCTATTACAAACAAGCAAAGGGATAAAATATTACAACTGGCACATGTCTCCTCACTAGCTTCGAGAATGGCGGAAACCAACTACAAACTGCTTACCAGGTGGCACTACACCCCATCCAAACTGCACCGAATGTTCCCCTCCAGCTCCTCGTTATGTTGGAGGAACTGTGGGAACAAAGCTACTCACGCTCACATTTGGTGGACCTGCCCTCCTAATCCGCTCTTTTTGGACCGATATCCTCAAGCTGATACACCAGATAACAGACAGCTACCTTCCTTGTGACTCATGGACAATACTCTTCCATGCCACTCTTGAGACAATTGGCATGTATAAACGCTCCCTCATCCCTCACTTGCTAAACACAGCCAAGGCCCTCATACCTGCTCCCTGTAGCCATGAAGAATTGGCTACAAAAGGTAAATGAGGTTTGTCTCATGGAAGACCTTACCCACATTGCCAGAGGAAACACTAAACCCCATACCTTAATTTGGACCCCGTGGATCGAATTCACATCTACCTCTTGCTACAAAGATATCATATCAACAACCCTACAAGACGCTCACCCAAGTACGTCTGATCAACCATCTAAACCAACACAAAATCTGTGTATGTAGAACTTTGTACACCATTGTTGACTTTATTGGTGTGCTTGATCTCTGAAAGTTAACATGACTACCAGGAATCCACCCTCCCCCACCCCTCACCCCTACCCCTCACTCTTATCCTCCCACCGGGATGCATTTCATCTTTTTCATATGGCCATGTTCAATTTGTTTGTCTATCAAAAATCACCCAAAAATCAACCCATCACCAACCTCAAATATAGTGAAGACATTGTCACTGCCCTGATTTAGCAGCAAGGACCTGCCCCAGGAAGCATTCACTCTGATAGTGTGAGTCGACTTCACAAGCAACATTTTCCCTATAACATTCCCCCCACATAATCCGGAAGAAGACGCCAAAAGAGATGTCGTGTATGCAGCAGAGGAGGAGTTAGAAGAGAGACCAGCTATTATTGTCCCCAATGTCCTTCCCAACCTGGCCTGTGTATAGGAGTTTGCTTCAAAAATGATCACACATCCATCAGATATTAGATCCCCTTATTATTACCAGACTGCCATTTCTCTGTTTCAAATACCTGTGTGGATCATTTGTCTGCTACCATATTTCTACCTTCCATGTTAACTGACCCTGGCCTGTTTACCGACGATGTCTTTGCCTGCAGTTTTAACCACATTTCTGACTTCCACGTGCACCGACCTCGGCCTGGTAATCGACCATGTTTTTTCCTGCCACTTGGACTGATCTTTTGCCCTTCTACTTTAGTACACAGGTGTTTCACATATGTGAGGGTCTTCAGAATAGCGTTCTGAGTTGAGAAAATCCATTTTTTGTTTTCTGTGTTTCCAGAACAGGGTCTGGTTTCCCGGAGGCTTCAAAGAGATTTGGGTGGGAGAAGCCTCTACCCCTGTCCCCCTGGCCCTAAGCTTGATGGTCCCTCCTGTTGCCTGGACCAATTCTTTGTCTGTGCTGACCATATCACTGCCTGTAATGACCCAGGACTTTATGGACCATGTTTCTTCCTGCTGCCTGGACCAATACTTTGGCTGTGTTGACCATATCTCTGCCTGCTGCCTATAATGACTATGGACAGTATTTCTGCTTGGACATCTCTGCCTGCTACTTGGATCAATGCTTTGGCTGTGCTGACAGTATCTCTGCCTGTACGAGCTATGGACAGTATTCCTGCATGCTGCCTGTAGGAGTCAAAAACGCTTCAAATGCCAGATGGATTCTCACATCCGCGGCTTGATCCAGATGCTGTATAGTTAGAAATGCTGTGACCTGCATGGACCCTGGATGGACTTGTTTGTGGAACCCTCAATGCGGGATTGGTCATTAGAGACCATCAATGCCATAAATTGGGAAAAAGTAGATAGAAGGCTCCCATAGTGAAGTATGTCAAAAATTTATCAAAAGCCTCGTAAAAAACAAAGTAAAAACATCATTGAGATTTGTGCAGACAATCTTACACAAAAGAACGCCGCTGGTGCTCCAGCTGCGTAGCAAAGGCGGAAGTGACGTGCCACGCTCAGTATACCCTACCGGTTTCGTCAGTAACGCTCTGACGTCATCAGGGGTTGTAAGGGCGGACACGTCGCCTCCATCTAAATACAACCGGCGATTAAGGATATCCAATCCAGTGCTATCTTTGATAATCGGAGAAAGAAATATAATTGGGATTAGCTGGATGGATATAAACTTCAAAGAGCTGATATATTGTAATGTTATTGGTCAAATAAACTGAATTTATAATGAAAATTAATTTAGACTGCCATCATGTGGCTAAAAAGCCAAACTACAATTACATGAAAAATTAGTTATAAGACATCTGAACTGCCATCTTGTGGCTAAAAAGCCAAACTACAAAAAAGTTAGACAATTCCCAAACAGCTGGCCAGTCAGAGGAAACCGAACATCTCAAATAATGCTTCCTGGATATATACAGGCTCACCGAGGTGAAAGAGCCAATCTGTTAATAGAACAGCATATGTTTAATATAGAACCATAGCTCAATTCAGAGGAAAAGACGCGCAAAGACATAAGTGAGTATCAACATAAGGAGACTCACAGGTAACTCACCAAAGAAACACCAGAGAAATTATGACTGCATACCTCCTGTCGATAACAGGAGCTGTGTGAAAATACCAATAGCTCTGTTATATAGGGGCTCATCCCAATCAGCCGGCGTCTGATGTCACTGGCGGACTATGTGAATGCGGGAAGGACCTTTGTGCATACGTGAACGCCACAATGGAAAGCCCAAATAGGCCTAGTGACACCCATTGGCAAACCAAGCAAAAGTACCTAACAAAGGGACCCAAGGATAAGGGGCTCACTCCAGTGATGGTATAGCAAGAGATGGAAATGGGACTCAGGAATATGTCTCACTCTACCTTAAAAAGATAGAGGAGATACTCAAGACACAGAACATTATTGACAGATACTTAAAGGAAAGGTTTGAAGCTGATAGCTTTATTGACATCACAGAATTCTAACACCCCCCCGGTGGCGGGCCGGCAGATCCAAGATGGCGCCGGGACCTGCTCTCCCTCATCAACAGCATCTGTACTCAGCCACCCACTGCCATCTGAGGGTGAGTCGCCTGATACAGGCCATCCATTGCCATCCTCAGCATTTAGCAGCCCTGTTAAACAAAAATGGAGGCTGGGGGAGGAGGGAGGTGTGCAGGATGACACAGGAACGAAGGGGGAAGAAATGGAGGAAGCAGCCTCATACAGCCAGCATTTAGATGCATTCCCCACCACAGGGCAACCCATTATAGACACTACCATGAGGAAGATGCTGCAAACCTTAAGGGGGGCCCTCCAGCAAGACGGGGCAGCTTTTATGAAATCCATAAACAAAGAGATGACAGTAGTCAGCAACAGGGTGGAATATGTGGAAAGGAAAATGGAGGAATTTACTCTGGCACACAATGAGCTAGTGGATGTCCACTTTGATATAGAAGCCAAGATCAAAACCATGCGCCTCAAAATGGCAGATATCGAGGACAAGGTCACGCAGGAATAACATCAAATTCGGGGATCCCCGAATCCATTAAACCGGCTGACTTGCACTCCTACCTACAGAAGCTTATGACCACTGCTCTGTCATCTCTGGGGCCTGCTGACGTTATCATAGGCAGAGCCCATATACTGCCTAAACTGTCACACCTACCTGAAAAACCCCCCACGTAATAGCCAGAATCCATTTCTTCCATGTAAAGGGCCAGCTGATGTGTTACTCAATACAACACCCTGCACTCCCAGACCCCTTTGCAGGAATCGCATTATACGCCGACTTGTCGCAAGCTACCATGATGGCGAGGCAAAATTTGGTGCCCATTACAAAAATCCTGCAAAACCATGAAATCTTATACAAGTAGGGTTTCCCGGCCAAACTACTGGTAGACATGCACAACGAGTCGCACTCCATCACCTCGCTGGAAAGAGACATGGAACTCGTCAAGAAATGGCGCCTACTCCCTATGAAGGGCAACCCTGCAGAACCTGAACCCTTCCTAGAACAGCGTCAAAACCACCGCCAAAACAGGAGAGGGTAGATAAAGCTCCACCGCAAGAGCTGCACAGACATCCTACATAAGGCATATAGGGAATCACTGACATCTCACCACCTCTGCCGTCTCCATTAGATCATCCAGAATTCACTCCCAGTTCCTCTATATTAAATGCAGGTAGACGCTGAAACGGTATTGTACCGTGTACCAATGTATATTAGTAGCGGTTTCTCCACAGCCAGGGAAAACTCCAGAGGTCATTTCTCCTCCGCCAGAGCTGAATGACCTGCGAGCTACGACTGTCCGCTCGTCACAGACGTGCTGACGCTGCGTTTCATTAGCCTATCGTTGCTAACGTCTTCAGAGCAAGGAGGGGTCAGTGAACTTGTCTTAAATATTAGCCAGGCCTTGTAATACCTTTCATTGACCACTAGATGTCATCTAACCCTACTCCTTAACCACTTCCCGCCCGGCCTATAGCAGAATGACGGCTGGGCGGTGGTTCAGTTATCCTGACTGGCGGGATATGACATCCAGCAGGATAACAGCCGCCGCGTGCACGTGGGGGCGTGCATCGCTGCGATCGTTAGTGTGGTGTGTCAGTCTGACACACCGCTACACCGATCTCAGTAAAGAGCCTCTGGCAGAAGCTCTTTACCACGTGATCAGCCGTGTCCAATCACGGCTGATCACGATGTAAACAGGAAGAGCCGTTTATCGGCTTTTCCTCACTCGCGTCTGACAGACGCGAGTAGAGAAGAGACGATCGGCGGCTCTCCTGACA
Organism: Lithobates clamitans; assembly: GCA_037952925.1. Lineage (NCBI taxonomy): Eukaryota > Metazoa > Chordata > Amphibia > Anura > Ranidae > Lithobates > Lithobates clamitans. The sequence continues at coordinate 1,697,209 of JBBGZY010000563.1, forward strand.
GGGGGGTCTGCGCTGATTGTTTATCAGCGCAGCCCCCCCGAATGCCCATACTGGACCACCAGGGACTCCACCAGGACCACCAGGGATGCCACCCTAGACCTCCAGGGATGCCAGTAAGTGCCCAAATAATGCCGATCAGTGCCCACACATCTTGTCAGTCAGTGCCTGCCAAATGTCTCCTCATCAGTGATGCCCAGCAATGCCACCCATCAGTGTCCATCAGTGCCACCTATCAGTTGCCCACCTATCAGTGCCACCCATAAGTACCCATCAATGATGCCTATCAATGCCCATCAGTGCTGCATACCAGTGCCATCTTATCAGTGCCTATTAGTGCAGCCTCATCAGTGCCCGTCAGTGAAGGAGAAAACTTATTTATTTACAAAATTGTATACCAGAAACAGAGAAACTATTTTTTTTTTTTTTCAAAATTATCGGTCATTTTTTTAATTTGTTTTGCAAAACATAAAAATGCCAGCAGTGATCAAATACCACCAAAAGAAATCTCTATTTGTGGGAACAAAATGCGAAAAATTTGTTTGGGTACAGTGTAGCATGACCGCGCAATTGTCATTCAAAGTGCGACAGCGCTGAAAGCTAAAAATTGGCTTGGGCAGGAAGGGACAAAAGTGCCTGGTATTGAAGTGGTTAAAAAACATTCAGCACATTTAAAACAGGTTCTATTGAGTGCAATTGGCCTTCTCCATCCATACCACAGGAGTGTGACAAACTCCCCATTTATCTCGTATATGTTGGGTAAGTTCCCTATTGCCATTGCACCTCTATCTCTCTGTAAGAACCATCAAGCCTGAGATTATTTAAATAGGATGCTTTTTATTTGGCTCTGGATTTTGGTTGTCCAGCGTTTTCATATTAATAAAGTACTCTGATGCTCTTTTTTTGTATATTGTTTATTAGTTGTCTTATATTTATATGTCTTGTTTGTACATTTTCTCTTTTGTAGTTTAATATTTGCCTTGCCGCTCCTGAAGAAGCATATAGTGAAACAGGCACTTTATAGCTACATTTAGTCCTATACATATAATTATTATTTTATTGATTGTTTATGTATATTTCTATACCCAGTGAGTAAACTTGTTTACTCTTTTTTTATACCTTTTGATATTAAATAAAAATTATTTTTATTGAAAACATTTTTCCTAGCTGGAACATGCAGAAGTTTAGAAATCCTTTTGTAACCAATGCCATCAATATATTTTGCAAAAATAAGGTTGTTTATGTCTTAAGAGAGCTCTTTGCTTTCACCCATCATGAGATGTTTCTTGTGTGACACCTTGGTAATGACACCTTTTTATAGGCCATAAGTTGATGGTGAACCAGCTGATATTAATTTGCACTGACCTGGGGCAGGATTGCTTTCAAATTACTGATAGATTTCACCTGGTGTCTTGGCTTTTCATGCTTTATTGCCACCTCCCTTTTCTTCATGTGTTTAATACTTTTTCTCTGTGTCCTTCCGTTTTATTACACATAACTTAATTTCTGAACTTACTTGTTTTTGGTTTCTTTGTATGTATGGATTGCATGGGTGGTAACTGACATATGGTGAAAATGTCATGTCAATAGCACCTTTAGAAATATATTTACCTCGAAAAATGGTGACGCATTTAATACTTACTTTACCCGCTGTGTGTGCGTATGTATGTATGTATGTATGTATGTATATATACAGTGGGGACGGAAAGTATTCAGACCCCCTTAAATTTTTCACTCGTTATATTGCAACCATTTGCTAAAATCATTTAAGTTCATCTTTTTTCCTCAATGTACACACAGCACCCCATATTGACAGAAAAACACAGAATTGTTGACATTTTTGTAGATTTATTAAAAAAGAAAAACTGAAATATCACATGGTCCTAAGTATTTAGACCCTTTGCTTAGTATTTAAAAGCACCCTTTTGATCTAATACAGTCTAATCTAATGAGTCTTTTTGGGAAAGATGCAACAAGTGTTTCACACCTGAATTTGGGGATCCTCTGCCATTCCTCCTTGCAGATCCTCTCCAGTTCTGTTAGGTTGGATGGTAAACGTTGGTGGACAGCCATTTTTAGGTCTTTCCAGAGATGCTCAATTGGGTTTAAGTCAGGGCTCTGGCTGGGCCATTCAAGACAGGCATGGAGTTGTTGTGAAGCCACTACTTCGTTATTTTAGCTGTGTGCTTAGGGTCATTGTCTTGTTGGAAGGTAAACCTTCGGCCCAGTCTGAGGTCCTGAGCACTCTGGAGAAGGTTTTAGTCCTGGATATCCCTGTACTTGGCCGCATTCATCTTTCCCTTGATTGCAACCAGTCGTCCTGTCCCTGCAGCTGAAAAACACCCCCACAGCATGATGCTGCCACCACCATGCTTCACAGTTGGGACTGTATTGAACAGGTGATGAGCAGTGCCTGGTTTTCTCCACACATACACATAGAATTAAGGCCAAAAAGTTCTATCTTGGCCTCATCAGACCAGAGAATCTTATTTCTCACCATCTTGGAGTCCTTCAGGTGTTTTTTTTAGCAAACTCCATGCAGGATTTCATGTGTCTTGCACTGAGGAGAGGCTTCCGTCGGGCCACTCTGCCATAAAGCCCCGACTGGTGGTGGGCTGCAGTGATGGTTGACTTTCTACAACTTTCTCCTATCTCCCGAATGCATCTCTGGAGCTCAGCCACAGTGATCTTTGGGTTCTTCTTTTCCTCTCACACCAAGGCTCTTCTCCCCCGATAGCTCAGTTTGGCCGGACAGCCAGCTTCTTTGAAGGGTTCTGGTCGTCCCAAATGTCTTCCATTTAATGATTATGGAGGCCACTGTGCTCTTGGGAACCTTAAGTGCAGCAGAAATGTTTTTGTAACCTTGGCCAGATCTGTGCCTTGCTACAATTCTGTCTCTGAGCTCTTCAGGCAGTTCCTTTGACCTCATGATTCTCATTTGCTCTGACATGCACTGTGAGCTGTAAGGTCTTATATAGACAGGTGTGTGGCTTTCCTAATCAAGTCCAATCAGTAAATTCAAACACAGCTGTACTCAAATGAAGGTGTAGAACCATCTCAAGGATGATCAGAAGAAATGGACAGCACCTGAGTTAAATATGATTGTCACAGCAAAGGGTCTGAATACTTAGGACCATGTGATATTTCAGTTTTTCTTTTTTAATAAATCTGCAAAAATGTCAACAATTCTACTTTCTGTCCCCACTGTGTGTATGTGTGTGTGTGTGTATATATGTATATATGTGTGTATATATATATATATATATGTGTGTGTGTATGTATATATATATATATATATATATATATATATATATATATATATATATATATATATATATATATATATATATATATATATTGTGTGTGTATATGTTTACAGTGCCTTGAAAAAGTATAACTACCCTTTGAAATTTCCACATTTTGTCATGTTACAACCAAAAACGTAAATATATTTTATTGGGATTTTTTGTGACAAACACAAAGTGGCACATAATTGTGAGGTGGAAGGAAAATGATAAATGGTTTTCAAATTTTTTTACAAAAAAAAAGTGAAAAGTGTGGGGTGCATTTTTATTCAGTCAATACTTTGTAGAACCACCTTTCACTGCAATTACAGCTGCAAGTCTTTTTGGGGATGTCTCTACCAGCTTTGCACATCTAGAGAGTAACATTTTTGCCCAGTCTTCTTTGCAAAATAGCTCAAGCTCTGTTAGATTATATGGAACAGCAATTTTCAAGTCTTGCCACAGATCCTCAATTGGAGTTAGGTCTTGACTTTCGACTGGACCATTCTAACACATGAATATGCTTTGATCTAAACCAGGGGTCTCCATACTTTCTACACAAAGGGTCAGTTTACTGTCCTTTAGATTTTTGAGGGGCCGGACTGTGGCCAGTGGGAGTAGAAAAGGTCCCAATGTCAGTGGGGGAAAAAAAAATACTCCATTGTTTGTTTCAGTGGGAGCAATTGTGCCCCATCATTGATGTCAGTGGGCCCCATCATTGATGTCAGTGGGCCCCATCATTGGCGCCATTGGGAGAAATTGTGCCTCTTTTCTGGTGCAAGTGGGGGAAATTATGCCCCACTGTTGGTATCAGTGGATGAAATAGTGCCCGAGGGCCAGATAAAAGCAAGCAAAGGGCTGAATCTGGCCCCTGGGGCACAGTTTGGAGACTACTGACGAAACCATTTCATTGTAGCTCTGGCTGTATGTTTAGATTTGTCCTGGAAGGTGAACCTCCGCCCCAGTCTCAAATCTTTTGCGGACTTTTAACAGGTTTTCTTCTAAGATTGCCCTGTATTTGGCTCCATCCATCTTCCAATCGACTCTGACCAGCTTCCCTGTCTCTGCTGAAGAAAAGCATCCCAACAACTTGATGCTGCCACTACCATGTTTCATGGTGGGGATGGTGTGTTCAGGGTGATGTGCAGTGTTAGTTTTGCTTTTAGGCCAAAAAGTTCAATTTTGGTCTCATCTGACCAGAGCACCTTCTTCCACACGTTTGTGTCCCCCACATGGCTTCTCGCAAACTGCAAAAGGGACTTCTTATTGCTTTCTTTCAACAATGGCTTTCTTCTTGCCACTCTTCCATAAAGGCCAGATTTGTGGACTGCACAACTAATAGTTGTCCCGTAGACAGATTCTCCCACCTGAGCTGTGGATCTCTGCCACTCCTCCAGAGTTACCATGGGTCTCTTGGTTTCTTCTCTGATTAATGCTCTCCTTGCCCAGCCTGTCAGTTTAGGTGGACGGCCATGTCTTGGTAGGTTTGCAATTGTGCCATACAGTTTCCATTTTTCCCCCTTCTCCCCCCCCCCTTTTCCCTCTGTCCCCAGCCTGTCCCCCTCCCCTCTGCCCCTTCCCCCACTTTCCATTCCATTCTTTCATTTTTCCTTGCTCCACAATAAAGAATCCTTTACTGAAGCCTTCCACTCACTTCACTGCCAAAGTCTAAGCGTAACTGCAGACATTATTGTCTCTATAAATGTTCACACAACTACTGCTATTGGGAGTGTCTATGCCTATGTATACTTTGGACAACTTAATGGTTATTTTATGTTATGACCGCAAGATGGCGGAAAAGTTTTTTAGGTGCGAGTGATTTATTTGATTGGAGGGTTAATCCCTAAATAAAGACAGCATTCATCAAAGCACAGTGTCCAGATGAAGTGCTCAGTTTAGAGCACGAAACGCGTCGACCTTAGATGCCATAGACACTGGGGGTCCCCCCAAATCCCCCCTCCCCCTTCTCCCATTCATCCCTGAGCGAGCTGCCACCATTCACAGTATGATCCCCCACTGCTTGGACATCCCAGTCAGCTACAACCCGATGGATGTTTGAACCAGAGCCCTCTAGCGGCCAATTCTCTATAGGATTCTCCAGCACACCGCGCTACGCAGCATCATCATTCACAGCAATTTCCAGCAATCGGAAACACAGCGTGCTCCTGAACGCAAGCATGTCCTGCACTCTCAAAACATCGCATCCGGATGTTCCAGCACGTACAGCCAATCCCTGCTGTCGGAGCACAAGCAGGCACTTGGATGTAAGCCTGCACTGTGGCTACAAACGCATGCACGGAGGGAACCGATCGGTGACAACGTTCTACTACAGGAGGGGTAAGAATACTTTATGGACTGCTATTTCACTACAAGGTGCACACATACCTTACCCCTCACGTCTGGTCCCGCCGGTTTAACCATACTGTTTCGTGTGAATGCTCTCCAGCAGTGACTATTCGGTTACCCTGGGTAATCTTTAACCCATTCAGGACTTCATACTATACATCTGGTCACATGGACATTTAGAGTGATTACTCCCTTTCAACAGACCAAATACACAGACTGTATATGAATGGTGGGAACAACGGTCTTGATATTCAGAGTATCACAGGTTACAATTAATACAGTTTACTCTTTACATGAACAGACCATCATGCTTACATGTACCTACTCAGCTGTGACTAGGGTATACCTACATCACTGTCTGACCAAGAGTCCTGGTCGACATACTTCTATCTGGTGAAAACTTTTGATTCTGGCTATACACTGTGTATTTTACCAGCTGAAATACTGGGCATCCTTGCCTCAATCTTCAATTTCAGTCCACGCTTTTTTAGCAATTAGCCACTGACTGAACACACTTCGTGATACACTGTGGGGATTCATATACATGCAAGCCCAGGTTAGGGCACACCAAATATTGGGAATCTTCCCTTCCTCCACTTGAAGTGTTTCTAGCGGACATTACTTACGCTGTTCAGTCCTTATTCCCATATTTTCACCAGCAGTCACTGTTCAGGTCCTTGTGCATGTGTATGGGGTTCGGGTGGAGGGAGTGGGGTTGGTTTTACCCATTAGTGTCCATTTTTATTCATGTTGGTTAACCTTTTATTTCTCATAGTCCTTTGATATTGTGAAGGAACGGATCCCACCTGTGTGGACCTTCCACATATGTGGGATCCCTCTATTTATACATTTTTTGTCATTTGTGTAATTTTTCAATAAAGCTTGGTGTATTTTTTGATCCTATAACGTGGCAGCTTCTCCCTCTGTTGGCTTTCCTGGGGCCACCTGGTCCCTCTGTTGTTCTCTCTAACCCTGCTTTAAACTTCTCCACAACTTTATCCCTTACCTGTCTGGTGTGTTCCTTGGCCTTCAGGATGCTGTTTGTTCACTAACGTTCTCTGACAAACCTCTGAGGGCTTCACAGAACAGCTGTATTTATACTGAGATTAAATTAAACACAGGTGGATTCTAACTCTATTTACTAATTAGGTGACTTCTGAATATTTTTTACATATTTATTTGTAAAAAGTGTTGAAAAACATTGATCATTTTTCTTTCACTTCACAGTTATGTGTCACTTTGTGTCGGTCTATCACATAAAATCACATTAAAATACATTTACTTTTCTGGTTGTAACATGACAAAACATGGAAAATTTCAAGGGGTATGAATACTTTTCAAGGCACTGTCAGTTTTGTGTGTGTGTACATGTATGTGTGTGTGTATAGATAGATGGATCTATCTATCTGTCTGTCTGTCTGTCTGTCTGTCTGTCTGTCTGTCAGTCATATATATATGTGTGTGTGTGTGTGTGTGTGTGTGTGTGTGTGTGTGTGTGTGTGTGTATAACCTTTGGAGGGATTTTCAACTCCCTCCAAAGGTTTTCTATGGGGTTGAGATCTGAAGACTGGCTAGGCCAATCCAGGACCTTGAAATGCTGCTTACGAAGCCACTCCTTTGTTGCCGGGCGGTGTGTTTGGGATCATTGTCATGCTGAAAGACCCAGCCACGTTTCATCTTCAATGCCCTTGCTGATGGGAGGAGGTTTGCACTAAAAATCTCACAATACATGGCCCGATTCATTCTTTTGTGTACATGGATCAGTTGTCCTGTTCCCTTTGCAGAGAAACAGCCCCAAAGCATGATGTTGCCACCCCCATGCTTCACAGTAGGTATGGTGATCTTTGGTTGCAACTCAGCATTCTCTCTCCTCCGAACACGACGAGTTGTGTTTCTACCAAACAGTTCTACTTTGGTTTCATCTGACCATATGACATTCTCCCAATCCTTTTCTGGATCATCCAAATGCTCTCTAGCAAACCTCAGACGGGCCCGGATATGTACTGGCTTAAGCAGGGGGACACGTCTCGTACTGCAGGATCTGAGTCCCTGGCGGCGTAGTGTGTTACTGATGGTAGCCTTTGTTACGTTGGTCCCAGCTCTCTGCAGGTCATTCACTAGGTCCCCCCGTGTGGTTCTGGGATTTTTGCTCACCGTTCTTGTGATCATTTTGACCCCACGGGGTGAGATCTTGCGTGGAGCCCAAGATCAAGGGAGATTATCAGTGTTCTTGTATGTCTTCCATTTTCTAATAATTGCTCCCACAGTTGATTTCTTCACACCAAGCTGCTTGCCTATTGCAGATTCAGTCTTCCCAGCCTGGTGCAGGTCTACAATTTTGTTTCTGGTGTTCTTCGACAGCTCTTTGGTCTTCATCATAGTGAAGTTTGGAGTGTGACTGTTTGAGGTTGTGGACAGGTGTTTTTTATACTGATAACAAGTTCAAACAGGTGCCATTAATACAGGTAATGAGTGGAGGACAGAGGAGCCTCTTAACCACTTCAGCCCCAGAAGGATTTACCCCCTTCCTGACCAGAGCACTTTATACAATTTGGCACTGCGTCGCTTTAACTGCTAATTGTGCGGTCATGCAATGCTGTACCCAAACGAAAATTGTGTTCTTTTATTCCCACAAATAGAGCTTTCTTTTGATGGTATTTGATCACCTCTGCGGTTTTTATTCTTTGCGCTATAAATGGAAAAAGACCGAAAATTTTGAAAAAAAAAATGATATTTTTTATTTTTTGTTATTAAAAAAATCCAATAAACTCAATTTTAGTCATACATTTAGGCCAAAATGTATTCGGCCACATGTCTTTGGTAAAAAAAATGTCAATAAGCGTATATTTATTGGTTTGCACAAAAGTTATAGCGTCTACAAGCTAGGGTACATTTTCTGGAATTTACACAGCTTTTAGTTTTATGACTGCCTATGTCATATTGAGGTGCTAAAATTGCAGGGCAGTACAAACCCCCCCCCCCATGACCCCATTTTGGAAAGTAGACACCCCAAGGAAATTGCTGAAAGGCATGTTGAGCCTATTGAATATTCATTTTTGTGATTGAATAATGACAAAAAAAAATTACAAAATGTTTTTGTCTTTTTGGGAGCCTAGCTGCGTACGGAGCCCTGAAAACCAATCACCGCCTTCAGGATTTCTAGGGGCATAAATTTTTGATTTCACTCCTCACTACCTATCAGTTTTGAAGGCCATAAAATGCCCAGATGGCACAACCCCCCCACCCCAATGCCCCTATTTTGGAAAGTAGACACCCCAAGCTATTTGCTGAGAGGCATGTTGAGTCCATGGAATATTTTATATTTTGACACAAGTTGCGGGAAAACCTGCCTGGGGCTGGTGCTTGCCAGTTCACCAAAATGCTACCAGTGTAGTGTTTAGTGTTTTGTAAGTGACAGTGATCGATCGATACTGCACTTGAGTGGGCTGGGCTGGGCTGGGTTGGGCTGGGCCGAGCGGAGGGGCAAAATGCAGGTGCTAGCAGGTATCTGGGCTGATCCCGCTAACACTGCGTTTTTGGGAACCCTAAACTGCTGGGGACGCTAGTATAGATCTGATCGGATCAGATATTGATCCGTTCAGATACTATACCACTAAGGGAGGCGTATGCTGCGTGCGTGGGTGTTAGCGGTACGGCGCTAATCTGACGCTGCCTGAATGAATGAAGGATTTGTAGAGCGCTGGAAATGCGAACTGAATCGCCTCAAGGTGCTAGAATGCGTTCTCTGTTAACAGCTCTTAGAAAAGGAAGGTCTTTAGTTTTTTCCTGAAGGCCTGATGGTTTTCTTCCATGCGTATGTGGGTCGGAAGAGCGTTCCATAGTCGGGGTCCTTGGACTGCGAATCTTCGTTCTCCCTTTGCTTTGTAGCGATATTTAGGCATGATGAGGAGATTTTGGTTAGCTGATCGAAGGCTGCGATTGGGTGTATAGTGTTTTATTTTCTCCTGAAGGTATAGCGGAGCGTTTCCTTGTATGCATTTGTGGGTGAGGCAGAGGGTCTTGAATTTGATCCGATTCTTTACGGTTAGCCAGTGTAGGGACTTTAGGGATGGTGAAATAGATTCCCAGGGTTTTTTTTCCTGTTAACAGTCTTGCCGCTGTGTTTTGAATGAGTTGTAAGCGCGCAAGCTGATATTGGGGTAGTCCTAAGTAGAGCGAATTTGCGTAATCGAGTCGGGAATTGATGATTGTTCCCACAACTGCTGCTTTATCTTCTTCTGGGATGAAGGGGATGAGTCTGCGTAGGAGGCAGAGGAGATGGTGGGAACCGCTCGCCACTGATCCTATTTGTGCATCCATTGTCATTCCTGAGTCAAAGATGACTCCGAGACTCTTGGCTTTGATGCTTGGAGCGATGGTCTGTCCTAAGATGGTGGGAGGTGTCCATGGGGTCTTAATTTTGGAATTTTTGTTGGCATGTAGAAGAAGAAGTTCTGTTTTTGCGCCGTTAAGTTTGAGGGAGCTGATGGTCATCCAGTCATCTATTAACGTGAGACATTCTTCTAATTGTTGATGATGGTTTTTTTGTCCGGTGATGCGAAAGTAGAGTTGGGTGTCGTCAGCGTATGAGTGGAAGCAGAGATCGGTTTTCCTGATGATATTTAGAAGTGGGCGGATGTATATGTTGAATAGTACTGGTGACAGGGGCGAGCCCTGAGGAACTCCGCAGGAGATTGCCCGGGTTTCCGAGGTGAATGTTCCTAGCTTCACAATCTGAGAGCGATTCTCTAGGAAGGATGCAAACCATTTTAGAGCCGGACCCGTGGCTCCTGCCACTTCTGAGAGGCGGACAAGTAAAGTATTGTGGTTCACTATTGTGTATCAAATGCTGCGCTGAGGTCCAAGAGTACCAGGAGACTGGATTCTCCATCATCTGCTGCTTCAAGGGCGTCGTCCCATATTTTGAGGAGTGCTGTTTCTGTGCCATGGCCCGGGCGGAAGCCTGATTGCAGTGGGTCCAGGAGTTGGTGTGTGTCCCGGTGGCGTTGTAGCTGCAGTACTACTGCTTTCTCCATAATCTTGGAGATGGTGTTGAGGCTTATTATTGGTCTGTGGCAGTTTGGGTCCTTAGGGTCAAGATTGGGTTTCTTCAGCAGAGGTTTGACGATGCCTTGCTTGAGGGAGGTTGGTACAGTCCCTTCTTTGAAAGATTGATTTATGAGGTGTGTAAGAGTAGGGGCCAAGATGTCGGAACATTCTTTAAGGAGTTTTGTGGGAATGATGTCGTTTGGGGATGTGCTGTCGCGAAGGCTTCTGATGATGTTTATAGTCGTGTCAGCGGTGATAGGAGAGAAAGAAAAATTCGGTGGTTGTGTAACGTTCGTGTTAATATTCTCTTTTTGCTTTGGTTGAGTGAGGTTGGTTGTTCTTTTCTGATGAATTGACTTCCGGATGTTGTCGATTTTGTCGATGAAGTAATCTGATAATTCATTGCAGAATTCTTGAGTATTGTTACCGGGTGGCTCTAATCAAGTCGAGTTCATTGATTGAGTGACCTGGGGCAACGCATATCGCCGCCGGGCGATCAGGGGGCTAAACCTTTATTAGGTAATAAACGGCGGGTGCCCTGACACTATAAAAAATAAACGAACTAACCAGTGTCACCCGTAGCGGTTATACGGTGATCAGTGGTGAAAGGTTTAACTAGGGGGCAATCAAGGGGTTAAAACATTTATTAGGTAGTATAAGGGGGTCCCTGACACTATAAAATGCTGACGGCGAACCTAAATATTTACCTCCCTAACTAGCGTCACCAGTGACACTAATACAGCGATCAGAAAAACGATCGCTTGGCGACGGGGGGTGATTAAGGGGTTAAAACTTTATTAGGGGGGGTTAGGGGGGTACCCTAGACCTAAAGGGGGCTAACACTACACAGTAATCAGAAAAGAAAAAAAAAACTGCTTGGTGTCAGTGTGACGGGGGGGGGGGGGGTGATCGGGGGGTTAAGGGAGGTGTGTTGTGTGCCTGGCATGTTCTACTGTGATGTGTTGTGTTGGTGCACTCACATTGCAATCTTCTCTCCTCGGCGCCGGAACGGAAAATACAGAGCCGAGGAGAGATGACATCATTTCCTCTGCCCCTGTGTACTATATTGGCTCCCATTGGCTGGGAGCGATCGCGAGGGGGGGGCCACGAATGGATGGCCTCCCCCTCACCTCCGATCGCCGGGAGAGATATGCCGACCGCCTCGGCACCGGGGGGGGGGGGGGGGTCCAATCGGGGGGAGGCAGATCACGTACAGGTACGTGATCCTGCCTGCCCGTGCCATTCTGCCGATGTACATCGTCGCGAGGCAGTCGGCAAGTGGTTAAAGGAGGAGATACAGGTCTGTGAGAGCCAGAAATCTTGCTTGTTTGTAGGTGACCAAATACTTATTTTCTCATCTTTTTAAGTGGGAGAACTTGCACAATTGGTGGCTGACTAAATACTTTTTTACCCAACTGTATGTGTGTATATGTATGCCTCATGAGGTTTTGAAGAAGGGCGTTATCTGTACTAGCCCAAAACTGTCACCATGACTGCCTTATACTTTTAATGTAATTTAAACTTCTTCATTAAAACTTTTTTGTGCAGAAATCCCACCTTGTTTATTTTATAATATGAGCCCTTGGGAAGGCTTGTTTGCTATTGCACATACTGCTGTGCCCGACGTGCACCTCACCCTCTGAATTTCTCTCTCTCTCTCTCTCTCTCTCTCTCTCTCTGTGTGTGTATATATACACACAACACAGTGCATCCGGAAAGTATTCACAGCACTTCACTTTTTACACATTTTGTTATGTTACAGTCTTATTCCAAAATTAAACCATTTGAGTGTATTAGAAGGCCTACTTACACCAACTCAGCGCTATGTTACTCATAAAGTAAAAAAGGCGATAAAATTAGCCGCTAAAAAAAAATATTGAAAATTCATAAACAAATAGTATCGAGTCCAGAAGCACCAATTAGTGCACCATCCAATACTATAGCAGCGCTCCTGTCAGTCCTTATCCTGACCAGCATCCATATGTTTAATCACATGAGAAACAAATGGGTGACAGTTGGTGAGTATAAAGTCCAAAAAGCAGATGGTGGTCCTAGTGGTTAATGAATAAGCATGCACCATACACCAAGATCCACACCGTGTGCTTCACACTCCCCTAGGGGTTCAAACTCACCAGTAATATCTATATCACAAGCCTTGATATAATCAAGGCTAGAGCTGCATGTCACGCCATAGATGGTTCAGGTCGGTTGCTCGGTGCTCCCATGTGGTGTCCGCTCTCCTCTCACTCACTTTCTACCATAATAAAATGGGGGAGAGAGAGAGAGAGAGTGTGAGGAAAGCGGACACACACACACACACACACACACAGTTCCTTGAAATTTTCCACATTTTGTCATGTTACAACCAAAAACGTAAATGTATTTTATTGGGATTTTATGTAATAGACCAACACAAAGTGGCACATAATTGTGAAGTGAAAGGAAAATGATAAATGGTTTTCAACATTTTTTACAAATAAATATGTAAAAAATATTCAGAAGTCACCTAATTAGTGAAAAGAGTTCACCTGTGTTTAATTTAATCTCAGTATAAATACAGCTGTTCTGTGAAGCCCTCAGAGGTTTGTCAGAACTTTAGTGAACAAACAGCATCATGAAGGTCAAGGAACACACCAGACAGGTAAGGGATACAATTGTGCAGAAGTTTAAAGCAGGGTTAGGTTATAAAAAAATATCCCAAGCTTTGAACAGCTTTGAGCTTGTTTCCCTCCCCGTCTTTCAGGACAGCCACATTGAGAGACCTTGGTTCCTCCTCTTCCTTGGAAACACTGCGCCAGCCCCCATAAATTTACACCTTCCCCTGCCAGCCTCAGTTATTTGTGTTTCCCCCGGGGAGACACTGCGTTAGGAACCAGGCCTAAGCAGTCAGGGAGACTGGGGGCTGTATTAATAAAAGTCCCTAACTAGGAGACAGGGGTTCTCTAGGGCAGCGGCAGGGTACTTACCGGCTGCATCTCGCCCGCCCCCCCACTTTGCCGAGCGCTGGTGGAAGTCTGGGGGGGCCCTCTTTCACAGCCACAGGGCTGTTTGCAGGAGGCATCTCTGTCCTCCTTGTACAGCGTACAGGCCGCAGATGGAACCGAGCGGGCCGGACGGCGGGTGACGTCATTTCCGGCGGGGCGGATGTGTGTCCTTTGACCCGCGACTTCCGGGTCTGGGTCGCGCGGGGCTGATAGAGGGCCAGGCACAGGTTGGAGAGGAGTCATTACACAGCACAGGCAGTGTGAAGACTCCACAGGCTGCTCCACCAGCATGTCGGAAGCGGATGCTCGGACGACGCTCATCGATGCCAGCTCCAGCCAGCCTAAGGTAAGGGTACCCTGGGGAAGGGTCCCCCCTCTACCTAGGCTCTCCCTCCCCCCTCATGGTTCCTGTAGTGGGGGAGGGGAAGGAACCCCTCTAGGTGGGCAGAGGGAAGAGAGACCAAATCCCTCATTCTATAGGAGGAACTTGACTCTCCCCATGGTTGTATCTCTTGGTGTGATGTCTTATGGGGATATTGATTGGTGTTTGTTTTTTCCATGTATTTCAGAAATCTTCTGAGAAAAAAAACCCCACATAGCTCTAAGAGAAAGTGTGCCTCCTGTAGGCATACCCTAGGGGAGGCTTGGAAAAAGGTCTTATGTAAGGACTGTATTAATGCATTAGTTAACGAAAGAGCCTCTGAACAGGAGTCAGGGTTAGCGGCATCCGTCAAGGAATTATCCTCAACTTTCCAATCATTTAAAACCCTGTTTGAAGGGTTACAGGTTCCCCTTAAGCCCTCACCTGCATCGCAGACTACAACCCCGCTCTTAGCACAGGACTCTGCATCTTCCCAACCTGGGGTCACTACTTCAGCAGAAGTGGCAGGCGCTTCCAGAGAGGAAGCTAGGGAGGAACCAGACAGTGCTACCTCCGGTACTCAGGACGATTCGGAGGGAGAGAGTAGGGACGGGGAGTGCAGAAAGCCCTCAAGGTACAAGTTGTCCCTTGATGAAGTAGAGGACCTCCTAGGGGCTGTCTACACCACCCTGGGTATTCAGGAGGACAAAAAAAACCTATCTCTCCATGACCAGATGTATAGGGGCTTAAAGGAACAGAAAAGTAAGGGCTTTCCTGTTCATGAGGTCCTAATAGAAACAGTCAAAAAGGAATAGATGGATCCTGAACGGAAACCCTTCTTTTCTAGGTCCCTAAAAAGAAGATTCCTTTTTTCGGATGACCCTGCCTCAATCTGGAACAAGAACCCCAGATTGGACGCAGCATTCTCGCAAGTGTCCAGACACACAGATTTGGCCTTCGAGGATCTTGGAGCTCTGACAGATACCATGGACAAGAGAATTGATTCCCTGCTAAAAAAGACCTGGGAATCAACTCTAGGTAATCTGAAACCAGAGATGGCAGTCACGGTGGTGGCCCGAAACCTCGAACACTGGCTTACACAAATTCAAGCTCACATTGAGGCAGGTATGGCAAAAGAGACTATTTTGTCGTCCTTTCCAACGATTCTACGAGGAGTAGCATATATAGCGAATGCTTCGGCTGAGTCAGTGCGCATGTCAGCCAAGACCGCTGCACTTGCCAACTCAGCCAGAAGAGCTCTCTGGCTCAAAACATGGCCAGGCGACAATGCCTCAAAAATTAAACTATGTGGCATTCCGCTGCCCAGTGAACTGCTCTTTGGCCCAGGTCTAGAGACAGTATTAGACCGTACCGCCGATAAAAAGAAGGCGTTCCCAGTGAAACGAAAACCCCCCGAATCTAACCAAAAGGGGGTTTCGTCCACAAAAAAGAAGGCCTCCCAAGACACAGGGGAAGAAGACTTGGAGCCAAAGAGATAAGGGCAAAGGAGGAGCGATTTTTCGCCCTCCTGAGCAGCCCAGTAAGACCCAGTGACTCAGGGGTCTCAGTGGGAGGAAGATTGGGAGCCTTCCTTTCACAATGAGAAGGAATCTCCCCAAACCAATTTATCCTGGGGATCATATGAAGGGGGTACTGTCTAGAATTTACAGAGCCCCCTCCACGTCGAAGCTTAACAACGCTCCTCCCCAAGTGTATGGCAAAAGCAGAAGCCCTCCTAGGGGCATTAAAGGAATTAGAGCAACAAAATGTGGTTTGCAGAGTTCCAAAAGAAGAAGGGACGGGCTTTTATTCACACGTTTTTGTGGTAAGAAAACCCTCAGGGAGTTACAGGTTAATTCTAAATCTGAAACCCCTGAACAGAGTGATTGTCTACAAAAGATTCCGGATGCAATCGATATTCACAGTCAGGGTGTTACTACCCCAGAACTGTTACATGGTGTCACTGGATTTGAAAGACGCTTACCTCCACATCCCCATTGCGGAGGCCTTTCAAAAATTCCTGCGCCTGGCAGTAAAGGTAGAAGAGGAAACCATTCACCTGCAGTTTCAGGCGCTGCCATTCGGCCTATCCTCGTCACCCCGAGTATTTACAAAGGTCATGGCAGAGGCCATGTCTTTTTTGCGAATCAGGGGGTATCAATTATTGCATACCTAGACTATCTACTTCTCTTCGCAGCATCCTCCGCAGCAACTAATCAGGGATCTGGAACTAACAAAAACAACCCTGATAGGGCTAGGTTGGCTACTAAATCTGGAAAAATCCAGCCGTATTCCAGCTCAACAAATTTCCTATCTAGGATACCTGCTGGATTCTACACAGCTGAGAGTCGTTCCTTCAGAGCAATCAGCAGGTGTCAATATGGGTGGCCATGTCCACCCTCGGCCTACTAACTTCTGCCATCCTGGCAGTCCAGTGGGCAGGCCTTCAATTCCGTCCCCTGCAGGCACTGATTCTAAGGGTGTGGGACCACAGCCAGAAGTCTTTGGACACTGCTTTCAGTCCCTCCTCGGGTCAAGAGCTCCCTCTGGTGGTGGAGGAAGCAGTTAAATCTGTCACAGGGATGCTTGTGGATCATTCCAGTGTCCAGAGTGATTACCACAGACGCAAGTGGCTGAGGCTGGGGGGCACATCTGGGACCTCTGTTGGCGCAGGGGACATGGAAAAAGGAGGAACTCAAAAGGTCGTCCAACTGGAAAGAACTAAAAGCAGTGGGACCGGCTCTTAGAGCCTTCAGGGAGGACCTCCTGGGACAACATATGCAGGTGCGTTCCAACAACTCTTCGGTCATTGCTTATATAAACAATCAAGGTGGCACGAGAAGCGGGGTTCTGTTAAGCCTAGCCGCAGAGATCCTTGGCTGGGTGGAAGCCAATGCTCTGTCCCTTTCAGCTGTGTTCCTAAATAGGGAGGAAAACATAGTGGCCGATTTCCTCAGCCGAACGCAGCCGAGAGAGGCCGACTGGGTACTCAATCAGGAGGTTTTCGACCTCATAGTCAGGAGATGGGGCCTCCCAGAAGTAGACCTATTCACCTCAAGAAGCAATACAAAGACCCCATATTTCTTCTCTCTCAGCAGATGGGAGAACGCGCTAGGTGTAGATGCCCTGACACAAAGCTGGCACTTCAGAGTTTGCTACGCCTTCCCACCTCCGGTGCTTCTGCCAGCAGTTGTAAGAAAATTCCAGGTAGAAAACACAACGCTAATTTTGGTGGCTCCTTACGGGCCCAAAAGGGCTTGGTTCTTGATCCTCGGGCAGTTGGCAGCGGAACCTCCCTGGCTCCTTCCGACCCGAAAGGATCTCCTTTCGCAGGGCCCAGTTCTCTGTCACCAGGTAGGCCGCTGGAACTTAGCCGCCTGGCTTCTGAAGAGGAAATACTAAAAAGCAAAGGCTTTTCCGAACAACTGGTAGCCACCCTGCTTGATAGTAAAAAGGAGGAGACGCGCCGAATCTACCAAAAGGTTTGGGGGCGTTTTAGAGTCTGGTGCCTAGAAAACTCTTTTAAGGTGTAGAGCCCTCTAGCAGTCCTGGAGTTTCTGCGGGGCAGATAAGGGGCTAGCTGTCAGTACCCCTAAAAGCCAAGTTTCAACTCTTAGCATGTATGTATCTAGAAAAATCCCTGGCCACCAACTCTTGGGTGGTCAGGTTTTTCAGAGCCCTTTCAAGACAGAGACCAGTGCAGGGGCCTTCCTTCCCTAAGTGGGACCTTTCCCTGGTCTTACAGGTTATGACCGAACCCCCATTCGAGCCTTTAGAAAAGTGTACTCTAAAGGACATAACTTATAAGGCTGTTTTTTTGGTGGCTGTAACCACAGCCAGGAGGGTCAGTGAAATAGAGGCCCTTTCAATTAGACCACCCTTTTGTGTTGTGTTTTCGGATAGAGTAGTTTTTAAGACTGACCCGGCTTTTTTACCGAAAGTGGCTTCGAAATACCATAGAAGCCAGGAGGTAATTTTGCCAACTTTTTGCCCTAATCCCTCAAGTGAAAGGGAATTCAGGTTTCATAATTTAGACGTCAGGAGATGTGTCCTACATTATTTAGAGCTGACAAAGAGTTTTAGAAAGTCAGACTCTCTCTTTATTTTTGTGGAGCAAGAAAGGGACAGAAGGCGTCTATACGCACCATTGCCAGATGGCTCATGATAGCTGTTAGTCAGGCCTACAAGCTGGCGGGTAGAGAGGCCCCCATGGGAATTAAAGCACACTCTACCAGAGCTATGGCAGCTTCACAGGCGGAAAGAGCTGGAGCAACCCCAGAGCAGATTTGCAAGGCAGCTGTATGGTCTAGTTTCACCACATTTGTGAAACACTACAGAGTGGATCTGGTATCAGCAAGTGAGCAAGCCTTTCGGCGAAAGGTATTGCGAGCTGTTGTCCTACCCTAAGTGGTAAGTGCTCGTCTATCCTTTCAATGTGGCTGTCCTGAAAGACGGGGAGGGAAAATTAGTTACGCTTACTGGTAACGTCTTTTCCAGTAGTCTTTCAGGACAGCCCTAGTACCCACCCAAATTTTTGCGGGGTCTTGAGGAAGACCTAAAAAGGCACAATAGTAATATGTGATAGTATGTTATTAACGTGTTCTTGTGTCTCCCCAGCTAACCGGAGGTGCTATAGAAAAAACAGGCTGGCAGGGGGAGGTGTAAATTTATGGGCGCTGGCGCAGTGTTTCCAAGGAAGAGGAGGAGCCAAGGTCTCTCAATGCGGCTGTCCTGAAAGACTACCGGAAAAGACGTTACCGGTAATCGTAACTCTAATTTTTCTAGCTCCTCATGGCTCAGTGTCTAGCCTGCTTAGTGCATCCATGTGAGAGCTAACAAACTCATTGAATATTTATACACAGACACTAATTGTGATTTAAAAAGCCACAAATGTGGGAAATTAACCTTTTTAATTTCCATTTTAACCTGTGTGTGCCACCTTCTGTGTCTGTACCAAGGCCAAACATTCCAGGGTATGTAAACTTTTTATCAGGGCCATTTGGGTGATTTCTGTTATCATTATGATTTAAAAGGGTCCAAAAAACTGTGATAATAAATGGCTTCATGTGATTGCTATCCTTAAATAAAAGACAGTCTTTTTGGCATGATCAGTCATATTTTCAATATGAATGTCAAAATTTCTGCCAGGGTATGCAAACTTTTGAGCATGACTGTGTGTGTGTGTATATGTGTGTATGTATATATGTGTATGTATGTATATATGTGTGTGTATGTATGTATATGTGTGTGTGTATATGTATGTGTGTATATGTATGTGTGTATATGTATATATATATATATATATATATATGTGTGTGTGTGTATATATATATATATATATATATATATATATATATATATATATATATATATATATATATATATATAGCCTGAATGTTCCTATGTTGTAAATTTCTCATTTTTTTTCAGCTCTCACTTGGCTTATCCCCTACATCATGGCCAATAGAAACTTTGCACAAGTATTATTTTCAGCATTGACAATAGTTTAATGGTTTCTCATTTCAGTTACATATTCGGCTGCCACAGCAACAGCCCCCACAGGGCACCACTCAGCAGCCTCAGCAGGCCTCCCAAGCTACAGTCCAAACTCCAGGTCAGTCTCAGAATCCTCAGGGGGGAGCCATGTTAAGACCTCAGAATCCTGGTGCCAACCCTCAGCTTCGCAACCTCCTGCTCAGCCAGCAGCCAGTGAGTATGAATGGTCTTGTTGCCTAAGAAATTTACCCAAAGTAGAACACTTTTTCATTTCTGTTTCTAGACTGGACATATAACATAACCCTAATGCAGCTTACTGTACAGTGAAGTGACTGCTTGTAACCATGTAATTGCTATGCAGGCCTGCACCCACAACCAAACTTAACTTCTGTATTGCAAAATTTATGTCCAATTTGGTGTGGGCATAATAAATTGGAGGGTACAGGCATATAAAACACAAAAGTAGAGTTGTGAGTAGCCGTTTATTCTATTAGAACAAAGCTCACTGTATGACATGTTGATATAAGTAGTTTTGGGAACTGCTGGCATGTATGAACACGAGGGAAAAACTGACATTTCTGTCCTAAAGATACACTATATTAAGAGAAAGGGAGGAATTTGGGACTTTGAGTGAGATGTGTGTTTGGACAAAAATGAATATAAATAGATACATTTCACAATAAAGAGGAAGTTTATTCATATAAATGCACATGGGACATGGTACATAGCAGATATGACGAGCTGATGGGCATATAATAGACATAAAATTAAAATTCCATTATTGCACGATACATAGTTACATAGTAGGCGAGGTCAAAAAAAGACAGTGAGTCCATCAAGTCCAACCTATGTGTGTGATTATATGTCAGAATGACCTTGTATATCCCTGTATGTTGTGGTCGTTCAGGTGCTTATCTAATAGTTTCTTGAAACTATCGATGCCCCCCGCTGAGAGATTTCCACATCCTTGCCGCTCTTACAGTAAAGAACCCTCTACGTAGTTTAAGGTTAAACCTCTTTTCTTCTAATTTTAATGAGTGGCCACGAGTCTTTTCTAAACTCCCTTCCACAAAAAAAGTTTTATCTCTATTGTGGGGTCACCAGTACGGTATTTGTGAATTGAAATCATATCCCCTCTCAAGCGTCTTTTCTCCAGAGAGAATAAGTTCAGTGCTCACAACCTTTCCTCATAACTAATATCCTCCAGACCCTTTATTAGCTTTGTTGTCTTTCTTTGAATTCGCTCCATTTCCAGTACATCCTTCCTGAGGACTGGTGCCCAGAACTGGACAGCATACTAGAGCGTAAGAATTATCGTTTTATCTCTGGAATGAATCCCCTTTTTAATGCATGCCAATATTCTGTTTGCTTTGTTAGCAGCAGCTTAGCATTGCATGCCATTGCTGAGCCTATCATCTACTAGGACCCCCAGGTCCTTTTCCATCCTAGATTCCCCCAGAGGTTCTCACCCCAGTGTATATAATGCATTCATATTTTTGACACCCAAATCCATCATTTTACATTTTTCTACATTGAACCTCATTTGCCATGTAGTTGCCCACCCCATTAATTTGTTCAGATCTTTATGCAAGGTTTCCACATCTTGCAGATAAATTATTGCCCTGCTTAGCTTAGTAGCTTTAATACAAATCAAAAAACAGAGTATGATGTAAACACATGATTGAATGAAAAAACTGCATTAAAAAAGCTTTTCATGGATGAAGTTCCACTTTTTCAGAAGCAAGTGCAGAGTGCGTATCTATAAAAAATATTTTAAATTACTCAAATGAAATTAAATAGGGATGTAAGGGTAGGAGAAAACCAAACACCCCAGAGTTACTTGCATAACAGCTCTAAAGTTGGTCATAGAATGCTAAAATATGATGGTTGAGGAAAGCTGGGAAATATCCCCGCCGGGAGCTGTGGGGGTGTATAACTACTACTGTATAAGTCACAAGGACAAAGGTAAGATTGAAAGGAAAACAAAGTAGATGTGGCGCTGTTCTACTGCTACCAAATAGTGGTTAAAGATATGATACTAGAAACGTATATAAAATATATTACATATATATACTACTCACTTTGGAAACATCCTAGAAAATAAGGGGATAATTCACAGCATTCCTGTTAGTAAGTGTTACCAATGTGTATAAATTGCGTGAAACCAAATAAAAACAAAAATACATATACAATGTGGTCTTTACATTTAAAGACAAAACAAAGTGTGTGATCCTTGGTGTGGAAAATCAGTATGTATAATGCCCGTTAAGATAAAAGTACTAAATATAATTACTGTGTATACTGAAACAATCTAAGGTGCAATTACAATTACTATGCCTGCCGAAACATTCTGAAGTGCAATTACTATTTAGAAAAACAGGCAGATCCCCTGTGTGTACAATTTTACAATGTCCATTTCAAATGAAAACTAATAAAAAAAAAACATCAGATAACTAAAAATGATAAATTATAAAGTGCTCTTGTGCCAGTGAAGAAATCCGCTTTCTAATCTGGTGGACTTTTCAGTGAGTAAACACACCGTGCATGCCTTAGTTCGTGCTCCTATTATGGCTGCACTCACCAGATCCTTCTCCCCCTCCTGGAGTTAAAAGCATCCACAGTATGTGCCACTGTGTAGCAATGTAGGATAAAGACCGTCCTTAGTACTGGCTTCTGATCGATTTAGACCTGATTTAAGTCAGATTCAGTCAAGTTGAGCTATTGATGAATTGAAAGATAAGATTGCTTAGTTTCCCCCCTATATGTTATTGCCAGATTTGCAGAGTAGGAAGGAAGTCATAGGGGTTCGCTTTACAGCCTGTTAGAGAGATTAATTTAATATGGGGACACGCATCCTGCCTTTCTGTCCTTGTTTTCTTGCTATTACCTTTGCCTGTGGTTTGCTGCTAGTTGCTCCTGGTCTTTTACTTTTTGCGCACTGGGGTATAGCACTCACAGGAAGACTCCATACCCTTTAGCTTGGTTTTCTTCCGTTGAGGGGCAGGGCTTACATCCAGTAGTTTGTTGTGTCCCCAGTAAACTAATCATGTAGTACTGGTATTCTGAATAAGCCTTTTGATGGAGGTCTGTCATCAAGTTTAAAGCTGAACTCAGATCAGCACCTACCTCCATCTCCCCCTCTATAGTGTCCCTCTATTTTTTGTTTTAATTTACCTTAATTTTACCTAGTGTTCTATCAGATTACCGATACCCATTAGATTGTGTAACGGAGGTGACGTTCCGACCAGAAAATACATACTGCGCATGCCCTACGCGTTCCAACGTGCGTTCCATGGCACTATGCATTCCAAACACTTCATGATCTGACGAGTAGCTGTAGTCTGATAGAGTAGCAGACACCTTACTACACCCAGCTACGTCTTGAATTTCAGAGTAATTTTAGCAATAAAATGGGTGTATATAAATGAATATAGTATATTAACATCTGTGATGCTCTTTTGATATTACATTTTGTAACAAGCTGGACGCTCACTGATGTAAATATACTAAATTTATTTATATACGCTCACTTTATTGCTAAAATTACTCTGAAATTCAAGACATAGCTGGGTGTAGTAAGATGGCCGCTGCCACTGTTGTCGAACAATGTCATGGGCTCTGTTGGTAGTAAAGTGGAGAAGTGTGTGGAACGCATGTTGGAACGCATAGCACATACGCAGTAAGTATTTTTTGGTCGGAACCTCGCTTCCGTTATTCATCTTCTTAGTCTGCACAAGGACTGGGACTTTCTATATAATTTCTATTGAATTAGGGTACAGTGCCTTGAAAAAGTAATTATACCCCTTGAAATTTTCCACATTTTGTCATGTTACAACCAAAAACATAAATGTATTTTATTGGGATTTTATGTGATTGAGATAGACCAACACAAAGTGGCACATAATTGTGAAATGGAAGGAAACTGATAAAATGGTTTTCAGTGTTTTTTTTACAAATATCTGAAAAGTGTGGCATGCATAGTATTCAGCCTCCCTGAAGTCAATACTTTGTAGAACCACCTTTCGCTGCAATTACAACTGCAAGTCTTTTTGGGTATGTTTCTACCAGCTTTGCACATCTAGAGTGACATTTTTGCTCATTCTTCTTTGCAAAATCAAGCTCTGTTAGATTGGATGGAGATCATCTGTGAACAGCAAATTTCAAGTCTTGCCACAGATTTAAATTTAGGTCTGGACTTTAACTGAGCCATTCTAACACATGAATATGCATTGATCTAAACCATTCCATTGTAGCTCTGGCTGTATGTTTAGGGTTATTGTCCTGCTGGAAAGCGAACCTCCGCCGCAGTCTCTAAGTCTTTTGCAGACTCTAACATTCCCTAATCAGTTCCTTCCAAGATTGCCCTGTATTTGGCTCCATTTATCTTCCCATTAACTCTGACCAGCTTCCCTGTCCCTGCTGAAGAAAAGCATCCCCACAACATGTTGCCATCACCATGTTTCAACGGGGATGGTGTGTTCAGGGTAATGTGCAGTGTTCGTTTTCCGCCACACATAGCATTTTGCTTTTTGGCCAAAAAGTTAAATTTTGGTCCCATCTGACCAGAGCACCCTCTTCCACATGTTTGCTGTGTGACTTCTCACAAACTGAAAATGGAACTTCTTATGACTTTCTTTCAACAATAGCTTTCTTCTTGCCACTCTTCCATAAAGGCCAGATTTGCGGAGTGATATTTGTCCTGTGGACAGATTCTCCCACCTGAGCTGTGGATCTCTGCAGCTCCTCCAGAGTAACCCTGGGCCTCTTGGTTGCTTCTCTGATTAAGGCTCTCTTTGCCTGGCCTGTCAGTTTAGGTGGACAGCCATGTCTTGGTAGGTTTGCGGTTGTGCCACATTTTCGGATAATGGATTGAACAGTGCTCCGTGAGATGTTCAAAGCTTGGAATATTTTTTTTATAACTTAACCCTGCTTTAAATTTCTTCACAACTTATCCCTGACCTGTTTGGTGTGTTCCTTGACCTTCATGATGCTGTTTTTTTATTGAGGTTCTCTAACAAACCTCTAAGGGCTTCACAGAACAGCTGTATTTATAATGAGATTACATTACACACAGGTGGACTCTTTTTACTAATTATTGGACTTCTGAAGGCAATTGGTTCCACTAGATTTTAGTTAGGGGTATCAGAGTAAAGGGGGCTGAATACAAATGCACGCCACACTTTTCACATATTTATTTGTAAAAAATGTTGAAAACCATTTATCATTTTCCTTCCACTTCACAATTATATGCCACTTGGTGTTGATCTATCACATAAAATTTTAGCTTTTGGTTGTAACATGACAAACTGTGGACAACTTTAAGGGGTGTGAATACTTTTTCAAGGCACTGTACCTTGCAAAATTAAATTGTCCAGTCCTGTGCCTACGGACTGGTAAAGATTAACGAGTACAATTGTCACAGAATAAAATATCACATACAAATAACACATTACTAATAGCAGGGAAAGCAACCAATGCAGTGTTCCCCCAGCTTCTGCACACCTCTTGGCTCTTAGACAACTAAGAGCTGTGGAGCGCTAAACTGTGGAGAGGAGTAGGGGCAAAAATAGATGAGTGGTGCTCAGCTGAAAAAGGAAGAGGGAAGCTAATAGAAAAGAACCTGCAGTCAAGCTGCTGTCTCACACTTAGCTGTCCCTTGCCACAGTCCAGGTGGGACTTTGCATGGGCTGTCTGCAGTACTTAATGCAGAACACATCCAGGGAGTCTGTGCCACTATTCCTACTTGTCTGCATCACTTATACATGCCAGTAGACAGCCTGCCCTCAACTGCTTTCCTAATAGTAATTGTCTATGCACAAGAGCTGAGTGGGCAGAGCTGAACCTAGCCTAGCCTAAGACTTCTTTTTTAAATACAGCATCCATGCTTCTTGGGCAGGGCTGGCTAGCGACATTAGCACTGCCTAAAGGAAACCACAGCGATGGGTTGCACAGCGCCTAAAGAGCCATTTTGAGTAAATGTGGTCTGTACAGGAATGATTTCAGTAAGATGAGGTGAGAGATCCATTTTGGGATGTACTTGTCTGTAGCTAAAGTTCATCTTTAGGCCTCTTTGAAACAGGGCAGATTGTGTTCCTATCAACAGGGGACCTGTGAGCCATGCTGATTTGAGCAGAGTAGGCGGGTGAAACATCCATTTCTATTCAGTTTATGCAAAGCAGACAGACTGAGCCTGCTCTGCTCTGTGAGTGGCTGGGAATAAACAGTCTCCGCTGTCCATTTACCCCTGTCTACCTCTGATCTGCTCTAAATGGAAGAATACAGAGTCCCCTTTTATTTTTTTATTTATGTTTAGTGGACCCAATTTGACCCAGAGGGAGGTGGATGTAAACGAACACAAGTCTGTTTAAACCCACTCACCTGTCCATAGGGATAAATGGAAAGGGGCCTAAATAGGTTCACTGAATTGAGTGAGTTATCATAGGACTCGCTTAAGATGGTTATAGTTATAGATGGTTATACTATGTTTTTTTCGTTCAACCAGCGGGTTGAATGAAGAAATCTGACCTGATTTCCCCAACCACACATTTGAGATTAATGGTGAAATCTCCCCCGCTGAGCTATTGTATGCTGACAGCGGGGAGACTTCCCTGCCATCAGAATACACTGATCAGTGCTGTATTTATCAGACAGGCTCATTGTACAGAAGTCGATCAGTATTGACTTCTGTACAACTAGGATGTATATACAGTGCTGTGAAAAAGTATTTGCCCCTTCCCGATTTTTTTTTTTTGAATATTTTTCATACTTAAATGATTCAGATCATCAAACAAATTTTAATTTTACACAAAGATAACCCGAGAAAATCCAAGATGCAGTTTTTAAATTATTATTTAATTTATTAAGGGAAAAAATCTGTTCAAACCTGCCTGGCCCTATGTGAAAAAGTAATTGTCCCCTCCCATGCTGAATCATGAATGAACTGTGATTAACCCTAATTTTTTGGAAAGCCGAGTTAAATTTTACTTACCACACCAAGGCCTGATTACTGCCAGACCTGTTGAATCAAAAACCACTTAAATAGAAGCTGTCTGTCAAAGTGAAGCACGCTAAAATGTCTTTAAAAAGCAACACATCATGCCGTGATCTAAAGAAATTCAAGAACAGATAAGAAATACAGTCATTAACATGTATCAGTCTGGAAAGAATTACAAAGCCATTTCTAAGGCTTTGGGATGCCTGCGAACTACGGTGAGAGCCATTATCCACAAATGGAGAAAACTTGGAACAGTGGTGAACCTTACCAGGAGTGGCCAGCCAACCAAAAAGACTCCAAGAGTACGATAACGACTCTTCCAGGAGGTCATAAAAGAAGGTGTGCATCCTGTTAATCTGGCAAAAAACGAATACAGCATTTCATAACAAGAACGTCATACCAACAGTCAGACGTGGTGGTTGTGTGATAGTCTGGGGTTGCTTTGCAGCTTCAGGACCTGGACGACTTACCATAGTTGATGGAACCATGAATTCTGAGCTCAACCAGAAAATCGTAAAGGAGAATGTCCGGCCATCAGTTCGTGACCTCAAGCTCAAGTGCACTTAGGTTAGGCAGGAGGACAATGATCCAAAACACAACAGCAAGTCCACCTCCAAATGGTTCAAACAAAGCAAAATTTAGGTTTTGGAATGACCTAGTCAAAGCCTGGACTTAAATCCCATTAACCTTACACAGGCCATTCATGCTGGAAAACTCTCCAATGTGTCTGAATTAAACAATTCTGCAAAGAAGAGTGGGCCAAAATTGCTCCACAACAACGTGAAAGACTCATTGCCAGTTATCGCAAGCGCTTGATTGCAGTTGTTGACGCCAAGGGTGGCACAACCAGTTATTAGGTTTAGGGGGGCAATTTACTTTTTCCTATAAAGCCAGGCAGGTTTGGACAGTTTTTTGCCTTTAATAAATGAAACCATCATTTAAAAACTGCATTTTGTATTTACTCGGGTTATCTTTGTGTAATCATAACATTTGTTTGATGATCTGACTCATTTAAGTGTGACAGATATGCAAACAAATCAGAAAGGGGGCAAATACTTTTTCACAGCATTGTACATGGATCAAAACTCGGGCTGGTCTTTGCACAATTGGCCGAATTTCAATTAATGTATGGTCAGTTTTAGCCGGGGTAGGCCTGAATGGAGATAACTATTTCAATTTTATTGCATTTTATCTGACTCCTAATGCTACAAGCCTTTTTATGTGTTAAATGTTTAAAAAATATAAAACTTCAGTTTAAAATTTTGTCAGTGTAAGCATGTTAAAATAAAAATGACTCTGAATCACAGTTTAGTTTTAAATTGTTTGAAAGCAATAACTTGTCCCCTGTCTTGCAGCCACAGCCCAGCGTTCCTCAGACCCAGCAGCCTTTGCACCACATGCAGCAGGCAGCACAAGGCATGCTCCCCCACCAAGCTTTGGGGCAACAGATGCAGCACCAAGCCCCTGGACAGTCACAGCTACAGATGCCAGGACAGTCACTTATGCACCAAGCACCAACTCAACAGTGGGGCAATCAGATGGCACAACGAGCACCTATGCCAGGTAACATTTCAAAGCTCCTACTAGTATTGTGGTAATATAGCTTAGCTTGTAATATTATTTGCATAATAAAGTTGAAAAATAACAGATGTCTATCTAGTCATCAAATTTAACCTCTCAATAACTGCCGCTTTGATTCAGAGAAAAGCAAATGCGCAACTGTTTCCAAATTAGCTCTACAAGGATCCCTGGGGATCAAATGTAAAAATATACGGTACCTAAATCACATGAAAAAGAATGTGAAAAAAAGTACGAAAAAATGTTTTTGTGTGGTGTTTAACCATTTGCCCACTGGGCACTTATATATTCCCTTCCTAACCAGGCCAATTTTCAGCTTTCAGTGCTCTCACATTTTGAATGACAATTACTCAATCATGTACCCATATGACATGTTTGTCCTCTTTTTCACACAAATAGAGCTTTCTTTTGGTGGTAATCACCACTGGGTTTATTTTTTGCGCTATAAATGAAAAAAGACTGAACATTTTGTAAAAAAAAAATGCAATTTTGCTAATTTAGTAATTTTTCTTCATAAATTTTGTCCAAAATATATACTGCTACATATCTTTGGCAAAAATAACCATGCTCCGTGTATATTATTTGGTCTTTGTGAATGTTAAAGTCCACAACCTACGGTGCCTATCACTGAAAATTGATCACACCTGATGTACTGATGACCTTTCTAATTTCTTGAGACACTAACAAGCCAGGAAAGTACAAATACCCCCCAAATTACCCCTTTTTGGAAAGTAGACATTCCAAGGTATTTAGTAATAGGCATGGTGAGTTGAAGTTGTATTTTTTTCCCACAATTCTTTGCAAAATGAAGATTTTTTTTTTTCACAAAATTGTCATTTTAACAGTTATTTCTCTCACATGGCATATGCATGCTTGCAACTACACCCCAAAACACATTCTGCTACTCGTCCTGTGCGTCAGGTGTTCTAGGGACATAAATTACACATTTAATTTCTTGACTACTATTACACTTTTGAGGGCTCTGGAGCACCAGGACAATGCAAACGCCCACAAAATGACCCTATTGAGTCTTTTGAACGTGTTATTTTTTTCACAAGTTTTTGGAAAATGTGGAAAGAAAATGAAAATGCATTTTTTTTTACACAAAGTGATCAATTTAAAAGCCATTTCTAATGCCCCGTACCCATGGTCGGATTTTCCGACGGAAAATGTGTGATAGGACCTTGTTGTGGGAAATTCCGACCGTGTGTAGGCGCCATCACACATTTTCCATCGGATTTTCCGACACACAAAGTTTGAGAGCAGGCTATAAAATTTTCCGACAACAAAATCCGTTGTCGGAATTTCTGATCGTGTGTACACAAATCCGAAGCACAAAGTGCCACGCATGCTCAGAATAAATAAAGAGATGAAAGCTATTGGCTACTGCCCTGTTTATAGTCCCGACGTACGTGTTTTACGTCACCACGTTCAGGATGATCGGATTTTCCGACAACTTTGTGTGACCGTGTGTATGCAAGGCAAGTTTGAGCCAACATTCGTCGGAAAAAATCCTAGGATTTTGTTGTCAGAATGTCCGATCAATGTCCGACCATGTGTACGGGGCATAACACATAGCATGTACATACCAAATTTACACCCCAAAATACATTCTGCTACTCCTGAGTATAGCGATACCACATGTATGGGACTTTTACAGAGCCTGGCCACATACAGAGGCCCAACATGCAGGGAGCACTGTCCAGGTGAGCACTGATGAGGCACTGATGAGGTATGAATTAGCACGGATGTGGCATGGATGAGGCACGGGTGAGGTATGGATGAACAGGATGGGCATGTTTAAGGCATGTTTGAGGCATGAATGAGGGCATGGATGAGGTATGAATGGGCACAGATCAGCGCTGTGCCCACTCCAGAGACAGCCCACTCGCGCTGCTGCACCCGCTCCCTCCTCTTCTCACACACTGTACCGATCGCCATGAGGAGAGGAGAAAGGTGAACCGGACATGTGTCAGTTTGTTACCAAGTGATCGATCTGTCGGACGGATCGATCACATGGTAAAGGGCCACTGTCATCGGCCCTTTACCCCGATCCATGATGCGCCATCATAGTACGTCCTCCCAGAATTGGCCAACCGCGTTGTAGCTGTCATTCAGCTATGGCCCGTTCGGCAAGTGGTTAATACATTTTAGTAGCCAATTCGTGTTCTTCCAGCAGCTAGGTTGCCTAATGATTTTTAAATACCGTATTTATCGGTGTATAACACGCACCCCAAATTTAAGAGGGAAGTTTAAGGAAAAAAACTTTTAGAAGAGAAGTTTAAGGAAAAAAAACTTACATTTTAAATGCCCATCAATGAAGCCTTATCAGTGTCCATCTGCAGCCTTGCCCATCATTGCAGAATAATCACTGTCCATCTGCAGCCTTGCCCCAAATTTCAGCATGATCACTGTCCATCTGCAGCCTTGCCCCCAAATTGTACCATGATCACCGTCCATCTGCAGCCTTGCCCCAAATTGCAGCATGATCGTTTTTTAAATTGTTGTTCTGCCGAGATAGACAGAGCCGGATGTCCTGTGTATTCGGCTCCTCTCAGTCCCGCCCCTTGGCCCGGATCCTATGATGGACGCAACACCGGTCAAATGGCGGGATGTAAATGCTAGAAGGACTGGGCGTGACTGCGAGTGGAGCCGAGTCTAGCCGGGTACACAGTACACTCGGCTCTGTCTATTTAGGCGGCGCTGGGTTCTCTCCTTCCCCTCCGAGGCAGCGGTTCGGCGTATAACACGCACCCACGATTTTCCCCTGATTTTAAGGGGAAAAAAGTGTGTGTTATACGCCGATAAATACGGTACTTTTTTGCACAGTTTATTTTGATGTCATTTAGGAATATTTTTACAATTCATATACCGTATATACTCAAGTATAAGTCGAATTTTTCAGCACATTTTTTTGTGCTGAAAGTGCCCACCTCGACTTATACTCGAGTCAAGCACTTTTCTGCAGCAAAAAATTTCATTTTCTGAACTGACTTTGGGGCCCCGTATCTCAGGGCCACTTGGTGCTAGGAACCCCAAATTTGGTGTGCAAACCCAGTGGAACTGGTACCATAACATATCCAAAGCTGAAGTTCCTAGCACCAAGTGGCCCCGAGATACGGGGCCGCAAATTCGGTTCTGAAAATGTCATTCTCTGCTGCAGAAAAGTGCTTGACATTTTCTCAACCGATTTTGGGGCCCCATATCTCAGGGCTACTTGGTGCTAGGAACTCCAAATTTGGTGTGCAAACCCAGTGGAACTGGTACCAAAACATATCCAAAGCTGGGGTTCCTAGCACCAAGTGGCCCTGAGATACGGGGCCCCAAACCAGTTTGGAAAATGTCATTCTCTGCTGCAGAAAAGTGCTTGACATTTTCTGAACTGATTTTTGGGGCCCTGTATCTCGGGGCCACTTGGTGCTAGAAACCCCAGCTTTGAAAATTTTATGGTGCCACTGGTGCCACTGGGTTTGCACACCAAATTTGGGGTTCTTAGCACTAAGTGGCCCTGAGATACGGGGCCCCAAATTCGGTCAACTGTGTCCATCTGCAGCAATGTCATTTCGGGACCCTTTGGGTTCAGAGACCCCAAATTTTGGCTGCATCTAGGGGGCATCTAGAAACCCTTAACTACCAAGTTTGAAGTTCAGGGGACCTATGGCTGCAAATGGGCACAGTGATGCTGCAAATGGGCATTGTTGACCCTCTTTTCCACTTCCAGTAGCTGTGCATTTCTCACCCTCGTCTTATACTCGGGTCAATAAGTTTTTCCCATTTTTTTGTGGTAAATTAGGGCCTTGACTTATACTCGAAACGACTTATACTCGAGTATATACGGTATGTTTTCTTTATCTGCTGCTATACAATGTAAATCATAAATTATCCCTTAACATTTCTAATTCAGTGTAGACAAGTGATATTCATGAAGCAATTTTGTTATGTGCTGTTTTAGGATTTGTGATATATGCATGCATATATACTTAGATGTAAAGGCTAACTCTACCTATTGCAGCATGCTACACCTGTTTTTAGGAGTCCTCTTCCTCTTGTCACATTAGGCAGACGTTTACATGAGTGAACTCACCAACACTAGCCATAGACGGAAATATTTTTGAAGACTATAACTCTGTGATATGTGTATAGTCTATGTAAAGAAAAAAGTTTTGTATTCATTTTGGACATAATAAGGGAGGTTAACACCCCTATCAATTTTTCTTTTCTGTGGCCCTTTGGGGGCGATTTCACTTTCTGTCCTATAAATGCAGCATGAAATGAAAGGAAATATCCCCAAAGTGAGGAGAATTCCCATCTTAGACCTTTACCTCTTGCTCTAGTGACAACTCTAAATGTTTCCTCTTGCTTTCTCATCAAGAAAAATAATGGGATGAATCCCCTCAGCAGACACACACAGAGAGCATTAAAAAACATGACAGATGGTCTAATCCTTCCCTACTTTATGTAAAAGGATTAAAGTGGTTGTAAACCCTTTACAACCACTTTTTGCTACAGGTAAGCCTATCATAAGGCTTACCTGTAGCTACCCCGGATATCTCCTAAACCTGCACAGTTTAGGAGATATCCCCTGTATCTGCATGTGCTGACATCATCACCACATGCGCACTGAAGTAATGGCACATACGTGCCCTTGCTTCAATGAATGTGCCATTATCAGCGGCTCCCGCACGCATGCATGAGTGACGTCATCACGGCTCCGGCCAATCACAGCGCCGGAGCCCACGATACCCGGAAGTAACTCCGGGAGCGATGTTGCCGGCCGGAGCGGGGTATGAGGACCGCTGCGGGGGCTTCGATCTAAGGTAAGTAATTTGTAATGAACTAGTATGCTATGTATACTAGATCATTATGCCTTTGTCTTACAGGGTTTTTTTTTTTTTTTTTGGATCGTGGGTTTACACCCACTTTAAAATGTTTTGTAAACATGCACTTTAAGTACATAGCTGGATAACATTTGTATGTAAATATATAACTTTTGTATCTGTTGGGTGTGATCCAATTTATATATTTTTTTTTAATTTTCTGTTTCTGAGTAAATTGAACCATTATGTAATCACGGAATGTTGGTGAAAAACTAAACATTTTCCATAAATTCCCCCATGTTTACTTTAATTCATATCGTTTCAGGGGTAATGATGAACACAGGACCTCGGGGACCTGTTCCCCAGCCAGGACTGCAGCAGGTGCAGGCTCAAAGTGTCATGGAGGATGATATCCTAATGGACCTAATCTGAAGATAAAGCAAGGTTTCCCTGTGAACTGTGATTCCCTTTTCTCCTTAAACTTTCTTTAGAGATTATCCAGCATATAAACAATTTCCACTTACTTGAGAAGGAGCACTCCTAAGTGATTTATAATCCTCAGCTCATGATTTTTTACAGGAGAGCCTTTGGGATGTGTAAAATCTGAAAGTCCTCTGAAATCAGCATTGTGGACCATTCGTTAGTGGAGGTGCTGCCATACATCTTTACAGACCTGAAAATATATATCAAACAAGTCCTGCCACTAGCAGGTCTGCCAGAGCATTACGGATTTTAAGGCCACCTATACAGTCTAATAAGTGTAAACCTTGGAAAAGCCCCCTTTTTTGGTAAAGCTTATGAGTTCCAGCCAGATAAACATTGCAACTGCAATAGGCCCAAGTAGACTGCCATCATATGTGCAAAAGCTGACTATTTTTTGCCTTCTATAATTTCATATCAAGATATCAATGTCCAGGAATCTCCAAAAAGGACTTCACAGGATAGTCTTTGAATTCCACATGTGCTCCTTTCTTTATCTACTGTAAGACAGCACCTGGCCAGTTTACATTCAGTTTTCACACTTTAACCATGACTCATCTAAAAGCCAAAATATGGTGCTGTCTGCTCTCTTCTTTCCAGGTTTTGGCTTATGTTAGGTTATGTTTTATGGGTTAAAAAAAAAAAAAATGTCTTACAGAAAGAACTTTTTTTTTCTGGTGTTTGTTATATATAACACTCAAAAATACATCTACATGGTTAATAATTAAACTTTATTTTAGAAGTTTCTTGCTGGGTGTCTGTTGAACTGTCCTGCATGCTTTTGATGTTTTATGGAGAGTGCAAAAAACATTTGTTTGCTTTAAAATGTGTATATTATGAAATGGGGGATGGACATGTTGCTTTGGGCACTGGATCCTTCATGGTCGCTCACCTCAGCACTTTGTGCAATATGTGTGGTCAGCTGCTGGGTACTACTGTATACATGTCCAGGATCATGGTTTGCCCCTATGAAATCCAGACCCTGAACATCCCTCTAGGTGTATGCCCACTGTGATGGGCAAAGCCTGGAGCCTATATAGAGACCAGTGTTGTGGACAGGTAAGACAGGGTCACCTTTTTATCTCTGACCGTTACTGTAAAAACCAAGGCTGTATTTGGAATGTATTCGCTTTACAGTGTAAACTTTTAAAACTTGGCGCTAAAACAGAATCACTCAGCTTAGTTTTAGGTGAATGGCCAGGTGCTACATCACACCACAGGTTGTGCACTTTACCGTCAAACAACTCTAGAGCCCTTTTAAGTAGTCAGGTGCTTCCTCCCACACTTTCGCCATGAGGACTTTGTTACAGAAAACTCCAAGCCGTGTTGCATTCTCCTTCGCATCCTATATTCCGCACACTACTCAGTGAGTACCCCACAGGGAATTACCCTTACCCGTAGCTATGGCAGGAAATCAGGCAAAAAGAAACCATGGCAAAAACTCAGGTTTTCCTTTCGACCAGTCAAGGCCCCACAACACTCAATCTCAAGCTTTCCTTGCATCCGTCTCTAGTTCTGTTTCAGGCACTCAACAAGCAGCCTACCTGGCAAAGAGATTTTTCTGCAACTGTCACAATTTCTCAGATAACTAATAGATTTTATACAGCCATCTCTGCATTAAAGATGTGACATTAGGGAAGGTTCCTCTTAACACGTGGTAGATTCCAAAACCCTCATTCACAAGAGCCTCTACTTTTTTATTAAGTTTTTTTATTATAACACAGAAGAAAAAACATAAAACATTATAAAATGTTTATATGGGAGAAAAACCGCACTTCCAGAATAAAAGATTAATGAATGAAAATTTAAAAAAAAATTAAACAGGAACTCAAAATTTGTGCTACATAGTTACATAGTAGGCGAGGTTGAAAAAAGACACAAGTCCATCAAGTCCAACCTATGTGTGTGATAATATGTCAGTATTACATTGTATATCTCTGTATGTTGTGGTCGTTCAGGTGCTTATCTAATAGTTTTTTTAAACTATCGATGCCCCCCGCTGAGACCACCACCTGTGGAAGGGAATTAAACTTCCTTGCCGCTCTTACAGTAAAGAACCCTCTACGTAGTTTAAGGTTAAGCCTCTTTTCTTCTAATTTTAATGAGTGGCCACAAGTCTTGTTAAACTAAAGTTTTATCCCTATTGTGGGGTCACCAGTATGGTATTTGTATATTGAAATCGTATCCCCTCTCAAGCGTCTCTTCTCCAGAGAGAATAAGTTCAATGCTCGCAACCTTTCCTCATAACTAATATCTTCCAGACCATTTATTAGCTTTGTTGCCCTTCTTTGAACTCGCTCCATTTCCAGTACATCCTTCCTGAGGACTGGTGCCCAGAAATGGACAACATACTCTAGGTGCGGCCGGACCAGAGTCTTGTAGAGCGGGAGAATTATTTTATCTCTGCAATTAATCCCCTTTTTAATGCATGCCAATATTCTGTTTGCTTTGTTAGCAGCAGCTTGGATGCTTGCATGCCATTGCTGAGGCTATCATCTACTAAGATCCCCAGGTCCTTTTCCATCCTAGTTTCCCCCAGAGGTTCTCTCCCCCCCCCCCCCCCCCCCAGTGTATAGATTGCATTCATATTTTTGCCACGCAAATGCATTATTTTACATTTAACCTCATTTGCCATGTAGTTGCCCACCCCATTCATTTGTTCAGATCTTTTTGCAAGGTTTCCAAATCCTGCAGAGAAGTTATTGCCCTGCTTAGCTTAGTATCGTCCGCAAATACAGAGATTGAACTGTTTACCCCATCCTCCAGGTCGTTTATGAACAAATTAAGGTTGAATATAGTTTTTATTTAAAAATTTTAAAATACAAAAATAACACAAATGAAACATTGATAAAAAGGGGGGAGCGGTTCTCACATACCGCTCAACATATAAAACATTATATCTTACAAATATATGAATGTTTAGAACAGTTCTTTACAATATAAGACCTAACCATGCAGTGCCATCTGTCTTAGGGCACCGCCTGGAATATACAATTTATGTTCAAACTGTTGGGTGGGGGAAGGGAAGCATAAGAGGGGAGGGGTGATCTGGGAAAGGGAAGGGAGGCTCAGCAGAAAGATTAATAGCATTTTAATTACTCGTAGATTAAGCCATATAGGAGTGTCTAATCATTTTCATTAGTAATTAATAACTCTCTGTGTCTCCATATTAAATATATATGGGGCCTGGTCCTCAAGTAGACACTCTATTGAGGAGGAGGTCTGAGGAGGAATGGTGAATCCATGGGTACCATAGTAGTTTGTGTTTGTCCCAAGTGTCTCCCAGCTTTGCTTGTATCTCTTCCATAAGCATGGCGTCATTAAGGGTGTCTATCCATCTGGTAATAGGGGGGATGGTTTCGGTTTTCCAAAATTGGTAAATGATATGACGGGCTACGGACAAAAAGAACCTGAGGAGGCTTTTCTTGTGAGAGCTGGTAGACCCTGGTAGTATGGATAAGAGGGCCATCTTGGGGGAGGGCACTAGAGATACATCATATAAGTCATAAATACCAAATACCTTGTCCCAAAAAGGGCGAACTCGGTCGCACTCCCACCAGATGTGAATATAGGAGCCTTTTCCTCCATGACAGCACCAGCACGTCGGACGTATCTGGGTATATCTTGTTCACAGTGACTGGATCCCTATACCATCGTGATTGTAGTTTTTCTCTTGTGAGAACCCGGATATGGACGATTTGTGTGCGAGTGTAACTTAGGTGAGCCATTGTTCTGGGGTTATCTCCAGACCCAAGTCCCTGGACCATTTTTGCATAAAAATAGGCAGTGAGTTATATTCATGGGATTTTATGTCTTTGTAAATCAGAGACAGGGGGTGTTTGGGGGTCTGAGAGAGACTACACATATCTACAAATGTTCATGAGTGGTCTGTGGACTTGTCCAGAGAGATGAAGCGTCTTACTATGTTATGTGTCAGGGATAACATAGCCAGTGAATCGAGGAGGGGGATTGGGTGTCCTGTTGCGGGTGACATTAGCCTTTGGAAGAGTGAACAAACTGCCTGGCTGTATATGGACCACACTGTCCCCGAGTTCTGTAGGTCGGGAGTGCTGGGTTATCAAATAAGGATGTAAGAACAAGACAGGGATGCTCACTATCACCTTTGCTGTTTGCCTTGACCCTTCAACCCTTAGCATCTGTCCATCAATCATCGAATATTATTGGCTTTCATAGATCTTTGGAAGAGGATAAGCAGAGGATAAGATTGTGCTATATGCTGACAATACACTTATATTTCTGGGAGATACCTTGTCTTCTTTGGAGGCAGTGATGTCCTTAATATATATGGCTCTTTTTCAGGCTTCACGATAAACTGGCACAAATCGGTTATTTTGCCTGTGGATCTCTTAGTGACCAATCTGCCAACCTCTGCTGCTCAAATTGTAGTCTCTGTATCTCTGTATTTAAATATCTAGGGGTACAAGTTGCATCGCAAGTGAGTACATATGTGGAGAAGAATTTGGCCCCATTACTCAAGCAGTTTGGGCAAGTGGGGAAAAGCTGCCTTTAACAATAATAGGGAGAGCTAATCTGATAAAGATGATATGGATGCCACAATTATTATATTTGTTACATAACTGTCTCATATGGTTACCACGGAAATTTTTTAAACAAATAGATACCTTGTTTTGAGCTCTTATTTGGAGATATAAACATCCCCAGTAATTTTGCAGTTACCTAAGGATGAAGAAGGCTTGGCTGTTCCTATTGACAGGTTGTATTACCTAGCATCTCAGCTTCAGCAACTATACGAACGGAATATTATAGACTGCAAGGATCCCATACAACAAATTATATTTTCTCAATTGCCGATAGATCCATTAGTGCAGTTAATAGTAGCCTACAACTTCTATAAAAAAAAAACTTATCCTACATTTTATTTGATACATGGGATTTGGACTACTGGTCAACAAGAAACTCAGTATGAGGGATACACTCAATATATGCCCATATGGAATAATGTACAATTGCCTGAAGTGGCGAAGCTTGAAAATTTTGATTTATGGAAAAAGTCTGGCATTGTGATTCTCAGTCAACTCTATGATAATTATGTTTTGCAATCATTTGATAAGTTGGCAGTGAAGTATCGTTTGTCCAATAAATTATTTTTTTCAATATTTACAGTTGCAGCATGCTTTGCAGAGTCAAGCAAAGACCTTTTTATTAAAATATAATCCTTCATCAATTCTAGCTCTGGCAGTATCGGCAAGACGTGCTAAACAGGGACTCATAGGATGTATATATTCTTCTATAAAAATAATAACTATAACTAATTCACAAAAGGGTAGTTTTGGACGCTGGATTGGAGACTTAGAGACACTTAGTGATGAAGAGTGGAGGCAAGCATTAAAAAAATTATTTAGGGTATCCTTATCCTCTTCACAGTGCTTGACTCAGCTATTTATCATTCATAGAGTCCATTATACACCTTTAAAACTGTACTCTTGGGGTAAAGCAAATACACCAAATTGTCCAAGATGTACCTCTGGCATAGGTACATTTATACATATGCTGTGGCGATGTCCAAAATTGCATCACTACTGGGAGGGTGTATTTGATACTTTATTCCCTGTGTTTTACACAAATACAGCTTGATTCAAAATGGCATTGCTAGGGATTATACCGGAAGATACCCTCCCTGTTGAAATGCAAGTGATGTGGATGAGAACTATGTATATGGCTCGCAAACTTATATTACAAAAGTGGATATCAAATTACCCGCCAACGATAGATCAATGGATCAAAGCAACTAATCTTAATTTAAGACGAGAGGCACTGACATATAAACATAGGAGGTTTATTTGTTACAATGCCCGTGTGGACTCATGTCCACACGGGCATGTGGGCAGGACTAAGCGGGCCCTACAGGTCTAAACAAGAGTCTAAATGAACAAATTAACATTAGGAAGGGCTTTCCAAAACATTTAGTGTCGAGACATTATGCGTTGGTACACAAAAAAGGTCCTAAGAACGTCATATTTATGGCCATTGACAGATACAATCCACCATGGAGGGGTGGCTCATTAGTAAGGGGGATCTCATAGCTCGAAATGAAATGGATTTTCAAGGTTGGATGTTTTTTCCCTTTGGACCTCAATGTGGATGTAGATGCCTTTGTAGACAATTCATAGTCAATAGACACTGGGAGTTACCTTTAGAGTAATACCACCTGTAGATGAAATGTAACATATCGACTAAATTTGTCTCGTGTAAATGTAACAGAAATATTTCTGACCAGGTTTTGGGACATATATTGTATGTATTATAACTTTTGAGGTATTATATAACACTTTTGAGGTATTATCTGGACCCCAGGAGGGTATTTATCCCGCTTCAAATCAAAAAGAATTATACTGAATCAAAGGTTATTATGTTTCCATCTGCAGATGCGTGTAAGTTTGTGGAACATAAAAGATCTCTAGTTCATTATTTCATGATGTTTAAAGTTTGCACTAAGGTATTTTTATCTATCTTGTTTACCTTTATTTTAAAATTTAAATCTAAAAGTATCTCTTGTGCGATTAACCATATCCCTCAGGATGGTTCTGATATACAACTTTGTGGAGATGTGCACTATGCAGTGCTTCCTGTAGAGGTCAGTAGTGGAGTATCCGTTGGTGGACATTCTGCTTACTGCCGGGTCTAATTATGCTAGATTTTTGGACATTCTGCTCACTTCCGGGTCTAATTATGCAACATCTTTCTTCAATGTTCGACTTTGGAAGTGACACAGTTGCTAGATAATTGTAAAAAATGTTTTGCTCTCTTAAATGTTTAATTTTAATTTTTGTTCTTTATAAATTTAATGATAGGTAATCGCATTAGTGTAAAAAATGCCAATATCCAATGAAGTCTATCGATGTGAAAGTGAGGCTCGATGCCCTACTGAGCTCTCGGGTATCAGAACGAGGCTTGGTTTTGAATTTATGTATAAAAGGCGATGACGCAGTACGTTGCCCGTACCCCAGGACAATCTTTAAAGAAACTAGTAGGGCGGACATTGCGCTGACGTTATCGCGACTTACGAGTCCCAGAAGCGTGGGTGCTCGTTTTTTTACCGCCTGGTGTTTTTACTATTCCTCCTTGTATGGGAAATAATCTTTTTAACCAATAAATCGTTGCAGTCACATGATGTGGAGCGCTCTTTATTTTCTTTGAGTGGGACATCTTTAGACACCGAGAAAAGAGGTAAAGAGAAAGATCATACGCAGGACCATAGATCCCCAGCCTGATTACAACCTAAAGGCCCTGGCGGGGTAATCAGCCACAAGCACTACTGGCCTTTTAAAGGTTCTGTGTATTTGGTAAGCAGGCATTCCTTACTTTTCGGTGGTGGTCTCACATGTAGTCCATTGCACAGGGGATTGAAGGGGACTGTATTGTGTCTGAGAGTCTACATATGGACTAAAAGCATCAGATTCTGACACTCTTACCTATCACCCCGTTCTTTGCATAACCCTTTATTCAACTAGGACGACGTTTTCAGCACCAGATGTTTCATGTTGTACATGCTTTTACTTTTCTCCTCTACAATAAGGAGGACTATTTACCATCAGATATTTATGCTGCACGTTCCTATTAGCATATATTTATGTTTTGCATATCAGTTGAGCGCGACTCTGTTCTAGCTTATGTTGTTTTTTATGATAGCACAATAAGAGGATAATATGCGACCGGTCTAAACTACGTGGCATGTTCACCAATGCCAGGAGCTTGGCGGACAGGATGGGTGAACTAGAGATATTGTTGTACGAGGAGGATTTGGATTTTGTGGGAATATCAGAGAACTGGTTCAACAGCTCTCATGATTGGCTGGCAAACATTCAAGGGTATACCCTTTATCAGCAGGATAGAGAGGTAAAAAAGGTGGAGGGGTATGCCTATATACAAGAATAATGTACAAGTCAATGTGAGAGATGACATCACTAAGGGAGCTAGAGAGGAGGTGGAATCCTTATGGGTAGAGCTCCAAAGGGATGAAGCCAAGGGGAAAATAATACTGGGAGTATGCTCTAGCCCCCTCACCTGAGGGAGGAGGGGGAGACAGATCTCCTATGACAATTTGGATTAGCAGCAAGGATGGGAAGTGTTATCATAATGGGGGATTTTAATTATCCAGACATAGACTGGGCGGAGGGAACCGGGCATTCATCTGAGGCTCGCCAGTTCTTAAATGTCTTGCAGGACAATTTTATGGTTCAGATGGTAGACGCACCAACTAGAAATAAAGAGTTACTGGATCTACTGATTACCAACAATACAGACCTGATCACGGATGTGGAAATACGGGGCAATTTAGGCAACAGCGATCACAGGTCAATTGGCTTCAGTATAAATCACACAAATAGGAAACATAAGGGGAATACAAAGACACTGAATTTCAAAAGAGCCAACTTCCCTAAACTACAAACCTTGCTAGAAGGCATAAATTGGGATAAAATCTTAGGAACAAAGAACACGGAGGAGAGATGGGTTTGCTTTAAGAGCATATTAATTAAGGGCATTAGCCAATGCATCCCATTGAGTAATACATTCAAAGAGCGAATTTTGCTGGATTTTGCAAAAGCATTTGACACAGTTCCCCATAAACGTTTACTGTACAAAGTAAGGTCTGTTGGCATGGACCATAGGGTGAGTACATGGATTGAAAACTGGCTACAAGGGCAAGTTCAGTGGGTGGTGATAAATGGGGAGTACTCAGAATGGTCAGGAGTGGGTAGTGGGGTCCCCCAGGGTTCTGTGCTGGGACCAATCCTGTTTAATTTGTTCATAAATGGGCGTGGCCTGGCGCATGGAGAGGAAAGATGTCTGAGAGACCTGCTCCCGCCCGTCTCACAGGGAACACCGATGCAGATAGAATCCCCCGGCTTACCACATGAGCCAGAGAAGGTGCAGCAATACCCCCGCACCCCGGGGAACCAGAAACCCGGGGCAATAGGAAGTTATTTCCCCATGAGGGGACCAGACACCAAGACCACACCGGCTTCCAAGATGGTGGCGACCCGCTCGGCGGCAGATCAGCTACCAAGGTACAGGCCCGTGCACTCCCCCCAGTCCTCGGACCCAGAGCCCAATCACTCCAGAAGTCCCCCTCACTCCAGAAGCCCCTCTCCTATACCCCACAGTCAGAGAGAGAACTGGGACATGGAGGCCTACATTAAGGCAGGACATTGAATCCTACATTAGCAGGCTTGAAAGATCTTATAGGAGGGAAATC
Organism: Lithobates clamitans; assembly: GCA_037952925.1. Classification (NCBI taxonomy): domain Eukaryota; kingdom Metazoa; phylum Chordata; class Amphibia; order Anura; family Ranidae; genus Lithobates; species Lithobates clamitans. Next base: position 1,739,833 of record JBBGZY010000563.1, read on the forward strand.
CGTGACCTACGCAAATATATAGGCCACAGATTTGAGGACATTGAGGCCACTGTAGAGGAATCTGTCACTAGAACCTCTGAGCATGACACCATACTGCAAGAGCACACAATTCAAATCCAACAACTGTTCTACGGTCTGGATGACCAGGAGAACAGAAGTCGCTGCAACAATATCCGCATACGCGGATTGCCAGATCAGTGGAAAAGTGGAAGATTTAGCAATGGTGGCTGCCACTATGTTCAATCAACTACTGAAAAAACCAAGAGACACCGATCGAAATTGATAGAATTCATAGATCACTGGGACCCTGCAACCTGAATCCTGCCTACCCCAGGGATGTCATCTGTCGCATTTGGCGATTCTTAATACTGTATTTTTTTAAAACCGGCGCCATCGGCAGCCGAGTAAACAGAAAGTGACGTCAAGACGTCGCTTCCTTGTTTAGAACCAGGAGACTGGAACAAAGACGTTTCCGGCTTCATGCCAGTCTGTCCCTAGCCGCCGGAAGTGGCGGATTGTCCCGGGGGGACAGGAGGCCCCGTTCAGAGCGGCAGGAGGGGGGACATCCCCTCCCGCTCCTCCGGTATAACAGACGAGCGGCTTTTAGCCGCATCTGTTATCCCTGGAAAGCCGATTGCCGGCTCTAGAAAACGGTACCGGGATGATGCCTGCAGCTGTGGGCATCATACCGGTATAACCCCCAAAAGCCGAGGCCGCACATCTGTGTACGCTCGGCGGGAAGGGGTTAAGAACTAATGGAGGATGATCGGACAAACCTCTGGCTGCATAAGCAATTTCAGATATTACAGGTAGCCTCGTTGGTATAACTAATACCAAGTCTATTCTGGATAAAGTCCCATGGCTAGATACACCTCTAGAATATGTAGTATACAGTGGGGACGGAAAGTATTCAGACCCCCTTAAATTTTTCACTCTGATATATTGCAGCCATTTGCTAAAATCATTTAAGTTCTTTTTTTTTTCTCATTAATGTACACACAGCACCACATATTGATAGAAAAACACAGAATTGTTGACATTTTTGCAGATTTATTAAAAAAGAAAAACTGAAATATCACATGGTCCTAAGTATTCAGACCCTTTGCTGTGCCACTCATCTATTTAACTCAGGTGCTGTCCATTTCTTCTGATCATCCTTGAGATGGTTCTACACCTTCATTTGAGTCCAGCTGTGTTTGATTATACTGATTGGACTTGATTAGGAAAGCCACACACCTGTCTATATAAGACCTTACAGCTCACAGTGCATGTCAGAGCAAATGAGAATCATGAGGTCAAAGGAACTGCCTGAAAAGCTCAGAGACAGAATTGTGGCAAGGCACAGATCTGGCCAAGGTTATAAAAAAATTTCTGCTGCACTTAAGGTTCCTAAGAGCACAGTGGCCTCCATAATCCTTAAATGGAAGACGTTTGGGGCAACCAGAACCCTTCCTAGAGCTGGCCGTCCGGCCAAACTGAGCTATCGGGGGAAAAGAGCCTTGGTGAGAGAGGTAAAGACGAACCCAAAGATCACTGTGGCTGAGCTCCAGAGATGCAGTCGGGAGATGGGAGAAAGTTGTAGAAATTCAACCATCACTGCAGCCCTCCACCAGTCGGGGCTTTATGGCAGAGTGGCCTGACGGGAGCCTCTCCTCAATGCAAGACACATGACAGCCCGCATGAAGTTTGCTAAAAAAACACCTGAAGGACTCCAAGATGGTGAGAAATAAGATTCTCTGGTCTGATGAGACCAAGTTAGAACTTTTTGGCCTTAATTCTAAGCAGTATGTGTGGAGAAAACCAGGCACTGCACATCACGTGTCCAATACAGTCCCAACAGTGAAGCATGGTGGTAGCAGCATCATGCTGTGGGGGTGTTTTTCAGCTGCAGGGACAGGACAACTGGTTGCAATCGAGGGAAAGATGAATGCCGCCAAGTACAGGGATATCCTGGATGAAAACCTTCTCCAGAGTGCTCAGGACCTCAGACTGGGCCGAAGGTTTACCTTCCAACAAGACAATGACCCTAAGCACACAGCTAAAATAATGAAGTGGCTTCACAACAACTCCGTGACTGTTCTTGAATGGCCCAGCCAGAGCCCTGACTTAAACCCAATTGAGCATCTCTGGAGAGACCTAAAAATGGCTGGCCACCAATGTTTACCATCCAACCTGACAGAACTGGAGAGGATCTGCAAGGAGGAATGGCAGAGGATCCCCAAATCCAGGTGTGAAAAATTTGTTGCATCTTTCCCAAAAAGACTCATGGCTGTATTAGATCAAAAGGGTGCTTCTACTAAATACTGAGCAAAGGGTCTGAATACTTAGGACCATGTGATATTTCAGTTTTTCTTTTTTAATCTGCAAAAATGTTAACAATTCTGTGTTTTTCTGTCAATATGGGGTGCTGTGTGTACATTAATGAGGAAAAAAATGAACTTAAATGATTTTAGCAAATGGCTGCAATATAACAAAGAGTGAAAAATGTAAGGGGATCTGAATACTTTCCGTCCCCACTTTAAGTAGAATGATATTGCCTACTATATTATGCATGCTTCAAATAATTGAATGTATATGTATTCAAATGAGTCTCCTGTAGACAAATAATAGATGGAGAAAATTGTTTCAATGTAGTAAACATAGCTTGTCTCTTTACTGGGTCACTAATGGAAAAAACAGCAAACCTTCAAAAATTAACATGTACCTAAATATATTTCTACAAGTACAAAAAACAAAAAAAGTTCATACAATGATTTTCACTGGACTCTCTCCTCCAATCCCAAAACAAACAGGCCGGCCACCTCTAAACTATGGAAAAAGAGAGAGGTGAAGAAGGAAAAGAAAAAAAAAAAAGTTCTCTCCCTTTATTTTATTTATAATTCCTGTCCAGCCATTCGGTAGCAGACTGGTTTATCAAAAAAATGTAAAACTGCATTTGCCTCTACTCTTAATTTAGCAGGATATACAGCCAGGTCCATAAATATTGGGACATCGACACAATTCTAATCTTTTGGCTGTATACACCACCACAATGGATTTGAAATGAAATAAACAAGATGTGCTTTACCTGCAGACTTTCAGCTTTAGTTTGAGGGTATTTACTTCCCAATCAGGTGAACGGTGTAGGAATTACAACAGTTTGTATATGTGCCTCCCACTTTTTAAGGGACCAAAAGTAATGGGAGAATTGGCTGCTCAGCTGTTCCATGGCCAGGTGTGTGTTATTCCCTCATTATCCCATTTACAAGGAGCAGATAAAAGGTCCAGAGTTCATTTCAAGTGTGCCATTTGTAATCTGTTGCTGTCAACTCTCAATATGAGATCCAAAGAGCTGTCACTATCAGTGAAGCAAGCCATCATTAAGCTAAAAAAAAACAAAACAAACCCATCGGAGAGATAGCAAAAATATTAGGTGCGGCCAAATCAATTGTTTGGAAAATCCTTAAAAAGAAAGAATGCCCTGGTGAGCTCAACAACACCAAAAGACTCAGAAGACCACAGAAAAGAACTGTGGTGAATGACCGAAGAATTCTTTCCCTGGTGAAGAAAACACCCTTTACAACAGTTTGCCAGATCAAGAACACACTCCAGGAGGTAGGTGTATGTGTGTCAAAGTCAACAATCAAGAGAAGACTTTGCCAGAGTGAATATAGAGGGTTCACCACAAGATGTAAACCATTGGTGAGCCTCAAAAGCAGAAAGGCCAGATTAGAGTTTGCCAAACAACATCTAAAAAAGCCTTCACAGTTCTGGAACAATATCCTATGGACAGATGAGACCAAGATCAACTTGTACCAGAGTGATGGGAATAGAAGAGTATGGAGAAGGAAAGGAACTGCTCATGATCCAAAGCATACTACCTCATCAGTGAAGCGTGGTGGTAGTGTCATGGCGTGGGCATGTATGGCTGCCAATGGAACTGGTTCTCTTGTATTGATGATGTGACTGCTGACAAAAGCAGCAGGATGAATTCTGAAGTGTTTCGGGCAATAATATCTGCTCATATTCAGAAAAATGCTTCAGAACTCATTGGATGGCACTTCACAGTGCAGATGGACAATAACCCGAAGCATACTGCGAAAGCAGCCAAAGAGTTTTTTAAGGGAAAGAAGTGGATTGTTATGCAATGGCCAAGTCAATCGCCTGACCTAAATCCAATTGAGCATGAATTTCACTTGCTAAAGACAAAACTGAAGGGAAAATGCCCCAAGAACAAGCAGGAACTGAAGACAGTTGCAGTAGAGGCCTGGCAGGGATGTAACCCAGTGTCTGGTGATGTCTATGTGTTCCAAACTTCAGGCTGTAATTGACTGCAAAGGATTTGCAACCAAGTATTAAAAAGTGAAAGTTTGATGGATGATTGTTAATCTGTCCCATTACTTTTGGTCCCTTAAAAAGTGGGAGGCACATATACAAATTGTTGTAATTCCTACACCGTTCACCTGATTTGGATGTAAATACCCTCAAATTAAAGCTGAAAGTCTGCAGTTAAAGCACATCTTGTTCGTTTCATTTCAAATCCATTGTGGTGGTGTATAGAGCCAAAAAGATTAGAATTGTGTCGATGTCCTAATATTTATGGACCTGACTAGCATTGAATAGGACAGTTGCAGGGTCTACAATCTCTTCTTTACATCTTGAAATTTAGCACATTGTTTTTGTATCTCAGGAGAAAAATCTGGAAAAAACATACTTTTAGTTCCATTAAAAGTAACTTCCTTCAATATTCTAGCTCTTCTGAGAATAAGGTCTCTATCTCGCTGATTAAGTAGTCAAAATAGAAAGGGTCATGGGGGAGCTGGTAAAGGCCTACAAGGTACTCGATGTGCTCTTTCAACTGAGAAGGACATACATAAATATTCCTTCCCAATTGTCTCCCATAACCATGTTTCCACATATTCTGTAGGGTTTGCTCCCTCATATTATTAAGTCGAAAACGGTTTTCAAGATCTTCCAGCTTACAAGCATTAGTAGCTGATATTTTTTTTATTGCTTCTTTAATATCTTTGCCTAGTGGCTGTGACGTAACTTCTAATTCTTTAAAAAGGCCTTCCGAAGCAGCCGTTCTTTCCCTGATTTTCTGTACACCCTGACGCAAAAAATAAATTCTTCTTTAAGTCCCTGCACTTGCCCAGTTAAATTGTTGATTTATGCATATCATTTAGCTGTTTGTCAATATACGGTCTTGGACTTTTATCCATTTCATCCACATAATGAATGTAGTTATATAGTTTGATCCGAGTCTTCATGCAAAGTGATTTTATCAGTGCAGGAAACTTCCAATTCTTCACTAATAGCATGCTGCGAGGATTATTTTCACTGTCTTTTGATAGCATTGCAAATTTTACAAACGAGGAAAATTAGACAAATGGCAGCACTCCCACATGATGCAAAAAAGCTTTATTGTATCCTAAACATGTAAAAACAATCTACATCTGCAGGGGAACAAAGGCAGATGCATTTCACACTGAATCGTGCTTTGTCAATGCCATATGGAGATGCGAGTGTTGTCTCAATATATACATGTGAATGGATTTCAGGATTGAATTCAGCTGTATGCAATTCCGCACTCGCATTTCCTGTTTCAAGTTCCAAGTTCCCATCATGCACAATCAAATCTAAACAACATTTGATATAATATGAACAATGCGGGAGGGCTATGGCAGATGATATGAAGGTTCTTATGTTGGAACCAACCATTGGAAATGGTATTATTTATTCTAAAATAAAAAATATGCAACATACGTTTGCAAAATGTGACAATGAATTAAAGTGTTTGTTCAACAATGCCAGAAGTCTGCCAAGCAAAATAGGTGAGTTGGAAGCTCTGGTGCATGAGGCGAACTATGATCTAATTGGTATTGCTGAATCTTGGCCCATTCTTCTCATGACTGAGCTATTAATATTCCTGGCTATGCTCTCTTTCGGAAAGACAGGGTAAAATAGAGGGGTGGCGGTGTCTGTCTTTATGTGACAAGTGATCTCAAAGTGAGTGTGAAAGAGGACCTAGTTGATGGAGAGTGTGAGTCTGAAGCATTATGGGTGGAACTGTACATGGGTGTGCGTACTCCAAAGGTTGTCATTGGAGTTTGTTATAGACCTCCCAGTGTTAGTGAGGAGGTAGAGACTCAGCTCCTTGCACAGATGGAAAGGGCTGGGACAGTGGTAATAATGGGGGATTTTAACTACCCTGAAATTGACTGGAGTAATGGCATTGCTGGGACAGTTAAGGGGCAAAAATGTATAAACTTATTACAAGACAATTTTATTGTCCAGTTTATTGAGGCCCCCTGACTTGGAATGACGCTCTGCTGGACCTGGTAATTTCTTGTTAAATGTATCTATTGTGTTTTCACAAGAGAAAATAAAAGAATATAATGCATGCAAACAAAGAATACATTCCAAATTATTTACATTATGATAGTACATTTAGAACTATCTTACCGCTGTGTTTACTTTATATACACTGTAAATTGAAGACTTAAGAAAAGAGAGAATGATCAAACAATCAGACTATCATTATCCAGTTGTAAGATAGCCAACATAAAAAGGAGAGAAAAAAATGGATAAAAAATGAGTATCACTATGTTTTATATTGCATAGAAAAAGAAATGAATAAATACCTGGTATATCACATCGTAATATACCAGTCTAATGAGAGAAAAGCTTAAAAAAAAAATCAAAAGAAAATATCAAAAAAGGGGAAAGGGAAAAGATAGAAGGAAGGAATTTCAGGAGGTAGTGTTCTGGCTCATGGTAGATATACACATTTAATTTGTAAATATTCTGTGTAACCCAGTGTGGTAGCAACAAAGATTGGTCAAAATCTGTGGAGAAAGGTAGTGTTTAACCATTGGTTGCCAAATCTTGAAAAATTTATTGATCTTATTTTCTTCAATAGCTGTCATCTTAGTGTATATGACTGCACTGTTCATTCTGTGTTTAGCTTCGGCCACGATTAGAGTTTGGGACTTCCAAGCCTTGGCAATAGTTTGTTTAGCTGCAGTACTAAGTTGTAGTGCTATTTGTGCAGCGTTGAAGTAAGAGGAAAAGTTGGGTAACCCTTAACCTCCTCTCAATTTGTTAAGGTAAAGCGTGGGTTTAGATATGTGATGTTTAGTGGTACCCAGGCCCGGACTGGCCATAGGGCACACCAGGCATTTGCCCGGTTTGCTCACTGCGGAGCGGCCGGATGCACGGAAGATAGGCAGCGCTGCGCACTGTATTATTGCCCAGCAAGCAAGGAGCAGGTGGGGCCAGGAGCTACACTAATGCTCTGACCCCGCCCACGTCATGCAGCCTGTAAACTCAGGACTCAGGAGGCCGCGGGTCGGAGCCGAGATCTGTGTGTGAGTGGCAGCCAGCAGCACTGAGAGCCCGCGAACAATGATCTTGGCTGGCCAGGACGAGGTAGGTCTTTCTCCCCACTGCCTATGACTGTTCCTCACCCTGTCAGCTGCCCAAGTATTCAGTGACCATGGCTTGTATGGGGTGAGGGGGAAAGGGAGTTGTGGGGAATGCCTGCACTGCAACCCTCATCTATGGGGCTCCACCAGGCACAGAGAGTGACCAGAGGGGATCTGATGATTGGAGTGGTATCCCTATAGAGAGCGAAGTGACATTTGGGGATAAAGTAATGGAGAGCAGAGGGGGCTTTGTGGGAGGGGCTATGGAGAGGTGAATGGCATTTGGGAGTGGGGCTATGTAGAGAAATTTGTGAGCAGGGCTATTAAGAGTAGAGAAGGGCATTGTGGGTGCGGCCATGAAGAGTACAGAAGGGGTTGTGGGTGATGGGCAGGGCAATGGGGAGTTGGTTGGGGTTATGGAGCTAAAAGATGGGTGGGCGGTAATAATGTGCAGTAACCGCTAGCAACCAATCAGTAATGATGTGCAAAAACCTCTAGAGACAAATTAGCAAACAGAAATGATGTGCTATGATCTCTAGCAACTACCGTATTTTTCGTTCCATAAGACGCACTTTTTTCCCTCAAAAAAATGGGGGGAAATGCCTGTGCGTCTTATGGAGCGAATACTGACCAGGACCAGCCACCGTTACAATGTTAGAATACTGGGCAATCCTGTCACCTGCAACTCGGCTTTGCCTGACACAAACAGGAGACAGAGCACGCCAAATGGAGTGTGGCTGCAGAGCCGGCTCGGGCTGCTCTGTCGGATGTGATGACGTCCTTGCCAGGCACAGGTCAGGCTGCATTGTATGACACGGGTCAGAGTCAGACTCAAGCTACATTGTATGACACAAGTCAGGTTACATTGGATGACACAGGTCAGGCTACATTGCATGACACGGGTCAGGCTGCATTGCATGACACAGGTCAGGCTGCATTGCATGACACGGGTCAGGCTGCATTGCATGACACGGGTCAGGCTGCATTGCATGACACGGGTCAGGCTGCATTGCATGACACAGGCCTGGGTCAGGCTGCATTGCATGACACAGGCCTGGCTCAGGCTGCATTGCATGACACAGGCCTGGCTCAGGCTGCATTGCATGACACAGGCCTGGCTCAGGCTGCATTGCATGACACAGGCCTGGCTCAGGCTGCATTGCATGACACAGGCCTGGCTCAGGCTGCATTGCATGACACAGGCCTGGCTCAGGCTGCATTGCATGACACGGGTCTGGCTGCATTTCATGGGCACTGGTAAATATTTTAGTACACCATTTGGTTCAGAATATTTTTTTTTGTTTTCCTTCTCTAAAACCTAGGTGCGTCTTGTGGTCAGGTGCACCTCCCCTGTGATGTGACCGTTTTCGTTTAAAAAACCTTTTTTGGACAATCTTGATTGCTGATCCATGGTGTGCTGGCGAAGATGTACTTCTGTTTGATGCTTCCAGAACCCAACTGGTAATCGTTACAGCACCCGTTAATTTTCTATTGCCATTTGTCCGGGAACGTGTGCGACTGAAATATCGAATTAATTGTGGTCAGGTGCGTCTTATGGAGCGAAAAATACAGTAGTTAGTGAGCGGTAATGATATGCTGTAACCTCTGCCAACCAATCACAATCACTTTTACTTTTCAGTCCCATGTTATATTATTAAAGTGGGAGTAAACTCCCTTGGTTGATTTTTACCTATAGGTAAGCCTATAAGTAAGGCTTACCTATAGGTACAGTAAATATCTCCTAAACATGCACCGTTTAGGAGATATTTACTTGTGAAGCCACCGGTGATGTCACTGTGCTGTGAATAGCAGCTCCTTCGCACCTGCGTGGGAGTGATGTCATCGTGGCTTGTCCAAGCACAGGACTGGGGCCCGCCAACCCAGAAAGAAGTCCTGTCAGCGGTGACAGCACACCACTGGAAGGATTCGTTTAACAGTAAGTTTCACATAATGTGCTAGTATGCAATGCATACTAGCACATTATAACATTGCCTTGCAGGAGGAATTATTTACTACAGCTTTAAAGTGCACAGTAATTGTAATTTGGTAGAAAAAAAAAAAAAGGCTGCTCAGTGTAAAGTGCCCAGGCCTATTTTTTGTCTCAGTCCAGGACTGGTGGTACCCCAAATAAAGGACACAACTCTGCGTTGACTAAGTCTTAGAAAATAAGATGGTAGTCGTATAGTAAGTACCCTAAATAGATATAGAAATTTAGGCAGTATTGCCATTTTGATTGCATTGATCCTTCCCAACCATGACAATGGGAGAGAAGCCCATTGCTTCATGAAGCCTGAAGTTTGTTTCAGGAGAGGCGGATAGTTGGTCGCAAAAAGATCCTTAAGGGAGATTCTGAGATGTACTCCTAAGTATGGGAGTTGTTTTGGAACCCAGTTAAAAGGTAAGGTTATTTGTGCTTGCTGAAGTTCTGACTGTGATAAGGAAATATTTACGCATTTGATTTTGATAGGTTAACATATAGTCCTGAGATATGGGCGAAATTATCTTAATATATTAATTAGATTAGGGGTAGATATATGAGAATGTGACAAAAATATGAGGATATCATCCGCAAAGAGGCATAATTTATGTTGGTGACCATCTAATTCGATACCTTTAACGTCAGGGTTGGTTCTAATTAGTTGTGCTAGGGGTTCTATTAGTAAGGAAAAAGTAACGGGGAAAGGGGACAACCTTGTCTAGTACCTCTTCTGATATCAAACATTGCGGATTTATAACCAGCATATTTAAGATATGCACTAGGATTATTATATAAAAGAGGAGACCCAGGTAAGAAAATGGTTTCCAAACCCCCATTTTTGAAGGATGTGTTCCATATATGGACATGTAACAGAATCAAATGCTTTCCTTGTATCCAAAGATACAAGGCAAGCTGGGATATTCCTGGTTTTAGCTGCATGGATGAGTAAGAGTGCTCGCCTAATATTATCGCCTGCCTGTCTTTTTGGCATAAAACCTGTTTGGTCTTTATGGATTAGATGGCCAATGGTAGACTCAAGTTTCACAAACAGGATTTTGCGTTCTTAAGCGCAGTTGCTTGTTGTATCAATCTACCCCTAACGACAGTTTTATGCGCCTCCTATAATGTAAGGGCAGAGACATCACCTGTATCATTAGATATAAGATAATCAGAGAGTGCTTTCTCAATCTCAATACGATGAGAAGGATGGGTCAATATGGAGTCATTTATACACCAAGTGGTGTCATGTGATCTCGGAACTGTGGAAGCAATGGTTGTGAATACTGCACAAAGGTCTGTCCATGGAAGGGGAACAATTTTGGATGAAATAATTTCTGGTAACATACTAGATGGAATAAGGATATGATCTATCCGTGAGAAGGAGTTATGTGGATAGGAATAATGAGTGATACGTCTATTGGTAGGGTTCATTTCTCTCCAAGTATCTACCAAGCCATGTGTAATAAGTAAATGTTGAAAAGTTAGGTTTATTGTACCAGTAGTAGGTCCTGAAGGGGATTTATCCAAAAACGGGAAAATAGTTGCATTTGAATCCCCACAAAGAACAACTGTACCAAACTTATGAACCTCTATACCTTGAAAAAGATGAGATAAAAAGCCGTTGGGCGTTTGTTGGGGGCGTAGTAAGATACAATTGTAATTGGATTATCAGAAATAAATCCTGTTAGAAGTATGTACCGTCCCTCAGGGTCCGTTAATTGTGATACAAGATTAAATGGTGGAACGATGAAAACCAATACGTGTTCCACGCTGTTTAACCGTAGCGGAGGCAGTATAGAATTGTGGAAAGGATGATGAAAGAAATTTGTGATAAACCTTATCAGTAAAATGGGTTTCCTGCAAACATATAATATGAGCTTTCTTAGTTGCAAAAGAACGTAATGCTTTGATACGTTTATGTGGAATTTTAAACCCTTGTACATTTAATGACAGGACATTTGTAGGAGCCATAAACCAACTAGGATGGACATTATATCGCAACAAGCAAAGTACTTACCGAGAGCCAGAATCATCGACCGAAGAGTCAAAAGGGAGTAGTAAAAGATAGAAAGAGAAGAAAAAAAAATAAAACAATCAAACTAACCCAATATGAAAACAATATATCAGTAAATGAAGACTAAATAATAGGGTGTGGGAGCATCTCAGGGGAGTATTTAGAACTCCCTTAGAGGATCTGGGCCCACCATCAGAGTCCCCCATAATAATAGCAGGAGTCATTAGGTGGTATGAAGGGCAGCAAGAAATTCCTAAGGGATGACCAACAACGGAGAACCACAGGAACCATTTATGAATTATCATGGAAATATTTAAAAAAAAAAAAAAATTCAAAAATTGCTATAACATTAACAGAACCATGTCGCCAAAGCTCATTTCAGTCATGAGCATGGCTAATTAAATAACTCAACCAGCATGAGGAGCTGGGAACCTATAATGATAGAAGGTAACTAGTTTAAACTAAAATGTGAGTCCATTGAGTCCTCATTATTGGGTGGTCAATGTTCATAACGTCCACGCTTATTGAAATTTTGATGTGAAGAGGATGTAGAGGTAGATCCTGTGTCTTTATTTTGCTGTGGAGATCGAGAGGCTGAACGTCTCCGAGACTGTTCTTTATGCAGGGCTGCTTCAGCCAAGCCCATTTCAGTTAGGGCCGACTGTAGGTCCTCTGAAGAGCGACAGACATATTTAGTTTCCAAATGAGTAAATCGGAGACAAAAAGGGAATCCCTAATGGTAATTAGTAATTCGATTTCGCTGAAGTACCTGCAATTGGGGTTTGAGCGCACGTCTTTACCACCGTAAGTGGGGACAGATCAGTGAAGAGCTGATAGACATAGCCCTGGAAGCTGAGGGAATCTCTACCTCTGGCAGCTGTTAGCAGCTGTTCTTTAGTTCTGTAGTAGTGCAATTTGGCTATTATGTCCCTAGGAGGACCATTGGTTTTGCGTGGAGCTAAAGCTCTATGTACTCTATCCATTTCAAGCCTGTCAATAGGAGTTCCAGGTATTAATTCCTGAAAAAGCGCAGTGAGAGTAGCCTGCAGGTCCAGAACAGATTCAGGGATTCCCCTAATCTGCAGATTCGATCAGCGGTCCCTATCCTCTTGGTCCTCTAAGCACGACTGTAGTGTGAGGTTTTCCTCTTGAAGAGTCATAAGCTCAGATATGTACTTCTGAGTATGATTATCAATTTCGTCCACTCTCAATTCTATGTCTGCAGTTCTCTGGCCCAGTTCTTGTATTTCTTTTGTTTATTTGTCTGTTATATGGTTGGAAGTTTGTTTGAGAGCTTTCTGGAGCATTTGTTCAAATTTTTAGAATATGTCAGGTTGTACAGCTGTTTGTAAGTCACCAGTGTTACAGTCAGACTCGCCATTAGTTGCCAGTGTATTCTGGCTGAGAGGCAGAGATTTCTTAGTGTGTGGTCTGCTGCACTGTGAGGGGGAGGATGACGCCGCCATTTTAGCCATCAGCTTGTGTGCCGTTTTCTTCGATATTCCTGCTTTAAATTTGGGAGCTGTAGTCCTCCGGCGGGTAATCCCGAGGAGCGGAGCTCTAAGGCTACATTACTGCCGCCTCAGGCTGCCACGCATGTGCCCCCGGACCTGGTCATCTCAAACCATGCAGAGCTTTATTACCAATATTCATATAAAAGAGCATCTGGATAGCAGTGAGCATGATTTAATTTAATGTTGGCTGTAAGCAACAAACACATATGGTAAGATAAAAACACTTAACTTTAAGAGAGCAAATTTTTCAAGGATGAGGGCTGCTCTCCAGGACTTAGACTGGGTGGGAATATTGGCATCAATGGACACAAAACAGAAATGGGAATTCTTCAAAGTGACTGTATGTAAACTCACTGCAAAGTATATTCCCATGGGCAATAATTTTAAAAGGCTAAAAATTAAACCTATGTGGCTCACGGCCAAAGTTAAAATGGCTATAAATAATAAAAAAGAGCTTTTAAAAATATAAAAATGAAGGAACGCTATTATCGTTTAAATGTTACAAAGAATATAACAGAATATGTAAAAAGGAAATGAAGGACGCAAAAATTCAAATGAACAACAGATTGCAAAAGATAGTAGGACAAACCCCCAAAAATTCTTCAAATATTTTAATAGTAAAAAGGTCAGGTCTGAGCATGTAGGCCCTTTACAAAATAATCTAGAGTTGGTGACTGGGGAAGAAGAGAAGGCAAATTTATTAAATACTATCTTCAGCTCTGTGTATACAAAGGAGCATGGGGGAGCTCATGTCCATAATAGGGGTGGTATTGACACAGCCCCAAATGATCCACAATGGCTCAAAAGGGATATGGTCCAGAAATATTTAGACAGAATAAAGGTGGATAAAGCACCTGGACCAGATAGCATCCATCCAGGGATCCTAAAAGAATTGAGCTCTGTCATTTCAAGGACATTGTTTCTAATATTTAGGGACTCGTTAATAACTGCAATGGTACCGCTGGATTGGCACAGGGCCAATGTGGTGCCTATATTTAAAAAGGGATCAAAGTCTTTACCAAGTAACTATAGACCTGTTAGTTGAACTTCTATAGTCGGGAAGATACTGGAGAGTTTAAAAAAAGACCACATACATGAGTTCTTGTTGGAAAAAAATATACAGTATTAAGCAACAGACAGCATGGATTCATGAAAGACAGAAGTTGTCAAACAAACCTGATTTCTTTTTATGAGGAGGTAAGTAAAACCTTGGACAAAGTGGTGGCTGTGGTCATGGTATACCTGGACTTTGCAAAAGTGTTTGACACAGTTCCTCACAGATGGCTCATGTGTAAGGTAAAGTCTACAGGCTTGGAAAGATCAATTTGTAAATGGATAGAAAACAGGCTAAAAGACAGAATTCTGAAAATAGTGGTTAATGATTCTTACTCTGAATGGTCTAAGGTTATCAGTGGTGTACCCCAAGGTTCAGTGCTGGGACCCTTACTTTTTAATATCTTTATAACTGATATAGGATCTTGGAATAAAAGTAACATTTCTGTCCTTGCAGATGACGCTAAGCTATGCAGTGGAATAACGTCCTTATAGGATGTCTCCAATTTACAAGCTGACCTCAATGCACTGTCTGATTGGGCAAGTAAGTGGCAAATGAGGTTTAATGTTGATAAATGTAAAGTTATGCACTTGGGGCTAAGAATATGCATACATCATACATACTAGGGGGAGTACAACTGGGGGAATCAACGGTGGAGAAGGATCTAGGGGTTTTGGTAGATCATAAGCTCAATAATAGCATGCAATGCCAAGCTGCAGTTTCCAAAGCGAGCAAAGTCCTTACTTGTATTAAGAGAGGTATGGACTCCAGAGAGAGAGATATAATTTTGCCCCTGTACAAATCATTAGTAAGACCTCATCTGGAATATGCAGTTCAGTTTTGGGCACCAGTTCTCAAAAAGGATATCGGGGAATTGGAGAAATTGGAGAAAAAGGGCAACCTAACTGATAAGAGGCATGGAGGAGCTCAGCTATGAGGAAAGATTATAGGAACTGAATCTATTCCTTCTTGAGATTGAGGGGGGAATATGATCAACATGTACAAATACATAAGTGGTCCATATCGTGAACTTGGTGTTTGATTTATTCACTTTAAGGTCATCACAGAGGACTTTTGTGAAAAAAAAGATTTCATCTCCAAATATGGAAAGATTTCTTCACAGTAAGAGCTGTGAAAATGTGGAATAGACTCCTTTCCAAGGTGGTTCTGGCATTAAAAAAGGCCAGGATTCTTTCCTAAGACCCCTTTCACACTGGAGGCATTTCTTTTCATACATCAGGGGACACAGAGCCATAGTAATTACTATGTGGGTTATAGGCCACCTTTAGATGATGGACACTGGCACGCCCTAAATTAACAAGTGCACTCCCTATATAACCCCTCCCACTACTGTGAGTATTCAGTTTTTTCGCCAGTGTCTAAGGTGTTGGTCACGAGTAAAGATGCGCTGTGCTGAGCTCCACTGGAACAATCCTTGCTGGGGCTAGCCATGCTGACCGGATCCATTCAGAGTGTCTTTCAGGCCAGGTTGAATGGTACCCGGGCCTCGTATCCGAACAAACGAGGTTTTTGCTTGCGAATGCTTCTCTTTCTAGAGAGCTTGGACCCTGGGATCCAGTACTTTTGGTAGTAAGGCCAATAAAGTTTTACTGGCAGGGTGCTGTTGCAGGTCCAGGATTGTGGGATACCTCAAGGTTCCCCTGTTCCTGAAGGTTTTTACGGAGCCCACCGTGAAGGGTGAAGATTGGGTCTGATGGTTTACCACAGAAAACCCTGCGGCGGGAAAAGGCAAGTGGAGATTTTGAAATTTTTATGAAAAGTCTCCTTTAAGTGTATAATGTTGTCATGTCTATGTGTCACCACTGGGCGCTGTATTGAGCACTCACCGCCTCATGCTGGAAACAGCCACTGTGTCAGGAGAAAACACTTCCTCCTTCTCCTCCTCCGGCAAAGCAGCAAGATCCTCTGGTAAGAAGGGGTAACTTGTCCTCCTGTCAGTAGCCCCTGCGCTGGAATTCCCCCCTCGGGGGGATTAAAGGCCCAGATTCAATGTAAAAAAAGAAAAAAGAAACGCTGCGGCCGCCTGGCGGTTGTTTTCCCCCCCCGCCGGACTGGCTCGGGATTCCAGTGTAATCTATAGCCCGCCGCTCGCGCGGGAAAACCTGTCCTTTTAAAAAGGAGAGTGGAGCCGTAAAACAGCACGGGGGCGGGGCTAACGGCGTTGGCATTCTCCAACGCCAGGAACACATGGAGGAATTTTTTAAAAGCACACTGGGTGCTGCTGCAGGCTGTGGAGGGACACAAGAGCAAACAGGTGGCATTACTTCAGGTTGGTGACACAGGCATTTCCTTTGACACATTATTACTATTGCTTCAGGCTTGGCATTAATAGCAGCATTTTTTATTGCTGGACTATAGGCTAGCAGTGTATGCATTCTTTTGGTAGTGCCTCTGTTTTGAACATTAGGCTTTGAGTGGTAGTGGTTTGATTATTTTACAAACAACCTAAATCCATGTCCAAAAGAATGTCATCCTCCTCTGAGAGTGATGCGGTCAGTAAGAATGATCTGTCAGGGGAGACTGGTGTTGCAGCAGCGCTGAACACTTCAGTCCCTGTATATATATCACACAGGAGGTTTTTTCTTCTACCATTGCTAGTGGAAAAAAAGATTGATGCTATGATCACTTTCCATAGTGGGTTCAATCATAGCAGATCCCCATCCAGTGCTCAGGACCCTCATTTTGAGGTACAAGAGGCAGGGGATCAGGAAGGTCTTCCAAAGAGACCTGGAAGATACTAATATATCCTCTTCTGAGGATCCTAGTATGGAGGGAGTAATTTCACATTTCTGGTACACTCCCTCACTAGATTGGTTCGTTTAACCCTTTTGCTGCCTGTAGTGCAGTCTAGTGATGAGCCCATCTCTGGTTGGGATCACTAACCTTCCCCGTCTGGGGACGCTTTTCCTATCCATTCATGGCTAAAAAAGCTGATATATTCAGAATGGGAACACCTGGATAAGCTGTTTTTTTCCTCCAATAAAGTGTATCTATGGAGGAAGAATTCTATAAGAAGTGGGATGTTCCAGCAATTAATGTTGCAATCACCTCGGTGAATAAAAAATCTCACTTGTCCGATAGACAATGCGCAAATGATAAAGGATCCAACAGTTAAAAAGTTGGAACTCCTGTTTAAGAACTACATGTCTCTGGCAGGTTCAGCAGCGCAGCCGATTCTTACGGCAATTGGGGTATCTCAGTCCATAAAAGGATCAGTTTGTAGAGATACTTAAGATTCTTTCTGATCAGCAGGCCCAACAATGGGATGGCGTATCAGATGCACTGTTTTACGGTGGATGCGATGAAAAATTCTATCATTTAAGCCTCACGGCTTATGTTGGGACTAGTACATACACAGAGTCCTGTGGCTGGTAAATTGGTCAGCCAAAGCACCATGTAAAAAACTACTAGCCAGTTTGCCTTTTTATGGTGAGCAGTTATTGGAGACAATCTGGATAAATATATCCAAAGGATTTCTAATGGGAAAAGTTCTCTTTTGCCAGTAAAAGAAGTTCAAACATTTTCTCATATTAGCATGCTTCCTCTCCAGTACCAGGAGCATCTGCCCCTAGGCAGTCTCAACGGCCTCCACCGTCAAGACCAAGAGTCCCAGGGCCAGAAGAGGTCTTGGGGCAGGTAGCCTGCAAAGCAAAATGCTAAGGCCTCCTTATGAAGGCACTCCCCGCTCGCTCGGGTGGAGGGAAGGCTTCTGCAATTTCCAAATCTGGCAGGAACAATGTCAGGACAGTGGGGGGGGGGGGGGGGGGCTTCCTCAGTTTCTCTAGGTTACAAACTAGAGTCCCGAGAATTCCTGTTTCCTCGTTTTCTAAAATCAAATGTTTCCAGAAATCCAGGGGAAAGAAAGTCTCTCTTTTTAGCTTTGGATCATCTTTTATCTCAAGAGGTAATATCGGAGGTTCCCTTAGAGGAACAGAGTTCAGGGTTTTATTCAAACCTTTTCACGGTTTCAAAACCAAAACAGGGAGGTAAGTCCTATTTTAGATCTCAAAGATCTGAACTAGCACTTAAATATCTGGTCCTTTCGCATGGAGTCAATCCGATCGGTGGTCTCCATTTTGCAAGGAGGAGAGTTCTGGCATCAATCGATATCAAAGATGCAGATTTCCACGTGCTGATATTTCCTGCTCATCAGAAATTTCTACGCTTTGAAGTAGAAAATCGCATTTTCAGCTTGCGGCTCTGCCATTTGGTCTAGCCACTGCTCCACGGGTATTCACAAAATTCCTGACACCTCCCTTAGTCAGGTTAATGGCCCAGGGCATAAGTCCTAGCCTATTTAGACAATCTGCATTTAGTAGATCAATCAGTCTCTGTCCCAAACCAAAGAATCTCTGCTGTAAGCTACCTGGAATGCCTAGGTTGGATACTCAACCTAGAAAAATCCTCCTTAAAACCATCAAGGAGATTACAGTACTTGAGGCTAGTCATAGATACCATACAAAGAAGGTATTCCTACCCCAGGCAAGAATCGGTTCCATTAAAGAACTGATTCAACTGAGTCAAAGCAAAGAGAAATCCCTCCATTCAGATGTGCATGAAATTGTCAGGGAAAATGGTGGCCTCCTTCAAGGCCATTCCTTATGCGCAGTTTCATTCAAGACTACTACAAAATGCTATTCTGTCGGTCTGGATCAAGAAGGTTCAGGCTTTGGGTTTTTTTTTTTCCAATGCTCCCATCCACCTAGGTGTGTCTGAGCCTCAATTGGTGGTTAATATCAGCAACCTCCAAAAATGGAAATTCTTTTTTTACCAGTATCTTGGAAAATGGTAACAATGGACGCCAGCCTTCTAGGTTGGCAAGCAGTCCCGGAGAAGCTTCTGTCCAGGGGAATTGGTCCCAGAACCAGAAAGGACCCTGTCCATCAACGTTATAGAAATTAGGGCAGTACATCTGGCCCTGGAATTCTGGATGCTCAGGCTATGGAATTGTCCTGTCAGGATTCAATCACAAGGGGGCATGAGAAGTCACGCAGTCCAAAAAGAAGTGAATCATTTTCCAGCTTGAGCAGAAAGCAACATACCTTGTCTATCAGCAATGTCCATTCCAGGGATAGAGAATTGGCAGGCGGACTATTAAGTCGCCAATTATTGTTTCCGGGAGAATGGTCCCTTCACCCCGACATCTTCCGCTCGATATGTCAAGAATGGGATTATCCGGACGTAGATCTGTTCGCGTCCAGATTAACAACAAAGTCAACAACTATGTGTCTAGGACGAAGGATCCACTAGCGTGCGGAACAGATGCCTTGGTCTTCCCATAGGATCAGTTTTCACTGATCTATGCGTTCCTCCAGTTCTGCTACTTCCGCGCCTTCTCCGCAGGATTAAGCAGGAACGAAAAGAGGTGATTCTGGTGGCACTAGCGTGGTGCCGAGATCATAAAGATGACAGTAGAAGTCCCTTGGACCCTGCCATTATGGGCAGACCTTCTAGCTCAAGGTCTGGTATTTCATCCTACCTTACAAATGCTAAATTTAGCGGTTTTACTATTGAAACCCACATTCTAAAGGATCGTGGGTTATCTCCTTCAGTAGTGTCTACTTTGATGCTAGGAAGCCGGCCTCCAGAGTCAGTTACTTAGAATCTGGAAGGCACATATTTTCTGGTATGGATCCAGGGGTTGGCACCCCAAGAAGTATGTCATAGGTAGGATTCTTGAATTCCTGCATATGGGATTAGAAATGAACCTGGCCCTGAGTACGATCAAGGGCCAGGTCTCGGCCTTATCAATATTTTTTCAACAGCCTCTTGCTTCTCACTCTCTGGTGCGTACTTTTATTCAGGGGGTAACAAGAATTAATCCCCCTGTCAAGGCACCTCTAAATCCTTGGGATTTGAATAGTAATTACTATGGCTCTGTGTCCCCTGATGTACCTCCAAAGAAAAGGATTTTACAGGTAAGCTGTTTTAAAAAACCTGTTTTTGCAGGCAGATTTAGCGCTAAAAATAGCGCTTGAAAAAAAGCCTCAGCTTTTACACTGGGGCGCTGCGCTGGCAGGACATCAAAAAATGTCCTGCAAGCAGCTTCTTTGCCCAGAAATCAATGAGCAGCATCACCGGCAAAGCGCCCCTGCAGCAGTTTTAACCCTTTTTTGGCCGCTAGCAGGGGTTAAAAGCACCCAGCTAGCGGCCGAAGAGCACTACAAAACCTACGGTAAAGAGCCGCTAAATATAGCGGCGCTTTACCGCCGATGCCCGGGCGCTGGCAGTGTGGAAGTGCCCTAAATGTACACAATATAACTGTGTACTAACATAGATAAAAATTGATCCAGGGAAAATCCGATTGCCTCTCAGGGGATCAGGAAGGAATTTTTCCCCCTGCTGTAGCAAATTAGAACATGCTTTGCTGGTGTTTTTTTTTCCTTCTTCTGGATCAGCTGTGGGTGTCCTTAGTATGCCTGTAAAGTAGCGCATTTTTCCCATGTTTATAACCGTGCCACAGCAAAATTACATTTCTAAAGGAAAAATGTCATTTAAAACTGCTTGCGGCTGTAATGTATTGTCGGATCCCGACAATATAGATAAAAAAAAAAAAAAAAATGGCATGGATGTCCCTTCAGGTTTGGTATGGATATTAAGGGGAACCCCTCACCAATTTTTTTTTTACAAAATGGCATAGGGGCCCCCAGGCACTATATACTCTGAACAGCAGTATATATACTATATGGCCTGCCCTATATACTCTGCAGGAAATTGGGCTTTAGGTGTTGGTGGTACCAGAACACTGTAAGCCCTCAGTTACTCTTGTTGGGCACAGGAGCGGGCCCTGCTGTGAAATATTATATCAAGAATTGTAATTACATGCCCCTGTTAACCACTTCAATACCGGGCATTTTCACCCCCTTCCTGCCCATGCCAATTTTGAGCTTTAAGCGCTGTATCATTTTGAATGACAATTTCACGGTTATGCAACACTGTACCCAAATTAAATTTTGTTTTTTATTTTTGGCACTATAAACAAAAAAAGAACAACAATTTTGCAAAAAAACACTATTTTTTTACTTTTTGCTATAATAAATATCCCAATTTTTTAAAAACATTTTTTCCTCAGTTTAGGCCGATATGTATTATTCTACATATTTTTGGTAAAAAAAAAATCGCAATAAGCATATATTGATTGGTTTGCTTAACAAATAGGTTATTGATTTATGCCATTTTTGTTATTAGTTTTTGTTTTTACTAGTAATGGCGGCGATCTGCGATTTTTATCGTGACTGTGACATTGCGGCAAACAGATCGGACACTATTTTGGGACCATTGACATTTATAAAGTGATCAGTGCTATAAAAATGCACTAATTACTGTATAAATGTCACTGGCACGGAAAGGGGTTAACACTAGGGGGCGATCAAGGGGTTAAATGTGTTACCTAGGGAGTGATTCCAACTGTGGGGGGGTGGTACTGACTAGAGGAGGAGACTGATCGGTGTTCCTATATACTGTGTGTATATTTTATATATATATATATATATATATATATATATATATATATATATACACATACACTAGACTGACTGTATATGTGTGTGTGTGTGTGTGTGTATATATATATATATATATATATATATATATATATATATATATGTGTGTGTGTATTTATATTTCCTGGACCTCCCCATGTCAGCCTACTATGGGTCAGCTCTGACCCCTCCAGGACCACCTCTTTTCTAGCTCATAAAAGGGCGGCTGTCTGCCCACACCAGTGTTCTTTTTTCCTCCTCGCTCCGGACGCCTTTTAAAGTTTATTTTTATTTATTTTTTACTTCTCGATCCATCCATCCTGTCGGGTTCAGCCTCTTTCGGTTCAGAAGACCCCCCTATATAGGCTGTAAATCTCCTGAGGAGATTGGTTCCCATGGTGCTGGGATTGTATGGTACAGTATAAATGACCGTGTATTACTGGCAAAGGTCACTGGCAGTATAAATGACTGTATATACCTTCGTTAGGTAGGTGCTGGCACTCTCTCCTTCCATGTTTTTGTGTGTTCAAGCAGTGGTTTGGCTCGCTGGGACTTGTAGTTCACCGCCTCCACATGTACTCCTTTCAGGAAGCTCAGAGTTGAGCAGGTGAGGTCAGGTAGCTTCCTCTCTGGGTTGCCTAGCAAACACCAGAGTGCTTACTGCTGATTTGCAGCAGGCTCTGTCCTCTAGGCGGATCTCAGTGTCCAGCTGGTCAATCTGCTACTCTGCTCTGCTCTGGTAAGCCTCCTTCTAGGTCTCTCATTACTTTCTGCTGTGTTACTTGTCCGTCAGAGTATTTTTATTATCCTGTACCTTCTAGGACTGGGTAATTTTGCCTGCCTAGCTGCCTTAGCACTGAAGATTTGGATGGAGAAGTTTATTTTAATTGTTAAATTCTTTTAATTTTTTTATTTTTGTTTTGAAAAAAAAAATACATTTTTTTTTATTTGTTTTTTAAAAGAGAGCACATCCTCTGTGTGAGAAGGGCCCACTGCGAGATAAACTCATGTAAAGAGTTTCCAAATCAGCATTCCAACCTCAAAAGAGTAAAGAAGGGACTAGACATGACAAATCGCAGAGTCGCATACAGCTGGATAGACGCATGTTGTCCCAGCATTCCAGATCTCCCTCGCTCTTACCTCACTTTAGTCGCTCGGGCCCAAGCCAAGAGAGGTCAAGACATCAGACGGCTCAGGACAATGCTGCGAAAGCACGCCAAGTTAAATCCTACATTAAGCACACAGTCAAGGAAGGGTTAAAGAGTGTTTCAAGGAATCCTGCTGTATCTTCACCATCTGGAGATTCAAGATCATGTGTTTTCAGTGCGTTTTAACTCTGAAGTCAATAGCGATTCAGATCCATCTGAGGCTGAGATGGTCTCAGAATCGCATACGTTTGATTTTTGCACTGGTTCACCCCTTGGTGGAGGCTGTTAAGGATGCGATGAAGTGGCAGAAAGAATCGTCGCCTCCAAAGAAACAGCAAAGATACTACCCGTATTTAAATAAATCGTTTCCTTCCCTCCCTTTTCATTTCTGAAATTAAAAAAGTAATTGACGATGAGTGGGGGGGGGGGCCTGAGAAGAAGCTCAATGTGCATAATGGAGTATCGAAGCTGTACCCCTTGGGACACTACGCCTAAGGTGGATGCTTCATTACGTGCATTCGCCCGCCACATTACACTTCCGCTGGAGGATTCGGTCTCTTTTAGGGATCCTATGGATTGCAAAATAAACGCAGACCTAAAAGGTTGTATAGTTTGGCCGCAGCAGCCTGCAGACCGGCGGTAGCAGTTACTCCTGTGGCAGCAGCACTTGGGCTGGGTGGTTCGCACCTGTGCGTTTTTTGGTGCTTTTTGCGGATTTGCACTCCCGTCCATTTATCATGGTCTCCTATGGAACACGTTCTGTGGAATGCGCTGGGAGTGCATGGGTGTGAATCCAGCCTTAGAGTGTGGGTAGCTGAGCTGATGGATGAATGTTTGGAAGTCTGGGAAGTGGCAGTTCTTCTCCTTTGCAGTTTTTAATACTGCTGTAGAGTTGTGGCTGAAGTGGCTGTCGACCAGGTCAAGATGACAGCAAAGATAATGGCTCATTCCGTCACAGCCCGCAGAGCCTTATGGTTGAAGCATTGGTCGGCCGATAAGGCTTCCCGCCACAGTCTGTGTTCGGTTCCATTTGACGGGAAGCTACTCTTCGGGAAGACTTAGAATCAGCAATTCAGCGGGTTTCCAGCGGCAGATCTGGCCTAATCCCGCAGAAGAGAAAAAGACACAGCAGCCCTTTCGGTTTAAAAAGGGATCCAAAGAAGGATTCAGAGAGGCCAGGGCTTACAGACAGTTTTTCAGACAGTGGAGGGGAGCCGGTTCAACCTTACAGAAACCTTCCAAGTCCAGGGCCAACAAAGCTCCTGGGGCTGTGTTTCCACTACTGCGTCTCCGAAGTTGCGTGATTTACACTGTGACTTTGCTGTGAAAACCAGTAGGAGCAGGACTAGCCCATTTCAGGGGGGGTTTTGGCGGACAAATTACATGATGCCTGGATTGTAGCAGTCATTCGATCATGTTATCGTCTCGAGTTCAGAACAAGGCCCCCCTCAGACCTTGTTCATAGAAACTGGACTTCCTATGGATTTGGAAAGGAGGCAATGTTTGCAAGGATATATAGGGGAGTTGTTGGCAGCAAGGGCCATCCTTCCGATTTCCAAGGCACGAATTGGGTCAAAGAGTATGTTCCCCTCTGTTTTTGGTCCCAGAAGCTTCAGGGGGTTTCGGACCAGTTTTTGACCTCAAAGTCTTGAATTCCTACATGAAGGTTCCACTATTCAAAATGGAGTAATTGGAAACTATTGTTTCGGTTGTGGAGTCAGAAGACTGGATGGTTTCCATCGCTCTGGCAGATGCGTATCTTCATGTCTCTATAGACGCATCTCGCCATCGCTTTCTCAGGCCTTCCGTGGAAGGCTCTCATTTTCATTTTTAATCTCTCCCATTCGGTCTCTGCATGACTCCGAGAATGTTTTTAAAGCTACTGTCTGCTGTCAGTGTGACTCTCAGGGTCAAGGGAGTGCAAATATTCCATTATCTAGATGACATGTTACTTCTGGGTCCATCAAATGAGCTCCTTCTAGTTCATGTGAATTCACCTGCAAAACACTAGCTCGTTTTGGTTGTTTTTTTTTTACAAAAAACATCGTTGTTTATTAAAGAAGAGTACGCAATTACAGGTTATATAATACATTGACGTGTGAAAATGTACAATATTGAGTAAAATAAAGAGTATAGTCATCTTGACCTTTATGGTCAACAAAAATCTAACATGTGCAGACAATAGTACGTAATTTTTTTAACATATGATTACGTGTTACATTTATTAGGCACTACATTACCGTATCATTCTGCATATTGAATAGTTAAACTCCTGGGATAGTCTATTGTGTTACACGTGGTTGCATTATTCAACCAGGAGTCCCATATTTTCCCATATTTAGATGGGCATCCTCTATGGGCATATATTTCTTTTTTGTATGGTAAAACATTATTAACGGCAGCTATCCATTCCTGGAGTGTTGGTGGGTCCATTCTCAGCCATTACCTGGCTATAAACAGTGTTTCCCTAAGAAATATGATATGGAATTTGTCTGAGTCTGGATCTGGAAATATTCCTAGTATGCATTGTTTGGGGCACAGTCTAAGGGGGATCCCATTTCATCATGGATGAATCGCACTATGTGGTTTCAATAGTCGTGTATAACCGGGCATGACCATAGGAGATGGAAAAAGGAGCTATAGGGACTGTCACATCTGGGGCAAAGAGGATTATAATTGGGTTTGAATCTAATCATTCGGGCGGGAGTCAAATATGATCTATGTAAAATGTATAGTTGAGTGAGGCGCTCTGAGAGTCTGGTGGACACGGTTTTGCAGTTGTCCAGTGCGTCCTGCCATTCATCATCCTCCAGCTCCCCCACATCTCCAGCCCAACGATCCCTCAATCCATAAGCAATTTTCACGGCCGTATGTCGAAGCAGAGAGGTATAGAATATTGAAATGAGTTTGGAGGAATCTTGCCCCCTTATAATATTGAGGATATCTAATTGTTCTAGATTAGGTGGGTTATCGTGAAACTGGGCTTGAAGAGCGTGACGGAGCTGGAGGTATCTGAAGTGCATGGAATTGGGGAGGGTAAATTCATCCTTAAGTTGTTGGAAGGATTTCAGTATGTTGTCTCTATATACGTCTGAAAGAATGCTCACCCCCCGAACAACCCACATTCCATGGTCTGCCAGAGATAAAAGTTCCTTTAAACCTGGGTTGTCCCAGAGGGGTGTGTGTGCGTGTGTGTTCGGCACATTAAGTCTACGTCTTATCACTGCCGATATTTTGCAATGTGTATATAGTAAGCCTACACAATTTCCCGACGCCCAGGATTCTACTGGACCTCTAAAGATAATTTGAAATGGGTGGGTGTATAAGCAGGTATATTGGGAGCAGAGCAGTGTCATATAACATTCTCTATCACCTTTGTCTATGTAGTAAAAGTGCAATAGTTGCGCTGCCAAATAGTATAGGTTGAAATCAGGTAAAGCCGCGCCACCCAGATCCGTGGGGTTTTTTAATATTTGCCAGGATAATTTATGTCGAGCCTTCCTCACACAAATGAGTTAAGAATTTTTTCTATTGTTTTAAAAATCCTGAGTGGTAAAGGAATTTGGGGAGCAGGACCATTTTTATAAGGTTCACACGCCCCATGACCCCCAAGGTGAGTTTAGCCCAAATCTGAGTTTTATTTTTCAGAGTTGTGATCAAAGGCTCTATATTAAGTTTGGTGTATTCTTCAGGAGTACGAGTGATATTAATCCCCAAGTATTTCATGTGACTAACTATCGTGAGGGGGAAGGAGGCTTGGTTTTGTGTAGGTGCACCTATATCTATAGGGAGGATTTGGGACTTGTCCCCATTTATTTTAAGACCCGAGTATTTCCCGAATGTTTGTATGGTTTCCAGTGCTGCTTTCAAAGAGGGGCCGGAGTCCGATAAATACAGCAGCATGTCTTCCGCGTAGAGACTAATTGTCTCTACCAGATTTCCGCTTCGCAGGCCAGTGATACCTGGATGTGACCTCAGTGAGGCCGCGAGAGGCTCCACCGCTAAGGCATAAAGTAGGGGAGATAGCGGGCACCCCTGACGTGTTCCCCTTGAAAGGGGGAAGGAGTCTGAAACCCTCCCGTTAACCAAGATCCTGGCACTAGGATTTTGGTACATTAATTGGATCCATCTAATAAATTTCGGTCCGAGTCCAAACTTTGCTAAGCATTGCCAGAGGTAGGCCCACGGAGTCGAACGCCTTTGCGGCGTCCAGGGATACCACGACTCTGGATCCCATCTGGTCATGCTGAGCTTGTATGTTCATATGTAATCTACGGAGGTTATGTGCCGTGTTTTTTGTGGGCATAAACCCCGTTTGATCCGGGTGGATTAGGGTGAGGATTACTTTATTTAGACGTAATGCCAGGATCTTGGCCAATATCTTTGTCTAGCTAAAGAAGTGATATGGGGCGATATGACTCCGGGATTTCTAAATTTTTACCAGGTTTGGGTATGAGCACTATATAAGCTTCGGTCATAGAGTGAGGGATAGATCCAGATGTAAACATGTGGGAAAATAGCTTGTGCAGTCTGGGGGCAATATTATCTATGTATGTTTTATAGAATTCTAAGGGGAGGCCATCGGACCCGGGTGCTTTTGAGACTTTAAGATGGGATATCGCTTCAATAATATCGTCCATAGAAATTGGGGCCTCCAACATTTCAATGTGTGGTTGGGACAGTGTAGGTAATTCTACATTTGCTAATAGTGCCTCCGCATCTCCAATGTCGCCATTAACCGCGGTAGTGTATAATGACGAGAAATAGGAACTAAATTCTCCCGCTACTCTATCAGGGTCAGTGATCAGTTCGCCATTAGTGCCCCTAAGGGATACCACCGTAGGTGGTCTAAGATCTATATGGGCCAAATATGCCAGGAGGCGTCCCGCCCTCTCCCCACATTCATACAATCTGTTTGGTATAGAATATGTTCCTCTCCGCTTTTTCAAAGTGCAGATTGGACACTATACGAGTCTGTTGTTTTAATTGGTCGGCGTTAAGAGAAGTTGGGTTAGAGGAAAATTCCCTCTCTATGACTGTCAAGGCTTGTTCTGCCTGTTGAATCGCGTGGGAGGATGTTTTCTTATACCTAGTTATGTGCTGGGCAAGCATCATGCGGGCATGGGATTTAAAAGAATCCCACACTATGTCAAAGGGCGCTGAATTTTTGTTATTTTGAAAAAATATGTCCCATTCAACTCCAATCTCGTCTATTCCCGGGACCACCGATAACCAGAAGGGGTTAAGTTTCCATGTGTATGTATTAGGTGGGGATTCAAGTTTGAGTACAACCCAATATGGAGCATGGTCCGATAATGTGCGAGGGGAGAAGCCCACATCCTCCAATGCAGGAAGAAGGGAGCGGGATAGTAAGATAAGGTCTATCCTAGACATTGAGTTATGTGTCGCTGAAAAACAAGAGAAAGCCTTATCCTGCGGGTGACGATATCGCCATGCATCTATCAAGGCCAACTCGCTGAGGAATCTGCCAAATCTAGTGTGTTGTGGAAAGGAGTTGCCAGAGGGCTCTGTAGTCAGTCTATCCAAATCTCTATCTAGTACATTATTGAAGTCTCCCATCCACATCGCCGGAACAGTGGGAAATTGTGACATAAAAGCGAGACCCTCATGTAGAACATTAAAGTGGAACGGGGGAGGTATATAGACTGCCAGAATAAGTATCTCAAGCCCATTTATTGTAGCGTGTAGAAATAGGAATCTACCCTGTGGATCTGATTTAAGCGCCAACAACGTAAACTGTACCGTTTTTGCCACTAGAAGTGCGACTCCTCTAGAATTGGACATGTATGGAGCCTGATATAGCCAGCCCACCCAGGGTTTTTTGAGTGTTGACATCAGTTGACCTGTTAGATGGGTCTCAACTAGGGCTATTATTTCTGCCCGCGTATTTTTGAGAATAGATAAGGCAGCATTTCTTTTTGGTCTAGCTCTAATACCCTGCACGTTCCACGTAACACATTTCAACCTAGAAACCATATTCGAGCTTGTTTATTTGTGATCTCGTCACCCCGGCCGCAGAGCGGCCGCCTCGCTCCGCCCCGCAATGCGGGGGGACGTGCATCCCCACCCATCACGGCCAGGGCGACAAGACCAGGATCCACATTTTTCAATTCCTGAAATCGTAACTGCAATTTTCCAGTATAAAATATTATATAACACACACGTATTAGCATAGTAACCAGGTGTCTGCATGTATAACTCCTCATCTCCATTAAATTGTATTATAACATAACAACAGCAGAACTTTTGCAATTTGCAAACTAACACTCTGGGCCATCCAGGCAGACAACCCTCCCCACAAAACTCGGAGGCAGGGTGCTGTTCCTGTACATTCCAGGGAAACAAAACTTGCGCCGTTTGGCGAACATTACATGTAATTCCTGTGAAAACAGAACCCACTATGGATCCTGTATCTAAGGGGACAATATTTCGCTGTAAAGCAAGCAGTAACATGAGGAACACGAAGAACATGACCCCCAAAACACGACCCCCAGGATGGTATAATGATGAAAGACAAACGGAGGTATGAGCTTGAACTGTCCGGGAGTCATGGAGGGCATCAGCTTGCCAGTTTCATTGAGTACCCATGGGGGATTTTATATTTATAGGGGAAAAGGCATATGCCGGAAGGGGGCTGGCATATTTGACCAGAGAGGGAAAGGGTGGTGATATAGTGAGGCATACTGAGTAACAAGTTAGTTCACTAGTAGATAGGAGCAGTCTCCATGCGGGTTTGTAGGTTACAGTACCTTGATGAAGCAAAGACCGATTTATCTCGACATAAAGGTTAACGCTGATGTTCCATTCAGGAGGCAGGGATATCCTGTGGCAGTTGCGGTCATCTTAGAGCCTAGGGGGGTGCTCGATCCGGTGCTGCTCTCTCTTCCATCCATGCAAATACCGCTTCAGGTGTATCAAAGAAGTGAGCTCTATCCTCGCCGACCACGCGCAACCTGGCTGGGAAGAGCATTGCGTAAGTGTAATGGCGAGTCCTAAGCTGTCGTTTAGCTTCCGTGAATTGCGCGCGTTTCTTCTGGACTTCCGCCGAGAAATCCGGAAAGACTTTGATCTCTCCATTTTTAGAAGAAATGTTGCCTTTCAGCCTGGTAAGGCGGAGGACAGCATCACGGTCACGGTAGTTAAGCAGTTTGGCAATAAATGTTCTAGGAGGTGCACCTTGAGGGGGAGGTTTGGATGCCAATCTGTGGGCTCTCTTCACCACGAATGAGGTGGAGAATTCGGCCCGACCAAAGGTGGATGTTAGCAGATTTTCCAGAAATGAGGGGGGGTCGGTGCCCTCCGCACCCTCTGGCAGCCCCACAAACCGCAGGTTACACCTCCTCAATCTATTTTCCATGTCGTCTTGTTTCATAAGCACCGTGTTTAGCTGGTGCTGTAGCCTTTCGGTTGTTATCTGCAATGGAGGTATGTCGTCCTCCACCTGGCTGATACGTGTCTCCGCCTCTGTGACCCGTTCTCTTAGTTTCTGTAGGTCTTGTCAGATTAAAGATACATCCACTTTCACCTCCTCTATTTTACATGTGAGAGTGCTTTTGCAGTCCGAAATCGCTTCCAGGACACGAGCGGTGTCATTCACTGCTGAGTCCGACGGAGCAGGCTGATCGGCGCCATTTTCCTCTGTGGCCGTCTTATCTTGCAGGCGATATTTTGCGAGTTTTGCGGCCGTGTCCGTAGTTTTTTTCGGAGGAGACATTCTCCCTATGCTTTCCCACTGCTAGCAGGGTGGGTTTTTGCGGTGATTGTTGCCCCAGGATCAATGGATACGGATTTTCGGCAAGCGGATCTCTCAATCCGTGCTCCTCATGCCATGCCGGTCCAGGCCACGCCCCCCCGTTTCGGTTGGTTGATCAACTTTCAGAAGAGCCAGATGCATCTGACCCAAATGTTGGAGTATTTAGGAGTACAATTCAACATGGATTAGGGTCGTGTTTCTCTTCCTCAGAGGAAGGTCCAGGAGTTCCAGTCTCAGACAAAGCGGTGATGGCCAGGCCTTCTATGATGCTGAAGGAATGCATGCAGTATCTGGGGGTTTTATCAGCCACAGTTCCAGTAGTCCCGTGGGTCAGGTGATGCAGAAGGAGGTTTCAATGCAACTTTCTTTTTCAGTGGGATCGTCTGCCAATTCCGATAATCTGGTCCCTGGTTGGTGGTCAGTAGCTTGCAATCTTTCCCGCGGAGTTCCATTGAAGGCCTCAGAACCAATAGTGGTGTCGGCCAATGCCAGCCTGGCAGGCTGTGGGGCACACTGCCTGGGATAGTAGGTCAAGGCCAATGGAACCTTTGTGGAGCAAAGAGTTCAAATTTCCTGGGATTGGATGCTGTCAGATGCGCTCTTAGCGTTCCAACCTATGTTGTGAGGTCGAGCTGTCAAAATTCTTTTAGACAACAAAACTATGGTGGCTTATGTGTCTCATCAAGGGGGCACAAGAAGTCACCCTCTCCTTCAGGTGCCATGTCAATCTTCCTATGCACAGAGAAGAATCTCTTACAGCATCTTATCTCCCAGGGCCTGGCAATGTTTTAGCAGAGTTAGCTTAAAATTCCCTGAAGGGTCAAATCCCTGCCTTGTCGGCTATGTCATGTACAAGATATGCTCTATATCCGTTGGTGATCTGATTTTTAGGGGCAGCCATTAGAAATCAGACTTTCATTGAAATTGTTTTTTCCAAAAGAAGACTTAACACTAGTCTTGGGAACATTGCTGGTTCCTCCGTTTGATCAAGCTTTCTCTTCTTCATTACTTCTTTTAACAGTTTTTTGTTTTTGTTTTTTACTAGCCGTGGCCTCGGCCAGAAGAAACTCCGAGTTGTGCGCCTTCTCATCTAAAGAACCATATTGTTTGGTGCTCCCAGACAAGATAGTCCTTAGGTCGATACCGAGCTTTCTACCTAAGGTGGCCACATAATTTCATGTGAACTGGGAGGTCATTCTCCCAGCCTTTCCGGCAGATACAGCTGATGATGAGTGGAGTAGATTAGACCTGGTCTCTGCAGTTTCAACCTACCTGAAATGGACTAGAAGCGTTGGAAAACAAGATCAGCTGTAGGTTTTCCCAATGGGGCCTAAAAAGGGTATGCCAGCAACATCCAGAGTTGTCTTCTTCCTGGTTTGTCAGGACCATGCATATTGCATACAAAACGCTGGGCATTCCTCCTCCATCAGAGATCAAAGCACATTCGACGAGGGGTATGGCAGCATCCTGGGCATACATGAAGGTCGCCCCTGAGGTAGTTTGCAGAGCAGCAAGCTGGAGCGCGCCCAACACCTTTTATTAGGCATTACTGGCTTAATATGGCTTGTCCGCCTGAGGAAACATTTGGCTCTACGGTTATTACGGTGGCTGTTGCCCATTAAAAATTTTGAGTAGCATTGCATTGAGGGTTTGGCTTATTTTTTATTTTTTGTCTTGCCTCCCTTCTTAATATTGCTTGGTACATCCCATAGTAGGCTGACATGGGGAGGTCCAGGAATAAGGAAAATTGTTATCCATACTTACAGTAATTTTCCTTTCCTGGATCCTCCCCATGTCAGCCGGAGGATTCCCACCCAGTTTATCCGTCGCAAGGTGGGGTTTTTTGAACACTGGTGTGGGCAGACAGCCGCCCTTTTATGGGCTAGAAAAAAGGTGGTACTGGAGGGGTCAGAGGGGGCGGAGCTGACCCATAGTAGGCTGACATGGGGAGGATCCAGGAAAGGAAAATTACGGTAAGTATGGATAACAATTTTCCTTAATCTCAAATACATCTGCCACATTTGTTATCTGCCATTAACTGAATAACCTGCCTGCTTAATCTAACTCAAGCTATCTCTCTGTCCATGCCAACAACACTACACATGGCCGCTCTGTAAGCAGCCTTATATAGTGTGAGGCATGGACTTAGTCCCCCTGAGCCATGATTGGCCAAAGACACCCTGCCTTTGGCCAATTATCCCCTGGAATCTAGGTCCAGTGGGGGTTCTGTAGCCTGCGGGTCATCTGCATGACTGCATTAATTAAGAATCCGGCCTGTCACCCTCATAAATTTCGCAATTAACATTAAGGCTGGGTTCACACTGCAGTACGGAGCGGCTCACAGCAGGGGTGCGGTGCGTCTCTATTCACCGTTTCAGGTTCAATTCATGTCTGAATTTTTGGCTGAATTCGGACCTGAAATGGACCAGAAGATGCACAGGACCTTTGCAATTCGCTCCGGAGATGAGTGAACCGGCTCCATTGAGATGCGGGGAAAGCATCCAATTCACAATAGAGTGATCCCAGCCCGACTATTTGAATCCTTATGCTAAAAGTCTTTGTAAAAAGATAGGAAGGTATATTATATTTTTGTTTGAAAATTTTTTTTTTTACATTTCTCCAGTTTTTTTCTGGTTTCTGACCTGAGCCAAAACAATGGTCATTTTTTTTTTTATCTGGAGGAGGGGCTTTCTCAGCTAAGTACAACCTCTTGTCTGCATGCCTGAGCTAAGGCCGGATGGATTCCAGGATGTCAATGAAACATGAATCCTCTGCTCTTTAATTAGGATGGGCGCAGCTAGAAATGCTCAGGGGTGTTTTTCAAAGTGATTTCTCAACCAAATAAGGCATGAAGGGATGGATGGGTGAGTTTGCTTTGAATATTGGAAATTAATTAAACAGTGTTAAGTTTGTAGTGCTCAGATAAAGTTTAGTTCCACTGTAACAACCTTATATCCAATTCTCCTGCAGGCAGCAATCTATAC
The DNA here is from genome assembly GCA_037952925.1 of Lithobates clamitans. Lineage (NCBI taxonomy): Eukaryota > Metazoa > Chordata > Amphibia > Anura > Ranidae > Lithobates > Lithobates clamitans. Next base: position 1,773,207 of record JBBGZY010000563.1, read on the forward strand.
TTCCTTGGTGGTCCAACTTTTTACAATGCTCAAAGAACTATAGAGAAATGTAAGTTGGTGTGTGTACATGCAATTTTTATGTTCTTAGGTTTGTTTTTACTTTACACTTTCTGTTTAATGTTATTACTCCCATAGTGATTCCCTGGTGACAGTATACAAAGAGGTGACAGCACACCTTTTTAGAGAAATCACAGGTATAAATAGATACGGAGGAGTCCCTAGTTTTCTATTCATGCAAGCTCTAAAAACGAACCCCTTACTGAATAAACCATACATTCAACACCCTATAATAATAAAAAAAAAAACACTGAAAAAAACTCAACCCAAAAAGGACAAATAAAAAAAAAAAGTGTGTGTAGAAAGTGGTGTAGCCTGCAACCCACAGACCCACTCAATGTTAAAACTACAGCATCTTTATTAAGGATACAAATATATAGAATAAAAACTTTTTTCCATGTACTTGTTGCTGATCTCCTACCTTCACCGACTATGTCAGCTATGTTCTTCTGAGCTCTGTAGTACCTTTGCAATATCCTTCTGAATTTGCTGAAAAATTGTTATTGCCTGGTGATTTCCTGTGTATCTAAGACCGCTGGCTGCTATCGATCCAGTAACCTCAGCCAGGGTCTGACATGCCCCCTGGCTCGCTGTAGTGGGCGGAGGGGGTCTCACAGCCTCTGGTCTGTCCTGCCTATAGAGGTGGTGTCCTCCTCCTCTGCTCCCTCCTCCTCCTCGCCAGCACTGCCCCTGTCCCGCCGCCACCGCCTGCCCGCCATCTCTCTCCAGTGCTGGGATAGTTACAGGTGATCGGGACAGAGCGCATCTCAGGCTGACAGGTCTGTATGTGCAAACACCGCTCGTCGTACAGCCTCGCCTCCCTGCTTATTGGAACAGTGCGCTCTATCACAATTTTCGGTGCAGGGAGGTGGGGCTGTAGGCCAAGGGTTGCGACTAGTTCCCATCCTTCAGATTCACCTAGTTAATTCTGAGAATGGGAACTAGCTTCCTCAATGTGAACTGGCTAATTCCCATCCCACAGAATAACCTTTTTGCCCCCTAGTGGTCAGGTCATGTATAAGGATGGGAACTAGACAGTTCACTATGAAGGAGCTAGTTCCCATCCTGCTAAATTACCTTTCTTCATTATTACCATACAGGTCACATAGAGGAATGGGAACTAGACAGTTCACTAACGGAGCTAGTTCCCATCCCGCTTAATGACCTTTCTTCATTATTACCATACAGGTCATGTATAAGGATGGGAACTAGACAGTTCACTATGAAGGAGCTAGTTCCCATCCCGCTAAATGACCTTTCTTCATTATTACCATAAAGGTCATGTATAAGGATGGGAACTAGATAGTTCACTATGAGGGAGCTAGTTCCCATCCCGCTAAATGACCTTTCTTCATTATTGCCATACAGGTCACATAGAGGGATGGAAACTAGACAGTTCACTATGAAGAAGCTAGTTCCCATCCCACTAAATGACCTTCATTATTACCATACAGGTCACATAGAGGGATGGCAACTAGACAGTTCACTATGAGGGAGCTAGTTCCCATCCCACTAAATGACCTTTCTTCATTATTGCCATACAGGTCACATAGAGGGATGGGAACTAGACAGTTCACTATGAAGGAGCTAGTTCCCATCCTGCTAAATGACCTTTCTTCATTATTATCATACAGGTCATTTATAAGGATGGGAACTAGACAGTTCACTATGAAGGAGCTAGTTATTTTTTGATATATATGTACCTTTAAGTATTTGGATTATTAGTATACAGAATGTTAAGAGCAGACTTAGTGGTACTAACTTCACAATCCCTCATTATAGTTCTTCCACTCCAAAATACAAAGCCATGGTTTCCAGTAACTTACAAAATTTTTATTTTTTGAAAGATTTTTACGCATGACTTAAGATAAATTATATATTTATATCTTTTTAAAATTGCAACTAAATATAATTGTATATATTATCAATGAATCTAAGCTTTTTTTTCTGTTTCCCTTTATCATGGTCTCCTGCTGTCATTTTTAAACCATTTTCCCTCCCCATCTATTAGACGAGCAGGGGTTTTATAACTATTTTTTTCTGCCAAGTTCAAGTTCTAAGCCAAGTGTTCTATTAATTATTTGGTACAGGAGATTTGTGTTTGTTTTCGTACATTATCACATGGGCAGTCTAGTTTTTTCATTATGCTGTTTCACTTGAGTATTAGGGTTGTGCAAATAGTGGAGACATGTAGATTATGATATCATCTGTTCATAAGGTCAAACACGAGGCACCTTAACGTAGGGTGTTTTTGAATATGAAAAGAAGACAAATCAAACCGCTAATAGAAAAAAATACATTTTGATTATTATCATAATGAAAAACACAAATGTATTCAACTTTATTATTGTAAATTATTTCTTTATTCAGTATAAACAATCCTGCATAGTATACAACTCTGGAGAACTACATGCCCAGAAGGGTTAAGGCAGTGCTGGAAAATAATGGTGGCCACACAAAATATTGACACTTTGAGCCCAATTTGGACATTTTCACTTAGGGGTGTACTCACTTTTGTTGGGGGGGGGGGAGAGCGAGGTGGGGGAAAAGGAGCGAGAGGGGGGGAAGGAGCGAGAGAGGGAGTAGAAAAGGAGCGAGAGAGGGGGGAGAAAAGGTGCAGGGAGGTGGAATTAGATAAATTAGGTAAATAGAGATGTTAAGAACAAATGGCCATCATAATGCCACCAGTACGGAATTCAAGAGAAGAGAACGTGATCTCTTACAGTATCTGGAAAATTACAACAAAAATATTGTTACAAAAAAAGACACTAAATTCTATAAGGATAAATTGACATTCTCAGGAGGATATGCATATCGATGGCACAGAGGCCAGAGTACTAAATGAGGTAGAAAATATCGAACAAACACGAACTTTATGACACCATATAAATCTGATTCTGAAATCTCTGTATCATCATCATCCATCTCCTCCCATAAACCAGCCACGAAATCTACACGAGGCTCACATGGAAAAGGGCGTTTACCCAAGCGTGGTAATAGTAATGATCACCAGTTTCAAGGAGGCACTAATAAAAAAACGTTTTGTTTCTCCATCAAGACATCCTCCCAATAATTCATACTCAGACCTAATGGAGGGAGCTCATAGTGATTCTCTTTCAGGAATCACTGGTTCCCTCCTTATGTTTGGAGATGTACAGGACAATGAACCGCTACCACCACGAGGCTTGGGTGCTGTACCCAAATCGAATCTAGGACGTAATTCTAAGGCAGGTTCGGCCCCTTTAGGCCCCATCTCCAACCCTCCAGCCACCCCAATGACACTAAGAACAGAGAAGATGGACCCTTTTGTCACAAATAGTCCACAGCAAATCGGGACTAGATGTCAATCTTTCTTCATATCAACTCTCACTTACAGAATTAGAAGTATTAAAATTGGGACCTAGCTTCTGCCCATCACAAAGAACTGATACATTTACTCTGGTCAAAGATTTACATATTTTTGCAAGAAATTTAACGTATAAACATATCTTTGATACTGACAGGGGGAGGGTGACAAAAAAAGAGGAAGATATATACAAGGGATTCAAAGTCCAAGACTTTAGAGCCCTTAAGACATTAATCCAATTATTGGATGAAAATGAGGGATATGACAATTCTCAAGACTCCTCATCAGAGGAGGAAGGACCCTCCATAGTAACATCCTCTGTACCACCTAAATTTAAGGCAAAATCCCAGAAGTTTCCGAACCTTCAGACAAGCCCAGCAGTCTGGGCCTTCCTTAAACAAACCACTAAACAAATTGAAGCTATGCAGGTTCCCAAATACGCGACCAATAACCTATCACCAGCACAACAAGCAGCATTAAACAACATCATGCAAAGAGAGGATATAGTAATTAAACCATCCGATAAAGGAGGAAATGTGGTGGTGATGGACAAAGATATGTACATTAATATGTGTTACAACATACTTGACAACCAAGAATGGTACCAGCAAGTTCCACCGGAAAAATTAATTGAGGCTAGATCCCAATATGTATCCATTATCGACCGGGCATTCCAGCAAGGCCTGTTCGATGGGGATACTCGTGAATTCCTTGAAGTCAAATGGCCTGTTACGTCAACATTCTATTCATTACCGAAAGTCCACAAAAATATTCAAAACCCCCCTGAACGCCCAATTATATCAGGAATAGGCAGCCACACCCATACTGCTAGTCAATATGTGGATAGTAATCTTTTCCTTACGTCACGAGTCTGTCCTCCTACCTCAAGGACACCTTGTAATTACTCAAAGTCCTTGAAGGACTTACCATACCTTCAGGAGCGACTTTGGCAGCAATTGACATTGAAGCGTTGTATTTAAGCATTCCACACGCCCAGGGCATCGAAGTGGTTTCCACATTCCTGAGGGAACAGGACACCAATAGTTGGAAAATGGGCCAGTTCATTACCACCCTGCTCGAACACATCTTAACAACCAACATGTTTCTCTTTAATGGCGCCACCTACCTCCAGGTACAGGGTGTAGCGATGGGGACCTCCTTTGCCCCATCGTATGCCAACCTGTACCTGGGGGGGTGGGAACGCCCTCTCTTTTCCAATGACGACGCGTCGATGTAGCTCCGCCACATTCTCCTCTGGCGGAGGTACATCGATGACGTGCTGCTCATTTGGACGGGCTTAGCAGATTTGCTCTCTGAATTTATGCAGTTTCTGTCTTGTAATGACTTCAATTTAAAGTTCACTATACAATCAGATACAACCACTATCCCTTTTTTGGACCTACGCCTCTTCCTTAGTGAGGATGGCTCCATTTTGAGCACCCTCTATAGGAAAGAGACAGCAGGCAACACCATACTGCACTACTCGAGTTCTCATCCTTGTCCATTCATTCGCAGTATACCTTTCAGCCAATACCTCCGGCTACGACGCAACTGAGGAGGACTTTGAACAGGAAGCAAAGGCCCTATACGATAGACTGATCAACAGAGGCTACAGTAAAAAAGTCCTCAAAAAGGCATATCAATGAGCGAAACAAATCACAAGAGATACTCTCATCTTCAAACAAAAAATCCGCGATCTGCATCCCACTACCAAACTCATTACTACATTTACAGATCATCAACACATCAATAGCAAACTTATCAGTAATTGGCACTTCCTCTCTGAGGACCCCATTATCTCCAAGTAAATAGCTACAGTACCTCAAATCACATATAAAAGACCTCGCTCCATTAGAGATGCGTTAGTCCATAGCCACCTGCAGCCCTCGACCCCACGAGGGGCAGAGGGTGGAAATGGTACTTTTCGCTGCGGGAATTGCGAATATTGCCCATGGATAAAAGAATGTATAGGCTGTGTCCTTCCTAGAGGAGGTTTCCACAAACTCAAGGGCTACGCGGACTGCACCACCACTGGCATTGTCTATCTTGCCACATGTCATTGTGGTGCATTCTATATCGGAAAAACCAAACGCCCCTTTGCCAAACGAATTCAGGACCATCTATACTATCTGGATGCAGGGTTTCATATTGCATAAGCAAATTGGTCTCCATCACAGCTTTGACCCCTCTTTTCTATCCTTTGTTGCACTAGAGGTCATCCCTGACTTCGAGAGAGGAGGTAATGTTGATAAAAGAATCCTTCAGAGGGAGGCCAGATGGATTTTTAGCCAACGGCTACCTCTTCACCTGGTCTCAATACAGCACTTTCCTACAAACCTTTCCTATAATGACACATCACTCTAATTTTCCAAATGCTATTTTCCATATGAAGTTCCCTTTCCTTTTGCCATTTTGTGCTAGTGGATAGGGTGGGTGATTGATTTTTTGTATTAGTCTTTATTTACCTATATGCATGCAATGCATTTGTCTGTATATATGCAGTTTTGCCTAAACAGATTGATCTCTGTATATATGATTCTTCAGGTTTATGCTAATGTATTATTTTATTCTTTATTGCGATTCTTATGGGACCGATAAGTGGCCTCTCCAAGCTGGTGCCGCTGTGTACGTTGTTCCAGGTGCATACAGCCTTAGACAGGGGGGTTCGGACGTCCCTGCCTAAGAGGGCGGAGTTTTCTGTCTGCTCTCCTATGCTCCTCACGCTTCCCAGCGTAGTGTGGGCAGTGCGCGCGCACCCTTTATGGGGATGCCCGCGCATCTCTGCAGGGACGTCCGGACCGGAAGTTTGACCTTTTCTCTTAAATAATCTTTATTGACATTTCTTAGTTTACATACACCATTAAAAACATCCTCAATTTCACATAAACAAAACTCTGCGGGGGAAGGGGCCTTGTATCCTTCCACCAGTCCCCCCTCACTCCCATTAAATCTACAACATTTATCCAGTAGATGATTTTATATGGTACAATAGGACGACAGGAATCTATTTACCCCCACTCCCTCCCACCCTCCCCTTGCCCTCATCCCGCCCTAAGCCAGACCTTCCATTATTCCTGACACCCTATGCTTGCCAACCAGGGGTTCCACATCTTCTCAAATTTTTTAAGGTTCCCTCTTCTGATATATAGAGCTCTCTCTTTCCATATTACGTCATTTACTGTTTTAACCCACTCATCAACTGTCGGGGGGTGGACTGATTGCCATCTCTGCATGATAAGCTTCCGGGCCTGGTAAAGGCATCTCAAAACCACTATCTTGACTGTTGCCTCCTCTCGGCTCCATACCCTATATCCAAGTATGCAAAGCCTGACATCTGCCTCTAACGAAATTCCCCACTTTTCTCCAATGAAGCCCACTACCCCCAACCAGTACCGTACTAGTTTGGGGCACCTCCATACCATGTGGATCAGGTCACCCTCCTCCCCGCACCTAGGGCATTTGGCGTCAGGTCTTACGCCAAAGCAAAATAGTTTCTTTGGGGTGTAGTATGCTCTATATAGCAGCATTAGGTGGGAGAGTCTCTGCGCAGGTGAAACTGAAACCTCCTGACCCACCTCCAAGATTTCCCTCCATTGTGTGTCGGTTAACTTTCCCATATCCTTCTCCCACCCCTCCCTACAGCCAAGGTGCTCTGAACTAATGACAGCTTCCTTACATAGTTGCGTATATATTTCGGAAATAAAACCCTTCCTCTTCCCGGGTCTGATCACTCTTTGTAGTAATACCGCATCTACCCAAACAGGGGGACCTACCCTGAATTGCACCTCCAGAGCCGCTCTCGTTTGCAGATACCTAAAAAATGTTTGCTTTGGCATACTATATTCTTTTTGAAGATCCTCGAAAGTTTTCAATACATTCCCTCTATACAGTTGGGAGAGACTATTTATACCCCACCTCGCCCATTCCTTAAATTCCCCCATAGCCACAATCTCCTGCAGGTTTCTGTTGTGCCAGAGGGGAGCAAATTCTGTAAACCCAACATATCCCATTAAAGACTTCGTTGCTTTCCAGACTTTTGTTATTAACTTGGTTGTGGGGCTACTACCAGGTAGTGAGTCTGCTTCCAATGCCACCGCTACAATTTTATGGGGTGCCTCCAAAGTTAACAGGCTATTATCAGCACAACCGCCCCCTAGATGCTGCAGCTGTGCCGCCAAAAAATAGCATCTCGGATGCGGGAGAGCTATTCCTCCTTCTTTAGCTGGTAACTGTAGGTTCTGGAGACTAATCCTGGCCTTCCCTCTCCTCCATAACAGATCCCTAAAAAGTGAATCTATCTTTTTGAACCACTTTTTATTCACCCACACCGGTGAGTTGTGTAGTAAATACAACAAACCATCTTAATTAGGTTGCCCCTACCTGCTACAGAAAGGGGCAGCCGGTTCCAGATATCGATTTTGCGCTCAAATTTATCCAGTAGTGGAACTAGGTTATCTACGATAAACTGATTAGGGTTTTTTGACATATTTATGCCCAGATAACGGATCGTTGAAGCTATTTTTAAATGTGGGGTCCCCGGCGGGTCCTGGCCAATGGGTGTATCTAGCGGCAGAAGTGCAGATTTCTTCCAGTTCACCACCAGTCCCGATACATTACCAAACTTCTCCATTGTATCCATTACCTGCCTAAGCGAGCCTCCCGTATCTCCAAGAAACAGTAGGACATTGTCGGCATACAGGGCAACCCTCTCCTCTCCTATTCTTCTTACAAACCCCCTGATCTTTAAGCTGGTCCTAATATGAATTGCTAGTGGCTCCATGGCCAGGGCAAAAAGCAGGGGGGACAGAGGGCACCCCTGTCTTGTTCCCCTCTCCAAGCATATTTTCCCTGAGAAGTCTTTATTGACCCTAACCCTTGCACTTGGGGTCTTGTACAATATTTTTATCCACCTTCTGAAACCAGGGCCCAGGCCAAATTCCTCCAACACCCGCCAGAGATATTGTCACTCCAAACTGTCAAAGGCCTTAGTTATGTCCAATGACAATACTGCTCTTGATCCCATATTCTCTGGCCTCATATAGACCCTCCTGATATTCATGCTCGTAGTCCTATGGGAAATAAATCCCGTTTGATCCCCGTGGATAAGTTTATATATAATTTTATTAAGCCTGGCTGCCAACACCCTTGCCAGGATCTTGGCGTCTGCGCACAACAGGGATATAGGTCTGTATGCCGACGGGTCCAATGGGTCACCCCCCTCTTTATGGAGCAGAATGATCTCTGTTTTGGTCATCGAAACAGGCAGACACCCTCCCTGAAGAGCCCAATTCAGTGTCTTCAGTAATTCTGGCAGAAGGACCTTCCCGTACCGCTTATAGGTCTCTACCGGAAGACCATCCGGTCCTGGAGATTTTTGGTTTGCCATTCCCTTTACCGCCAGTTGTACTTCAGCTAATGTAATTGGATCATCCATACCCTCTCTATCCTGTTCAGTAACCCTCGGGATCCTTATACCCTCAAAAAAAATTTTCATGTCCTTCTCCTCGGCAATCCCTTGCGACCTGTACAGATTTTTATAGTACTTTTTGAATATACCTGTAATTTCTGATCTCTGGGAGGATATCTCGCCCTTTGGAGTCCTGATTGCCGGGATCATCGAGGAGGAGGAGTTGGTTTTTACCAAATAGGCCAGCATGCGTCCCACACTTTCCCCCTCCCCAAATGTCCGTTGTTTCTGGAAGAGTTGCTTATTTTCACCCTTCTTCAAGACTGCTGCCCTATAGGTTTTCTGTATTCCCTCCCACCGTTTCTGCTTCTCTGGGCTAGGGTTTGCTATGAATTGCTCCTCTGCCAGCTCCAGTTCCTTCCTAATTCCCTCCTCCCACTCCCTTGCCCTTTTTTTTTACACCTGCCACCCCCTGGATCAGGATGCCCCTCAGGAATGCCTTCAACGTATCCCATTGTACACCCACTGTGGTTGAACCTTCATTAGATTTTAAGAAGTCTTCTAACTTCCTTGTTATCCTCTCTGGTTCCCCCATTAGCTCCAACCAATATGGGCTTAGTTTCCAAAACCCTCTAGCCTCCCTGACCCCTATGTCCATTGAAGTTTGACCTTTTCACTTCAGGTAGGACTATGTAGATTTAAAAACGGGGACACGGGTGTGTTGTCTGACAGACACACTCCGCGATCCCACGTCAGAGGTGGTGGACGCTGGCTGTCCCTGCCGGGCTTTGGGACCTCTTGATCCATCGCTAGGTGAGCCGTATTTTCTTGTGCCTTCCCTCAGTGTTATTTTGTGTGCTGATGCTGGCGCTCTGTCATATGTGCTTCATATTTGGAGGGTTCCATGTTGATCTATGGGGGATATGTGCATGCTATGCTTTGGCATATATGGTATGCCCCCATTTTACTAATTGATTAGTACCGCTCTATAGTCTCCCCTAGTGCATTACTTTATGGAGGGGGTGATAGACTCCTTACATCTTATCACCGCTCTTACTCTGATCTTATTTGAGTTAATTGAAGCTGGCACTTAAATACTAATTATATTATAGACTCAGATCTCTGATACCTATTTAATTCACTATATCTAAACTTTTGGCAATGTAATATATACAATTTAAATGGTGTTTTATTTTGGACTTTTCTATTTTCCTTATTAAAATTAGGTTAATTGGTTGGACACCTGCTGTCAACCTTGATATGAGTTATTACCCATATTATCCTGCCATATAGGAATATAATTGTCTTATTGCCCACTGATATTATATATCTTGGGGCAACTGATTTAGTATTCCTTGTGGTTCTATATATTGTATATATATATATATATATATATATCCTTGCAATATTTCAATAATTGAATTTTCCTTTCATTAATTTCTTTGCCAGACTTCTGCCCCTTCTTCTGCATGGTCCAATTCCCTTGTCGGCACTACCCATTGGGATCTGGCACCCAGGGGTCTTTTGCTCCGGGTGATGTACTAGAGGGCACTTGGTTTTGGAGGTGGCTACTTTTTTGTCTTTCCGATTTGCAATAGACTAGGTGAGCACAACTATGCTTTTTATCATGTATTTTCTTTTATGGTCTGTATTTATTTATCTATGGCTGAAATGTATTGATATATTATAATAACTACTTATATTTTGTATGCAATTTAGAGAAAATCAATGATGTCCCCAATGCCCTGACGAAGCAAAGTATATGCGAGACATGTTGGCTGGCTATCATATATATTCTCTGAACACAAGCTATTGCATGGTCATCTTAACGTTTGATTGTAAAACTTCGTAATGTATATTTTAAATCATGTCTAAAATGTATACTTTTATATTAATTATCGCTGGATTGGCTCACTGTTAAGACACATTATCTCCCCTTCAAAATCCCATATCCTTAGAGAGAGTCTTATCTCCCTCTTTATATTTAGGGGGGAGAAAAGGGGGAAGGAGAGGGAGAGAGGGGAGGGGGAGGAGAGAGAGGGGGAAGGAGAGGGAGAGTGGGGAAGGAGAAGGAGGGGGGAAGGAGAAGGAGGGGGGAAGGAGAGAGAGAGAGGGGGGAAGGAGAGAGAGAGAGAGAGGGGGGGAAGGAGAGAGAGAGAGAGAGAGAGAGGGGGGAAGGAGAGAGAGAGAGGGGGGGGAAGGTGAGAGAGAGGGGGGGGGGAGAGAGGGGGGAAGGAGAGAGAGAGAGAGAGAGAGAGAGAGAGAGGGGGGAAGGCGAGAGAGAGGGGGGAAGGCGAGAGAGAGGGGGGGAAGGCGAGAGAGAGAGGGGGGGAAGGCAAGAGAGAGAGAGGGGGGGAGGCGAGAGAGAGAGAGAGAGGGGGGAAGGCGAGAGAGAGAGAGAGAGGGGGGAAGGAGAGAGAGAGAGAGGGGGGAAGGAGAGAGAGAGAGGGGGGGGAAGGAGAGAGAGAGAGGGGGGGAGGAGAGAGAGAGAGGGGGGAAGGAGAGAGAGAGAGGGGGGAGGAGAGAGAGAGAGGGGGGGAGGAGAGAGAGAGAGGGGGGAAGGAGAGAGAGAGAGGGAGGAGGAGAGAGGTTGGGGAAGGAGAGAGAGAGAGAGGTTGGGGAAGGAGAGAGAGAGGTTGGGGAAGGAGAGAGAGAGAAGTTGGGGAAGGAGAGAGAGAGAGGGGGGGAAGGAGAGGGAGGTTGGGGAAGGAGAGGGAGGTTGGGGAAGGAGAGGGAGGGGGGGAAGGAGAGGGAGGAGGGAGGGGGGGAAGGAGAAAGAGAGATGGGGGAGGGGAAAGAGGGGGGGTGGTGAGGGAGGGGAAGGAGAGAGGAGGGGAAAGGAGAGAGGGGGGTAAGAGGAGAGAGGGGAGACGAAGGAGAGGAGGGAAGGAGAGAGAGTGGGGGGAAGGAGAGAGAGAGTGGGGGGAAGGAGAGAGAGAGAGGGGGGAAGGAGAGGGAGGGGGAAGAGGAGAGAGAGATGGGGGAGGGGAAAGAGGGGGGGTGGTGAGAGAGAGAGGGGGGGGAGGAGAGAGGGAGGGGAAGAGGAGAGGGGGGAAAGGAGAGAGGGGGGTAAGAAGGGGGTAAGGGAGAGAGGGGGGAAGAAGAAGAGGGGAGAGAGAGGGGGGAAGGAGAGTGGGGGGGGAGGGGAGGAGAGGAGAGGGGAGAGAGGGGGGGAAGGAGAGAGAGGGGGAAGGAGGGGGAAGTTGGAGGGGGAGGGAGGAGGAGGGAGGGAGAAGGAGAGAGGAGGGAGAGGGGACGGGGGGAGGAGAGGCAGGCGGGACGGGGGAAGGAAGGGGGAGGGGGATGGGGGGGAGGAGAGGGGGGAAGGAGGGGGAGGGATAGAAAGGAGGGAGGAGGAGAGAGAGAGCGAGAGGGGGGAGGGTGGAGGAGAGAGAGAGGGGGGAAGGAGAGAGAGAGAGAGGGGGGAAGGAGAGAGAGAAGGAAAGAGAGGGGGGTAAGGAGAGAGGGGGGGTAAGGAGAGAGAGAGAGGGGGTAAGGAGAGAGAGAGGGGGAGGAAGAGGGGGGGTAAGGAGGGAGAGGGGGAGGAGAGAGAGGAGGGAGCAGAGAGAGGGGGGTAGGGGGAGAGGGGGGAGGAGAGAGAGGGGGAGAGAGGGGGGAGAAGAGAGAAGGTAAGGAGGGGGAGAGAGGGGGAAGAGAAAGAGGGGGGAAGGAGAGGGAGGGGAGAGAGAGGGGGATGGAGGAGAGAGAGGGGGGAGGACAGAGAGGGAGGAGAGAGAGAGAAAAAGGGGGGAAAGAGAGAGAGAGAGGGGGGAAGGAGAGAGAGAGAAATACAGAGAGGTGGAGAGGTATACAGAGAGAGGGGTATACAGGGAGATATACAGAGAGAGGGGTATACAGGGAGATATACAGAGAGGGGTACACAGGGAGATATACAGAGAGAGGGGTACACAGGGAGATATACAGAGAGAGGGGTATACAGGGAGGCACACAGAGAAGGGTATACAGGGAGGCATACAGAGAAGGGTATACAGGGAGGCATACAGAGAAGGGTACACAGAGAGACATACAGAGAAGGGTATACAGCAGGGAAATGCAATTAGCGGACCTCCAGCTGTTGCAAAACTACAAGTCCCATCATGCTTCTGCCTCTGGGTTTCATGCTTGTGGCTGTCAGAGTCTTGCTATGCTTCATGGGACTTGTAGTTCTGCAACAGCTGGAGGTCCATTAATTGCATATCCCTGGTATACAGGGAGACATACAGAGGGGTATACAGGGAGATATACAGAGAAGGCTATACAGGGAAATATACAGAGAAGGGTATACAGGGAGATATACAGAGAGCGGTATACAGGGAGATATACAGAGAGCGGTATACAGGGAGATATACAGAGAGCGGTATACAGGGAGATATACAGAGAAGGGTATACAGGGAGATATACAGAGAGGGGTATACAGGGAGATATACAGAGAGGGGTATACAGGGAGATATACAGAGAGGGGTATACAGGGAGATATACAGAGAGGGGTATACAGGGAGGTATACAGAGAGGGGTATACAGGGAGATATACAGAGAAGGGTATACAGGGAGATATACAGAGAAGGGTATACAGGGAGATTTACAGAGAAGGGTATACAGGGAGATTTACAGAGAAGGGTATACAGGGAGATTTACAGAGAAGGGTATACAGGGAGATTTACAGAGAAGGGTATACAGGGAGATTTACAGAGAAGGGTATACAGGGAGATTTACAGAGAAGGGTATACAGGGAGATTTACAGAGAAGGGTATACAGGGAGATTTACAGAGAAGGGTATACAGGGAGATTTACAGAGAAGGGTATACAGGGAGATTTACAGAGAAGGGTATACAGGGAGATTTACAGAGAAGGGTATACAGGGAGATTTACAGAGAAGGGTATACAGGGAGATTTACAGAGAGGGGTATACAGGGAGATATACAGAGAGTAGTGGTGGTCCCTGACATGCGGAACTGGTGGTCCCCGACATGCGGCACTGGTGGTCCCCGACATGCGACACTGGTGGTCCCTGATTCTCGGCACTGGTGGTCCCTGATTCTCGGCACTGGTGGTCCCTGATTCTCGGCACTGGTGGTCCCTGATTCTCGGCACTGGTGGTCCCTGATTCTCGGCACTGGTGGTCCCTGATAAGCTGCACTGGTGGTCCCTGACATTCGACGCTGGTGGTCCCTGACATGCGGCACTGGTGGTCCCTGACATGCGGCACTGGTGGTCCCTGATAAGCTGCACTGGTGGTCCCTGAAATTCAATGCTGGTGGTCTCTGACATGCGAAACTGGTGGTCCCCAGCATGCGGCACTGGTGGTCTATGACATGCAGCACTGGTGGTCCCCTGACATGCGACACTGGTGGCCCCCTGACATGCGACACTGGTGGTCCCCGACATGCGACACTGGTGGTCCCTGATAAGCTGCACTGGTGGTCCCTGACATTTGGCACTGGTGGACACGGACACGTTGCACTGGTTTGCATTTATATTAAATGCATTCGATTAATATTATATTAATATGCATTTACAGTGAGGATGGAAAGTATTCAGACCCCCTTACATTTTTCACTCTTTGTTATATTGCAGCCATTTGCTAAAATCATTTAAGTTCATTTTTTTCCTCATTAATGTACACACAGCACCCCATATTAACAGAAAAACACAGAATTGTTGACATTTTTGCAGATTTATTAAAAAAGAAAAACTGAAATATCACATGGTCCTAAGTATTCAGACCCTTTGCTCAGTATTTAGTAGAAGCACCCTTTTTATCTAATACAGCCATGAGTCTTTTTGGGAAAGATGCAACAAGTTTTTCACACCTGGATTTGGGGATCCTCTGCCATTCCTCCTTGCAGATCCTCTCCAGTTCTGTCAGGTTGGATGGTAAACGTTGGTGGAAAGCCATTTTTAGGTCTCTCCAGAGATGCTCAATTGGGTTTATGTCAGGGCTCTGGCTGGGCCATTCAGCAACAGTCACAGGGTTGTTGTGAAGCCACTCCGTCATTTTAGCTGTGTGCTTAGGGTCGTTGTCTTCGGCCCATTCTGAGGTCCTGAGCACTCTGGAGAAGGTTTTCGTCCAGGATATCCCTGTACTTGGCCGCATTTATCTTTCCCTCGATTGCAAACAGTCGTCCTGTCCCTGAAGCTTAAAAACATCCCCACAGCATAATGCTGCCACCACCATGCTTCACTGTTGGGACCGTATTGGACAGGTGATGAGCAGTGCCTGGTTTTCTCCACACATACTGCTTAGAATTAAGGCCAA
This sequence comes from Lithobates clamitans, assembly GCA_037952925.1. NCBI lineage: Eukaryota > Metazoa > Chordata > Amphibia > Anura > Ranidae > Lithobates > Lithobates clamitans. The sequence continues at coordinate 1,788,273 of JBBGZY010000563.1, forward strand.
AAAGTTCTATCTTGGTCTCATCAGACCAGAGAATCTTATTTCTCACCATCTTGGAGTCCTTCAGGTGTTTTTTTTTTTTTTAGCAAACTCCATGCAGGCTTTCATGTGTCCTGCACTGAGGAGAGGCTTCCATCGGGCCACTCTGCCATAAAGCCCCGACTGGTGGAGGGCTACAGTGATGGTTGACTTTCTACAACTTTCTCCTATCTCCCGACTGCATCTCTGGAGCTCAGCCACAGTGATCTTTGGGTTCTTCTTTACCTCTCTCTCCAAGGCTCTTATCCCCTGATAGCTCAGTTTGGCCAGATGACCAGCTCTAGGAAAGGTTCTGGTTGTCACAAACATCTTCCATTTAAGGATTATTGAGCAGAATTTTTTTTGTAACCTTGGCCAGATCTGTGCCTTGCCACAATTCTGTCTCTAAACTCTTCAGGCAGTTCCCTTGACCTCATGATTCTCATTTGCTCTGACATGCACTGTGAGCTGTAAGGTCTTATATAGACAGGTGTGTGGCTTTCCTAATCATGTCAAATCCGTATAATCAAACACAGCTGGACTCAAATGAAGGTGTAGAACCATCTCAAGGATGATCAGAAGAAATGGGCAGCACCTGAGTTAAATATACGAGTGTCACAGCAAAGGGTCTGAATACTTAGGACCATGTGATATTTCAGTTTTTCTTTTTTAATAAATCTGCAAAGATGTCAACAATTCTGTGTTTTTCTGTCAATATGGGGTGCTGTGTGTACATTAATGAGGAAAAAAAAAAGAACTTAAATGATTTTAGCAAATGGCTGCAATATAACAAAGAGTGAAAAAATTAAGGGGGTCTGAATTCTTTCCGTCCCCACTGTAGATCATATAATACATTGCAGAGTAGTTTGCTTTTCTTCAAACTGCAACCCCTAATTGTAACTTGAAACAGCACTTTTTATAGCAAAACAATATTGCAGATACATAGTTGGGCCATTCTGCTAAAAGCAGAATTCATCTTCATAAACGGCATCTGTCACACTAGTTATTTGCCATAGTGTGCGTAGAGAATTAGATATACAGTATCTCACAAAAGTGAGTACACCCCTTACATTTTGTAAATATTTTATTATATCTTTTCATGTGACAACACTGAAGAAATGACACTTTGCTACAATGTAAAGTAATGAGTGTACAGCTTGTATAACAGTGTAAATTTGCTAGGGTCTGAATACTTAGGACCATGTGATATTTACGTTTTTCTTTTTTACTAAATCTGCAAAAATGTCAACACTTCTGTGTTTTCTGTCAATATGGGGTGCTGTATGTACATTAATAAGGAAAAAAATGAATTTAAATGATTTTAGCAAATGGCTGCAATATAACAAAGAGTGAAAAATTTAAGGGGGTCTGAATACTTTCCGTCCCGACTGTATATTAAAATGCTTTGCATTTATAAGGCTGTAACCTATCATACCGTGTGTTACTGGGCAGTATGGCTTGCTGGATGCAGAATCAGGGGTGTGATTTATGTTGAAGTGGGCTTGTTCACATTTACATGTACAAGCCTAGTGTACCTCCGACATTCACTCCAATCCCAAGGATTCATGGGAAATGTAGGCTGATTACAGTTTAGAGAGAGAGAAGAGAATATGATGCAGTCTCTGTTCTAACACCTCCTCCTTGCCAGAATACAGGCTACATTTTTCGAATCATAGAGCTGACTTTCTGAAAATTCACTCAGACATCTCTCTTAAACGGTAAGAAATTTCACCAATGTGATTGTTTAGTGTTTTGTGTGGGGGTGTACTAATGGGGGATTTTTTGAAAATCCCGGCGTTCTGCTTTAAGTACAGAAATCATAAAGTACATCATGTCATGTACATGTAGTACAAATCATAAAGTACAGTATGTCTTTATATAATGTGTCACCGGCGCACGATACGTGTGTACTTCAATGTGAAATTCAATAATAACTTAACATAAAATGTGCAATTATCAAAGAAACCCTGGCTGCTGCAGTCAAAAACTATTCCTTCAACTTGTGAAAAAATATGTGTATATCTGGTGTTGACTGCGCTATTATCTAAATCAACCTACATATACATCAGTTATTAGTGTTAACTATATATATCACCACTCAGATTTATCATTCTATACACCATATATAAATAAAATAAAATCGTATACAGTCCAGCTAGAATACACTTGTGCTGATATAAACGTGGGTCCCTATGGGGGTAATCCACTGCCGTTGTGCTGTTTAAGGTGCTCTGTTTTCTCCTTAGTGTTTAAAGTGCTTTTCAGTGCCAACACCACCACCGCATAAAAATGGCCACTCACCAGATACAAATACATACAAGCCCTCGGTTCATTAAGGAATAACCAATCCACTTTGAGCTGTCACCGATGCCGTTTAGCACGTCAATCCGTCCTCATGGGAAACAAATGGCATACATAGTGCAATATGCTAAAACCATTTATTGAAGATTAAAAAAACAAAAGGCTATTTTTATGCGGTGGTGGTGTTGGCACTGAAAAGCACTTTAAACACTAAGGAGAAAACAGAGCACCTTAAACAGCACAACGGCAGTGGATTACCCCCATAGGGACCCACGTTTATATCAGCACAAGTGTATTCTAGCTGGACTGTATACGATTTTATTTATTTATATATGGTGTATAGAATGATAAATCTGAGTGGTGATATATATAGTTAACACGAATAACTGATGTATATGTAGGTTGATTTAGATGGTAGCGCAGTCAACAACAGATATACACAGTATGTCTTTGCTCTATACATGTTTTGTTGTAATTTATTGTCCCCTCTACTAATGTGGTTCCCTTCAGTTCTTTACAAACCTGGTGCCACAGTGAACATGTACTTGAAAGTGCTTATGACTGAGCATTGTTCCTAAGTTGCAAGGAGAGTAATGAATGTTCAACTTAGAATGCCAAGTGGGCAGATCAGGGAAAAGTTGGCAATCAGACTGGCAACAGGATAGACGAAAGTTGGTCTCTTCGCCATGATTACCTGGGAGTAGTGGCTACCCAGGTCACTTCAAAAATCTGCTAAAACAATGCCAAAACAAATGACTCCCTGCAGCCGACCACCTAGCTGTTATGCAATGATAGCATACAAGGCAAACTATAGTGTGGGGTCGGGCATACTTGCTGGGTAACAGCTTTATACAGTGCCTTGAAAAAGTATTCATACCTCTTGAAATTTTCCGCATTTTGTCATGTTACCACCAAAAACATAAATGTATTTTATTGGGATTTTATGTGCTAAATGAACATAAAGTGGCACATATTTGTGAAGTGGAAGGAAAATTATAAATGTTTTTTTTTAATTTTTTTTTAAATATCTGAAAAGTGTAGCGTGATTTCGTATTCAGCCCCCTTTTACTCTAATACCCCTAACTTAAATCTAGTGGATTTAATTGTCTTCAGAAGTCAAAAATTCTTAGCAATACCACACTTAAATCTGTCCACCAAGAGTCTAGTAGATGTCGGGGATGATGAAGTTTGAAACACAAAATCATAAATTATAATATAATAAATAAATATAAATCATTATAAATAATAATATAATGATGATAAAATTAATTTCCCCACAATTCACTATCGCTCAATTCTGCAAGTGTTCTAATTTACTATCGCTGTTTTCTAGCTGGTCTAAAACCACTTTTGATGTAAAGGGACACTTTTTGGTTGCTATGGACAATCTCAAGTTTCCAGGCAGAAGGAACAGTATATATAATATAAAACTGCATGCAGGGCATTGGACAAAGCACTGGGGACAAAAGGGATGAGAAATAATTTCATACAGTAATGTAATCTGTAAGATTACAGTGTACTGTATGTATTATGATTTTTTACTTTTTTGAGTTTACCGCCGGGCTCCGCCCCTGTGCATTGTGACGCTCGCAGGGAACGAAGCCCGGCACACAGGGGCTTCGGAGGGAGGACAGAGCCCACAGACACCGCGGGGGGACATTGCAGGATCCTGGGAACAAGGTAAGTATACTGCACCAGGATCCTGCAATGCAATCCTGAGTGTGGCTCTGGGTTATGGCTAATAGTGCTGAAATTTAACCCCGAGCCACACTCGGGAAAACGACCAGGGAGGATAATCGGAGAAGCAGCCAAGAGGCCCATGGTAATTCTGGAGGAGCTTGCAGGATCCTGGGAACAAGGTAAGTATACTGCACCAGGATCCTGCAATGCAATCCTGAGTGTGGCTCTGGGTTATGGCTAATAGTGCTGAAATTTAACCCCGAGCCACACTCGGGAAAACGACCAGGGAGGATAATCGGAGAAGCAGCCAAGAGGCCCATGGTAATTCTGGAGGAGCTGCAGAGATTCACAGCTCAGGTGGGAGATTCTGGCCTTAGGACAACTATGAGTCGTGCACTCCACAAATCTGGCCGTTATGGAAGAGTGGTAAGAAGGAAGCCATTGTTGAAAGAAAGCCATAAGAAGTCCCATTTGCAGTTTGCGAATAGCCATGTGGGGGGACAAAGTAAACGTGGAGGAAGGTGCTCTAGTCAGATGAGACCAAAAATGAACTTTTTGGCCTAAAAGCAAAACGCTATGTGTGGCAAAAAAATAACACTGCACATCACCCTGAACACACCATCCCCACTGTGAAACATGGTGGTGCAGCATCATGTTGTGGGGATGATTTTCTTCAGCAGGGACAGGCAAGCTAATCAGAGTTGATGGGAAGATGGATGGAGCCAAATACAGGGCAACCTTAGAAGAAAACCTGTTAGAGTCTGCAAAAGAATTGAGACGAGGAGGTTCACCTTTCAGTAGAAAATTACCCTAAACATACAGCCAGAGCTACATTGGAATGTTTTAGATCAAAGCATATTCATGTGTTAGAATGACCCAGTCAAAGACTTGAAAATTGCTGTTCACAGATGCTTTCCATCCAATATGACAGCTTGAGATATTTTGCAAAGAAGAATGGGTAAACATTTCACTCTCTAGATGTGCAAAGCTGTTAGAGACATCCAGGACCTTTAATGTGCTTCTTATTGAGCCACCCCTTTGTTGCCTTGGCCATGTGTTTTGGGTCATTGCCATGCTGGAATACCCATCCACGACCCATTTTCAATGCCTTGGCTGAGAGAAGGAGGTTCTCACCCAAGATTTGACGGTACATGGCCCCGTCCATCATCCCTTTGATGCGGTGAAGTTGTCCTGTCTTCTTAGCAGAAAAACACCCTCATAGCATAATGTTTCCACCTCCATGTTTGATGGTGTGGATTGTGTTTTTTGGGTCATAGGCAGCATTCCTCCTCCAAACACGTTGAGCTGATGCCAAAGAGCTTGATATTGGACTCATCTGACCACAACACTTTCACCCAGTTCACCTCTGAATCATTCAGATTTTTATTAGCAAACTTCAGAAAGGCCTGTACATGTGCTTTCTTGAGCAGGGGGACCTTACAGGCACTGCAGGATTACAGTCCTTCACGGTGTAGTGTGATATCAATTGTTCTCACCGTTCTCCTGATCATTGAAATTCCACAAGGTGAGACCCTGTATGGAGCCCCAGACCGAGGGAGATTGACAGTTATTTTGTGTTTCTTCCATTTGCGAATAATCGCACTAACTGTTGTCACCCTCTCACCAAGCTGCTTGGCGATGGTCTTGTAGCCCATTTCAGCCTTGTGTAGGTCTACAATCTTGTCCCTGACATCCTAGGACAGCTCTATGGTCTTGGCCATGGTGAAGAGATTGGATTATGATTGCTTCTGTGGACAGGTGGCTTTTATACAGGTAACAAGCTGACATTAGGAACACTCCCTTTAAGAGGCTCCTAATCTCAGCTGGTTACCTGTATAGAAGACACCTTGGATCCAGAAATCTTGCTGATAGGGGATCAAAAACTTATTTCACTCATTAAAATGCAAATCAATTCATAACTCTTTTGAAATGTGTTTTTCTGGATATTTTTATTGTGCTGTCTCTCGCTGTTAAAATAAACCTACCATTGGGGGCGTGGCTTGACCTTAGCCAAGATGTTGTAGTAATCCCGAAGCTCTGGTGTCCAGCGGGCAAAATCAGAGGCTCCCAGAAACTACAGGGCACTAGAGCTGCACGATTCTGGCTAAAATGAGAATCACGATTTTTTTGCTTAGAGGATAGATCGCGATTCTCTCACGATTCTCGCAGCATAACATCATCTTTCACATTAAAACAAAAAAAATTGTGCTAACTTTACTGGTTTTTTTTTTTTTATTGAAGTGTATTTTTTCCCAAAAAATTGCATTTGAAAGACTGCTGGGCAAATAGTGTGACATAAAATATTGCAGCAATTGCCATTTTATTCCCTAGGGTCTCTGCTTATATATATATATATATATATATATATATATATATATATATATATATATATATAAATAATGTTTGGGGGTTCCAAGTAATTTTTTCAGCAAAAGATATTGATTTTAACTTAAGAAGTGTCAGAAAAAGATTTAGACTTTAAGTGGTTAAACTTGCTGCATTTGTTGTTTAAAACTTGGCAGATTGCTGCTTATTTGTTTACACAGAGAAGTTTATCCCTTTGATCTAAGAAGGAAGTTAGTTACAATGTTTCAAGTTATAAACTTGGCAGACTGCCCAGATGCTTTATTTTGACAGCTGACTGAGCAGATAATCTCTCCACTTGCTTATATGAAAGAATTGGCAAACTCAGCAGGAAAGATCGTCAGAGGGGGTGAATCGAGATCACGATTTTTTAACGATTAATTGTGCAGCTCTACAGGGCACCATCCCCTACTAGCGGGCTGACTCCCCTCACACCTGGCAGCATGTCTAGAAGGCGAAAGAACAATCACCGGCCCCAGAAACAGATGGCATATTTCACTCAGCCACAGAGGCCTCGTAGGCAAGATGGTGCCGCCCCTCTCCTTCGTCTCTTACAGCACCCAGATCCCCGCAGCATCATCCAGATTCTGCCTACTGAGGTGAGCACTGCTCCACTGGGATCTCACAAACGTCTACTCCTCTCTGCAGGAGGCCGGCAAAGACCAGGATTAGGATGGAGGATCCTGGCCAGCAACAATGAGGTGAGATCTAACACTGACTCACAAGAAGACACCAGAGAACTACCTGACTCTATTATATCTTTTCCCATATCAAATCAACCAGTGCTAGACACAATGCTTAAAGCTATGCTTGTGTCTCTCAGAAGCAATATACGCTGTCAGTACATGATGGCCTGTATGAGAAAATTTAGCTCAGATCTCACTGCAGTAGGTGATAGAGTGGATCATATAGAGGAGTCATCATAGCAGTCAGAGGCTCAGTCTCCTTTCAGTTACTTTCAGAAACGATTGACCTTTCTGGACGCTATATCATACTAATATGCAATATCAACGCCACGCGATACACAGTAGTCAACATGCATGTCCCAAATAAACACCAGGTTCGTTTTCTGAATGGACTGATGAAGAACATAAAAAAGGTCCAACAAGGATCTGTCGCGATTTCAATAGCACACCAGACACACAAATGGATTCTACTTCGCTACTGACTAATAGGACTCTGTCCCTATCTTCCTTTCTCCATTCCCATGACCTATATGATGCATGGCAATGCACTTATGCAAGTGAAAGACTTTTCCTTTTATTCACAGACACTGTTATAATAGGATTGATTTATTCTTGACAGACAGGTTGCTTCTGCAGAAGGTCATACAAACCAAAATTAACAAAATAACTTGGTCAGACCATGCTTCCGTCCTTATCACAATCAAAGACACACATCCTAAAAAACATGCCTACTTGTGGCACTCTAGTTCCCAGATAATACATCCTTTTATTAAGACTGTGCTGGAGAGACACCTACTTGAATATTTCAATGTTAATGCTCCATCCACTGATGATCCCTTTGTGTTCTGGAATGCCCATAAGGCATATACACTAGGGCAAAAAAGTATTTAGTCAGCCACCAATTGTGCAGGTTCTCCCACTTAAAAAGATGAGAGAGGCCTGTAATTGTCATCATAGGTATACCTCAACTATGAGAGACAAAATGTGGAAACAAATCCAGACAATCACATTGTCTGATTTTTGAAAGAATTTATTTGCAAATTATGGTGGAAAATAAGTATTTGGTCAATATCAAAAGTTCATCTCAATACTTTGTTATATATCCTTTGTTGGCAATGACAGAGGTCAAACGTTTTCTGTAAGTCTTCACAAGGTTGTCACACACTGTTGCTGGTATGTTGGCCCATTCCTCCATGTAGATCTCCTCTAGAGCAGTGATGTTTTGGGGCTGTCGCTGGGCAACATGGATTTTCAACTCCCTGCAAAGGTTTTCTATGGGGTTGAGATCTGGAGACTGGCTAGGCCACTCCAGGATCTTGAAATGCTTCTTACAAAGCCACTCCTTCCTTGCCTGGGCGGTGTGTTTGGGATCATTGTCATGCTGAAAGACCCAGCCACGTTTCATCTTCAATGCCCTTGCTGATGGGAGGAGGTTTGCACTCAAAATCTCACGATACATGGCTCATTCATTCTTTCATGTACGCGGATCAGTCGTTCTGTTTCCTTTGCAGAGAAACAGCCCCAAAGAATGATGTTGCCACCCCCATGCTTCACAGTAGGTATGGTGTTATTTGGTTGCAACTCCGTATTCTCTCTCCTCCAAACACGATGAGTTGTGTTTCTACCAAACAGTCCTACTTTGGTTTCATGTGACCATATGACATTCTCCCAATCCTCTTCTGGATCATCCAAATGCTCTCTAGCAAACCTCAGATGGGCCCGGACATGTACTGGCTTAAGCAGGGGGACACGTCTTGCACTGCAGGATCTGAGTCCCTGGCGGCGTAGTGTGTTACTGATGGTAGCCTTTGTTACGTTGGTCCCAGCTCTCTGCAGGTTATTCACTAGGTCACCCTGTGTGGTTCTGGGATTTTTGCTCACCGTTCTTGTGATCATTTTGACCCCATGGGGTAAGATCTTGCGTGGAGCCCCAGATCAAGGGAGATTATCAGTGGTCTTGTATGTCTTTCATTTTCTAATTATTGCTCCCACAGTTGATTTCTTCACACCAAGCTGCTTGCCTATTGCAGATTCAGTCTTCCCAGCCTGGTGCAGGTCTACAATTTTGTTTCTGTTGTCCTTCGACAGCTCTTTGGTCTTCACCATAGTGGAGTTTGGAGTGTGACTGTTTGAGGCTGTGGACAGGTGTCTTTTATACTGATAACAAGTTCAAACAGGTGCCATTAATACAGGTAATGAGTGGAGGACAGAGGAGCCAGAAATCTTGCTTGTTTGTAGGTGCCCAAATACTTATTTTCCACCATAATTTGCAAATAAATTCTTTCAAAAATCAGACAATGTGATTGTCTGGATTTGTTTCCACATTTTGTCTCTCATAGTTGGGGTATACCTATGATGACAATTACAGGCCTCTCTCATCTGTTTAAGTTGGAGAACTTGCACAATTGGTGGCTGACTAAATACTTTTTTGCCCCACTGTATCCGTGGTATTTTTATTGAATTAGGGGCCAAATTTAAGCGGCTGAGACTGCGGCAAATTGATACATTTTTATCTGAAATCGGGGGACTAGAAGTTTGGCACAAAACAAAGCCTACCCCTGCAGTCAGTGCCAAGCTTTCTAACCTGCGACAGGAACTCAGAGCTCTCTAATATTCTGCTTCACAAGTTTGAACAAAAAGAAAATGAAAATGACTTTCTATTCTACCAGCAACAAGGCAGGAAAAGCCTATGTAGACTAACAAGGTCAGCGCTTTAAGACTAGAATTTCACATTTAATCAACCCCACTTCTAAACAAGGTACCCACAAAAGATTGACAATTTATTCAGTGAATATTACAGTTCCCTTTATAACTTGCACCAAGATAGCCTTACACCCCAACCATCTCAAACAGACATAGAAAATTTCTAGCGAACCTAGGGCTACCACAACTTTGCCCCTCGCAAATTCTAGCATTGAATACCCCATTCTCTCTACCTGAAATTCTAAGGACTATAGACACATAACAGAGCAATAAATCCCCTGGGCCCGATGGACTAACGGGAATATTACAAAAATTTTAAACTAATTCTGGGATCCATTTACATATGGTGTACAATAAAGCTGCTGCCTCTGCCGACATTTTCCTTCAGAAATGTTGAAAGCACTGATGGTGACGCTACCAAAATCGGGTAAAACATCAGATGTTCCACAGAACTTTAGGCCCATTTCTTTATTCAATAACGACTTAAAAATCTATGCCAAGTTGTTATCCCTGAGATTGATGGACATCATACCCGTATTAATCAACCAGGATCAATCAGGCTTCACTAAAGGCTGGCAAAGATCTGATGCCGAGGGGGCGTGGCCTGGACATGGCTGAGTAGGGACACGTTTTGGTGAAGCTCCCGGCCTTCTCCTATCTCACCCGGATAGATTTGCTCCTTTGACCGCAGAATGCTCTCCTCCAAGAAGCGCACAGCAAAGAAAGCTAAAAAGAACAACAAATTGTCCCCCCCAGACGCAGCACAGGGAGAATTATTAAGGATTTTCCAACAACTGCAGTCGGGCTCCCCGGAACTTAAGATGGCGGCGGCACATGCTTCCCTTGCTGCAAGCTCCACACATGATATCCCTCCGGACTCACCTACGGGATCTCAAAGCCCGGAGTTTCTCGCCAATGTACTGCCATCTCGATCATCTGGCTCACGGACACCATCGCAGACACCCCTACTATTCGGTGCAGACGAGGAGTTGAGAGCCATCCTCCAGGCCTTACCAACGAAGGCAGACATCGAAACTCTGATAGGCAAAGTGGAGGCAGCGCACCGCAAAGAGATCAGAGCAGTCAAGCAAGAAGTGCACTCCCTCTCGGACAGACTCACGGCGGGAGAGTGTCGGAGATCGATCGCAGAGTGTCGGTGTTGGAGTCACAACACAGGGCGCAGGCTGAGGCGGCGATAGGATTACAACTTCATATGGAAGAAATGGAGGACAGAAGCCGCAGGAATAACCTGCGACTCCGAGGCCTCCCTGAGGCTACGGGCCCGGCAGATCTAGCAGACACGGTAGCAGATATCTTCCGGAGGGTGGCGGGGGATCAAATACAGGGGCGCATGGAGTTTGACCGCATACACAGAGCTCTGGGCCCTAGATCGGAAGACCCGACCAGACCCCGAGACGTCATATGCCGGCTCCACCACTATGCTCACAAAGATATCATTGCACGGAAAGCATGGGAAACGCAAGACCTAGAACTGGATGGAGCGGCACTAACAATCCTTCCGGATATCTCAAGAGCCACACTTCAACGCAGAGCATTACTGAAGCCCCTTCTGGAGGTGGCGAGAGGACACAATGCTACTTACCGGTGGGGATTCCCTTTGTCGGTCACCTTCCGGAAGAACCAGCGCTCCTTTGTGCTCCGTACCCCGGACGCTCTGCCGGCTCTATTTGAATTCCTGTCGGCTGAGCCTATTGAGCTTTATTCCACGATCACAAGGGCGCAGGAATAACCCCGCGATGAGCGGTGGACTGCCCCCAAGACCTCCGAGGAACAGGCGACGATCCTGGGCGACGTCCCCTGAAGATGGCCGAGAGGCGTGAGTACTTGTGCCCCGTTAACGTTACCCATCCTCTCTTGCGGTCTCTCCCCCAGTGATTCACCCACTTTCGTTAGATATACCCTGGTTCCCGTGCGCCGGGTGATGGACAGTCCCTGTGTTACGTCCCTCCACACCCTGCATGTCTCATAGACGGAGCCGATGGGTATTATGCCTGCCGCTGAAGCGAGAGCCGTATGTCCCCCTCGGGATCCCCCGTGACTTGATTAGTGAACTGGACATAAAGACAAACCGCATATACACAACTTGGAAAAGGATTTGCTAGTTCACCATCAAACTGAGACTGAGCCCCCCTCTCAACTAGAAACCAGACTTGAGCTCAATAATCCGAACCAGAGGTATTCTGAAGAGACCCACTCCCCAACACCGTACCAACAAGGGAGGTTATGGTGCTATATAAAACCCCACCTCTGATACTACCCTGATCTATACCACACCCAGCACACCTTATATGCTAGATAACTTGAGTCTCTGTACCTGCAAGTGAAAGGATCTCGGTACCGGGAACCGGATTGTACTGAAGGGATTTTGTACCAAATCAAGGTCCCCCGGAGGACAAAAGGAGAGATTTAACCCCCTTTGCTGCTCTGAAAAAGCTGTCCGATGTCTAGATGTGGACTATTTTTTCTTACTAATATAAGTGCACTAACCACTAATTTATTCACAGGATAAGGGTACATGATGTAACTGCAGTGTGATTTTAGACCCAATCCTGCAGCCTTGTCCCAGGGGTGGGGTTCTGGGATTGGGCCTCATGCTTACAGTGGTTGGTGCAGTGAGAATAACATTCCTGAAGGATGGGGGAGTTCCGGGGATGTGGGGGGAGGAGGACGGAAGCCGCCTAGACGAGATCAGGCTGCCATATTGCTGGGAATACACTCTGGGTCGAGAGATCTCCTTCCTCACAGGCACAGGACTTACACCCACCACCGAGGGAGGAGGTTTGATCTGAAATAGATTGATCCCGGATTGGGGATATATGGGGTGTAGGAATATGTAAGGGAGGGAGAAGGGGGGAATTGAATCTCCTCAGAGGATCATCAAACCCTTGAGTTATGCGATCCTTGAGAGACGTGACGGAGAGCAGCGTCCCGATTAGGGACCTCTCTAGGGCCCAACATCAGCAGTGCGGTGGGACACCCCTCTTAGTAGATGGGAGACACAGGGAAACACCAGGGTTCCATCATTACTATCTAACACATTACTGGGGGTGGGGATTACAGACCACTCTAGACCGATTGGGTAAACACTAAGGTTCATGTTTGCTTATACCTTCTCAATATCAGGTATATTTACATTGTTTTAAACCTGCTCTCGTTTTAATACGAATGTTCTAGATTCCCACGGTTCAGGCTCATTTCAGTAGTCTGCTTCTAAATAGAATATTGCTTCTATCTGTCTGGGTGGGTGGGAGGGTCGGGACCTTGCCCTGTTGGTCAGGTACTACCTTCTCCCCCAATTAGGCCTGCACACAGCCCCCCGACTTTGAGGGGGGATTGTGTGTGTATTCAATTTACTACTTGTTAATAGAATAATTACAGGTATATTTAGTGACCTGTCTTGTGCTTTTATCCTCACAGTAGGGGTGAGACTCTTTTCCTCCTCCCCTGGGTGGATTCTATTAATCTATACTTTCTCCTTTTCTCTCTCCCTCTCTTGCCCCCCCCCCCTTTTTTTTTTTTTTTTTTTTTTTTTCTCTGATTGTTGGGTCCCCCCCCCCCCCCTATTTCCTCTAGGCAGCCAGAGCGATGGACTCCATAAAGGTATTATCGCTCAATGCAAAGGGCCTAAACATCCCAGAAAAACGGCGGATGCTTTTATCTGACCTCAGGATTTCCCGGGCAGATATTGCATTTGTTCAGGAAACCCATTTTAAACTTGATGAGCTCCCGTTGCTCAAAAACAGATACTTCCCAGTGGCATATCACGCCACTAATCCTACAGCCAAAACCAAAGGTGTATCCATACTAATTTCCAGTAGGGTCCCCTGGCAACACCAAGCAGTGCTCAAAGATCCGGAAGGAGGTTTTGTGTTCTTAAAGGGTCGAGTGGGTGACACCACACTCACCCTAGCGGCGATCTACGCTCCTAATGACCACCAGAACGCCTTTATATCTAACACTCTGGACAAATTGGGAGAGTTCACGGAAGGTCAGTTAATTTTAGGGGGAGACTTTAATGTCCCCCTCATCCCTTCCGCAGATACATCCTCTGGACACTCCTCGATTCCCCCGTCACACAGAAAACATATAGCTAACTCCCTACACAAAGCACAATTGGTCGATGTGTGGCGTCTACAGCACACGGGGGAACGAGACTACACTTTCTATTCGCAAACACACAAGCTTTACACCAGAATAGACTATTTTTTAATACCCCACTCCCAACTACACTCCGTCGTGGATTCTTCGATAGGACACATTACATGGTCAGACCACGCCCCCATCACCCTCACGTATACCCTCACAGGGACATTCTCATCCAGATCCAGGACCTGGAGGCTAAACGAAAGCCTTCTCCAGATTCCCGAAGTTTTAGCGGACGCAACACAAACATTGACCTTATACTTCCAAGAGAACGATCAACGAGACTGTGACCCGGGTGTCCTCTGGGAAGCCCACAAGGCAGTCCTCAGGGGCTTGCTGATCAGACATGGAGCACGTATAAAAAGAGAAAGAAATGAACAGTTAACAACACTCCTCAAAGCCTTGTCTGTGACAGAAGCGCGCCACAAACACGCCCCATCCCAGACTTCAGAGAAGGAACTAGGGAAACTACGCACACAAATCTCTGACCTGTTACATTACAAAGCCAAAGCAGCGTTACAACGTTGCAGACAAATCAGTTATGAATCAGGAGACAAATGCGGGAAAATATTAGCCAGAGCAGTTAGGGAACAAAAACAAGCAGCCTACATACCACAAATAATGGGCCTAGACACACAGAAAGTCACTCTCCCAGAACAGATATCGAATGCTTTTAGGGACTTTTACGCCAAGCTATATAATCTCTCACATACCCCACCCACACAACTGGCCATTAATGAATACGTTCGGTCCTCTCAGATTCCCGTACTTTCTGCGGAGATAGGGGAGGAACTGGACGCACCAATTACTCTAGAGGAACTCCAAAACGCCATTGGTGACATGAAGCCAGGAAAAGCCCCGGGCCCGGATGGGTACACCGCCCAATACTACAAAACCTTCCTACCCCTCATAGGCCCACGCATGGTAGCTTTCTTCAACGCCGTTGGAGCAGAAGCAACCTTTCCAAGGGATACTTTAAAGGCTCACATATCAGTGATACCTAAAGAAGGCAAAGACCCGTCTTTATGCGGGAGTTATAGACCCATCTCCTTGCTGAACATTGATTTAAAACTATTTTCCAAAATTTTAGCAACCCGTTTGTCCCAACATCTTCAGTCATTGGTCCATCTAGACCAGGTGGGCTTTATACCCACTAGGGAGGCTCGTGACAATACTATAAAAGTATTAAATCTCCTCCATGTGGCGAACGCTAAAGACTCCCCATGTGTGTTATTGAGCACAGACGCTGAAAAAGCGTTCGATAGGGTCAATTGGAACTTCATGTTCACAGTACTTCGCCACATTGGTTTGGGAGAAAGGATGATCAACTGGATAAGTAAAATATATTCCAACCCCACGGCACAAGTGAAGGCTAATGGGATACTTTCATCCCCATTCCCCATCACAAATGGAACAAGACAGGGGTGTCCTCTTTCACCCCTTCTCTTCGCGCTCTCATTGGAACCATTCCTCTGTAAAATAAGACAAAACCAAGACATACAAGGACTCTCAATAGGTGATACTCAATACAAAATTTCGGCATATGCAGATGATCTGCTTTTCTCACTGACTAATCCCGCGATTTCTTTACCAAACCTCCTGAAAGAATTTGACACATATGGTTCCCTCTCGAATCTAAAAATTAATTTTACCAAATCAGCTGCCATGGGTATCGCACTCTCTTCCCCTACCATGCAGTCAATGCAAACTAGCTTTCGGTTTAAGTGGACGACATTAGCGTTAAATTATCTAGGTACAAACATCCCACAAGACATTAGACGTACATATGAGCTAAACTTCCCTCCTATCTTAACTAAAGCTAGGTCCCTCCTTGAAAAATGGAACAAAGGACTGCACTCATGGTTCGGCAGATGCAACCTCATAAAAATGTGCATCTTACCCAAATTTATATATCTGCTCCAAGCTCTTCCCGTACACATTCCGCACTCCTTTTTCAAACAGGTACATGCTCTGTTCACCAAATTTATTTGGGCCAACAAAAAACCCCGTATCAGTAGGACAATGCTATCACTTCCCAAACAATTTGGAGGTCTGGCTTTCCCAGATCTCAAACAATATAGACTGGCCACCCATTTGGGACGTATCCTAGACTGGAGACGCAATGTACAGACCAAGCTTTGGGTTCGGTTGGAACAAGCTCAAACAGATATACCCTTGAGCGGCGCGCTCTGGTGCTGCGACACCTTGCCCCAGAAACTGAAAACACATCCACTAATAGGTACCACACTGAGCTGCAGTAGTCAGGGTGCCATTCACTCCTCTCTCACCTCAAACAACTCCCCTTATACCCAATCTTGGGAAACCCAAATTTTGAGCCGGGCCTCCATTCCACTGAGCTCGAGTCCTTGAGACAATTGGGCTTTGACCATGCCGCAAAATTTGTGACGAACGGTCATTGGCCGACGATAACGGAACTAACCAACGCGACGGGTAGATACCAACTTTCCTTTTGGAAAGCTGTGCGATTACACCATTTCCTACACTCAATCCCTAACCCTCAAGACTACTCCAGACAACTGACGTCCTTTGAAGAGATATGTTCAGACGTTGAACCAGTGGCGAGGACACTCTCTAAAATGTACGTACTACTCAATACGCCCCCCACACAACCACACCTCCCCTGCCTAACCAGTTGGGAAAGGGACCTTAATCGCGACTTCTCAGAGACACAAAAACAAAAAATCATTACTCATGCACTCAAAACATCACTATGCACCAAAATCCAGGAGACAAACTATAAGATCATGACAAGGTGGTACCTCACTCCTTCCAGACTACATAAATGTTTCCCGGCCACCTCAGATAGTTGTTGGCGATGTGGGGAGGGAGAGGGTACCCTACATCACATTTTTTGGTCCTGCCCAAACCTACAGAATTTCTGGGGGGAGGTTCGACGTATCACGCAAAAATTCACAGAGTATGTGGTCCCCGACGATGCTGCCTTCTTCCTTTTACATTTATCAACCATTCCGATTAAAAGATATAAAAAATCCCTACTACGCCACCTATTGAATGCAGCCAAGGCGTGTATACCAATTCATTGGAAAAAACAGAATGCTCCAACCATCGCTGAATGGCTGCGTAAGGTAAACGAACTAAATACAATGGAAGACCTGGTTCTCACGGCACAACACAAAAGAGAGAAGTATTCGGACACCTGGGCTATTTGGAATGCTTTTGTTTACTCAGAGGAAGGTGTTTCCCTTCTGGGTTCATAGTTTACTCGGATGTCGCTAGAGAATACAATTGCCATTACTGGACATTCCCTCGCTCTGTCTGCCTCCCACCCCTCCCCCCCCCCCCTCTTCTGCTTCTCTGCTTCCATCTCCTCTATCGTTTCTTATTTTCAATCTATTCCTGTCTTAACTTTTTCTCTCCTCTTTCTTTTGGAAAATTGGAAAAAGTGGGGAGGAGATCCATTTGTTATTGGATAAATGGGCGCTAAAGGGTAAAATTCGAACCATAAGCGACCCCATACTTATAATTGTGTCCTGAACAGAAAGTTGAACATATCTACCTAAAATCTTACAACTTTGTATGTGCTTTAGGAAATATTTACTGCATTTATCTACTGTATGTTGCACTGGGACTTCTCCCCCCGTTGACGCTTAATAAAGATTATATTTGAAAAAAAAAGATCTGATGCCATAAGAAGACTCATTAACATTATTCACCTAGCTACAAAACAACAGGCGCCTTCTCTGCTTCTAGCTCTGAATGCGGAGAAGGTGTTTGACAGAGTACACTGGCTTAACTTATCAAAAGTGCTAGACAGGTTTGGCTTTAAAGGGCATATGTTTGCTATATTAGCCTTGTACACTTCTCCTTCAGCACAGGTGTACACATCCTGTATGCTGTCCACGCCTTTTCGGATAACAAATGGCACATGCCAAGGATCCCCTTTGATATTCAATCTCTTAATGGAACCTCTGGCTGTCAGCATTAGACAGAACCCCAACATTCCTGGTTTTACAGTATACGGCTGTAAACATGTCATAAGCTTTTATGAAACACGTAGTCATGGCAACCATCTAGCCTGCATTCCACGCTGGTCTCTTCCCCTTCCATCTTAGGCAGGATCTGCCCAACAGCTACGCGAGCACGTTACACCCACAGCGCCGGCTCTCTCTGCTTCTGGCTCCGGCTGCCCAGGTCAGCTGATCCGTCACCACGAAACAGTGTTGGAGCCATTGCAGCAGCACGCTCATTCAGGCTGTCAGCAGTCGCACTACATCCCACGGTCTGCGGCAGCTTAGCTCTGTGTCGGCTCCTTGTTCCACCAGCAGCAAGTGGATCCCCCACACACATTCCTTTTGGATTCCATCTGGGACAGCATGGTCATTGGTGCCATCCATGCCCCACTGCTGGCACATTGGATGTCGTTGGCTCCTCGCTGCCATGGAGACCTGCAGCGGTATCGTAGGCTCTGCATAAATTTTCACCTTGCAATGGTACTTATCCATATGTTTTCATATGCAATGAATGAATAAATCAGTTTTTATTTACTTTGGGCCCCTTTGTTTTGAAAATCTTCTCCATTAACCCATTGAGTGCTATCTTCCAATCCTTTGCTAGCTACATTTCCAGATGTCTTCTGTCAGCTGCACTGGGTTCTGTTATTGATCATTCACCATTGATTTGACTTAGTGCTTAAGGACTTTTGATTTTGCGATAAGCTTATTTGCTGATGACGTATTTTTAATGTTAATTAACTTAGTATCCTCCTTAGAGTGTGTCTCTGGTATGCTCCAACATTTCAGAGCAGTGTCCTATTTTAAGGTAAACGACACTAAATCTTATATCCTGGACCTAGGGATCCTCCCACAAGACAAAGCAAAACTACAAGCTAAATTTCCCTACATATGGAAAGAATCTGTAATCTTCTATCTAGGGATAACCCTCACCTCTGAGAGGTGAGGTAAGCTAACTATTTTCCCTTGGAGCATAAATTGTCGGACAGGCCTACAACTCCTGAGCAAGCAGGTTAGCGGCCTTCAAGATGCAAATGTTACCTCAACTGCTCTATATATACTTAGATCTGTACCTATCCCAATACATAAAAAAAAACCTCAATCTTACGCAATCAATGCTATCATAATTCCTCTGGGAGCGGAAAAAAGCTAGAAGTGCCTTTGCCAAATTCTGTAAAACTAGGAGCATAGGAAGTGTGGGATTACCAGTACTTGCTGATGATCATGCCATACTGGCCCAAACAAGAGGATGGTTCCCTAATTCACCTACTCCTCTCTGGGGGGAAATCGAATAGTCATTCATACCAGGGGGCAACTTGTATAACTATGTTTTGGCTTCCCCTTACCTAGAATTCATACCCAAAAACCTCCCACTTCTAGTATTAGCAACACTGAACTCCTGGAAATCTCTTAGGCCTGATTCACACCTAATCAGGTTGCAGTTTGCATATGCCATGTGCATTTTTCAATACAGGCAGTCCCCGCGTTACGAACGACTCCTACTTACAAATGGACCTCAATGCCGGTCACTTGTGCTCCACGCTGGTCCTGGATACCTCCGAGCAGCTATCTTGCAGCACAGGACACATTCCACACTGCAGTACTACATGGCCAGAAGAGCCCCAGATAACATAACTGTATGCCCAGAAGCGCCCGGAATATCCCACATCCCTGCACAGGCTGAAGTTACACTTAAAAATGCACTGTTCCGACTTATTCACTTCCACTTAAAGCGGAGTTCTGCTTAAAAAAATAAAATAAAAGTCAGCAGCTACAAATACTGCAGCTGCTGACTTTTAATAATTGGACACTTACCTGTCCAGGGAGGCCGCAATGCGGGCAAACGAAGCCCCGCTAGTTTTCCCCTCCTCTCTGCGGCGCCAGCATTGTAACTGTGGGTGCCCAGCTGTGGCTTCACTGCCGGGCACCCACTGCGCATGCGCGAGCCACGTGCCGTGACTGGCTGGGCAATCATCTGGGACCTGTGACGTGTCCCAGATTGCCGAGAGCCGCGGTGCACCGTGAGAAAGTGGGACCTGGGAGGGTTACTGGCTCCCCCCCCTCCCAGAAAAATTCAGCTTTTGATCCATTGAAGTCTATGGAACCTAAAAAACAGAAAAATGTCCTTGGCCCTTTCCAAAAAATGCACAGATGTGAACTACATCCATAGGAAACCATGTTAAATGACCTGAAGTGTGTTTCTGCAAAACTGAAAACGCACTAAAAAATGCATAGGTGTGAACCAGGCCTTATAATCATTTGATACACATTCATCTCCTTGTGCCCATCTCTGTCTTATCACTTCTAATTCCAGATCTGAACATGGCACAGTTAACACATATAAATGTATCAGCGCTCAGGACCAGTGGTATGAATCACATACATTTAATCTGTAAGTTATATAAAGTCCAATAATGGTTACTAAAAATAATTTCAAAAAGTCTATAAAAAGTCCGTGATGGTTGATTGATGTGGTGACAGGCAAATTCTTTATCCTTAATGAACACCGGCGCTAAGGGCAGCTTTCATGATGAGCGAAGCCAGCTCTCTAGACAACCATATGAAAACAAGAGAAGGAAAGCGCCTGAGTGCAAGCATTTAATATAAAATAATAGGCACATATACACACTTACAGTATAGTAAATGAAGTAAAGTTCCAATGGAAAGCTCATCCTAGGTCAGTCCTGCGTCCATTCGCTACGAGGGGATAGCCGCGGACCGCCGCTCGGAGTGACAGACCGCTGGGCTGCCGAGCCAGGTGGAAACTTCCGCGTTCCGGCAAGATGCTATGGGCGTGTGAGGTCACCAGAATGACTGTGGTGGACGGGAACACACGACGCGTTTCAGAGCATGCGCGAGGCTCACAATGGGCATGCGCGCTCCTTTTTCAAGTGTGGGAAGGATCAGGACTTAAATAGCTCTGTGTTAATGACCAAAAACACTCCAGCTGGATAAGAACGGAGCATGGATGTGATTAACAAAAGGAAACCAATATATTATAACAAGCATATAAGACATATCAGAATAATCTAAAAAAGAAAAATTATCGACAAAGTTGTTATGTATCAAACAAAAGGTTATCTATATGAGATATAATATATATGAAAAATAAATAAGTTAAAAAATCGAATACTTGATAATAAAATTTAAAATTTTTTAAAATTAAGGGCAAGAAGAGAGTAAAAAAAGCACCGATGTGTGCTCCACATTGAATTGTTATTCAATCTTGCTAATATTGGGATAAATATAAAGATGTATTCTTTGGAGGACATCCCATGTGTCAGCGGCTAACATATATGGGCTCAGTGACACACTAGATATCATATTACAGAAAATATATTATGATATACAATATAAAGTTGCCAGAAAATGCAAATCTGCCATATATGACATACAAGGAGTCTATATATAGAATTCTTTTTTAGGAGTTTTTTAGTATTTATCTTTGTATTTAGGTATATAGAATTAAAGGGAAAAAAAGAGAAAAATGGAGGTAGGGAGGGGGAAAAAGGGAAAAAAGGGGGGAGGGGGGGAAAGGAGAATAAGGGGGGGGGGAGGGAAAAGAGAGGGGGGGGAGAAAAAGAAAGAGAAAAAATGGGGAGGGGGGAGGGAGAAGGAAAAGAAGGTAGGAAGGGAAGACGGGATTGGGAAAAAGAGGGGAAATGAAGGGAGAATAGGGTACAGAACAGTAATCAGTGACCAGATGCTTTATAATATTATTAACCTCTAATTCTTCATTCAACCCATTAGGTGCCAGAGTGTCTAGGGTGTATATCCAGAACGTTTCGCGTTCGCACAACTTTCAGCTTCGGATAATTTGCGTGGTATAGATTCTATTACCCACACTTGTAAGCCTACAGTGGATTGATTATGGTGCTCCAGGAAGTGGCGAGGAACGCTATGTTCATCGCAGCCTTTTTCTATGAATCGACGATGTTTGCCAAAGCGCTGTCGCAATGGGCAAATCGTATGACCAACGTATAATAATTTGCATGGACATGTTAAACAGTACACTACGTAATCGGTTCAACAATTATAAAATCCCTCTAGTTGATAATTCTTATCCCTATGTTGAAAGCTACGTTGGCCATGGCTCACAAAGGCACAGGTTCTACATAAAGCTTTGTTACACCTGTACATGCCTATAAGAGGAATGAGACACAAGGATTTTTCGGATTTAAGTTTTCAATTTACTAGGCGCTATTCTATTTTTCAACGTTGGAGCTCTTCTATATGTTACCTTGGGCCTATTCTCAAGGGGATCCTGTTTAAGAATATTCCAGTGTTTATGGAATATACGTTCCATTTTCTTGTATTCGCTGTGGTATCTGGTGATAAACCGTACAGTGTCATTTTCAGATGGTTTTGTCGTCTTAGGTTTTTTACCTGAAAGAAAGGTAGCACAGGCTTGATCTATTAGTTTCTCAGGGAACCCTTTATCTAAAAATTTCCTCTTAAGGTGGGCACTTTGGGAAATATAGTCAGAGTCCCGGGTGCAGTTTTGTCATAATCTGCAATACTGGCCTTTAGGGATATTATTAACCCACTGTGGGTGATGACAACTATTAAAATGTAAATACGAGTTCCCAGCAGTGGGTTTAGTATAATTCCTTGACAAAATAAGATTATGGTCATGAAAGAGCTCAAGATCTAAAAAGGAAAGGCTTTCTGCATTATGTACAAATGTAAACGAAAGACCTAGATCATTGGCGTTACAGTAAGAAACAAAGCCATCAACAGAGGACGATGGGCCATCCCAGATGACAATAACGTCGTCTATATATCTGCCGAAAAAAAACTGATGTTGGGCAAACGGATTGTTCCATATGAACCTATCCTCCCACTGACCCATGGTCAGTGTGGCATAAGAGGGAGCAAAATTCGTTCCCATAGCTGTACCATGGGTCTGTAAGTAAAATTCCTCATCAAAATGAAAATACCGTAGTTATGGTTTAGACAAAAAGTGGCTTCTGAGATAAATACGGCTTGTTTTGCATTAATGAAGGGATCCAGAGACAAAAAATGTTGAACTGGCATTAGGCCTATATGATGGGGAATAGACGTATATAGAGAATTAACATCTAGAGACAGCCAAGAATAGCTATCTTGCCATCTATAGGGTGCCAGGAGTTCCATCAGATGTATTGAATCTCGTACATAGGAGGGAAGGTCCTGAGCTAGAGGCTGTAGGAAGAAGTCAACATATTGAGAAAAGCCACTAGAAACACTATTCATAGAGGCCACAATAGGCCTACCAGGAGGGTGGGAGGAATTTTTGTGCACCTTGGGCAGATGGTAAAAATAAGGTGTACTGTAAAATTCTTTACGTAAAAAAGAGGCTTTGTTTTTGTTGATTACTTCATCTAACAGGGCTTGGTTAATTAATGTCTCAGCCTCTAATCTGAATTGAGGCAGAGGATCTGAGGGCAATTTTCTATATGTTTGATGGTCAGATAGTAATCTTGATGCTTCCGTGATGTAAGAGGTGCGATCTAATATAACAATCCCACCCCCCTTATCTGCTGGCTTAATGATGATATCAGGATTATTTGTGAGGGAATGAAGTGCGGCCTTTTCTCCAGAATTAAGGTTATGGGAGAGATATTTATGTGTGTTTTCCGTGTGTTCACATAATTGTTGAAGTTCAGAAAATACCACTCTATAAAACGTTTCTAGATAAGGGCTCTTTGATCTAGTAGGGTAGAACGCTGATTTGGCTCTGAAATTAGTGTGTTTAACTGGAGGTGACTTCTGAAGATGTTGGGTTAATAACTCAAGATCTAGTTCAAGATCTAGGTTGCCTAGTTCTGAGTCAGACTCATAGACACTAATGGAGCTCTCAGATGTCTCATTCACGATTGTGTGGTGGGAGGTTGTGGGCCTAATTGTATCGGATCTATTCTCAGCTAATGTGTTCTTAGTATATTGGATGTTAAAAAATCGTTTTAAGGTGAGGTTTCTGATAAATTTGTTAAGATCCTTAAAAAGAAGAAACAAATTAGGTAGTGTAGTGGGTGAGAAAGTTAGTCCTTTACTGAGCAAGGAAATTTCTTCTGAGGACAATGAATGTGAAGATAGATTAAATAGTTTTATCGTTTCTGTAGTTTGGCATTTATTTTTGGGTTTATTGCGTCTGCCTCTGCATCCTCGTCTATGTGTTTTCTTTTTTTGGCGCTGCTTGCGGTGTGGGCACTTCTCCAAAAAAGGAAGTGACAAGGCTTCAGAGTAGGAGGCTATTTCACCACTGTATAAATTGTTGGTGATAGAACCAGGATTGGCGGATTCAGATATAGAGGAAGAGGGTTTATGTGTATCTGATTCCGTAGGTGGGGCTGGGGTGGGTTGAGTTTGGGAATTGGCCACATGAATGGTGGATGAGGTTAAAACAGAATCAAGAGGCCCAGGAGTTGTTAATGTGGATAAGGCCTGGAGTGGGTTATTAGAAAGAGAGGAAGAAATAAGCATAGTAGGTATGGGATCTCCTCTAATTAATGATTGTATGTTTTTCTTAATTTGTCTGGTGTTTGATCTCTGTGGTGGAGGGGTCTCTAAACGACAGGAACGAAGTTTTGAATCTAATATAGGGGACCTATGTGAAGAGAATGGTCTCTTATTGGGGGCTCTGGAACATGAAGCCTGAGTGGAGGAATGAGGAAAATTTCCCTCTATTTTAGTATTAATCAAAATGGATTTGGTGGGGTGGGGTGACAGGGACATTAGAGCAGGTATGGGATCATTATGTTTCCAAGAAAATATTTTCTTGTGTCTATAGTCCTCTAGGTCTCTGTGGAATTTACCAAGCTGACAATGACACTGTACGGTTTATCACTGGATACCACAGCGAATACAAGAAAATGGAACGTATATTCCATAAACACTGTAATATTCTTAAACAGGATCCTCTTCTCAAGAATAGTCTTGGGAATAGGCCCAAGGTAACATATAGAAGAGCTCCAACGTTGAAAAATAGAATAGCGCCTAGTAAATTGAAAACTGTTAAATCCGAAAAATCCATGTGTCTCATTCCTCTTATAGGCATGTACAGGTGTAACAAAGCTTTATGTAAGACCTGTGCCTTCGTGAGCCATGGTCAACGTAGCTTTCAACATAGGGATAAGAATTATCAACTAGAGGGATTTTATAATTGTTCAACCGATTACATAGTGTACTGTTTAACATGTCCATGCAAATTATTATACTTGGTTGTACGATTTGCCCATTGAGACAATGCTTTGGCAAACATCGTCGATTCATAGAAAAAGGCTGCGATGAACATAGCGTTCCTCGCCACTTCCTGGAGCACCATAATCAATCCACTGTAGGCCTACAAGTGTGGGTAATAGAATCTATACCACGCAAATTATCCGAAGCTGAATGTTTCTCCAAGTTGTGCGAACGCGAAACGTTCTGGATATACACCCTAGACACTCTGGCACCTAATGGGTTGAATGAAGAATTAGAGGTTAATACTATTATATAGCATCTGGTCACTGAGTACTGTTCTGTACCCTATTCTCCCTTCATTTCACCTCTTTTTCCCAATCCCGTCTTCCCTCCCTACCTTCTTTTCCTTCTCCCTTCCCCCCCCTCCCCATTTTTTCTCTTTCTTTTTCTTTCTCCCCCCCAACCTCTCTTTTCCCTTCCCCCCCTTTTTTCCCTCCCCCTTTTAATTTCCCCCCAGCCTTATTCCCCCCCCTCCCCCCTTTTTTCCCATTTTCCCCCTCCCTACCTCCATTTTTCTCTTTTTTCCCTTTATTCTATATACTTAAATACAAAGATAAATACTAAAAAACTCCAAAGAATTCTATATATAGACTCCTCGTATGTCATATATGGCAGATTTGCATTTTCTGGCAACTTTATATTGTATATCATCATATATTTTCTGTAATATGATATCTAGTGTGTCACTGAGCCCATATATGTTAGCCGCTGACACATGGGATGTCCTCCAAAGAATACATCTTTATATTTATCCCAATATTAGCAAGATTGAATAACAATTCAATGTGGAGCACACATCGGTGCTTTTTTTTACTTTCTTCTTGCCCTTAATTTTAAAAATTTTTTAATTTTATTATCAAGTATTCGATTTTTTTACTTATTTATTGTTCATATATATTATATCTCATATAGATAACCTTTTGTTTGATACATAACAACTTTGTCGATAATTTTTCTTTTGGTTTTTAGATTTTTTAGATAATTCTGATATGTCTTATATGCTTGTGATAGTATATTTGTTTCCTTTTGTTAATCACATCCATGCTCCGTTCTTATCCAGCTGGAGTGTTTTTGGTCATTAACACAGAGCTATTTAAGTCCTGATCCTTCCCACACTTGAAAAAGGAGAGCGCATGCCCATTGTGAGCTTCGCGCATGCTCTGAAACACGTCGTGTGTTCCCGTCCACCACAGTCATCCTGGTGACGTCACACGCCCATAGCATCTTGCCGGAACACGGAAGTTTCCACCTAGCTCGGCAGCCCAGCGGTCTGTCACTCCGAGCGGAGGTCCGCGGCTATCCCCTCGGAGCAACACTACAGATTCCGGCGAATGGACGCAGGACTGACCTAGGATGACCTTTCCATTGGAACTTTACTTCATTTACTATACTGTAAGTGTGTATATGTGCCTATTATTTTATATTAAATGCTTGCACTCAGGCGCTTTCCTTCTCTTGTTTTGAACAAGGCACAGTGGCTGGAGCAGGGAATCCAATGGGTGTCTGACCTATACCTGGATTCTGGTATTAAATCATTTGCCTCCCTACAAGCACAATACAAACTAACCAAACTGGTATATTTCACCTATATCCAAGTAACATCACTCCTTAAATGTAATTATCCTCCTGCCTGTAGGCTGTTTTTGCGACTACATTTATATCTTGGCTCTGATAATAGCTGCAGAGGAGGCATATCTATATTTAACAACGTTCTCAATGATAAATCTCGCTTCACAAAAATGCCTCCAATGCTAGCTTGTGAGAGAGACTTTAACACGTCTTTCTCTGACACACAATGGTGCAAAGCCATATACACCAGGATAGCTAAATTCAACCCCTCAATTTCTCCTGAATGCTGGAGAAATTGTACACAAACAGGCATTGCGGCTGTATCCAGAGTTATGCCTAATTTAGCAGCTTTTACCAGCATCAAACATTTTTACAGCTCTAACACCGGTCCTCAGAACGTGCTGGCCCTGGGTTTTTTTTACAGCTTGAAAACGCCTATGCCACTTACAGCTCCTAAAAGCCTTTGAGTGCATAGACACATAAAGAAACATGGAGTGGTGTTTTTAAGTTGGAAAAAAAAAGTCTGACACTGCTTAAAGCAGCTGTAAAAACGCCCTGTGTGCATGAGGCCTAAAAATAAAACATATTATACTTACCTGCTCTGTGCAGGGCAGCCCTAAACTTCCTCTTCTCAGGTCCCTGACTGGAGCTCCTGGCCCCTCCGTCCTGTTGAGTGCCCCCAAAGCAAGCAGCTTGCTATGGGAGCACCTAAGCTACACCGCAGCTCTGTGTATCCATTCAGACACAGAGCTGCGGTTCGGCCCCTCCCCTCTCTCTTATTGGCTAGTTTGATTGACAGCAGTGGCACCAATGGCGCCGCTGCCATTTCTCAGCCAATCAGGAGGGAGAATCCCGGACAGCTAAGTCACTCATGAGCAAATGGAGCTAATGGAGATCACTGAAGTATGGTATATACATGTAACTATGTACAAATATAACATGCCTGGAATTTATCTTTTAACAACCTCAATTTCTCATATACATGTAAAAATCTACTTTTTTTTTTACTAGAAAATTACTTAGAACCCCCAACCATTATATATTTTTTGTAAGCAGAGACCCTAGAGAATAAAATGACGGTCATTAATATATTTTATGTCACATGGTATTTGCGCAGCAGTCTTTCCAACTTTAATGAGTAAAAAACAAAAAAAAAACCAGTAAGTTAGCCCAATTTTTGGGGATAATGTGAAAGATGATGTTATGCCGAGTAAATAGATATCCAACATGTCATGCTTTAACCACTTGGCGTCTGCACTATAGCCGAATGACGGCCACAGCGCGGACCTTAATTTCCGGGAGACCGTCACATGACATCCTCCTCTTTGCATGCTCCCCGCATGCGCCCTGCAGAGCGCACGCGGCGCATGCTGTGATCACTGAGTCACTGGGACTCGGGTGATCACAGATCTGAGTAAGGGGCCGAACCCGGCCCCCTACCATGTTATCAGCTGTCAGCCAAAGACAGCTGGTCACATGATGTAAACAAAAGCTCGGCAATCGTTTTTTTTTTTGTTCTCCTCACGCTGACAGCAACAGGAGGAGAGGAGACAGGAGGGGTGATTAAGTGCCCAGTAAGCAAGTGGTTAAACTTTTTTTTTTCCTCCTATTTTTTTTTGGAATATGAATGGGGAAGGGGAGAGGGGCTCAGAGAGCGCTAATTTAATTTTTTTTTTTGCGCCCTTTTTGATCAGATAGCCCTTACGTGTGTTTTTGTTTGGTTATATGTATATTTGATTATTTTTGTGCACCTCTCGAAATATACTTTAGTCTTTCTTCTCCTTACCCCCACTGCCCATGCCCATCCCCTTTCCTTTACGGCCTTTACGGTGGAACCCGTGAAGGACTGGGTGATGGGGATGGCGAGTTGGGGGGAGGGAAATATAGAGACGTGGGTTGGAGTGAAAAACAGTGGATTTGATGTATTTAGTTTAATTATCTTGGTTAATTCATTGGAGAAAAGCTTGATATGGCTCCCTTGAATGAAGTGCTATTCTCATGGAATGTGAGGGGTCTGGGTAGCCCTTCTAAGCGGCAAGCAGTGTTTACCTCACTAGGGAGATTTACTCCCTCAATAATTTGCCTTTAGGAAACCCACTTAAATCCTTAGACGTTGCATTACTTAAAACAAAATCAGTTTAACATTCAGTGTCTTTACTTATTTCTAATGGATTGGACTTTTCATGTAGACAAATTAAGAGGGATAGTAAAGGTCGATTTTTTTTTTTTGGTATTGTAAAGTATCTGGGCGACCATACATGTTTGGAAATATTTATATCCCCCCCCCACCCCCGCTATATTCAACGGATGTGTTTAGAGAGTATATTCAGTTCATATCTGACAAAATAGATAGTGCATGCCTATTGGTTGGTGATTTTAATAATTATATGGACTCCGTAATGGACAAATATAATATAACAGAAAAGCAAACCTTATCGAGCCCTACGGGCCTTTGCCAGATATATAGCTGAATTAGTACTGATAGATCTCTGGAGACAGCGTAATCCAACAGATTTTGAAGCAATGTTAATGCTTCTCTAGCAGTTAAAAAACTCTTTCTAGAATAGATCTAGTGTTGGAGACATATTCTATGCTTTCATTTCTTTGTGATATTAAATATGAGGCTAGGGGTATCTCAGATCATTCACCTATAGTATTAAACTTTTCCTTTAGGACTAATCCAAGATGTACATCATGGAAGGTGAACCCATATTGGTTGTCATTTTTTCCTTGAGCTCACCATTTTTATAATAAAAGGGAGTTTCTCACTTTCTACTTGATCCACAGGATTTGGGAAGCACTGCGAAATATCAATCAGCATAGAGGGTATACGAAACATATGCCCATATGGGATAACTTTTGTCTTTATGAACTGGGCGGACTCTCTGAATTCTTAGATTGGAAAAAGGCGGGCATAATAATCTTGTACCAGCTATATGAAAGGGATGTTCTACTTCCTTTTGATGTATTAAAGGACCGATATCAGTTAACAAATAAAAATTTCTATCAATATGTTCAGATACGTCATGCACTACAAACTCAAAGCTTAAAATTCTAATTACAGTATGAACACTCCAAAATATTAGCAAAGGCAACTTCAACTGCCTGCACGAAACGAGGACTAATAGGAGATCTTTATTCCAACTTACAAATAACAGAGAATACAGAAAAACATAAAAATAGTTTTGTCCGGTGGCAAGATGACATAAAAGATCTAGATGAAGTGGACTGGATACGAGCTCTGTAAACACTTCCTAAGATATTTCTTTTGCCTTCTCAAAGGCTATCTCAGCTCTTTATTATACATAAATTATACATTATACTCCACAAAAACTTCATACTTGGGGAAAAAATGTAATACCATTATGCCCGAGATGCTCTCTATTCAATGGTTCTCTTCTCCACATGCTTTGGCAATGTCGGAAGCTTCATTGTTATTGGGAAAAAATATATTCAAAACTAGGGCTGAAACAACTAATCGATTAATCGACAACTAATCGATTATGATATTAATTGATTACTATTTTCATGATCGATTAATCAGCCAGTAACATGGGATTAAAAAAAACTAAAACGGGCCCTTTATAGTACAAAAAGAGCAAATAATCACTACTGTAGATGTTACTTTCACAGTTCTACAGTAAAAAAAATGAACCCTTTACAGTAGTGATTATCTGCCTTTTTTTTTTTGGTACACGTCTATGTGTTTTTTGGTGCTTTTTTGCAGAAGCGCACTGCAGTTCATTAACATGGTTTCCCATTGGACACGTTCACATCTATGCTTTTTTTCAGCCGCTGCATATTTGGAAAGGGTCAGGGACTTTTTTTTTAAACGCAAAAGTGGTGCTTTTTTGGTTCAATATACTTCAATGGAGAAGCTGCAGAAAAGCATTTAATGCTTTTATGCAGCATATTGTGTTTTTTAATTTGCCCAACAAATTGGCCAAAAAAAATGCAAAAACGCAAATCGCTGCAAAATCACGTGCGCAAAAATCAAAACGCACAGAAAAAAGCACTGCAGAAACAGATCAAAAGTAAACTGCCTAGGTGTGTAGCGAGCCTTATGTTGGCCACACGGATCAATTTTCAGGCGAGAATATTCAGACGAAAAATCTTTGTACCTTCGCTGAATGAAAGAATGTTGTTTGAAATTTTCACTAGTTTTTAACATTCTGTTTTTAAAATGAATGTAATTTCTGAACGAAAAACCACATACGCTGTCTGAAAATTCCTTTGACCGAGAAGTTTTCTATTTCTAAATTTTCCCAACACTGTGGTTGAAAATGAACGTCGACTTGACCCCACTAACGATTAGAAAATCGAACGAACGTTCTTAAAATGATTTTTTTTTTGAAGGAAGACATTTGATCTCTGAGTCTGATAATATTTATCAGATTCACCCTTTAATAGTTTATACAGTATCTCCTCTAATAGTATATACAGTATATCTCTTCTGCCTGTTATTCTCAGAGTGGATTAGATATTTTGCTCCCTAACCATATAGTTGGTTATTTATATTTACCACTGCATAGAGCTATATAAGAATAAATTGCCTTTTTTAAAACTTTGCATATTAACTAAATTATACGCCACTTCTTTTTTTTTTTTTTTTAAGGTAATAATCGATTAATCGAAACAATAATCGGCCAACTAATCGATTATGAAAATAATCGTTAGTTGCAGCCCTATTCACAACCCTAAATTTACTATGCTTTACTAAGATAATAGGAACGCCCAAAGTTGCGCTATTGGGAATAATACCTGACAGTGCATTACCTGCAGAAATGTACACTATGTGGATAAGATCATTATACTTAACCATTTTTGTAGAATGACTTTATGTGCTATCTGCTGATCCCCCAACCCATAAACAATGGGTTAAGAAACTTAATTATATACTTAACCGGTTCAATACAGGGCAATTTCACCCCCTTCCTTCCCGGCCAATTTTTAGTTTTCAGCGCTGTCGCACTTTAAACGTCAATTGCGCGGTCGTGCGACGTTGTACCCAAAAAAAATTGACGTCCTTTTTTCACCACAAATAGAGCTTTCTTTTGGTGGTATTTGATCGCCTCTGCGGTTATTTTTTGCGCTATAAACAAAAGAAGAGCGACAATTTTGAAAAAAACACAATATTTTTTACTTTTTGCTATAATAAATATCCCAATTTTTTTAAAAAAAAACAAATTTTTTCCTCAGTTTCGGCCGATACGTATTCTTCTACATATTTTTGTTAAAAAAAAAAATCGCAATAAGCATATATTGATTGGTTTGCGCAAAAGTTATAGCGTCTACAAAATAGGGGATAGATTTATGGCATTTTTTTAAAAAAAAATGTATTTATTTTTTTAGCGGCGATCGCGATTTTTTTTCGTGACTGCGACATTATGGCGGACACATCGGACACTTTTGACACATTTTTGGCACCATTCACATTTATACAGCGATCAATGCTATAAAATTGCATTGATTACTGTGTAAATGTGACAGGCAGTGAAGGGGTTAACCACTAGGGGGCGGGGAGGGGTTAATATGTTTCCTAGGGAATGATTGCTAACTGAAGGGGGAGGGGACGCTCAAGGGGAGGAGACCGATCAGTGTTCCTCCGTTCTGGGAACACAGATCGCTCTCCTCAGTGCTGACAGGCTGTGGATCTGTGTGTTTACACACACAGATCCACATGCCGGCCCGGTTAACGGGCAATCGCGGGTGCCCGGCAGACTTCGCGGCCGCCGGGCACACGCACCGGGACCCGAGCAACGTGGCGCGCGCACCCTAGGCGGCCGGGAATCCCAGGACGTCATATGATGCCCACCCAGGATGGGAGATCCCATCTGTGGACGTCATATGACAATACGCCGGTACTGAAGTGGTTAAAAGAGAAAAATTAACGTAAAAGCATAAAGGTACACCTCAAAAGTTTGGAAAAATATGGTCATGGTGGATAGAAACCTAGTAACGAACTTTATGACGGTTTATCTAGCAGAGATGAATAAAGGCAATGGAGATAGTTGGGAGTAGGAAGCTGAGGTAGAAGGAAGTGGAATAGATGATATTAAGGGAGCGACTGATATTAAGGGAGCTTAACTTAATTTGATTAGCAGATTGTATTTATGCTCCTATTATGCTTTGGTTATTATATAAGTGAATTTGATACGAGAGGTGCAAGGTTTGTTTGGTTTATGTTTTTGTTTTGTTGTCATTTTTTTTTTTTTCTTTTTTAATATATCATTTAATAACTTCAGATATTTATTGAACTTATTTGATATGTTATCTGTTTGTATGTATGATTATAAAAATAAAAAAAGTTATTTGATAAAAAAAAAACAAAAAACTTCCGCACGCTCATGGAATGGCGACAGACTACGGTAATTTAAATGATACAAGGGTGGTAGAGAGGAGCAACATTATGTATGGAACTAGGGTGGAAGTAGAATCGGTGTAAGTAGAACTTCAAAGATAGGAAGTAAGTGGGAATTTAGTAGTGGGGGTAAGTTATAGGCCACCCAACATGAACGAGGAGGAGGAGCTGGAATTACTATCTCAGTTAGAAATGGCAGGGAAACAGGGAAATGTAATCATAATGGGGGACTTCAATTACCCCGATGTTGACTGGGCAGAGGGAACAGCTCACTCATTAAAGGCCTGTCATTTCATGAATGTTTTACGGAACGACTTCATGTCCCAGTTGGTCGATTCCCCAACTAGAAAGAATGCCCGGTTAGATCTATTAATTATGAACGATCCAAGTCTAATTTTAGATGTGGAGATACAAGACAACTTGGGATCTAGCAAAAGGAGGCATATGGGTAGTAAAAAAACACAAAATTTCAAGTGAGACAATTTTCCTGAACTACGGTCATTGCTACATGACATTAACTGGGATCAAATTCTGGAAACATTGAATCCACAAGAGAAATGGGAATGCTTTAGGAGCATATTAAATAAAAGGTATCAAACAGTGCATTCTAATTGGCAATATATATATAGAAGAGCAAAAATTAAATGCAAAAGTATTTGATACATTCCCCCATAAACGCTTAATTTACAAGCTGAGGTCTGCAGGCTTGGACCATAGGGTTTGTGCTTGGGTACAAAAATTGGTTACAGGGACGGGTCCAAAGGGTAGTGATAAATAACATGTACTCAGACTGGTCTGGAGTGGAGTGGGGAACCCAAGGTTTTGTTTTGGGACCAATTCTATTCCATTTATTTATAAATGAGTATGGGATAACTAGTTCAGTCTCAGTTTTTGCGGATGACACAAAGATAAGCAAAGTAATAAACTCACATCAGGACATAAAAATTTTGCAGAATGACCTGAACAAAATAAAAGGAGTGGGCAAACAAATAGCAAATGAGGTCCAATGTTGAGAAATGTATGATAATGCTCTTGGGGGCAAAAAACATAAATGCTGAATATTCACTAGGGGGAGAACTGATGGGAGACTCCAGGATGGAAAGGATCTAGGGGTGCTAATAGATGACAGATTGAGCAACAGCATGCAGTGCCAAGTTGCAGCTACCAAAGCAGGCAGAATATTAGCATGCATAAAAAAATGAATATACTCCAGGGACAAAACTATAATTTTGCCACTTTATAAAACTCTGGTTAGGCCTCATCTGGAGTTTCCATCCAATTCTGGTCACCAGTCCTCCGAAGGGATGTGCTGGAACTAGAGAGAGAGAGGGCAACAAAACTATTAAGGGGACTGGACTGGAGGACCTCAATTACAAGGAATGTCTGCAAACACTAAATTCTCGATGGGGATGAGACGCTTGAGAGGAGACATGATAGCGATCTACAAATATCTCAATGGGTATCCCAGCATAGGAATTAAGTCTTTGCAGGTTAACAGCTTAGAGTTACAGAGGATTAGACCCCCCATCTCCCTTTGGGCTCCAATGCAGCTGATCAGACTCAGATCGGTCTGATCAGCTGCTTCCCTGGCCCCATAGCAACAAGGAAAAGAGTTGGAAACGGAAGTGACAACATCGTGGATGCTTGCCGGTTCTGACGTCACAGTGGGAGGAACAGCTTCAGTTCCTCTCACTGTGTGGCCGGAGATGGATGCCCACAGTCGGATCACTCCCAGGCTTCCCGATCGCTTGAGAGAGCACTGTAATGGCAGTGGCGGCGGGAGTGGGTCCCCCTTTTGCCCTTTGTAAATGTATTCCAGCAGCTGCTCAGTTGCTCGGGAATACTTTTACTTGAAAGAGAATCCCTGGGTGACAAACATTGGGGATCTGGGATCGTGGCCGTAAACCATGATCCCGGTATAACCACCTCCCTACCAGGACGTGTATATATACAGTGGCTGGTAGGGAGGTAGTAAAGTATAACTAAAGGTTAACCGTTTCAGTCCCAGAAGATTTTATCCCCTTCCTGACCAGAGCACTTTTTGTGTTTTGGCACTGCGTCGCTTTAACTGACAAATGCGCGGTCGCGTGACGTTGCACCCGAACAAAATTTACGTCCTTTTTTTCCCACAAATAGAGCTTTCTTTTGGTGGTATTTGATCACCTCTGCGGTTTTTATTTTTTTTGAGCTATAAACAAAAAAAGAGCTACAATTTTGAAAAAAAAAACGCAGTATTTTTTACTTTTTGCTATAATAAATATCCCCCAAAAATATATTTAAAAAAAACTATTTTCTTCCTCAGTTTAGACCGATATTTATTCTTCTACATATTTTTGGTAAAAAAAATAAGCATATTGATTACTTTGTGCAAAAGTTATAGCGCCTACAAAATAGGGGAAAATTTTATGGCATTTTTTATTATTGATTTTTTTTTTTATTAGTTATGGCGGCGATCTACGATTTTTATCACATCGGACACTATTTTGGGACCATTGTCATTTATACAGCGATCAGCGCTATAAAATGCACTGATTACTGTGTAAACAACACTGGCAGGGAAGTGGTTAACCACTAGGGGGGCGATGAAGGGGTTAAGTGTGTCCTAGGGAGTGATTCTAACTGTGGGGGGGTGGTGGGCTTCCACTCACATGACAGCGATTGCTGCTCCTGATGACAGGGAGCAGTGATCTCTATCATGACACAAGGCAGAATGGGGAAATGTCTTGCTTAAATAGGCACTTCCCCATTCTGCGGCCCTGTGACACCATCGCCGGGAGACCGGCGGACATAGAGTCCGCCGGTCCCACGGGCATGGTCACGCTGTACGCGGCGGGCGTGCGCCTGCTATCCCTGCCTCTTAAAGGGAACGTACAGGTACGCCCATTTGCCCACCGCTGCCATTGTGCCGACGTATATCGGCGTACATCGGTCGGCAAGTGGTTGAACAAACTTTTTTTTTTTAGTTTATAGATTAGAGTGGAGAGGGATTAGCACGCCTGTCGGGTTTTCATTGCGGTCTGTATCCTATTTGTCCTGTTCTCACCAAAAGTGAAACTAATAGAAAATCACTAATTTTGAGTTTCTCCAGAACAAGGGAAGAAATCTTTCAATAGGAACACTAGTTTTGGTGACAACCATGGATTCCCTCACTTTGGAAGGATTTCCTCTTTTGGCTATGGGACAGGAAGTAATGGGAAATCTCCCCACTGTGACAGTTGGCAAAAATAAAACTGACATCAACTCTGCCCTATTGGAAATATAAAAAAAGGTTTTGCCATTGTTTCAGCAATAGTCACATGCCTGAAAATAAGAATTGTTTTTGGTGAAAAACACATGCATTACAGCAGAAAATTAAGCCCAATGCCTGTGTGTTTGGAGCATTAAGCTTTTATCCTATATGTGTTGTCTAATGAGCCAAAGCAACACTTTGCAGCAATTAGATCAGAAAGAAAAACACCACAAATCATAGAAAGGGACACTTATAGCTGAACTCCAATTTTTTTTTTCTCTGGAACTGAAAAAGATGATCAATCCCAGCATAAATCATACCTCTGTGTAACATTCTGCCCTGTTGTCTGCAGATATTCTGGGTTTGGTTGTGGCTTTGTACCACATGACACTCTGCATAGCCTATTGATAGACTGTGTTCCTTCTGCAGACACTTCCTGCAGCAGCTAGAGCCTAAAACAAATCCTCTGTAGTCTTTCAGACTCTGCAAATGATATAAATAACTTCCTTCACAGCTCTGACGGTGGATGACATTGAATACACCCTAATTAGCATTCAGTCCTGCTCAGTCACACCTACAGGAAGAATCCAAACCTCCCAAGTTCCCCTCACAGATCACAGCATTATTCAAGAAGGAAACCCCTTCATACACAGCTTACTCTGAAGCCACTGAGGCTCAAAGGATCATGGGACATGTTGTAATATCAGGAGTGGAAACAGGAAGTCAGAGAACTTTGAAATTCAGCTAGGAGGAGTGACATCACAGACACAAAAACCTGCTGTATACAGCGAAAGGAGGTAAGTTACACACAAACTGACAGTGG
This sequence comes from Lithobates clamitans, assembly GCA_037952925.1. Classification (NCBI taxonomy): domain Eukaryota; kingdom Metazoa; phylum Chordata; class Amphibia; order Anura; family Ranidae; genus Lithobates; species Lithobates clamitans. The sequence goes on from JBBGZY010000563.1 coordinate 1,825,384, forward strand.
GGTTGTTAATCATTTATATGCACACTGAATCTGTTGTTTTGGAGGGGAAAAGCTGTAGTTCTTCTTTAAGGATATTTACAAAAAAAAAAATTCACAACTCTGCTGATAGAGCACAGGATACAGAATGAAGACAAAGAAAAAGGCGAGAAGAGAGCATAGTCATGTGACCTGTCATAGTAAATTGACAGGCCTTCCTCCAATCACAAAGTTTTCTCTTCAGTATTAAGCAGAGAGAACCCCGTGGGATACAGAGGCTCCATACCACGGCTGCAACGTTATCAATGGGAATCATGATGCAAGGAGGAGTATGGGGTAATATTGTGTGTGCTCGCTGTTTTACGTTGTCTCTAATGTCCACACTAAACTAAGTGCCATGTACTGATGCTTTATTAAAATAAAGCTAAGGAGGTAAAGGGTAGGAAACAAAGACACTGAGATGGTTCCTCCAATGATAAAAATCTATGATGCAGCAGAGGGCTTGTGACTGAAGCTAGCCATAAATTATGCTATTTTCTTTCCTGCAACCACAGTGTGCAGAAAAGAAAATTGCTTGATTTCCCCCATCAACATAGTGCTGTTGGGGGGAATCCATCCCATGTATTATCCCAGATGGAGGAACATCCAGTGATTATTTCTAGTAGCTATAGTCGCTGGTTGTACCCAAGATAAATCAACTTGGGTACAATCAGCCTGCCCATACATGGTTCGAATCTTGGCTGGTCCCTGCTGAACCGGCCGAGATTCCAACCATCTACAACCGGCTTAAGATCTGCTCAAAGACCGTGTTTTACAATGGTAACAGTATGAACACAACCTGAGGAAAAGTTAGATGCGACAGGCTCAGTTGTCATCCAGCACCTCAGAAGAGCATTGGGAGACCAATCTCTTGCAAAATCTAACCTCTGTAGATACCATATCCAAACTGCAGACGTAAGTTATTTTCTGTAATAAATACAGCATAAGTAAATGACTCCACCAATATATAATTTTCCTTTATTTTTCTCCTTACCTTGACAGAATTCCGCACTTGCCCTTTTTGTGAGGAGAACTATCATTTCCAGGTGGGTGTCTATCATTAGCCTTTTGGGCAGCAGACTTTTTGCAATGTTTTTTTTTTCTCTGCAATGTGTAAACTGTGACCTCAAACCTCCTTCTCTATAACAGCACAGCCTATTATTACTGTGCACAACTGACTGTTACTGAAACAACTAAACTTAAAATTTCTTAGATCAGAGGCACTACATAAGATAGGGTAGGATGATCTATGCTAATGACCAGACTCTTACAGTAAAATGATTTTTGGAAAGTATTAAATAGAAACTCTATAGCTAAGTATTCAGACCCCCTTAAATTTTTCACTCTCTGTTATATTGCAGCCATTTGCTAAAATCATTTAAATTCATTTTTTTTCCTCATTAATGTACACAGAGCACCCCATATTGACAGAAAAACACAGAATTGTGGACATTTTTGCAGATTCATGAAAAAAGAAAAACTGAAACTTTACATGGTCCTAAGTATTCAGACCCTTTGCTCAGTATTTAGTAGAAGCACCCTTTTGATCTAATACAGCCATGAGTCTTTTTGGGAAAGATGCAACAAGTTTTTCACACCTGGATTTGGGGATGCTCTGTCATTCCTCCTTGCAGATCCTCTCCAGTTCTGTCAGGTTGGATGGTAAACGTTGGTGGACAGCCATTTTAGGTCTCTCCAGAGATGCTCAATTGGGTTTAAGTCAGGGCTCTGGCTGGGCCATTCAAGAACAGTCACACAGTTGTTGTGAAGCCACTCCTTCGTTATTTTAGCTGTGTGCTTAGGGTCATTGTCTTGTTGGAAGGTAAATCTTCGGCCCAGTCTGAAGTCCTGAGCACTCTGGAGGTTTTCATCCAGGATATCCCTGTACTTTGCCGCATTCATCTTTCCCTCGATTGCAACCAGTCGTCCTGTCCCTGCAGCTGAAAAACACCCCCACAGCATGATGCTGCCACCACCATGCTTCACTGTTGGGACTGTATTGGACAGGTGATGAGCAGTGCCTGGTTTTCTCCACACATCCTGCTTAGAATTAAGGCCAAAAAGTTCTATATTGGTCTCATCAGACCAGAGAATCTTATTTCTCACTATCGTGGAGCCTTTCTGGTGTTTTTTTTTTTTTTTTTTTTAGCAAACTCCATGCGGGCTTTCATGTGTCTTGCACTGAGGTGAGGCTTCCGTCGGGCCCCTCTGCCATAAAGCCCCGACTGGTAGAGGGCTGCAGTGATGGTTGACTTTCTACAACTTTCTTCCATCTCCTGACTGCATCTCTGGAGCTCAGCCACAGTGATCTTTGGGTTCTTTCTTTACCTCTCTCACCAAGGCTGTTCTCCCCTGATAGCTCAGTTTGGCCGGACAGCCAGCTCTAGGAAAGGTTCTGGTCATCCCAAACGTCTTCCATTTAAGGCTTATGGAGGCCACTGTGCTCTTAGGAACCTTAAGTGCAGCAGAAATTTTTTTTGTCACCTTGGCCAGATCTGTGCCTTGCCACAATTCTGTCTCTAAACTCTTCAGGCAGTATCCTTGACCTCATGATTCTCATTTGCTCTGACGTGCACTGTGAGCTGTAAGGTCTTAAATAGACAGGTGTGTGGCTTTCCTAATCAAGTCCAATCCATATAATCAAACACAGCTGGACTCAAATGCAGGTGTAGAACCATCTCAGGGATGATCAGAAGAAATGGGCAGCACCTGTGTTAAATATATGAGTGTCACAGCAAAGGGTCTGAATACCATGTCATATTTCAGTTTTTCTTTTTTAATAAATCTGCAAAGATGTCAACAATTCTGTGTTTTTCTGTCAATATGGGGTGTACATTAATGAGGAAAAAAAAAGAACTTAAATGATTTTAGCAAATGGCTGCAATATAACAAAGAGTGAAAAATTTAAGGGGGTCTGAATACTTTCCGTCCCCACTGTAGATCGTATAATTCATTGCAGAGCAGTTTGCTTTTCTTCAAACTGCAACCCCTAATTGTAACTTGAAACAGCACTTTTTATAGCAAAACAATATTGCAGATACATAGTTGGGCCATTCTGCTAAAAGCATAATTCATCTTCATAAAAGGTATATGTCACACTAGTTATTTGCCATAGTGTGCGTGGAGAATTAGATATACAGTATCTCACAAAAGTGAGTACACCTCTCACATTTTGTAAATATTTTATTATATCTTTTCATGTGATAACACTGAAGAAATGACGCTTTGCTACAATGTAAAGTAGTGAGTGTACAGCTTGTATAACAGTGTAAATTTGCTGTCCCCTCAAAACAACTCAACACACAAACACACCATTAATGTCTAAACTGCTGGCAACAAAAGTGAGTACACCCCTAAGTGAAAATGTCCAACTTTGGCCCAATTAGCCATTTCCCTCACCAGTGTCATGTGACTCGTTAGTGTTACAAGGTCTCAGTGAGTGTGAGTGGAGAGCAGGTGTGCTAAATGTGGTGTTATCGCTTTCACTCTCCCATACTGGTCACTGGAAGTTCAACATGGTACCTCATGGCAAAGAACTCTCTGAGGATCTAAAAAAAAGAATTTTTGCTCTACATAAAGATGGCCTAGGCTATAAGAAGATTGCCAAGACCCAGAAACTGAGCTGCAACACGGTGGCCAAGACCATACAGTGGTTTAACAGGACAGGTTCAACTCAGAACAGGCCTTGCCATGGTCGACCAAAGAAGTTGAGTGCAAGTGCTCAGCGTCATATCCAGAGGTTTTCTTTGGGAAATAGACGTATGAATGCTGCCAATATTGCTGCAGAGGTTGAAGGGGTGGAGGGTCAGCCTGTCAATGCTCAGATCATACGCCACACACTGCATCAAATTGGCCTGCATGGCTGTCATCCCAGAAGGAAGCCTCTTCTAAAGATGATGCACAAGAAAGCACGCAGTTTGCTGAAGACAAGTAGACTAAGGACATGGATTACTGGAACCATGTCCTGTGGTCTGATGAGACCAAGATAAACTTATTTAGTTGAGCTGGTGTCAAGCATGTGTGGGGATAACCAGGTGAGGAGTACAAAGACAAGTGTGTCTTGCCTACAGTCAAGCATAGAGGTGGGAGTTTCATGGTCTGGGGCTGCATGAGTGCTTCCGGCACTGGGAAGCTACAGTTCATTGAGCGAACCATGAATGCCAACATGTACTGTGACATACTGAAGCAGAGCATGATCCCCTCCCTTCGGCGACTGGGCCGTAGGGCAGTATTCAAACAAGATAACTAACCCCAAACACACCTCCAAGACGACCACTGTCTTGCTAAAGAAGCTGAGGGTAAAGGTGATGGACTGGCCAAGCACGTCTCCAGACCTAAACCCTATCCTCAAACGGAAGGTGGAGGAGCGCAATGTCTCTAACATCCACCAGCTCCGTGATGTCCTCATGGAAGAGGACTCCAGTGGCAAACCTGTAAAGCTCTGGTGAACTCCATGCAAAAAGAGGAAGGCAGTGCTGGAAAATAATGGTGGCCACACAAAACTTTGACATTTTAGGCCCAATTTAGACATTTTCACTTAGGGGTGTACTCACTTTTGCTGCCAGCGGTTTAGATATTAAAGTGGATGTAAACCCAATGTCATCCTTTCTAAACTACTGCCATAGGGGTTATCTATAAGGATATACATGTCTCCTACATGTATCTTTATCTCTCAAATGTCTCCCCTCTGTCTGTTATGAGACCCGAAAAACTGCATATTCTGTGGGTGGGTCTGTTGTCTGGAGCTTGGTGAGTGGAGTTGTAAAGTCAGTAGACTCCCGCTCACCTCTACACTCCCCTTGTCAATATGCATTTCTCCTGTGTATTTCTTACACTGAACATCCAGTGAAAAGACAGGAAAGTAACCACATGACTTCAGCATGCCAAATCATGCTGAGGTGTGGAACAGCCAATCCTTGCAGAGCTGCTGAAGAAAGGAGTGGGGGTGGAAATTAAAAAATAATGCATGTCTTAGGCTAGTGCACGAGATATGTAAATCACCTGTCACTCACAGCAAGGGGGAGGATTTGACAAAGTTTTTCTCTGTTTGTCAAGATTTATCTCACTGAACAATAAAAGAAGATTGCTCAGAGCTGGATTAACTCTTTGTGGCAAGACTGGGCTCAAATGATAGGAAATCTTATACTCTACATTATGACATAAAAAAAAAAAATTATCGGGTTTACATCCACTTTAATGGCTGTGTGTTGAGTTATTTTGAGGGGACAGCAAATTTACACTGTTATATAAGCTGTACACTTGCTACTTTACATTGTAGCAAAGTGTCATTTCTTCAGTGTTATCACATGAAAAGGTATAATAAAATATTTACAAAAATGTGAGGGGTGTACTCACTTTTGTGAGATACTGTACATCATATTTAGTGAAGAGAGCTCTAATCCTTACAGACCAAATAAGCCCCACCTGTAAAAACAACCTAAAACCTTCATAGCCAGGAGACAAAGACGGTGTTTACTTTTATAGTACACCCCCTCTGAAACCACAGGTGTTATTTAACATAAGAGAAATTGAATAAAAATTTAATTCATTGATTTCAACAAAGCTTCTGTAAGCTAAAGCAAGTTAACATTACAGAAGCTGACATTTTTTTAACTTATAGAATACAATATACACTTTATTCTCAATCATGGGACATGAGCCCACCATACAGTGTAAGTGCCAAAGAAAAGATCTGTAAGTGCATATAAACATTAACAGCGGGAAAATTTTAAGCAAGTGCAAGATTTGCTATGAAAAAATGAAGCCCTGTTCAATGGAAGTAGATTAAGTAGCAAAAATGAATTATGCCACTCTTGCCCTGGTGCTGGAAGCCTTGTAGAATTGAGGATAGTGATTTCTGATTGAATAGAGAGGTAGCTAACCTTGCAGCATGGCTACTACCCTCGTAATTTCCCTGCATTAGAAAATACTACAATGGGTTAGGCGAGACATCAAGTCATTGCCATACAAGACTAAAACATAAGCATCTCTGTACATTTACATCTAAAGCATAACTGGCACTCAGGTCATTGTTCTATAACCAAAGGCTTCTTAGAGTTCTCTAGAGCCTGGCATGGGGTGACTACTTTATAAAAGTCATTGTTGGTGAATTTTTAACCCCACATCTAAACCATTGCTCAACTCCACCAAATGGAGGTTCACCTAAAACTAACCAGTTTCTGAGAAAAAGGATTCATATAATTTAAGCTGGAAAAGGGGATATCTATCCTTTAGGCCAATGCAGGCCTACTATGCAGAACTGTTGTTAGTTTCCCGATCTCTTTGACTGAATAGTGACATCCAGTGACATCCAGGGAAAGAAAACCCTTATTTTTAAGTTTTGCTTCGTCCTCCTGTTTGGCCCGGGCAGGGCTCTCAAGATCTCCAGATACACGTCTGATGTCCAGTTTATATATGGAACTCAATTCAGTGCTGAACATATAGCATGAAGGAGTAATGTGTCTCTAGTCACTCTGGCCTGTGTCCTTTACTCATGAACATCCCAAATTTCAGACAGTAATGGTGGCAGTTTTTTGTCCTGTAGGCGCAGAGCAAACACCTGTTCTGAGTGCACACTGCTTAAAGTTCGCAGGCTGACCAGCTTCATTAACATACGAGGAAACATCAGGTGATCCTGTAAAAAAAAAAAAGCAGGCTATTGAAAGAGGCAGAACTCCAGTTTAATTATTGCTCTTAAAAAAAAATGGAGTGTGGAGCAGGTTTATGAACTTTAGGGAAGAGTGACAACTTCTGCACTTTCCTGTGTATGTTGTAGTATTTTATTAAAACTGCTGAAAACAGGGCCAAATTTATCAGAAATGCAGCACAGCTCCTGATCGCCACACGTCAATGACGCTTTCTTTTTTCTCAAATTTCTAGAAGCGTAATCATTTTCATTCGGGAAAGTCCATTCACTCCAAACAGTGAAAACATTTTTTTAAGTACTTTTGAAAATCTACTAGCTTAGGCCTGAGGCAATCTAGAGTTGCAACTGTGGGCTAGGAAACCCAACACTTGTAATATTTAAATAAAGCAATGAAATAAAAGTCCAGGTCACTTAATGTGAACTTTCACTTCCATGTGATATATAGAGAATATTCTGTATATAGTTGATCTATTGGTTTAAAGTGATATTAAAGTTTGTTTTTTTTTGTTTAAAAATAACCAAACATGTTACACTTACCTGCTCTGTGCAGTGGTTTTGCACAGACCAGCCCTGATCCTCTGCTCCTGGCCCCTCTCTTCTGCTGAGTGCCCCCACAGCAAGCAGCTTGCTATGAGGGCTCCTGAGATGAGCCGCTGCTCTGTGTGTCCATTCAGACATGGAGGCGCAGCTTGGCCCAGCTCCCTTACTTTGATTGACAGTAGCAGGAGTCCATGGTGTCTTAGCCAATGAGAAGGGCGAGTCCCGGACTCTCGTGCAACATTGCAGGATCGAGATAGGGCTCAGGGAAGTATGAACCAGGCTGCTGCACACAGAAGGTTTCTTATCTTAATGCATTCTATGACCTTCTGAGTTTAGAACCACTTTAATGCCCCGTAAACACGATCCGAAAATCGTACGAAAAATGCTGCATTCTAATCGATTGTACCATAATCGGATCGTTGGTACAGAGCTTTCGAGAGCCGATCAGGACAAATCATCCGATACTATTCTATCGGACATGCACGGAAGTTTTTTCCGTACGATGCCAGATCGTATGATTTTCGTTTAATCAGTACAGCTATTGTTCGAAAATGCAATACAAATGCATTGCAACACATGACATCACTTCCGAATTTTTATTCTGTCGTACGGGAATTTTCGGGACTTTGGTAAACTCATCAGATTCGAGGTGAGATTAGCATGCAAACAAAAACGGACGATCATTCATCCGATAATCGGATCGTGTGTAAGGGGCTTAAGCTGATCCTTCACAAATCAGTAAGCGTATATGCATTCCATCTGTTTAAAGCATGCAAATTAGGAACCACACAGTCACATTAAAACTTCTGATCTAGATACTTTGTTTGGAAATGACTGAATAAAAGTAGTTAGCTAAACAACCAGCATAACTACAAGAACTAGCATTTTCAGAAGAAAAGATTACTAATGGCAACTTTCATTTTTCTCTAATGGGAGAAACCCCTAGTGCTAAATCTGAAAAAAAAATAGGATTTTACAGGTAAACCAAAAATCCTTTCTTGGAGTGCATCACAAGACACAGAGGGCTTCATATTCATGACTACCTGAGTTATTCTGCTACCTTCAAGTGAATGGCTACTGGCTAAAGCCTCGTACACACCACTATTTTTATTTTGCTCAACCCAGCGGGTTGAACGAAAATAAAAACTGACAACTCAGGTTGAAGCTGCTGTACTAACAGTCCAATGTTAGTACAGCGATCTCCCCTGCTGTGCTATTGTGTTCTGACAGGATCCCCCCCCAGCAGAAGACTCTGGTCAGGAGTCAGTCAGCAGACCTTTTTCGGTCACGACCCTTCGACAGCAGCCAGCCGGACCGACTGCCTTACACACAAGCCGAATGAATCGGCCGATGCCGCCCAAAATTTGGCCCATGTGTACTAGGTTTAAAAAAGGCAGGAATCCCTGCTCAGCCTTAACCCCTCCCAGCTCAGTTAAGCCTAAATTTTGTAGCAAGCAAATGGGAACAAACAAGAGAGGAGAGATCTCTGTATCCTGTGATGTACTCCAAGAAAGTCATTTTACAAGTAAACCAGAAATCCAAATTCCTTACACTTACATCACAGGACATAGAGGACTTCATATTCATGGCTACCTGGCATGTTCCAAAGCACTAAACATGAGGGGTGGACAACACAGCAACAGGGCCATACAAGCACAACAAGGTCACCTGCAAGACTTTTCACCTAAAATGGTCATCTTTAGTAGCATGATCAAGAAGAGAAGACCAGGTAGCAGTCTTACAGACTAGAAGAGAAGCTTGATGTTGAATAGCCCAAGAAGCGGACACTTCAGGTGAAATGAGCCTTGACCAGGAATGTCTGCCCCTAGATACTATATGCCTAAGAAATGAGCCGAGGAATCCACCTAGAAATAGTGGATTGAGATGCAGCCTGACCCTTCCAAGGACCCCTCAGGCAGAACATACAAGGAATCAGACTGTTGAACAGAAGCTGTAGACTTTACGTAAATTTGAACATCTGGAACAACAAGCAAAGAGTGAAGCACCTGTTCCTTGGGATGCTTAGGATTAGGTAAAAAAAGCAGGTAACACAATGTCCTGATTAAGGTGGAATGAAAAGATCGGAAATGGTTGCATGAAAGAAAAGTGCAGCAAACTCTGGGACCCTACGAACTGAAGACACTCTTTTGCATAAGGAGCAACAATTGAATCTCCAGGTGATGAAAGGGGAGGTTTAAAAGGAGAGGTCTACAAAAAGGACAAGACCAATTTAAAATCCTTGGAGAAAGAGGGGCCACATAAGCGGAACAATCTGTGTGACACCCTTCAAGGAATAAGAGGTGATAGGTCTTTGAAACATAACAGCTAAGGCAAAGATCTATTCCTTTATTGTACACAAAGAAACAACTCCACACCAGCTTGGAAAAAGACATATGTATGGTGGGCCATCTCCCTAATGGTGGACTTTCTTGGCTTGAGGAAGGTAGGGATTATAGAGTCAGAAGCATCCTTATCCACCCTCAGAACTTCAGCTTCAAAAGCCATCCCAACAAAGCCAGCAACTGTAAAGCAGGATGGAGGATTGGACCCTGCGACAGCAAATGTGGCTGATCTGGAAGAGCCAACAGCTTGTCTGCCATGAGATTTATGATGTCTGCATACCACGTTCTTCTTGGTCAAGCAGGTGCAATCAGAATCATATTGTTTAGGCAATATCCCTTTGCCTATCGGGGGATCAGGAATTATTTTTTTCCCCTGCTGTAGCAAATTGGATCATGCTTTGCTGGGGTTTTTCGCCTTCCTTTGGATCAACTGTAGGTAGAGGATTGTGTATATGGGATTGTATGTTTTTTTTTTTATTTTTTATTTTTTTTATTGGTTAAACTAGATGGACTTGTGTCTTTTTTTTAACCTAATTATGTAATCAGCAGAATGCCCTCCACCTTTATCCTTTGCAACAGACAAAAAGAAGCTGCAGTGGAGTGAATGCATAGATCAGGGAAACATTATCCCAAGGCATCACCAGGGCATCTACCCCAAATGCCTGAGAATCCCTGGTTCATGTACAAACCTGTAAAGTATTTTGCTAAATCTGGACGCCAGGAGATCAACATCTGGTGCCCAAGACAAAATCTCTTTGAAGACCTCTAGGTGAAGGGCCTATTCTCCTAGATTCAGCTGCTGAGTAAATCTATCTGCAATGTTTCCACGCAGGATCTATTCACAGCAAAGAGGGCTGGAAAGTGAAGTTTTGTCAAGGAAAATATCAGATCCGCTTCTGAGTAGTAGGATTTCTTGTCCCTCTTTGATAATGTACACCACAGCTGTGGCATTGTCCAGCAGCATCTGATGGGGAGGTCCTGAAGATGGTCAGGTAGATGTGAGCCAGCTGAATTGCCTGAAGTACCAGGATGTTAATCTGCAACTTATGCTCCTGTGATGACCACATTCTTCAGAAAATCTTCCCAGCCCAGCAGGCTGGCATTTGTAATCAAAACCTTTTTATTTATTGCAAGGAAAGACTTCCTGGTATCCAGCATCTATCTGGATATCTACATTCCAAAAGAAAAACGTGACAAGCACAAAGAAACTCTTCTTTGAGGACAATTCAGTGATATAGGTACAAATCTTTATTGAAGACTATCCAAAAGTAAAATTCCATATATAAATTACTGTTAAACTACAACCCTATTCCCAGTACACATTAAAAGACCTAAAGTCTGGAGGAGGAAAGGTGGCCACCATTTTCTAAATCACCTCATACAACTCTCATTCTCACACACTCACATACACCAATAGATATTGATTGGTCATACAATCTGTTTGGATTGAAGGTGAAATCATCAGGTGATCAATGGAAATTGGTCAATCATGATAACTGGCATAGTCTTCTAGTGACTGACATATCCGATCACCAATAGTTTGACCACAGATGTAACAATCTTATAAATATTATAAAGTGCAGGTGTGATGTAGCATTTCCTTTTCTTTTCAATAAATCCAGCTTGTGACAATTGCAGCCTCCGTTTCACACTGTGAATATTGTCTATTCAGAATAATTCAGTAGTAAATAGCACAGTCACTGAAGCATGACAGCTAGAGGATACAAAATAAAATTGAAACTGACTTTACCATATGCTGAAGTTGGACGGCAAACAGGGTGTCATGAGAAGCAGCGGGGGAATCCGAGTACAGGAACCAACTTTCAGAAGAGATCTATGCGATCTGTTAGTAGCTGTCTCTGATGCTGGAAACAGGGATCCCACTTGCTAGACACAGTACAGCTTCCTGCTTTCACGATGCTTGCTGTAATCAGCTGTTTGTGTAGATTCAAGTCCTTGTCAGTAATACACTTGGAGTATCCGCTGTCTGGGCTGCAGATGTCAGGCTCTGATGCTGGCATTTAGTCAGAAGGAAGCAAAGAGGTATAGAGGCATTTCAGTTGGTGAATGGGTGGTCATCCATGGATCCTCCTCACAGATACCAGATACAGATGCTTACATGTTTCGCTAATTAATTAGCTTCTTCAGAGCATGTGCATTAGTGTGTCAGCCAAGTTTTAAATCTTCATCTCAATCAGGTGTCAATTGATTACAGCAGGTTAACAACACACTATGCTTTAATCACTCCTGGTATCATTCACCCACACACACACACATACATCGTGCAGAGGAGCACTCAGAGTTAACCCTGTATAAACCTCCGGTCATCTCAAGGCTCAGTCATAAATGAGATTACGCTTTATATTTAAGAGACTAACAAGAGCCTGGGTAAAGTGAAACCCCTTAATTGTAGAAAGGTTTAGAAACCAAGTTATTACATTACAAAATCCGCTACAGTTCCATTAGTTGCCCAAAATAACAAAGTAGCAATTTTATAAGCCAATATAGCTCATGTTCACATATCATTCCCATAGATATACTAATGACACAACATTACTGGTTTAGTTGGATACTATTGTGGATATTATAAATAACCGGACTGGCTCAAAAACGTGAATAGGGGGATCTCGTATACAGAGTTAAGCAAAATATCAGCATGATGTGATGATTTAGACAGCATATCCCCGGTCATGTCTAATACCCACAAATGTACCTTATTTAACTAGTGGTCAGAGAAACTACTACCCCAGCCCCAATACATGAAGAATTCCTCTTGATGTCAACAGAGCTAGTAATAAAGGGGCATTTACTCAATATGGGGCATCTCTTATTGTTCCAAAAAAACCGATAAGTTACATTCATTGTTCAAGCCTAATGGCTGCATACTTCTTAACATGAATATCCACATCTTTTCCTTTTGATATAGCACTTTGTCAAAATCCCCTCTTCTTGGGGGCAAGTTTAATTTGTAGATTCCTTTGCATTTAAGACCTCTAGGGTCACCATCATGTTTCTCCAAAAAATGTAACGATAGTGGTCTGTCATCATCCTTGTTTAGTATACTCTGGGCATGTTCGCCAACTCTGACCTTGAGCTGTCTTTTGGTCTTGCCCACATAGATAAGATCACATGGGCACGTTAGCATATATATGACTCTTGTTGACCGGCAGTTAATAAAATGGTGAATTTTATATTGTTTTGTACCATCTGAGTTGGCGAACACGTCTGTCTTGTCCACAAATTTGCAGATGTGACATCTGCCACATTGGAACATACCCTTTAAGGGGGGAAGGCTAGTAAGCCAATTTCGTCTGTTGGGTCTCGTGTATTCCGAGTGGACCAAGTTATCTCTTAAATTTGTGGCTCTTCTAGCTGTGAGGAGAGGTCTATTGCCAACTATCCTGCCAAGGATGGAGGATTCGGCTAGGATATGCCAGTGGCGATTCAATATTTTTCTGACTTGCCCCCATTGAGCCCCAAATTTTGTAATGATCCTTATTGGGGGAGGGGGGGTGACTTCGTCTAGATGTTGGGCCATCTTGTTTTTAGAGAGTAAAGACGAACGTTCAGCGAGATGAGCTAGTTTTTTGGCTTTTCTAATGCAACCATGCGAATACCCTCGTTCACGGAACCGCCCATATAGTTCACGGGATTCCAAGAGGTATTCATTATCCTCTGAACAGTTTCGTCTGGTGCGCAAAAACTGTCCCACTGGGATTCCATGAATGAGGGACCTCGGATGGTGGCTAGTGGCAAGGAGCAGGGTATTAGCTGCCGTGTCTTTTCTGTACGTTTTAGTAGATATTTGGTCATTCTTGATCTGGATAGTAAGATCAAGAAATGGCAGGGAAGATAAATCAAACGAGTAGGTAAGTTTTATATTCTTATTATTTAGGTTCAATTCATCAATAAAGGCCTGTAATTCGAGGGGCGTGCCCCCCCACAGCATTATCACATCATCGATGTACCTCAGCCACAGCGAACAGTGGCTGAGGTACATCGACGAGGGATAAACACACTCCAGCTCCCACAACCCTAGATGTAGACATGCATATGCTGGGGCCCATGGGGCCCCCATGGAGGTACCTCTTACTTGTCTATAGTATTGGTTGAGAAACTGAAAGCAATTATTATCCAACATAAATAGCAGTAGATCTACAATGAACTCATTCTGTGCAGCTAATTGTGGAAATTTGGAATCAAGAAAGTGCTGTACCGCTTGTATGCCGCATTCATGCGGGATTGACGTGTACAAAGATTCTACGTCAATCCCCACCAACAGGGTGTCTGTCGGCACTTTTATTCCATCTATTTTCCTAAGGACATCGCGTGTGTCCTGCACATATGAGGGGAGTTCACCCACTAGTTCCTTTATCATTGCGTCAACGAATTTGCCCACTCTCTCCAGTGGTCCTTTAATTGCGGACACAATAGGTCTTCCTGGAGGGTTAGTGATCGATTTATGGAGTTTGGGTATGATATAAAAGGTAGGCGTGTTAAATTCGTTGACGCAAAGATACTTTGTCTCTTTGCTGGAGAGAAGATTGCTATCGCATGCCATCCTAAGTTTGAAGTTTAAGGCATCTATGATTTCAGGAAAAGGATTGTATCTATCTGGATATCTACATTCCAGTCTTTAAAATGGAGTTCCACCCAAAAGTGGAACTTCTGCTTCTTTGCTCCCCCCCCAGTTCCATATTTGGCACATTTCAGGGGGGGGGGGGGACAGGTCCCTGTCCCCACTTCCGGGAGAAGGCACTGCAGCTGTCCCTTGGAAGTTCGACCCCCCTCCTCTGCCCCCGGGCCAATTAGAAAGTGCAGCCTGCTTCGCGCAGTAGTTTCCTTAGTGGAAACAGCGGCAGCACCCAACAGCCGATCCGAAGATCGGCTGGGGTGCCGACATCGCAGGCTCCCTAAACAGGTAAGTGTCCATATATTAAAAGTCAGCAGCTAGAGTATTTCTAGCTGCTGACTTTTAATTTTTTTTCCCCAAGCTGGAACACATCTTTAACAACCAGGATCTCATCCACCAAGTGCAAAGAAAGTTTATTTACAGGATAAGGCCGCAAATTCAGAGACCCTTCGAGTGGAGGTGCAATGGGAAAGGACACCCTGTAAATACACTGCTTTTTCTTCTCTGGATTAACATCCTAGAAGTGGCCCAGATTTTGTAGTAATCTGGGCCACTCTGAGTTTGTAGGGGTATAGTAGCTGTTAAGAAGGATATCAATTTTTTACATGTATTTTGTATAATTCTGTTTTTTTTAAATATATGAAATAAAAACTTTGTGATTTTAAACCTTTTGTAATGTCAAATGACAGTACTGATAAAATCCTCACCCTACCTGTTTGCTTCTATTCACACAAACATGAGTAGAAATGCTTTTAACTAATAAATGGAATTACGCTATGTGGATCTCTTTTGCCATTTTAGCCACACATTTAATTCCCCAAACACTGAGAAGGACAACAAGGACCAGCATACCTATAAAGCACATCTGACTCCTGTCATTGGGGGTCCATAGCAGCTGGTGAGTGAGTGGGCACACTGAAGGAGAGCACAAACTGCACTTTATTTGAATCTATGGCACTTTTTCACGATAGAAAACTTTATTTCACAATCATGAAGACTTAATATCACAGACTTTTCTATGAATATTATGTTGATGCATTTATGTATTATTCATTTATATATTGTTGATTACTAGGTATTATTTGGTTTAAACATTAATCAGGAAGTCTAATAGGGGGTAGAATCCCAAATTCTGGGCAGTGCTCTACACAAGTTAATCCAATGAAAGGCCAATGGCCTCTAAAACAAAATGGCTCAGACCCAAGATTTGCCCTTTGATAGTACTTGGGGCCAGATGCTGATCTAGACCAGAATAGACGAAGGACAAGATAGATGCGTCCCATGGAATACTTCCTAGGATGAAATTTCCTGGTCTTACTCTGTGCAAAATGCGCTTAGCAGGTGCGATGATACACTTTGTGAGAAGCTGATTTAATAGCATTCAAGAGGGTAGGAATGACTGAAACCGATAAAGCCCAGGTCCTAAAGGGACGGACGCCTAACGGCCACGTTGTTATGACGGCCATGAAGCAGAATGGTGGACCAACCCTTGCACATAAACTTTTTAATGGCATCCCAGTCTTAGTCCATAGGGTTAGCCCACCCTTTGCAGCTATAACAGCTTCAACTCTTCTGAAAAGGCTGTCCAGAAGGTTTAGGAGTGTGTCTATGGGAATGTTTGACTATTCTTCAAGAAGCACATTTGTGAGGTCAGGCACTGCGGTGGCTGAGAAGGCCTGGATCTTAGTCTCCATGCTAATTTATCCCAAATGTGTTTAATCGGTTTGAGGTCAGGACTTTGTGCAGGCCAATAAAGTTCCTCCACCCAAAACTTGCTCATCCGTGTCTTTATGGACCTTGCTTTGTGCACTGGTCCAAATCATTTGGTGGAGGGGGGATTATTGTGTGGGGTTGTTTTTCAAGTGTTGGGCCTGGTCCCTTAGTTCCAGTGAAGGCGTCAGCATACCAAGAAACTTTGGACAATTTCATGCTCCCAACATTGTGGGAACAGTTTGGGGATGACCCTTTCCTATTCCAACATGGCTGCGCACCAGTACACAAAGCAAGGTCCATAAAGACATGGATGAGTGAGTTTGGGGTGGAGGAACTTGACTGGCCTGCAGAAAGTCCTGACATCAACCTGACAGAACACCTTTGGGTTGAATTAGAGCAGTGACTGCGAGCAAGGCCTTCTCCATCCACATCAGTGCCTGACCTCACAAATGCGTTTCTGGAAGAATGGTTAAACATTCCCATAGACACACTCCTAAACCTTGTGGACAGGCTTCCAGAAGAGTTGAAGCTATTATAGCTGCAAAGGGCGATTGCAATACTTCTGACATCTTCTTGATAATTGATGTAGGCCATGGCAATTTCTGACTAGCTTCATAACTGGTGACCTCACAACTGAAGGGTCCTGCATTAAAGAGACACCTGAATCACCCTGAGTTCCAGGATGTTGATGGAAAGACGGGCTTTCTGCAATGACCAAGTCCCCTGCATCAATAGGGCATTTAGGACTCCTTCCCAGACCAATAGGGCTGGCACCCATCCTGAGAAATTTCTACGTCTTTGGTGGAAAGGGTTTCCCTGATTCCAACGTTGAATTGGAAATCCATCACATCAGGCCAAGTCTGACCTTGCAGGTCAGACACATGGAGTGGACCAAAAACCAAGACTGGTTGTCTCACACTACCAGGATGTTGTGTTACAACAGTCTAGAGCAGTGATGGTGAACCTTGGCACTCCAGATGTTTTTGAACTACATTTCCCATGATGCTCTTGCACTCTGCAGTGTAGTTGAGCATCATGGGAAATGTAGTTCCAAAACATCTGGAGTGCCAAGGTTCGCCAGCACTGGTCTAGAGTGAAACTGGGTCTTTGACACTGTTCCAAAGGAGGCTACCATAAGCCCCAAGACCCTTATGCAGGTATGGATCGAGGGCCAACCCTGGGACCAAAGGGCCTGAGAACATGAGCGGAGAGACAGAGTTTTGTCCTTGTCCTCTGGATCAACTGTGGGTATAGGAATGTATTTTTTTTTTTTTCATTTATGAAGATATTTTTTTCCTTTTACTGGTTAAACTAGATGGGCTTGGTGTCTTTTTTTTCAACCAGACTAACTATGTAACTATATCCTGGAGCTGGAAGATCCAGGACAGGACTGTATCCAATGTCATGTCCAGGTAATCCAATCAGTGAGCCAGTACCAGCGAAGGCTTCCGAAGGCTGAGGATCTGACCAAATCTCTGCAGGAGTCTGCACTGTCCACTGAACATCAGCTGACAAGTAAAGGGAGGACTGATCCTTTAGGAAAAGATCATACAGATAACCCATAACTTGTCTTCCCTGAGAATGAAACACAGGGAAGGGGCATAAATAAGCCAAAGGTAAGGGTGACAAACTGGTAACACAGAACACATGCTGGTAAAAAAGAAAATGGTAATGTGCAAATAAGCATGCCGGATTTCCACTGAGGCCAGAAAATGCCTCGAAAGGAGAGAGGCAATGACCCAGCTGGTTAATTGTGGAACTAAAGGAGGCAATGACTGAGCTGGCCGATTGTTTATCTGCCCAGATGCTGTAGCAGAACATTGCTCCTTTTATAGTTGGGAGGAAAGCATACTAGGGCCCTGTGAAGAGAGACTTACCACAGCAGATGTCTTCACCCTCTGGGCAGGATTTATAGGTACCTGACTCTTAGGATATTTAGAGACAGAGCTTCCCCACTTGCAAACCATGGCCCTAGACCTGTATAGCACCTTGCAGCTAACACAACGAGATGCACGAGCAATGGGGCACTATTCCACCAACTGACACCAAGGATGGGGCATAATTCCTCCCACTGACACCAACGATGCGGCACTATTCCTCAAACTGACACCAATGACAGGGCACTATTCCTCCCACTGACACCAACGGGCACTATTCTTCCCACTGACACCAAGAATGAGGCACTAAATCTTCCCATGGACACCAATAATAGGGCACTGTTCCCCCCACTGACACCAGTGATGGGGCACTATTCCCCCCCCCACCCATACCAAACATGCATGGTTTACTCCCACTGACGCCAGGACAATTTTTACTCCCAATGTCCACAGTCTGGCCCCCCTAAACTGACCCTTGGTTTAGAAAGTTTGGAGACTCCTGGTCTAAAGCATGCAGGGCCATGCACAGTACCTAGCAGAATCCATAGTAGGGCATGAGCTGCATGTAGAGGCAGTCTCAGAGCAGTGAGTGAACAGTATGCAGTGGTAGGGCAATGAGCAGCACGTAATGAAGTTTGTTTTGTGAGCAGTATTTAATGGCACTGTAGTGATCCATATGTAGGGGCAACAGTTCTTCTCATATACCTGAGGTCTCTTGATACGAGTGTAGGAGTGCAGAGCTTCCACATATGGTAGCTGGAGATTCTCTACGAGCTGGTGATTCTGCACATTTGGTCTGTCAGCAGAAAAGATGTTGATTGCTATAAGTAGAGCATACTCTGCATCATCCAACTGCATCTGCCTCATTCCACGTGAGAACTCAAAAATGGGGTTTATAAACTCCACCTGTAGTCCTAAATATAGAAGAAACAATATTACAGTTTTTTAAAAGATCGGTTTAAATAGCATCTTAACTGCACTCACTTAAAACCAGACCTATAGTCTAAAACCATTTCTCTTAAAGTGGTATTAAACCCAAAAGCAAATAATATTATATTGCACCTTAAGATTTCCTAAATGTGATGGTTGCATTGATTTTCCTTTTTTAGTGTTTCTATCTTCTATTTTCACCTGGTGATCCAACCAGTAAGTCTGTTGTTTCTACCCAGAACAAGCTGTCCAGCAGAATAGATCAGTCACAGGGATGAAGCACACCATTTATGGGCGCTTACAATGATCAGCTTCTAGTTAATTATGTAAAATCTTTATCCCAAAAGGAAAAAAAATGTTTGCAGTAACTGCTTATAAAGTACTAGCTGGAGTTTGGCTTCAATTTGTTAGTGTATTTAAATCTGCCCCCGTGCTCATTCATCCAGAGTGGGGGTACATGAATACAGGAGGTGTGTTACTGGCCAGATCACCAGGTGAAAACAGAGGGGAAAAAGCCTAAGAAAAGAAAACTGATGCTGGCTGCTCTAATAATTTTTGGTTTGAGGTTTAATACCACTTTAAATATGAACACTGGATCTAACATTTGGCAACGACCACGTGACATGTAACTTACTACTCTATTATGCAAAAAACACATTCAACCAGGAAATCTGTGCTTGCCCATCCCACTTTTTTTCTGCTAATGAGCCTTCCTATTTGTCTTTGAGGTCATCCATCATATTGCTAGACAAATAAGCAGGCCTGGTAGAAGGGAACAGGGGCAAGCACTTCATAGTTGAAGCTGTTGCTTGCTGCAGAACAAAACAGTTTTCAGGGCTCTGGGAGTAAAGTCAGAATTCCTCATATGGAAACTTGACTTCAGTCATTGACAAAGTACCAAGCTGCAAGGCAGCCTGGCAATTAGCTTTTTCAGAATAGGTCAGTAAAGGCGGTCTTTGACATGCACCATCCTCGGTAATACAGGATACAAAGCATGAGGACTTTAAACTTGTACTAGGTTTATTACACTTGGACATACCATACACCAGAGATATGCAATTAGCGGACCTCCAGCTGTTGCAAAACTACAAGTCCCATCATGCCTCTGCCTCTGGGTGTCATGCTTGTGGCTGACAGAGTCTTGCTCTGCCTCATGGGACTTGTACTTCTGCAACAGCTGGAGGTCTGCTATTTGCATATCCCTGCCATACACTTTTTTTTTTTTTTACGTCTTTTTGGGTCTATTATCACGTTAAATCATACCTGCATCTGAATGACTACTATAATATACCTTGCTTGAATAACACAATTTGTTCGACACTGATTCTCTGTCATAATGTAAATGTTCAAGGCTTCAGCAGATTGTATACCTTTATGTTATGTATGTGTCAGAATACTTTTGTATCTCATACAATGTGAACACGCGTAGAACTTGTTTATGAATAATTTACACTAAAGATTACCTGATTTTGTTTTTTTTTTTCTCATGAGAGGAACCTTTTCTGCTCAATTTGGGGGGGGGGGGGGGGGGGCTAGAATGTAAAGCCAGGGGGCTCCACTGGGACATAGGGATTGATCTTACAGCTAATGAAGTTTCTTTCAAATACTACAAGCTGCCTGCAAGTAGGAATCATGCATACTTTATGCACATCTAAAGCAATATAAAGTTCACATTATGCTGCAATTCCTTTACCAATAAGGTAACATTAACTCCAGCACGAATGAGTAACAAAAGTTCCGCGCTTAGGACAATGAAATAAAAAAGGGACTGCTGCCCCCCTAAAAGTGGAAAACACCAAGGTGTAATCCAAACTGAAATATATGTTCTAGATAGGGGATAAGGCGCTGTCCTACTGTGTTTTGTGATAAATCTTCTCAAGAGAATACAAGAAAATATTGGTTTAAAAGCAAAAGTGTCATAAATATCAGGAGACAATTGATGTGCAAGAATAATTAATAAGTGAATCACCTGTGAGGTGAAAATAAAGAAAAAGTGCAAAGCGTGCTAAAGTGCATATAAAATGGCATATACAAAAAATCGCATGTGCAAAAAAATTGTATATCTATGTAACATGAGAGATCCCTATACATGAAAAAGTGCTTGGGGAACCAAAACCAGTGGAATAAATATAAAAGACATGTATTTGATGATCCGCTTAAACAATAATTAAAACAAATGCATAGCGTAAACCTCAAAAAATGGAAAGTTTTCGTGTGGAAAAAACCTTAGTGTGTGTGAAAACACAATTGCAATCAAGTCAATCAAGGCAGACCCTTCTAAAGGTGTATAAACACACTCAGTGGATAATACAATCAATAATAAGTTCTTTGGAACAGATTATTTCAGCAACAGTTCTGGAAGTATGTCCCACTGGTGTAGGGAAAAAAATCACAATTTTCAACCGTTGGTGTCCCGACCTCCGCTGCACCCCCACTCGTGTGTACACTTACCGGACTGCCTAACCCCTGCAGGGGTAAAAGGCATATGTAGACAGTCCTGCGATGACAACAGCGGGAAGTGGTCCTCGGTTCAAGGGTGCTATATACTGCTCTGGCGTGAGGTCAGTCCCAGTGACAGGTATCCGTGCAAGGTGAAAACAGAAAACACTTCATAGTGTGAATCCATAAAAGGTAGGAAGTTTATTGAAAATCCATAAAATAACAGTCCATAAACCGGAGTTAAAACCACAACTAAAAACACTGTGCAGGAAGCCGACTAACAGTCGAGGGGCAACGTGGTGAGGCGTGCGTTCCACCGTAAGTGTACACACGAGTGGGGGTGCAGCGGAGGTCGGGACACCAACGGTTGAAAATTGTGATTTTTTTCCCTACACCAGTGGGACATACTTCCAGAACTGTTGCTGAAATAATCTGTTCCAAAGAACTTATTATTGATTGTATTATCCACTGAGTGTGTTTATACACCTTTAGAAGGGTCTGCCTTGATTGACTTGATTGCAATTGTGTTTTCACACACACTAAGGTTTTTTCCACACGAAAACTTTCCATTTTTTGAGGTTTACGCTATGCATTTGTTTTAATTATTGTTTAAGCGGATCATCAAATACATGTCTTTTATATTTATTCCACTGGTTTTGGTTCCCCAAGCACTTTTTCATGTATAGGGATCTCTCATGTTACATAGATATACAATTTTTTTGCACATGCGATTTTTTGTATATGCCATTTTATATGCACTTTAGCACGCTTTGCACTTTTTCTTTATTTTCACCTCACAGGTGATTCACTTATTAATTATTCTTGCACATCAATTGTCTCCTGATATTTATGACACTTTTGCTTTTAAACCAATATTTTCTTGTATTCTCTTGAGAAGATTTATCACAAAACACAGTAGGACAGCGCCTTATCCCCTATCTAGAACATATATTAACTCCAGCACCACTGGAGCAAATTGGATCATGCTTTATTGGGGTTTTTCTGCATTCCTCTGGATCAACTGTAGGATTGTTTTTAGTTTTTTTTGTGGGGTTGCACTGGAAGGTCTTTTTTCAACCCAACTAATTATGTAACTGATCTACCCCTGTGTATACAGCAGCTGCAAGAAGTCAGGTTGTGAAAAACTAATGATATCAAGGAAGTCAGGTTGTAAAAATGACTGGTATCAGTCTAACTGACATTCAAAAAAAAAGAAAACTGCAATGTTTACCAATTAAGTTCTCTTTATGAGGAGGCCTGACAGATATACTATATGGCCAAACAGTTGTGGAACCTGGCCATCACACCTATATGAGCTTGCTTGACATCATGTTCCAAAACAATGAGCATTCATATGCAGTACTGTACTTTAACAGTCTCCACTCTTCTAGGAATGCATTCTACATGACTTTGGAGTGTGTGCCCATTCATCCAAAAGAATATTTGTGATTTCAGGTACTGTTGTTGGACAATAAGACTCAGTTCTGTGGTTCTATGTTCCAATTCCTCACAGAAATTATAAACAGATTTAAGGTTTAGAACTCCCCATGTCTTCATTGAGCAGGCTTCATGCACAGGGGTAAGTCATACTGAATCAGAAGGGGACCTTCCCCAATTGTTGCCACATGTTTGGAAGCACACACAACTGTTTAAAAGGTCTTTGCTGACTTATAAACCTAGGAGATGTCCTAAGAAATTTGAAAAGATCTGGCATTGGTGGCTAGTGTCTAATCTGGTTAAGCAATCAGATGTGTATATTAATGATATGGGAAATTAATTAAGAAATATAATACTGGAGTGAAATGAATATATATAAAATGGGTACCATCTTGGAATAATGTGAAGGAGGGAAGTGAAATAGGGTCTGATGAATGCAGATAGGGAGGGGATGTGGTTTTTTTTTTTTTTG
Source organism: Lithobates clamitans (assembly GCA_037952925.1). Taxonomy (NCBI): domain Eukaryota; kingdom Metazoa; phylum Chordata; class Amphibia; order Anura; family Ranidae; genus Lithobates; species Lithobates clamitans. The sequence continues at coordinate 1,848,428 of JBBGZY010000563.1, forward strand.
CACAGTTGTTGGGTGGGGGGGAATGTGATGGCAATGTTTTAAGTGTTTTTCTTTTTTTTTTCTCTTGTTGTAAAATGTGAAAAAAAACTAAAAAATTAGTTGATTGAAAAAAAAAAAAAGTGGCTTTTGGCTCTTAATTTGGAGGGATGGCAACATATGTTTGTCCATATAAGTAGGTGTGTCAGTCTGGTGTCCACAAACTTTTGTCCATATACTGTATTTTGTGGTATCTATAAGTCTGATTCCAAAGCAGTAAGCTTTCCTGTATCACATGGTGAACTGCTTTTGCTGATCAAAACAAACTGTGTTGCCCAAGGCAGCCAGTCTCACCTGCTCGATGGAAGTCATCCTTACTGTATGTAAAGTCCTTCAGAAAAGTTATACATTCAGTCTCATGATTGTAGCGCCTCGCTGTTTCCAGCAGCATTATCTACAATGGAGTTAAACACTATTAGTTTCTGAGGACCACCAGTCAAACTACATAACTTTCATGAACTGGTTTAAAGAACATTCATGGATGATGTATGTAAAAGTTTGGGTGTTTTTGGTTATATACACAGTTAGGTCCACATATATTTGGGCACAGGCACAATTGAGGCTCTGTATGCCACCAGAATAAAATTAAAACAAAACAATCCAAATGATTTTGAAGTGCAGACTTTCAGCTTTAATTCAAGGGGTTGTACATAAATATAAAAAAGTTTACATCTTAGGAACTGCAACCATTATTATACACAGTCCCCCCCCTTTTCAGGGGCTCAAATGTAATTGGACAAATGAATATTACCATAAATAAAATGTTTATTTTTAATATTTTGTTAAGAATACTTTACTGGCAATGAGTGCCTGAAGTCTGGAACCCATGGACATTACCAAAGACTGGGTTTCCTCCTTTCTGATGCTTTGCCAGGCTTTAACTGCAGCTGTCTTCTGTTGTTCTTTGTAGGTCTTTCTGCCTTTAGTTTTGCCTTCAGCAAGTGAAATGCATGCTCAATTAGGTTGAGATCAGGTGATTGACTCGGTCAATGCAGAATATACAGCTTCTTTTCCTTCAAAAGCTCCTGGGTTGCTTTTGCAGTGTGTTTTGGATCATTGTCCATCTGTACTGTGAAGCACTGTCCAATCAACTTTGCTGCATTTTGCTGAATCTGGGCTGACAGTATATCTCTAAACACTGCAGAATTCATCTGGCTGCTTCTGTCACATTATCAATAAACACCAATGACCCAGCGCCATGCATGCCTATACCATCACACTGCCTCCACCATGTTTTACAGATGACGTTGTGTGCTCTGGATCATGAGCTGTTCCAAGCCTTCCCCACACTTTGTTCTTCCTGTCATTCTGGTAGATTAATCTTAGTTTCATCCATCCAAAGAATGCTTTTCCAGAACTGGTCTGGGGTTTTTTTTGGCAAAGTCTAATCTGGCTTTTCTATTCTTCAGGCTTATGAATGGTTTGCACCTTGTGGTGAACCTTCTGTATTTGCTCTCGTAAAGTCTTCTCTTGATTGTTGACTGACAATGATGCATGAAAAATTAGGAATAAAAACCAACAATGATACGCTCACCTCCTGGAGGGTGTCCTTCATTTGTCTGGATGTTGTGAATGGGTTATTCTTTACCATAGAGAGGATCCTGCGATCATCCACCACTGTTGTTCTCTGTGGACGTTCAGGCATTTTTATGTTGCTGAGCTCACCAGTGCATTCTTTCCTCACAATGTACCAACCCGTTGATTTGGCCACTCCTAATGTTGCTACTGTCTCTCTGATGGATTTGTTTAGTTTTTGTTGCTTTACAATGGCCTGTTTCACTTGCATGGACAGTTCCTTTGAATGTATGATGTAGATTCAAAGCAATAAATTCCAAATGCAAATACCATACTTAGAATCAACTCCAGACCTTTTACCTGCTTGATTGATTAAGAAATAATGAAGGAGTAGCCCAAACCTGGCCATAAAACGGCTTTTGATTCAATTGTCCAATTACTTTTGATCCCTTGGAAAAAGGGGGGGGGGGTGGCTATTCTTAAGAGCTGTAATTCCTAAACCCTTCCTCTGATTTGGATGTACATACCCTCAAATTAAACCTGAGAGTGTGCACTTTCAGCCCATATCTATTATATAACTAAAGCTTGAATGTGTTTTGGTAAATACCTGAAAAAAACTAAAATTGTGCCTGTGTCCAAATATATATGGACCTGACTGTATTTGACATGTTTTACTTAAAGTAAACCTAACATTTAGGGCTCCATGGCCAATAAACTTCCCAGTGACCCCCTGCTGTTCGCACATCTTGTAGTATATAAAAAATGTATTTCCATTTGTGTTGCTGTGGGAAAGTTGGACATTTAAATTCCTTGTCTGGGGAAACTGTTGTCACAGGAACAGAAATTAAAAGGTAAATCTCTCTACCAGAATTCCAGTGAGCAGTAAAAATCAAATAGGGGGTTCTAACCCTTTCCAACTTTACCCAAAGTTATAAAGAAAAAATGGCTAGACATACACTTTCAGTCTCAATTACCACATGTATAAAGGTTCACAGGGTTCTAATCCTTCCATGCTCTATGCAAAATAGAAAAAAAATGGCTAGACACATTTTAAGAGTCTTAACCACCTGCACCAGTATTGTGCTTTTTTTTGATGACTTTGCTGCCTGGCTACCCTACTTTCTCTCCTCTAAAATACTCACTCTCATTCTTGGTGACTTCAACATCCCTGTCAATGTTACCAGCCCAGCTACAGCTCAACTTCACCTCATCTTTTGACCTAACCGAATGGACACACACTTCCACTCACTCCAATGTATTCCATCTCTGCACTCCTGGCAACCTCAACACCCCCTTTCCTCTCTCTGATGAAAACCTCATCCATTTCACTGTATACTTGCCTCCTACCACCCACCACTCCAAGCAGCAAACTATTACCTGCAGGAACCTTTGCTACTTTAACCCTTCTTTTCTCTATTCTGCTATGGACCACCTATATGACAATCTCTCCCCTGTCCTGTCATGACAGGGCCACCTCTGTCTACAACAGCTCACTCTCACCATCACTGGACGTACTTGCTCCTCTAACTACATGCAGAATCGGGCCCCGACCGTTACAACCATGGCAAACTGACAACACTAGAAATCTCAAGAGACATTGCCGTGCTGTTGAACGACTGTGGCATAAAACCAAATGCCTACAGGACTTCCCCCTATATAAATCTGCCCTCCTAAGATACAATTTCTGCCTCCATGCTGCCAAACAAGCCTACTATGTCTCTCTCATTAATACCTTATCATCCAGTCCCCGTTGGCTGTTCTCAACCTTTAACGCTCTGCTTCGCCCCCCACTCCCTCTACCCACTAAATCACACCGCCCAAGAGATTGCCAGTCACTTCAAAGACAAGATTGATGCAATATGTGAAGACACCTCCACTGTGCGTACATCTTCCCCACTCAACATACCTTGCCTAAAAGCACAGTCAACACTCTCCTCTTTTGAACTGGCCATTACTGAAGAGGTTACAAAACTTGTCCCCTGGATTCTGTTCCCTCACAACTTCTACGGTCACCCTCTTATTCTATCCTATGCTCCCTCACTCACATCTTCAATCCCTCCCTCTCTAGTGGCACCTTCCCCTTCCCCTCTAAAACATGGGCAGATCACTCCCCTTAAAAAGCCCTCACTAGCCCCCACCAACCTGAACCACTTAAGACCCATCCCGTTGCTCCCATTCACCTCTAAACTTCTAGAACACTTAGTCTATAACCGTCTTCGCTCATACCTCAGTGAAAATAACCTTTTTGACCCCTTAGTCTGGCTTTTGCTCGCAGAACTCCAAAGAAACTGCCTTACTAAAATTCACTAACTGCTAAAACCAATGGCCACTACTCCATACTCCTCCTGCTTGACCTCTCTGCAGCCTTTGATACTGTTGACCATCCACTCCTTCTCAATAAATTCTATTCCCTTGGCCTCCAAGATTCTGCTACATTGTGGTTCTCCTACCTATCACAGCGTTCCTTCAGTGTTACCTACAACTCTGTCTCCTCCTCTCCATTGCCCCTTTCTGTGGGGGTCCCCCAAGGCTCTGTTCTTGGACCTCTTCTCTATCTCCACCTCCTCCCTTGGTCACTTGATAACCGCCCACGGCTTCCCATACGATCTATACGCTGATGACACCCAAATCAATCTGTCTACTCCTCACCTCACTCCTGTCTCCTCCTGCATTACTAACTGTCATATCAGCATGGATGTCGCACCACTTCCTTAAACTAAATCTCTCTAAAACTGAGCTGGTAATATTCACCCCTGCCCGTGCCCCCCTCCATGACTTTTCCATCAAAATCAATAATGCAACCATCAATCCCTCCCCTCATGCCAGGGTACTAGGTGTAATCCTAGACTCTGACCTGTCCTTTCAGCCCCAAATCCAAATGCTGTTGATAGCTTGTAGACTTCACCTCTGTAACATCTCTAAAATATGCCCCTTTTTAACAAATTAAACCACCAAGCTACTCATTTACTCCCTTGTTAACTCTCGTGTCGACTATTGCAACTCCCTTCCATTGGCCTACATCTCCATAGGCAATCCCCTCTTCAGTCTATCATGAATGCTGCTGCCAGTCTTATCCACCTTACCAACCACTCAGTGTCTGCCACCCCTCTCCGCCAATCCCTTCACTGGCTCCCGATCGCACAGCGAATTAAATTCAAAATACTAACCACAACATACAAAGCCATTCACAACTCTGCCCCGAGCTACATCACCAAACTTGTCTACAAATATCACCCAAACCATCCTCTACGCTCCTCTCAAGACTTCCTACTCTCAAGCTCCCTTTGTCTCCTCCTCCCATGTTCATCTCCAGGATTTCTCCAGAGCCTCTCCCATCCTCTGGAACACTCTACCTCAACCTGTCCGGCTATCTGATACTCTAGCTGCCTTCAGGCAATCCCTGAAGATTCATCTCTTCAGGGAAGCCTATCACACCTCCAGCTAATTTGCTAATCTTTTACCACTTCTATCAGCTCATTCCCCACAGTTACATCCTCTTAATTCTGTTGTATTTTATTGTATTTTAACTGTTCTGTCGCCCGTTTATATTGTAAAGTGCTATGCAAACTGTTGCTGCTTTATAAATTCTGTATAATAATATATAAGGCTGTCCTTCCTTGACAGTTCTCTCACATAATGAGGGGAGAAATCCGCACAAGATTTATGTGCATCAAAGCCCTGGTAGAGCTGGGTGATTCATAGCTCCTATGCACAGGTACAATTGTAAATGCAGATGTTGGGGCCAATAGCCTAAGTGTGATAACTGTTTTTTTTTCTCTAGATGTCAGACATGTTGCAGCAGTCAGGTGGCGTTCCTACCGCAAATGAAGCGAACCACAAGCTCCTTACCTGGGGCCCATGACTGAAAGAAAGCCTTCCATGTACAGTTGCATATACCTCGCAGCAAATGGGCTAGCAAGCCTGTAGCATAGCATCAATCACTGCAACATAAAGGCCCTCTCTCTTTCACAAACACCTTTCCATTAAAGCCAGCAACTAAAAAGCAGTGTGCATCATTGAGCTGCGGATGGGTTCTGGAGTGGCCACAAGGCATCTGTGCCCAGACAAACAAAGTCAGAGAATTGCGTTTTTTGCCCAGTTTGGAGCTATCCGAGTGGTGTGAATTCTTTCTAATTCAGTCATCTGCAGGAGTTAAAATATAAGCTTCAGTGGCAGAGTATTTCACCCATCAAGCGACCACAGCATTTATTGCTATAGGAAACACATGATGGAGAGAATATTCTCGAGGATCAAGACAATGATGACTCGAAAACTCCCCCAGCCATTTCTCCACTCCTGCTATATGATGGACCGCTGCGAGAGCTGGAACCCGACTTTTTGCTCAAGCTTCTTGTGCCAGATTGACTACTTATGTATGCCACAGCCGTGGCATTGTCAAAATTACACCTCACCAGATGGCCATCCATCTGCTGTTTTCAATACAGAAGGGACAGGTGAATCACCCAGATCTCCATCAGAATAACATACCCAGCCAGAAAGGATTGCATCCTTTTTCAGAAAGGACCAACTCAGAGACACCAAGAGCCAGTGAAGCTAGCATAGCCAAGAGAACTATCTTACCAGTATTCCCTTTATAAAGTCCTAGAGTACAACAAGGCTAAGGGGACCGCATTGAAGGAAGAAAACCTGAATCCCAGGCAGGAAAACAACAACATGGATGCTCTTTGCAAAGTCCTAGAGCAGAACGGAGCAAAGGGGACTGCCTAAAACAGGGGTAGGCAACCTTGGCCCTCCAGCTATGGTGCAACTACAAGTCCCATGAGACATTGCAAGACCCTGAAAATTACAGACATGATTCCTAGAGGCAGAGGCATGATGGGATTTGTAGTTTCACCACAGCTGGAGTGCCGAGGTCGCCTACTACCCCTGGCCTAAAAGATGAAAACATGTATGGCAGTTCAGGTATGAGTTTGCATAGAGGAGACCTGCGGTTTGTCTGAAATTTTTGGAAAACAAGATCTCAGAGCCTGCTGTATTTCTACTTGTAGGAAAATCCCTGCGGACCTGAAATCCAGGATCAGGCTAAGTACTCCAAACATTACATTGGGACAAGAAAGAACTTTTGTAGATTCAAGAGCTGTCTGAAGCACCTCAGAAAGCATAGAATTATCAGCGGACTGGTCTGCATGTCCAGAGTAGATGCTGCTTTGATAATCAGATTGTTAAAATAGACAATCACCTTAATGCCCCCCTAGTTCCCAGCTGAGCAAGAATTAGAATCAGAACCTTTTTGAAGGAGGCAAACATGGCGAGAGTACCACAGTCCAGGAGTTCTGATCCTAAACAGCAAAAAGTAGACAGCATTGATGACCAGGGAAAACTGGAAAAATAAAAGATAGCTAGTTTTACCAGCTCCTGATCATTACTCTGAGACCAGAGCAGTCAGTAATAGCTTAGTCTCAGAGCAATAGACAAAAACAGGTACTCATACATGTGGCAGCACAGCCCAATCCATGATGCCACATATATGCATACACCTGAACTTAATTGTTAATGTGGGAAAACAGCCAAACCACTGACGATAGAGCAGATCATTTCTTAACCAAATTCTTGGAAAAAGGGATATTGGGTGGAAAACCAGTGAAGATAATTAGGGAACATTCTAGCAAAGCACCTAGGCCTGCAGGAACTCTGTATAGTCTCCATAACCTAAGAGAAGGAACAGGGGTATTCAATCTTAAGAGTCTCAATAACCACCTGCATAAGGCTGTCCATGGCTTCTATCTTCCAAGAGCAAACCTCTGACCATTCTCCTTCACTTCAGGGGAAAGAATCCACACCGGACTTGTGTATCTTAGCCAATGCACCTGGAGAAGCAGGTGGGATTACATGCTCTGAAACAGAGTGGCAATCAGTTGTAGGTACTTCCAACAAAAATAGTGGTCTGAGCAAGGAGCTGGAGATCTAACACTGGACAGTTATGCACAGACTCTGTAAATATATGGATCAGGTGATAAGTATAACACACACACACAGCAGAACAACTGCAATGACTATCCAAATCTGGGAGTCCAGTATTTTCATGGAGGATCTGAAAAGCCAATGCAATGAATATCTAAATCAGAAGTCCAATCTGATACTATGAAAACAGCTGTGGTGGGGAATTTCCAGTAGCTCATGACAGAAGAATCTTCAGCTGGAAAGCCTTCTACCTCTTCAGGACACTAAGCTAAATTGTGCTTGAATTGAGTAGATGTTTTGTCAAGTGTCTGCCTCATTGAGGTGGCAGCTTTACCCATCATTACAAGACTGACTGTATCCCCAAATAAATGCTGGCAAAAGATACAAAAGGTGCACTGCTGTGTTTTATATTTAGATCTTGTACCGACAGCAAACCAAGATAATCTGATCACTGACATCAGAACTGGGAAAAAGAGTGCTGCTAGGGCACTTGGATGACAAATGTTGTGGTTGCCAAGGAACAGTAGAATGGCTACATGTCTGTGATATTTAACACATTTGACATCCTATGGAAAACTAAAAATCTAACTTACTATTTTAACAGTTTTTATTTTAATCTGGAAAACGCAATATTAGTAAATGGATAGTGGAATTGACTAGGAATAAGGTTTTTGATAATATTATAGGAACCATTTATACAATGAGATTTTCTGTGTTTTTTTTAGGACTGCTATATACAATAGTCATGATTAGCATAGTTTATTACAGAACATTTATTTACAGTTTACCTCTATGGTGGATGCTTTCAAAAGTGCTATCTGATCCTCTCGAGACAATTCCAAAAACCCAGGAACCTGTTTGGCAAAATCCACAATCTCCTGCACAGAGATGATGGCTAATTCAGTAAAGTGAGCAAAGCGTTGTTGGCGAGCTTCTCTGCTGTTGGGGTCATTGGCAAGAGGCCATGGCTGAAAAAAGAGAAATCAAACAGTAGGAGAAATGCAAGATCAGCTATACTGAATGAAGTGAGGATATGAAAGTGATAGAACATTGTTTCATGAGCTCAATATGCATGTGACAAACACTGTTCACTGGTGACTGTCTGAGCAGGACTGGAGCTATTTAAAAGGCACACTAATGTCTAACACTTTACATGTTTTTCTTTGTCTAGTCAAAGCAAATGTACATTACGTTGAATACAGTTTTATGTTACCACTATGTACATGTTATGCATAAAGTCTGGTTTGCATCTGCTTCCCTTCATTGTGCTTCCACATAATAATTTTTGGACTTTAGACACTTAGGAAATTTCTGTAGATAATGTATTCCACCTAAAACTAATTTAACATATCCATGGTGATTAGGCCACACCACCAGAACACTATGTAGCAGACATTATTGTGCCCCCAGGAAGACAGACAGATTTCTGGAAAGTTATAATTCCTTTTTTTTAACATCCTTTAAAATCCTTTCTCCAGCAAATTATTGGGAGGCTCAGTCAAACTTCCATTGATGGGTACAGCTGCTGCTTCAAAAAATTGGACACTAGGCAAAATTAAAGGACACAACCCCATCTAATAGATAAATTACTGTATGTAGTAACAAGACCAGGAATGGCATGCAGTAAGTAGTAACAGGATAACCTATGGGGAACACCTCAGAACCATGGCAAAATGCCAACAAGAAAAAGGGGACCATCCAGTAGAGGAATCTGTGTCCCTTCCCAAGTTATTTTATGAATCTTTTTCTCTAGTTGTTCTTTGGGGGATACAGATACTACTACTATTACTACTACTGATGCCCAAAATCTGTCGCATAGTAGAAGGGCAGAAAAAAATTAAGTGGCAAGGCAACCTCCAAGATTATGACATGACTGGACAACACTGCTGATTACAGGACCTTGTGTTGAATTTGGTGAATACATGTCTAGTATACCTTGAGAAACTGGCATTGGGTGCAGAAAGCCTCATAATGCATTCACTCCCTAGTAGAGTGGACAGTGACAGAAAACAGGAGGCTCCTGTCCCTTCAGGGAATAGGCCTGCAATATAATCAGAGGGAATACATTGAATGATGGCTAAACTGGATATCTCTTATGTGGACCACCAAGAATGACAAAGAATCTGTCTTCTAAAGGGAAGCTGTATACAGAACAAATTCCTCCAGATGTCTTTCGGGGCAAAAAGATAAGATTATATGTCTTCATTAATGTGAAATGAGGAAAATACCGTATCCCTGGGTACGGAGATAGTCCATTCATTCTCTTTTAGGAGCACAGTGGGGGTGCCCCTAAACCCTTTCCATGACTACATTATGCAGCAAGTAGGGCCTAGGCTTTAAGACAACCTTGACCTTACAAAGAGAAGGGAACTTGCAAGCAAAGTTTCCAGATTTGAGATTATGTCACAGGAGGTACCTCAAGAGGTAGTTAAAAAGAGTAAGCCCATAAGCACCGAATGTACCAAAATTAAAGTTCCCTTGAGTCATATTAGTCCTAACAGGGGAACTATGTGAGCCAGGGTTGTTGAAACAAGATTGCCAGAGCAGATATCTGTCACTCACTGGTGCCAGGCAATAATTTGTGTCCTTCTGTAGAATAGCCAGGATCTTAGCAACTGAAAATGTCCTAGGGTCAAGTCTCAGCAACTGGGCCTCAACAGCCATGCAATTAAAGTCAGTGACTAAAAAGCAAAATGCAGAACTTGACCTTGAAACAGAATGTTGGGTGAAGCCAGAGGAGGCCATGAAGTATCTGTGACCAGATGACTAGCCAGATAGAAAGTCCAAGAACTATGAGGATTTAATCTGATTTAAGTTTTGCAGAAGGAAAACTGTGTATTAGTACTGCTTGGACCTTGAAGAAAGGGGTACACCCTGAAAAGCTTGTCCTGAAAAATTGTATGTTAGTGCAAATACAAAAAGTATCACGGACAGTATTCAGTAAGTTTGTCTGCCAGTTTTCCACATCGGGTAGGTGAACTGCCACAGTTGGGTTGGGACCAGACATTACACCCAGCAGAAGATATGTTCCATCTCTCACACTAAGACAAGACTCTTTGTGCCACCTTGTGGTGTTGATGGGTCCATGTAACAGAGACAGTCATACTGCATGAATCTCAAGCAGTTCATTTTAAATTCTATGAATTGAGTGGTCCTGCATTGTACACAAAGACAACAAGGGCCCGTCTACATCCTAAGGATATGGACCCTGGAGGAGAGCACAGGGGAAGCAAGCAATGAGGTAACTAATGAATTCCCACTGCAAGCTTCTTACTAGAGATGTTGCAGATGCAGAGGGGTTTAACACACATGAAAGGCAGATCTCTTAGCCAAAGCACTGCCACTGTACAATGTGCCAGGAACATGTCCCACCCACTTTCTGCAAGAAATTGTACCAAAGCAAAAGGTTCCTAGTGCACAGATTAGCAGCAGTATATGGCAAAGTTGGTGGTGAAAAAGTGGTGGAATCACAGTTACCTTTCCAAATACCAACTATGTAACTATGCATGAAAAGTGAAACTGAGCAGTGAAGCCCCAAGTTAGAATGAAAAGGTAGTTGAAAAAATGATCGAAAAAGGGAAAATGTTCCAGCACTCTAACCCTCAGCAGTGGCCTCAGTAAATAACCTACTCACAGCTCTGGATAGTATCTCAATAACTGTCCACCATCAGGGGATCTGCTATAAGCCCTGATCCTGCTAACAGCCACTGTAGTGCCCATCTAGAACTGGCAGTGCAGTATGGCACAAAGACGCAGCATCCATTAGTGCCACAGTGATTGTCTGAATGTGGTATTATGTGAAAATATTGCTGCTGTGGTGAATGTCCAGGATCTGTGGGTTCGGTATGACACTGTCAGCGGCTGTTAATCCTAAAGGACACTTAGCTAAAGGTAATTGCTCAGGACATGCAGGGGTATTGCTACTAGATGACACCTATCAGTATTATGGGTCACTAAAAACAAGATGAGCTTTAAACATACATCAACTTAGCATCAACCTTTAGAAAAAGAAGCGGTTTACACATTTATTCTTTATAAAGATTTGACATGACAACATAGCAGGAAACACAAAGATCCAAATTATAATGCAAAGAAAAGCATCTTAAAGTGGAATGCAATTTTTTTTGTTTGTTTACAATGCTGCCTTTAAAATAAAAAAAAAATAGCTAAATCCTACTCTATCAGATGTGCAATGGAAGATATTCATACTTTCTAGAATCACATCTCCCCAGCAATTAACAACAAACGTATGTAGATAAACATTATACACCAACCACTTAATACCAACATGACTATATAGGATAGGACACAAGGCCAACTCAGTGTCCAAGATGCCTATCACAATGAAAGATTGGGATGCCATTAAAGTTCATGAAAAGGCGGGGCGTGGTCTGGAGCTGCATGCTGTGAGACGTGCCTAAGCTGAGCTCCGCCGGCGGTGACATTCTTTAATCCTGACCCCAGTAAACAGAGCTTTCAGACACAGTGGAACGATGTCCCCGCCTCGCAGAACGGCCGAAACGGCCAGTAAACTGGCTCAATTCCGCCATCAGGACGGACAGTCACAGGCTCAAGATGGTGGCTCCCCATCCTCCTCATCTGCAGCGCGCGCTGCTGACTAAAGTGAGATCATGGAGGATATTGCTGCTTGCCAAACATCCCTCACTACCAGGATAGAGGAGGTAAAGATAGACATATCTTTGCTCAGACAAGACATGCAGCAGCTGAGAGACAGAGTTGGGGAATCAGAACAGCGCCTGGGTCGGGTAGAGGACGCCATTCCTTCACTACAGGAGTCATCCGACCAGGCAAATTGCCTCATTGCACAACTATAACAGAAGCAAGACGACCTTGAGAATCGCATGCGAAGGAACAATCTGCGATTCATAGGGCTCCCCGAAGGCACGGAGGGTAATAATCCATCTACCTTTCTAGAAAACCTATTAATTACTACTTATGGGCGGGAGGCCTTCTCACAATCATTCGTGGTGGAACGCGCACACCGGATGCCTGCAAAGAAGCCACCCCAGGGTGCACCCCCTCGAGTCTTCATCGCTAAATTCCTTAATTATAAGGTTTGCAATGCCATTCTCCGCCTGTCAAGAGAGAGAGACAACATACCCCTGCTTAACCACCAGATTATGGCCTTCCCTGACTTCTCTGCAGAGGTACAGCGACAGCCCAGCCAGTTTACCAACATCGAGGGGCGACTGAGAGTCCATCACCTCAAGTACGCCATGCTTCCCCCCCCCCTGGGTTTTTGGAGAAGACAGGGTCCACTTCTTTGAGGAACCAAGGGCTGCCAGCGACTGGCTGGATCAGTTAAACTCTGCATAAGCCATGAGTAACACGAAGAAGTTTCTCCCTTTACACTATTACTTTGTTTTGATCACTAACTGGGCCATTGACACTTCTGGGAAGAATCACACTTCTATTTATACTGTACTCTTTTGGTTTGAGTTTCATTTATTTTCCCTGTTAGTGCGATTCCCCTTTAAGAACATTGTACAATGTACCGTTGCCCAAACCTGATCGTTACCCCTCTATACTGTTGGACTCTCTTTTGTCTTAACGCCACTGGCGGACTCAGAACTACCCTGCGGTTGATCTTTCCTGCTCAACTGCAGCACAAGACCGGTGAGTCGCTGCTTGCAGTGATTTCCAGAGGATATCCGCCCCCCTGCTCCTAGAAGATTATTGGAGGAAGTACCCCCCTCAAATGATCTGATTACCCATGTTTCTAAGCAAGCTGCCCCAGCTGGTGTATCAATATGAATGGTCACCGAGCTGGTGTTCCTTAAGATGCTATCGCAAGTTGGGTACTGTGTTTGGGATTTTTGCTCGCACGAGTTGCGGTGTGTGCAGAGCTGGGAGGGTTAGGGTTGTGTTCCTACTGCTACTAAAGGTTTTGGTGTCAATTGCACATATTATTTGCACGAATATGACCGTTGGTATGCTGCTATTTAGAGTTTTATTGCATTATGAATGTATTTGCACAGGCGCACTGCAATGTCACAGCAAGAATAATGCATGTGAGCCTACCCAGCTCGACCACTACACGATACTGGGCTTATGGCTAGGTTAAAGTGCATGACATGGAATGTCCGTGGACTGGGTGATAAAATAAAAACACACTGCAGTGTTTTCATTCCTCAAAAATCAGAGGGCGGATGTGATTGTACTAGTTAAGACCCATGTACAGGAACACCTGCAACGGGCGCTGCGGTGTCCCTGGATTGGCTGGGCCTACCACGCCACTCATACCTCATTTTCCAGGGGGTCTCGGTGCTGGTGGCCAAGTCAGTACCCTTTGAAATACAATCTGTGGTGTTAGATCCTCAGGGTAGATATGTGCTGTTGTATGCCAAGATAGTGGGAAACCCCATGCTAATACTTGCTTGGTATATACCCCCCCCTTTCAATTCCACCATTCTTAGTGAGGGATTCTCTTTTATGGCTAAATACCCAGGTATACCGGCAATCTGGTTGGGAGACTTTAATATGGTGACTAATGCCTCCCTTAAACGCCTGAGACTGGACTCACAACCACCATTACCAGATCATGAAACCAGGTTCTGCAGATTAATGACAAGTTTTGACTTAATAGATACCAGGCGACATCTCTACCCCAAGTGTAAAGCTTACTCTTGTTTCTCTAGCTCTCACTCTACCATGTCCTGTATAGACCACGTGTGGATATCTGGTAATTTAACTCCCAGGCTTCATAGTGCTGGATTTGGCCCTAGATTACTCTCTGACCATTCCTCCTACTGGGTTGAATTAACCTCCTATGCTAATCCCCCCCTTGAATTGGAGGCTGAAGCCTTTTTGGCTAACCATACTCCCCGACACAGACAGGCTAGTCCTGGAATGGGGATTCTTTTTTCAAAATAACACTGGCACTTCTACTCTCCTGAATGAGTGTGAATCGTTTAAAAAACATGCTAGAATGCTGCTCACTGAATGTATATCCAGGTTTAGGAGAAACTCTAAGCTTACGTATACTCAAGCTACAGTGCAACTAGCAGAAGTGGAAACTAACTATGTGACATCTCCTACAACAGCCACACTGGCACAGCTGAAGCTACAAACTAGAGTGGTTGATCAGATGTGTCAGGAAAGGGCTAAATATAAGATGTTCCTCAGTAAACAAAAAGCCTTTGAACACGGGGAACGTCTGCGCAAACTATTAGCCTTTCTGGCGCACCTTGACTCCAAACCCCGCGTTGGTCATTACCCTTAAGTCCGCCACAACAGGCGATGTTACAGACCCTGCATTGATAGTCAAGGAATTTGAAGGATTTTTTAAGGAAGTATACACATTCAAGTTGAATTACCCCTTATGAGACCTGGTACATCTATTCGATGCCCTTGCACTCCCTAAACTGACTGAAGAACAAATTGAAACGCAAGAGGCCCCTCTGTCTGCAGACGACATTAAACGTGCCATCTCCCACTTTGCCAAAGCCAAGGCCCTGGGTTCTGATGGGTTACCAATTGAATTCTACGCACATTTTTCGGAAACCCTAATCCCTAGACTTCTTATTTTATACCATGCAATATTTGAGGCTAACGCCCTCCCTGAGTTCATGTGGGAAGCTATCATAATCCTAATCCCTAAACGAGGAAAAGATCCCCACTTACCCGAATCATATAGGCCCATTTCACTCTTACAAACAGACATATTGGCCAAAATCCTAACCCTGTGTCTAAATAAAGTTATCCTCTCCCTCATACACCCTGACCAAACAGGCTTTATGCCAGCCAAAAACACTGCATTTAACACCAGATACCTCTTCATGGATGTCCAGGCCTCTCATCAGCAAATAGGATCTAGAGTAGTTGTTTCCCTTGATGCAGCCAAGGCATTTGACTCGGTCAAATGGCAGTACCTCTGGCATTGTCTACGTTGTTTTGGGTTTGGCCCTAAATTTGTTAAGTGGCTCACTATTCTACACAATGCTCCTCAGGCTAGAGTCGTGGCTAACGGATGGACCTCTGCTGCTTTCCCACTTTCACGGGGGACGCAGCAGGGATGCCCCATCCCGCCTCTACTATATGCGCTGGCAGTGGAACCCCTGGCAGTGGCGCTTAGAAACCATCCAGATATCCACGGTCTAGCATCAGGCATAGTGGAGGAAAAGGTAGGGCTTTATGCCGATGACATGATACTGTATATCTCTCAGATTTGGGTCCCTCCCTCCAAACAGCCCTACAAGTTATCGAGAACTTTGGCAGGTTCTCTGGGCTCAAAATGAACTGGGACAAGTCCCAAATCCTTTCCATTGATATATTCCCTCCAACGCGAGAACAGGCTAGCTTACCTCTAGTAAGAGTGAGCACTTTTAAGCATTTGGGTATACAGATCTCCAGGTCACTGACAGACTCCCTCCCCCAAAATGTGGAACCCCTAATCCCTTTCATTAAGTCTGAGATCCAAATTTGGGCAAGATTACCGGTGGGTGTGATGGGTCGTATAGGCCTAGTTAACCACTTAAAGACCAGCCTCGTTTTGGATTTTAGGTGTTTACAAGTTTAAAACAGGTTTTTTTGCTAGAAAATTACTTAGAACCCCCAAACATTATATATTGTTTTTTTTCTAACATCCTAGAGAATACAATAGCGGTCATTGCAATACTTTTTTTTGCACCCTATTTGCGCAGCGGTCTTCTAAGCGCACTTTTTTTGGAAAAAATTCACTTTTTTGAAAAAAAAAATAAGACAACAGTAAAGTTAGCCCAATTTTTTTTTATATTGTGAAATATAATGTTACGCCAAGTAAATTGATACCCAACATGTCACGCTTCAAAATTGCGCCCGCTCGTGGAATAGCGTCAAACTTTTACCCTTAAAAATCTCCATAGGCGACGTTTAAAAAATTCTACAGATTGCATGTTTTGCGTTACAGAGGAGGTCTAGGGCTAGAATTATTGCTCTCACTCTACCGGTCGCGGCGATACCTCACATGTGTGGTTTGACCACCGTTTTCATATGCGGGCGCTACTCACGTATGCGTTCGCTTCTGCGTGCGAGCTCGTCGGGACAGGGCGCTTTAAAAAATTTATTTTTTTTTTTATTATTTATTTTATTTTATTTATTTTTTCACTGTTTTAAAAAAAAAAAAAATTTGGATCACTTTTATTCCTATTACAAGGAATGTAAACATCCCTTGTAATAGAAAAAAGCATGACAGGTCCTCTTAAATATGAGATCTGGGGTCAAAAAGTCCTCAGATCTCATATTTAGACTAAAATGCAAAAAAAAAAAAAAAAAAAAAAAAAAAAAAAAAAGTCGTTTAAAAAAATGACATTTAAAAAATTTGTGCCTTTAAGAGAGTGGGCGGAGCCGTCGTAATGACGTCGCTCCGGCCGTCACATGGTATGGAGACGGGTGGGCGCCATCTTGGCCTCACTTGTCTCCATACCTCGGCAGGGAAAGGACCCGATCGCCTCCGCCGCTACCGACGGCTCCGGTAAGCGGCGGAGGGTGCGGGAGAGCGGCGGGAGGGGGGGTGGCACCTCTCCCGCCGCCGATAACGGTGATCTCGCGGCGAACCCGCCGCTGAGACCACCATTATCGTTTACAGAATCGCTCACTGTAAAGATGGATATCTCGGTTGTGGCAGCAGCTGCTGCCGTTACCGAGATATCCATCTTCAAAAAAATGACGTATATATACAGTGAGCGGGGCTGAAGTGGTTAAAATTCTATATGTACTTTGGCATTCCCCAATATATATTCCCCTTAAATACTTTAAAATTATGGACACACTCTTACAATCTTTTATATGGGGACCATGCAGGCACAAACTCTTGTGGAAGACAATACAATGCCCGACGACATTGGGAGGCCTTGCTGTCCCAGATGTGGGGACATACTATTTGGCTGCACAATTATCACATTTTTATCACATAGATAAGTCAGATAGACATAGGTATTAGGCCTTAATATCAAATTCAACAAACTCACGCTTCCCGCACCCCTTTTGTGACATACTGAGAGGATTAAAGGGCCTCCTCATCGCTTCAAACTCTCGTTCCAGCACAAGAGGATTTGGGATCTGGTGACCTCCTGGCTGGATTGTCCAGTGTTCTATGACAACACTCCTCCCGGAGCTGCTCCATGTACCTGACCCCTCAATTTGGATATCCCGGGGAATATATCTACTGTCCCATGTACTCCATAATGGAGAAATAAAAACTTTTGACCAACTAAAAACAGAATTTAATCTTCCAAATTGTATGCTAATACGCTTCTTCCAGGTACGCCATACTCTCCATACCCAATTTGTGGCCACAAATCCCGATATATCCTTCCTGGACATACTGTAATTCTTCGCGAAGAACCGCGTCAGCTCATATCCCTTTTCTAGAATATGCTCACCACGCCCTCTACAACCAAACTAGCCTACTCTGTTAAACAGAAATGGACAGATGGGACGGGTGAAATAGAAGATGAAGATTGGGAGGTAATACTAGAGACTCAAAAAACTGGTATCTCCCAAACTATCTGATAGGCTTATACAAACTTACATTACCCATAGAGCATACTTAACCCCACAACGACTGGCCAAATTTTGTCCATCTCGCAGCAACAGTCCTAGATGTCGACTTACAGTTGGTACCTTTGACCACATAATTTGGCAGTGTCCTTGGATTCAGGGTTACTGGTCTCAAGTAGTCCAGTTCTTACATAATGAAATGGGTTTGCCAGTATCCCTGGACCCCAAGCAATGCCTATTGGGCTTGTTCCCTGAAGATGAAATAGATAAATCCACATGTTACTTCTTACAAGAAACACTGTTCACTGCAAGGAAAATGGTGGCCCGTAACTGGATCCAGGCGGCAGCCCCTACACTATCAGCATAGATTGCAGAGATTAATAACACACTGCCTTATAAAAAAGTGGTTTACATGAATAGAGGGTGCCCGGCCGAATATAATAAAATTTGGGATAGATGGTTGAATTCCGCTACAACTTTCATATCGTAATTCTACCAGACATAATATATGCCTGTGCAATTCACCTCTTGGATTATGTACTGTTAATATGCAAATGTGTAATATACATGGTCTTTAATGTATGTGGAACACTGACACCAACAATATTAGTTGAATTCAATTTATTTGTTTACTAATTGCTTTAATTTAATTTGAAGTTTATTGAGCAGAACGGCCATATATGTTATATGTCATACATTGCACAAACTTCTTGTACCAAACAGAAAGAAACTCAAACTTTTGTTTCTAATAATAAAAAAAAAAAGTTCATGAAAGAGTAGGTGTCTCAAAACTTTTGGTAATATAGTGTACAGAGCCTTGAAAAAGTATTCGTACCCCTTGAAATTTTCCACATTTTGTCATGTTACAACCAAAAATGTAAATATATTTTATTGGGATTTTATGTGATGGACCAACACAAAGTGGCACATAATTGTGAAGTGGAAGGAAAACGATAAATAGTTTTCAACATTTTTTACAAATAAATATGTGAAAGTGTGGGGTACATTTGTGTTCAGCCCTCCTGAGTAAATACTTTAGAACCACCTTTCACTGCAATTACAGATGCAAGTCTTTTTGGGGGTGTCTCTACCAGCTTTGCACATCTAGGGAGTGACCTTTTTGTTCATTCTTCTTTGCAAAATAGCTCAAGCTGTCAGACTGGATGGAGAGCATCTGTGAACAGCAATTTAAGTCTTGCCACATATTCTCAATTGAATTTAGTTCTGGACTTTGACTGGGCCACTCTAACACATGAATATGCTTTGACCTAAACCATTCCATTGTAGCTCTGGCTGTTTGGGGTCGTTGTCCCGCTGGAAGGTGAACCCCCGCCCCAGTCTCAAGTCTTTTGCAGACTCCTAACAGGTTTTCTTCTAAGATTGCTCTGTATTTGGCTCCATCCATCTTCCCATCATCTCTGACCAGCTTCCCTGTCCCTGCTGAAGAAAAGCATCCCCACAACATGATGCTGCTACCACCATGTTTCACGGTGGGGATGGTGTGTTCAGGATAATGTGCAGTGTTAGTTTTCCGCCACACATAACGTTTTGCTTTTAGGCCAAAAAGTAAAATCTTGGTCTCATCTGACCAGAGCACCTTCTTCCACGTTTGCTGTATCCCCCACATGGCTTCTCGCAAACTGCAAATGGGACTTCTTATGTTTTTCTTTCAACAATGGCTTTCTTCTTGCCACTCTTCCACAAAGGTCAGATTTTTGGGGTGCATGACTAATAGTTGTCACTTGGACAGTTACCATGGGCCTTTTGCTGCTTCTCTGATCTCCTTGCCTGGATTGTCAGTTTAGGTGGACGGCCATGTCTTGGTAGGTTTGCAGTTGTGGTCGGATGATGGATTGAACAGTGCTCCGTGAGAAGTTCAAAGCTTGGGATTTTTTTTTTTATAACCTAACCCTCCTTTAAACTTCTCCACAACTTTCTCTGACCTGTCTGGTCCTTGGCCTTCATGTTGCTGTTCCACACCAAAGTTTAAAAAAAAAAAAAAACAGAATAGAGTTCCCCCCTCCAAGACCATACCAGACCCTTTGTTCTGGTATGGATTTTAAGGGGAACCCCCACGCCAAAAAAACTGCGTGAGTTCCCCCCCAAAATGCATACCAGACCCTTATCCGAGCACACAGCCCAGCAGGTCAGGAAAGGGGGTGGGGATGAGCGAGCGAGCGCGCGCCCCCCCCCCCCCCCGCCAAACCATACCAGGCCACATGCCCACAACATAAGGGGGTGGGTGCTTTGGGGAAGGGGGGGGCCCTGCAACACGCACCCCAAAGCACCTTGCCGCCATGTTGATGGGGACAAGGGCCTCTTCCCGACAACCCTGGCCGGATCTTGTCAGGGGGCTGATCGGAATCTGGATGCCCCCTTTAACGGGGACCCCCAGATCCTGCCCCCTCCCCTATGTGAATGGGTGGGGGTACCCCTACCCATTCACCTAAAAATAAGGGTGAAAAATAAAAACAGCACACAGGTTTTTGACAAGTAATTTATTAAAGCAGCTCCAGCATCTCTTCTCCTTCTGATTTCTTCTCCCTCCGGCAATGTCTTCATCCTCCAGTTCTTCTCCCTCTGCTGATGACATCTTCCTCCGGTTCTTCTCCCTCCGCTGATGTCTTTTTCTAATGCCGGTTCTCCTCTCTCCGCTGTCTTCTCCCTCTGCCGGTTCTCCTCTCTCCGCTGTTTCCCCCTCTGTTCTTCCTCCGATGTTCTCTCGACGCTCTCTCCCGCTGTAATTATGGGTCTGCCATGTGCCATTACTTTTATAGGCATGGGGCGTGACTACCCGGTGATGTCATCCGGAGGCCCAGCCCCCTCGTATCGTCCCTGACCCATCATGCCCTGTAATGTGATAGCACAAGGGGGCAGAGCCTCTGGATATCACTGGATGGCCACGTCCCATGTCTATATAAGTAATGGCACACGGTGGCCCCAGCATTACAGCATGAGAGAGTGTCGAGAGAATATAAAAGTAAGAACAGAAGAAGAAGACAGCTGAGAGAGGAGACCCGGCAGAGAGAGAATACAGCGGAGAGAGGACAAAAGTGGAGGGAGATGATCCGGAGGCTAAAGACATCACCGGAGGGAGAAGAAATCGGAAGGAGAAGAGATGCCGGAGCTGCTTTAATAAATTACTTTGTCACAAACCTGTGTGTTGGTTTTCTTTTTACCACTTTTTTTTAGGTGAATGGGTACCCCATACTCATTCACATAGAGTGAGGGGCTGGGATTTGGGGGCCCCCTTATTAAAGGGGGCTTCCAGATTCTGATAAGCCCCCCGTCCACAGACCCTGACAACCACCGGCCAGGGTTGTCAGGAAAAGACCCTTGTCCCCATCAACATGGGGACAAGGTGCTTTGGGATAGGGGGTACAGGCCTTCCCCTGTCGCAAAGCACCCCCCCCTGTTGAGGGCATGTGGTCTGGTATGGTTCAGGAGGGGGGGGGGAACTCGCTCTTCCCCACCCCCTTTCCTGACCTGCCGGGCCTGCTCGGATAAGGGTCTGGTATGGATTTGAGGGGGGGGGGGGTCCCACGCCGTGGGGGTTCCCCTTAAAAGCCATACCAGATTGAAGGGTCTGATATGGTCTTGGAGGGGAAACCCTATGCTGTTTTTTTTTTTTTTTTTTTATTTGGCATGGGGTTCCCCTTCAAGGTCCTCAGAACACAAGTCACATGCCAAAGTCGGATGAGTTAAGACGATGATCCGTATTTGATCTGACTTCAATGATATTCAATGGGCTGAATTGGGATCAAAGTCGGACCAAAGTAGTGCAGGAACCTTTTTCAAAGTCGGACCGACTTGTGTCAGTCCAGTTAAGACTCTCATAGGGAACAATTCATTTATACATGCCATGCGACATGTGCTCCGAATGTCAGAGCGTTTGTCGTTTGTGAACCCAGCCTTATACTGAGTTTAAATTACACACAGGTGGACTTTTATTTACCAATTAGGTGACTTCTGAAGGCAATTGGTTCCACTAGATTTTAGTTAGGGGTATCAGAGTAAAGGGGGCTGAATACAAATGCATGCCACACTTTTCACATATTTATTTATAAAAAAATTTTTAAATCATTTATCATTTTCCTTCCACTTCACAATTATGCAACTTTGTGTTGATCTATCACATAAAGTCCCAATTAACCACTTAAGGACCGGACCATTATGCTGCTTAAGGACCAGAGGACTTTTTCCAATTTGGCACTGCGTCGCTTTAACTGCTAATTGCGCAGTCATGCAATGCTGTACCCAAACAAAATTTGCGTCCTTTTCTTCCCACAAATAGTGCTTTCTTTTGATGGTATTTGATCACCTCTGCCGTTTTTATTTTTTGCACTATAAAACGGAAAAAGACCGAAAATTTTGAAAAAAAAAATGATATTTTCTACTGTTTGTTATAAAAAAAAATCCAATAAACTCAATTTTAGTCATACATTTAGGCCAAAATGTATTCGGTCACATGTCTTTGGTAAAAAAAAATGTCAATAAGCGTATATTTATTGGTTTGCGCAAAAGTTATAGCGTCTACAAACTAGGGTACATTTTCTGGAATTTACACAGCTTTTAGCTTATGACCGCCTATGTCATTTCTTGAGGTGCTAAAATGGCAGAGCAGTACAACATCCCCCCCCCCCCCAAATGACCCCATTTTGGAAAGTAGACACCCCAAGGAAATTGCTGAGAGGCATGTTGAACCCATTGAATATTTATTTTTTTTTGTCCCAAGTGATTGAATGACAAAAAAAAAAAAAAATATTTACAAAAAGTTGTCACTAAATGATATATCGCTCACACAGGCCATGGGCCTATGTGGAATTGCACCCCAAAATACATTCAGCTTCTTCTCCTGAGTACGGGGATACCACATGTGTGGGACTTTTTGGGAGCCTAGCCGCGTACGGGGCCCCGAAAACCAATCACCGCCTTCAGGATTTCTAAGGGCGTAAATTTTTGATTTCACTCCTCACTACCTATCACAGTTTTGAAGGCCATAAAATGCCCAGATGGCACAAACCCCCCCCCCCCAAATTACCCCATTTTGGAAAGTAGACACCCCAAGCTATTTGCTGAGAGGCATGGTGAGTATTTTGCAGCTCCCATTTGTTTTTGAAAATGAAGAAAGTCAAGAAAAAACTTTTTTTTTCTTTTTTCAAAACTTTGTGACAAAAAGTGAGGTCTGCAAAATACTCACTATACCTCTCAGCAAATACTTTCGAAAATGGGGTCATTTGGGGGGGTTTTGTGCCACCTGCGCATTCCATGGCCTTCGAAACTGTGATAGGCAGTGAAGAGTGAAATCAAAAATTTACGCCCTTAGAAAGCCTGAAGGCGGTGCTTGGTTTTCGGGGTCCCGTACGCGGCTAGGCTCCCAAAAAGTCTCACACATGTGGTATCCCCGTTCTCAGAAGAAGCAACAGAATGTATTTTGGGGTGTAATTTCACATATTCCCATGGCATGTTTGAGCAATATATCATTTAGTGACAACTTTGTGCAAAAAAAAAAAATTTGTCTCTTTCCCGCAACTTGTGTCACAATATAAAATATTCCATGGACTCGACATGACTCTCAGCAAATAGCTTGGGGTGTCTACTTTCCAAAATGGGGTCATTTGGGGGGGGTTTGAACTGTCCTGGCATTTTATGCACAACATTTAGCAGCTTATGTCACACATCACCCACTCTTCTAACCACTTGAAGACAAAGCCCTTTCTGACACTTTTTGTTTACATGAAAAAATTAATTTTTTTTTGCAAGAAAATTACTTTGAACCCCCAAATATTATATTTTTTTTTAAAGCAAATGCCCTACAGATTAAAATGGTGGGTGTTTCATTTTTTTTTTTCACACAGTATTTGCGCAGCGATTTTTCAAACGCATTTTTTGGGGAAAAAACACACTTTTTAAAATTTTAATGCACTGAAACACACTATATTGCCCAAATGTTTGATGAAATAAAAAAGATGATCTTAGGCCGAGTACATGGATACCAAACATGACATGCTTTAAAATTGCACACAAAACGTGCAGTGGAGACAAACTAAATACATTTTTAAAAGCCTTTACAGGTTACCACTTTAGATTTACAGAGGAGGTCTACTGCTAAAATTACTGCCCTCGATCTGACGTTCGCGGTGACACCTCACATGCATGGTGCAATTGCTGTTTACATTTGACGCCAGACCGATGCTTGCGTTCGCCTTTGCGCGACAGCAGGGGGGACAGGGGTGCTTTTTTTTTTTTTTTTTTTCTTTATTATTTTTTTGCTTTTTTATCTTATTTTTAAACTGTTCCTTTCATTTTTTTTATTTTTTTTAATCATTTTTATTGTTATCTCAGGGAACGTAAATATCCCCTATGATAGCAATAGGTAGTGACAGGTACTCTTTTTTGAAAAAATTGGGGTCTATTAGACCCTAGATCTCTCCTCTGCCCTCAAAGCATTTGACCACACCAAGATCGGTGTGATAAAATGCTTTCCCAATTTCCCAATGGCGCTGTTTACATCCGGCGAAATCTAAGTCATGAAATGCTCGTAGCTTCCGGTTTCTTAGGCCATAGAGATGTTTGGAGCCACTCTGGTCTCTGATCAGCTCTATGGTCAGCTGGCTGAATCACCAGCTGCATTCTCAGGTTCCCTGTTGAGACAGGAGAGCCAGAGAAAAACACGGAAGACGGTGGGGGGGGGGGGGTGAAGGGACATGAAAGCCGACCGCTGGCTGAAAAGAATGATACCAAGATGATACCTAAACCTGCAGGCATCATTCTGGTATAACCACTCAAAGTCGTGAAGACAAAAAAATGGTTAACAATAAAACACAGTAAACGGTAAAGTATAAAAAATTGCATACCTGAAAAGCAAACATGATTCAACATAATAACAATAAAACATTGCAGAATAGAATACAGTAAAAAAGAGCAGAACAATAGAGAGAGAACAATAAAACGACAACTATTTTTTTTTATTTCATATATTTTTTTTACACTTTTTTTTGTAGCTAACTTTTATAACTGTAACCGGTTCCAGGTTCGGGTCTCTCAAAATGCAATGGCATCTTGGGAGACCCTGTGAAAGTGTGCCTAGTCTGTGCAATGCTGTACCCTACGCTAATACTCAACTAGTGAATGGTAGCGTTCAAAACATTCACCAATGCAAAAACCAGGATTGTCAGGACAGGAGGGACAATAATAGCGGGTGTCACGCCTATATCCGCGCTTGCTGCAGACACGGCATCTTTTTTGGGGGGGGGTTCGTTGGGTAGGGGTACTCGGGAGGACATAAAGAAAATGCCTCTCATGCAGCCGACTGCATTTGGTTGGGGATGTGAATGGGGGAGGTACGGGCGCTGCAGAAGTGGTGGGTTCCCAATTAGGATTGGCGATTGCAGCAGGAAGGGCACTATGGGCACAACGGGCCTGTGTTTGTCTTCTTTTTGGTGGCAGCGGGACACTACTTGTGCTTGCCACCTCACCAGCTTGAACTGCACTTATGGTACTCGCCACGTCACCAAGTGTTACTGCAGTGCTAGTTTGACTCGACCGGGGTGTACTAGGCCGCTGGTGCTTGCCAGTTCACCAAAACGCTACCAAAAAAACTGTTAGCGATCGCAGGGATCAAGCCTGACTCTGCGAACGCTGCAGTTATGCGTTTAGTGTTTTGTAAGTGACAGTGATCGATCGATACTGCACTTGGGTGGGCTGGGCTGGGCGGAGGGGCAAAACGCAGGTGCTAGCAGGTATCTATGCTGATCCCGCTAACACAGCGTTTTTGGGAACTCTAAACTGCTGGGGACGCTAGTATAGATCTGATCGGATCAGATCTTGATCCGTTCAGATACTATACCACTAAGGGAGGTGTACGCTGCGTGCCTGGGTGCTAGCAGTACTGGCGCTAACCTGACGCTGCTTGGGGCTGGTGCTTACCAGTTCACCAAAATGCTACCAAAAAAAACTGTTAGCGATCGCAGGGATCAGGCCTGACTCTGCGAACGCTGCAGTTATGCGTTTAGTGTTTTGTAAGTGACAGTGATCGATCGATACTGCACTTGAGTGGGCTGGGCTGGGCGGAAGGGGCAAAACGCAGGTGCTAGCAGGTATCTGGGCTGATCCCGCTAACACTGCGTTTTTGGGAACCCTAAACTGCTGGGGACGCTAGTATAGATCTGATCGGATCAGATATTGATGCGTTCAGATACTTTACCACTAAGGGAGACGTATGCTGCGTGCGTGGGTGTTAGCAGTACCGGCGCTAATCTGACGCTGCCTGGGGCGACGCATATCACCGCCGGGTGATCAGGGGGCTAAACCGTTATTAGGTAATAAACGGCGGGTGCCCTGATACTATAAAAAATAAACTAACTACCCAGCGTCACCCGTAACGGTTATACGGTGATCAGTGGTGAAAGGGTTAACTAGGGGGCAATCAAGGGGTTAAAACATTTATAAGATAGTATATGGGGGTCCCTGTTGCTATAAAACGCTGACGGCGAACCTAAATATTTACCTTCTTAACTAGCGTCACCAGTGACACTAATACAGCGATCAGTAAAATGATCGCTTAGCGACACTGGCGACAGGGGGTGATCAAGGGGTTAAAACTTTATTAGGGGGGGGTTAGGGGGGTACCCTAGACCTACAGGGGGCTAATACTAACTGCCCTAACACAGTAACTGTCACAAACTGACACCAATGCAGTAATCAGAAAAAAAAACTGCTTGGTGTCAGTGTGACAGGGAGGGGGGGGGGTAACGGGGGGTGTTATGTGTGCCTGGCATGTTCTACTGGGATGTGTTGTGTTTGTGCACTCACTTGGATGTGTTCTCTCCTCGGCGCCGGAACGGAAACTGCCGAGCCGAGGAGAGATGACATCACATCCTCTGCCTCTGTGTACTACACAGAGGCAGGGAAAGCATCTCATTGGCTGGGAGAGATCGCGAGGGGGGGGGCCACGATCGGATGGCCTCCCCCTCATCTCTGATCGCTGCCAGACCAAAGGCGACCGCCTCAGGCACCGGGGGAGGGGGTCTGATTGGACCCCCCGCCTGTGGGAAGGCAATCACGTACCAGGTACGTGATTTTGCCTGCCCATGCCATTCTGCTGACGTATATCAGCATGAGGCGGTCGTCAAGTGGTTAAAATACATTTACATTTTTGGTTGCAACATGACAAAATGTGTAAAATTTCAAGGGGTATGAATACTTTAAGGCACTGTATATATGATGTAATATGGAATAATCCAAATTTCCCAGCTGCTCTGCATTTCTCCACCCTAGCTCATCAACAATGGCATGGTTTGTCTCAGGACAACAGCCTAAAACAGCCCATAGATGAGTCAGGTTTTTTTCATTCAACCAATCGGGTAGAATTAAAAACAACTAACTCGATTCCCCCATCCACACACACTCGATGTGGATATAGGAATTCTTCCTGCTGAGCTATTGTATTTTGACAGCAAGGAGACTTCCCCGCCGTCAGAATAAACAGATCAACGCTGCAGGCTGTAGCTAGGGCTATTGATGAAGAAATTCGATTTTTTACATTTTTTTTATTGGATGCGTTTTAGAGCAGAAAGTAAAAAATATTGTTTCTTTTTTCAAAATTGTCGGACGTTCATTGTTTCCAGCGCAAAAAATAAAAACCGCAGGAGGTGATCAAATACCACCAAAAGAAAGCTCTAATTGTGGGAAAAAATTACATCAATTGTAATGGGTTCAGTGTCGCACGACTGCGCATGTGTCAGTTAAAGCAATGCTGTGCTGTACCGCAAAAAATGGCCTGGTCAGGAAGGGGGCAAACCTTCCGGAGCTAAAGTAGTTAACTTGACTGGCCGCATGCTTGTTTCGGATCGATGACCCAAGGAATTAGGGGCCAAGAACAGACAAGTAGCTAGCATTTTCAGGAGGAATTTCTATATTTCTTTCAGCATATCTAAATTCAAACAAAATGTAATATATTGCAGCTTAAAGTGATATTAAAGTTAAGGGTTTTTTTTTTTTTTTCAAAGTAACAAAAATGTTATACTTACCTGCAGTAGTTTTGCAAAGAGCAGCCCCGATTGTCCTCTTCCTGGGTCCCCTGCCGACGCTTCACCCTCCTGCAAAGTGACCCCCCCCCCCAGAGCAAACAGCTTGCTGTGGGGGCACCCGAGCATCTGCTCTGTGTGTCCATTCAGACACAGAGCTGTGGCTCGGCCCCGCCCCCATTCTCTTCTCATTGGCTCTCATTCACTTTGCTGGATCGCGATGGGGCTCAGGTATTCGGGGGAGGGGGGCTGCTGCACACAGATGTTTTTTTACCTTAAAATGCATGAAGGTAAAAAACCTTGAGCCTTTAGAACCACTTTTTGGCTGCATTTTCTTTTTTTCTGACTTTTTATCCCTTACTTCCACCTGGTGAACCTGCCAAATACACATTTCCTGTCCCAGGGTGGCTACTCCTCCATTATGAAGGAGCACATTCACACAGCAGACAGCAGCACTGTTATTCTGGGAGTTGTTAGATGTACTAGCAGACTTAGATACGCTAACATTCTCTGACTGTTGGTCCATGATGTCTCGGAAAGTCAGTCTACCTCAACGTCTGCTTGAATCCCCCCTAGCTTACCTCTGGGATACCTCCTGTAGAGATTCCATGTAATTTTGTCTACCATGTTCTTAAAGTTCCACTGCAATCAATTAAAACGTTTGCTTTTGGGTTTAATACCATTTTATATTCTTAATAAAAAAATCATTATCCAGAATGTTAGTTCTGGAATTACTTTGATAGCCTGGGTACTTTGATACCCTTTGATAAGAATGATGAAGGGAATCTGGTTACAAAGGATGGAGAGATGGCAAAGGTTTTAAATGTATTCTTCTCCTCAGTCTTCATGAGGGAATTGGGGGGGGCCTCAGTAACCAAAACTGCAAGATTTATCCTCATGACACATCACAGGAAGCACCCTCATGGCTAACAGAGGATAGAATTAGGAATAGACTTGAAAAACTTAACATAACATAAATAAGTCACTGGGACCAGATGGCTTGCACCCGAGGGTCTTTAAGGCACTCAGTCAAGTAATTGCCAGACCATTGTTGCTAATTTTTACAAACAGTTCACTGACTGGTATGGTACCAGCTGATTGGAGAAAAGCCAATGTAGCACCAATATTTAAAAAAGGACCAAGATATATACCTGGGTACTACAGACCAGTTAGCCTAACGTCAATAGTTTGCAAGCTCTCTTGGAGGAGATAAGGGACTATATACAAGATTTTAGTAATGAAAACAGTTTCATTAGCACAAATCAGCACGTATTCATGAAAAATCGTTCTTGCAAAACCAATTTATTAAACTTCTATGAAGAAGTGAGCTGCCATCCAGATAAAGGAAGGCCCATAGACGTGGTGTACCTGGATTTTGCAAAGGCATTCAATACAGTTCCCCATAAACGTTTACTGTACAAATTAAGGTGGGAGCAATCCTATTTAAACTTATTTATAAATGATCTGGAGGATGGGATAAAGAGCTCAATCTCAGTATTTGTGGACAATACTAAGTTAAGCAGGGCAATAGCTTCTCTGCAGGATGTGGAAACCATGCAAGAAGATCTGAACAAATTAATGGGGTGGGCAACTACATGGCAAATGAGGTTTAATGTAGAAAAATGTAAAATAATGCATTTGGCTGGCAAAAACACAAATGCAATCTACTCACTACGGGGAGAACCTCTGGGGGAATCTAGGATGGAAAAGGACCTGGGGGTCCTAGTAGATGACAGGCTCAGCAATGGCATGCAATGCCAAGCTGCTGCAAGCAAAGCCAATAGAATATTGGCATGCATTAAAAAGGGAATTAATTCCAGAGATTAAACGATAATTCTTCCACTCTATAAAACTCTGGTTTAGCTGCACCTGGAGTATTGCGTCCAGTTCTGGGCTCCAGTCCTCAGGAAGGATGTGCTGGAACTGGAGATAGTCCAGAGAAGGGCAACAAAGCCAATAAAGGGACTGGAGGATTTTAGTTCTGAGGAAAGATAACAAACACTGAACTTATTCTCTCTAGAGAAGAGATGCTTGTAAAGGGAATTGAATTCAATGTACCGAAACCGTACTGGTGACCCCACAATAGGGATAGAACTTTTCCGCGATAGGGCATTTAAAAAGACTTGCGGCCATTCATTAAAATTAGAAGAAAAGTGGTTTAACCTCAAATTGCGTAGTGGGTTCTTTACTGTAAGAGTGGTAAGGATGTGGAATTCTCTTCCACAAGCAGTGGTTTCAGCAGGGAGCATCGATAATTTCAAATGTCCACAACATACAGGGATATACAATGTAATACTAACATAAAAATGCACACACACAGAATGGAATTGATGGTCTTCTGTCTCTTTGCAATCTTGTAACCCTAATACCATATGATGATGAAACATTTATATTACTACTTCAAATGTTCTAAAACCAGCATGTTACATGAGAGATACAGGCTTCTTAAACTACATACCGTTACTTTGGGCTGATCACTGAAAGACCTTTTGTTGCACTGTTGCTGGGCAGATACTAGTTGTTGGATCATCTCCTCTTGCTGAGGCGTTAGATGGACAACATCCTGGGTCAGCATGGAAGGGCTGGGTGGAGCCAGAACTGCAGATGAGCGAACAACATCATCGTCTTGCTGTTGTTTCTTGATCTTTTTGCTACGGATCTGCTCTTCAGACAGAACACCTGGGAGGAAGTGCAACAGGGTCACACTATCAGCCAACAGACATCACATGACTAACAGAGCAAGTGACTAATCAGGGCTGGGAAGATGTTGCTGGAAAAAGTGACAAAGCTGGCTTAAAACGCACAAACTACAATATTTAGCCCAAGGCAGCCCATTCACAGCCTAATATTTTTTCCACAAAACATAAAGGGCAAGATCTTTGCAATTCTCCATATATTAGCTGAATCAGAGATACAAGTGGTGGTGAGCACAGGATATTGCATGCACTTAAAAAGACAAGATTGGCGATGAGATGCAGTCTGCCCATCAAGGGTACTTTTGATTAGCATTAGGAAATCATAGAAATGTGTTGAACAAACAATAAATGCATTGTTATCTTAAAAAGGAACCAGCAAGGCAAAACATCAGGGAGCTGCCAATGCTCAATTTTAAAGATGCAGGTTTTGGGACTGTTATTCTATCTTGGATTCACTACTTATTAAGTGACTGACCTGGAAACAAGCATGCAGGATGAGATTTCACACTTTTCAAACTTCATAACCTGAATGCTTTTTCCGCATAAGTGACTCATTAGGAGGCAAAACCCTCTGTACTTATACCCTCAAAGGGTGTATTTTTTATATTCACTGTTAAATCCTTTTCTTCTCTACATTAAGAATGGACACAGGATTTCAGTCTTCTATGTATGGGTATAGTTAATGCCTTCAAGATGTTGGACACTTTACAAAGAACAAAGGGCACTGGCAATACACTCCTGTGCATGTGCAACACAATGGAAATGGAAGAAAATGTTCTGGAGAAAATACTCAGTTGTAGCAAGAAGACAACAATTTAGGAGAGGATCTGTGTTCTCAAAAGAACTACAGATTTTTTTTTTTTTTTACAAAAAGTAAAAAAAAAAAAAAAAAATTATTTTCACCCAACATTTATTAGGGGCCACAGAATGCCCCAAAAAAAAAAAAGAGGGGCGGTTGAGACACAGAACATGCTCCCAAGCAATCCTCAGTAGTAACATTGTGACTGAATCAGATCAAACAATGTCAATAGGACATGAAGGACCTTAAGTCAAACGTTAGCATCCATGATGCTGCCAGAACCACGTGGTAAAAATTGTAGACAGTTGACGATGTAGCACTGCATACCTAGGAGATGGATGCCTGGCAAAAAGAAGCCCAGGAGGTACTTATTGGTTTAGTAGATAACAGGGAACTAAGGATCCTTCCCATTTATGGAGGAAGCCTGGTGAATGACCTGGTGAATCCATCTAAAGATGGTCAAACTATCCTACAGCCGATGGATGTGTGAGGACGTGTGACGTGGTGGGCAGGTTCTGCTTACGTGATGCTTCCAGCAGGGAGAGACACCGACCTTAGTTGATCCCCAGCTGAACCACCGGCCAGGGTGGACTGAGGGGGAAAACGGCAAGGACGGAGCAGATCCTCGGACGGAGGTAATGCGGTAACCAAGTGGCAGATTGGAGAGGAGAGATGGATGTTCTCGGGTGCGCGCCCCAGGGGGCGCGCATGAGCAACATTCTGGAATGACGTCCCATGGACGTCCACCCAGAACTAGCCGACCGCGCTGTTGCCGTCTTTCGGCAATGGCCCGGTCGGCAAGTGGTTAATAAAACATGAGTTTGACAGAATATAGCAAAGGATGTCAGAAATGGAAAAGGTGGCAAAGGTAAAAGATAGATTAAAAACGGACAATAGAGAATGGCATACAATGAAAAAAAAATAATGGCATTACAGGACCGAGCAATCAATACAGAAAGCCGTTTGAGAAGAAATAATATACGGATTGTGGGAAAGAGATAATCCAGTGGATTTTTCAGAAAATGTATTGACAGATATCGTTGGCCTTATAAATAGGTCTCCAACATTTGTAATAGAGAGAGCACATAGGATTTCTTTCCGCTCCCCAAAATCAGGGGCACCCCCCCCCCCCCCCCCCCCGTTTCTGATGCGTCTATTAAACTATAGAGATCGGGATCAAATTCTATTAGCAGCCAGGACAAAGGCAGACATACAATATGAAAATGTTAAACTATTATTTTTTCCCGACTACCCCTCAGAGATACAACAGCAAAGAAGAGCTTATACTGAAGCACGGAGAAGACTCAGAGAGAAGGGGTTAAAATTCAGCCTTCTATATCCCAGCAAATTAAGGGTGATTGATGGGACACACACACACACGGTTTTTTGAAACACCAGCTGCTGTGGCAGAGTGGTTGGACACTAGATAATCGCAATTTGATAAATTTGTTTCAATTTTTTTTTTCTGTGTGGGGGGTGTGAGGATATATATGGAACAATGAAGTAACAAGGAATGAGTGATATGACAGCACTTGGGGAGAGGGGGAGAGAGGGAAAGAAGAAAGAAAAAAAGAGAGGAGGAAATAATGTGGCTTTGAGAGGTTAATATGATGAAATGACACGTGGGAATATACTGTTTTCAGTTAATCAACAGATTAATTTTTTTTTTTATAAATAACAAAGTGAGTAATATAGCAGCACAGGGGAAGTGGGGAGGGAGGGTAAAGGGAAGAGGAGGGAATAATGTTCTTTTTTTTTGGGGGTCGATATATGATATGATGAAATGACAAGGAGGAATACATGGCTTTTCAGTAATTTAATAGTTTTTTTGATGGGATACAGATGATATGGGAAGAGGTGGGGGGTGTCTTGGGGGTTTTTTTTCCCCCTCTTCTTCTTCCTCTCCCTTTTTCATAAAGATAACAGCACTATATGTAAATATTAAAAAAGATAAGTCACTGTTTTTAGGGACAATGGCTGGGAAATAGAGAGTATTCTATTGGTAAGGAGTCTTTGGGAATGATTGTTTGTTAGAGAGCCCGTCCCATGATATGAACAAAAGGTGGAGTGTTTGTTTTGGTAGGGCCAAGCCGAGGTATGATGGATATCGGATTCCTTTTTTTTTTTTGGGGATTGAGTTGGGTTATGTTGGGAACTGAGTATAGAATAGATACTATGGTCAGTAAAAAATGATAGGAGGAGTTTCTCCCCACTCCCATTCATGAATGGATGGAGCTGCACACTAGAGAAGGGAGTGGTGAGGGATAGGGTGGGATGGGAGGGAGGAGGTGAAGTGAATGTAAGGGGGCAGTATGTATTGGTTCAACAATGGTGTTGTTTAAGGACCCTATGGATGCTTCTTGTAAACACCGGGGGGCACAAGACATAGTGGAGGTATCTATCCCTCCCATACTTTTGGTATAATGTCGGGTAAAAAAGATAACTGCAATTCGGTACTATCCTGGAATGTTCGAGGATTAAACTCGAAGTTCAAACGAGCACTAATGTTTCAATATATAAGAAAATATAGTCCCCAGTTGATTATACTTCAGGAGACACATTTAATGGCAAAAAAATTAATAATCTTAAAAAAAAATTGGATACAAAAAGCATACCACGCCACCTATTCTCCCTATGATAGGAGGGTATCGGTTCTGGTAAATAAATCCTTTCCTGGAGAAATAGAGAAGGCCTATATAGATACACAAGGGAAATATATGTTATTTTGCTATATACGATTGGACAACAGAGGTATATTACAGTGGCAGTATATATTCCACCACCCGTTTTCTGTGGGAGTTTTGAATGAGATAATGGAAAAAAAATCATTCAATATCTCCCAGCAAAGTTACTGCTTATTGGAGACTTGAATTCGGTCTTATCCCCAGAGTTGGATAGACCAAAACCTCCTAAGCAGCATTCAGCAGATCTGTATAACTGGGTGCAGGTGATAGGGGTAATAGAGATTTGGAGAGGGAGGAACCCAGAAAAAAGAACTTACTCCTGTTTCTCTACCTCCTATAAAACGGCGTCCAGAATAGACCTAGCATTTGCAGATCCCGCAATGTTAGCAGACATTGCGGAGGCCGCATATCTACCGAGTGGTCTCGCAGATCATTCTCCCTTATCTTTGTCCATACGTATCCCTACTCCGAGAGATGCGTCACTGTGGAGATTAACTCCGCAGTGGGTGTTATACCCGGAAATAGCGGAAAAAATGACATCAGAATATTGGGAGAGTAATGCGGGATCGTCCTCGGTGGATATTGTTTGGGATGCATTCAAAGCATATTTGTGAGGACAATATATCTCAAATATTTCAGCAGTTAATAAAAAACAGAAGGTTAGGATACAGGAGCTGCAAATGCAGATAGAATTTCAGAAGGAAAAATATGGTCAAGATTCTAGTGGTACTAACGTCGATCTAATGATGGCCGCACAAAGATTTACATCTGCATATGGAGGAAATAACAAGGCTAGAATTATACAAAAATAGACAAAATATTTTTGAGCAAGGGGATAAAAGTGGGAGGTTTTTGGCGAGATTAGTACAACAAGAATATCAAGCTACAACTATATCAGAAATCAAGACTTTAAAAGGACAGAGAGTGAAAGAATCTGAGGAGATATTGGAGACCTTCAGAGAGTATTATAGTTTGTTATATGCTTCTTCTCTTCCCTCCGACTTCCGCCCGGGGATTATGGTGGACCTTTTGGACCGGGTAGACCTTGGGTGGCTGTCAGACAGTGAGAGGGAGCCATTGGTCTGCCCAATTACAAGCGAGATCATGAAAATTATACATACATTTTCAGGGGAAAAGGCACCAGGCCCAGGCAGAATTCTGGTAGAATTCTATAAAAAATATGGAGCTTTAATAGCCCCAAAACTCGCAGAAGTATTCACAAGTGGGCCCTTCCAGACTCAGAGAGGCACATATAGCTTTAATATATAAAGAAATGAAGGATACAAAATTATGTTTCTCATATAGGCCAATAGCATTATTAATATTTTTGTCAATATTTTAAAATCTATATTTAACACTAAGATTACAACCCCGGTTTAGGAACATTATAGATTCAGACCAGACAGGATTTATGCCACAGAGAACAACGGACATTAATCTACGTAGGTTATATACAAATATACATACTCACCATATCCAGGAAGGATCTAGGACAGTGGCCCCCCTAGACATAGAGAAGGCCTTTGATACAATTGAATGGCCTTTTTTATGGGAAATACTTAGGATGGGATTCCCATTAGTATTCATTAAATGGGTACAAATAATATATAGGAAACCCATGTCAGCGGTTAAACTGGGAGGAAAGCTATCATCATTTTTTTTCAGCTATATAGAGGCACAGCTGCCCTTTCTCTCCGGCACTCTTCGTGATAGCAATAGAGCCAGTGGCAGAGGCTCTTTATACTTCGCCAAATATTCAAGTACTCCGAGTAGGGGGGCAGGAAGAGAGAGTAGCCCTGTATGCCGACGATATGCTGTTATTTTTGAAAGATGCGGGTCCATCTCTGGAAGGAGCCTTGGAATTACTAGATATTTTTTCACCATTTACAGGGCTTAAAGTAAATTGGGGTAAGTCTATACTATTTGCCATTGACCAAGGAGCACAGGATACAACTGCTCCAAATTCACCACTAAAATGGGTAATGGAATTTAAGTACCTTGGTATAATAATATCTCGACAGGCTGAAGATTTTCGAATGTTGAAATTGGATCCAGTAATAGAGGAGTTTAGGAAAAAATTGAAGGTATGGGAAGCGCTGCCCCTGTCGCTATTAGGACGCATAAATTTAATAAAGATGAAGATTCTTCCTAAATTTTTATATTTGTTTAGAAATTCTCCACAATGGTTGCCTAAAAGTTTTTTTACACAGCTGCATGGCATGTTTTCTACCTTTATATGGGCAAACAAGCCAGCTAGAATTATATTAAGCACACTTATGCAACCGGTAGCACAGGGGGGGGGACTGGCTTTCCCAGACCTCTATAAGTACTATTCAGCTACACAGTTAGTGACGGTAGAGAGATGGCTGAACCCTGATGGGTTTGACTCTGCCACAATGTTGGAAGCAGCAGTGGTCAAATCGGTGGAGGCACTTTAGGGACTGCCGTGCGGGGGATTAAAATCCAGGCGGGATCTGACCCCTTCAATGACAACAGTAAAAATATGGAGAGCTGCCGTAGTAAAAGAGGGGCATTTGAAAACAAATTTATCCCCAAATACTCCATTATGGAGAAATCCCTAGTTGCCACATCTAGACTCTATTCAAGATCCAGGGGCATGGACTAAATTTGGGGTTAAAAAGCTATCACAAGTAATACATGGGGAACAATTTTCCTCATTTGCAGAAATGAGGCAATGTTGGAATATACCTGGGAGTTATACTTTCAGATATATGCAGCTTGTCCATGCTTTATCGGCTCAGTTTTCCGAGGGTACCCCACAACTAATGGAACTGGGTTTAGAGCAAATGGTAAGGAAAAGAAGTAAAAAGAAGTCAATTTCAACTCTGTATACTTATCTATCAAGGACTACACTGTCTGACATAAGCAAATTATGCGAATGTTGGAAAAAGAGATGTTCCAAATTTAGTAGAAGAGAATTGGGAGGAGATATGGAGGTTCCCATTTCAGATATTAGTATCACTCCGAGATAAATTAATACAATTTAAAATAACACACAGGAGTTACTATACACCATATAAGCTATATAAAATCTCCCCATTAAATCTTCAAAATTGTTGGAGATGCGCAGACATTACAGGAAATTTCATCCACATATTTTGGCATTGTCTGAAGATAGTGGTATTCTGGAGGGAGGTCCTGAGAATAATTGCTATAGTAACATCAGTATCTTTGGAACAAGAGGCAGAGATCTGCCGATCAGGATTAGTAGAGAAGAATATTACCTCTACAGAAAAGAGAACACAGGTGGGCCTATTACTATTCTATGCAAGAAATTGTTAAGTTGGAAGAAGATGGAAGCTTCATCGTTGGTACATTGGAAAAATCTAGTGAATAGCAACTTGCCATTGTATAGAGAGAGATATTGTAATAGAGGATACGGGGAGAAATATGAAAGAGTGTGGGCAAGTTGAATAGAGAATCCCATGACGGCTTCAGGATAAACAGGGTATGAAGAGAGGATAAACCACACCATAGAATAAAGGGGGAGGAATGAAGGTATAAAGGTTATTTGTGTTGGATGAATTTAATGTCAGTGGAATTTTATGGAAGCTCCGAAGAGAGCAGATAAATGTAAGTTGTGAAATGTATATTTTTTTTTGTATGGAAAAAAAAAAGAAAATTAATAGAGATTAAAAAAAAAAAGGATGGTCAAACTGAAAGCCAGGGACTCCTTAAAAATAAGGAAGGGTGCCTAGCAGACAAGGCTCCTGACAAAGGGACGCTTATGTGATATTGACAAGGAAGGCCACCTTCCAAAACAAAGACTAGAAAGGGAAGTCCCATAGCAAAGGAAGATTTAAAAGCACCTAAGGTCACCAAATTAAGATACCATGGAGCTAGGAAGTTTTTCAAAGCAGCGAGGTTAGTAATAGCATAGATAAAAAAGGTACAAGCTGGAAAATAAGATCTTCCCAGTGAAAGGCTGTGCAGGGGGGAAGGGGGGTTGTCAGGACAAGTTTTCAGCACAGCTAGAAACCTGACCACACTGTTCTCTCCTGCTTGGTGTGGTCAGTTTCTAAAAGGAAAGCAGGGGGACTAGCAGGAACACCAGGTATATCACAAAACGGAAGCAATGCAAAGAGAACAGGATACTTTTTCATACAAGTACATGGTACAGTAGGCACATATCAGGAATAGGAAATGTTGGGTCAACATATTCTTTAATGGCAATCAGCAATAAATGCAGATCCATGCACAATTAAGGAAAGCATCGGAAGTAAGCAGTGCACCTAAAATGATACCCCTTGCAAGAAATAAGCCCCGAGAAAAGTAAAGTGTACTGCCTCATAAAAACCATGCTCTCTTAGCATCTGGGCTTTATGCTACCAGACCACTGTTTTTTAACCTTTGTTTTTACACACATGCTAAAATGCACATTTTTTGGGGATAACCAACTTTTGCTGCTCAACTGTCAGTTATGCATGCATGTGTGACTACGCGTATGCTTTAAAAAAAAAAAATGTTTGATGCCCTGGGCTTTCAGAACTTTAGGCTGAGCCTAGGACACTCTGCTTACCCTCACACTGAAGTGATCGGGTGGCAGTACAGTGGTCTGAATCACTTATATTTGAAAGCTTGCAGCCCAAAGCGTAAACTAGCAAATTCTACTGTCACTGTATATAGCCCATTACTATCATGCCATAAAACTAACACTGGCAGCAATAAAACGGTTAAAGCAAGTTACTGAGAAGTATGGACAGAAGTTACAAATGAATCTTAAGCAGCTGTGGGGTATTTACAACCAGATGAACCAGGTTGGAGTAACATGCAATTCTTGCATAGCTATAATAATGGTGAGAACACCTTCAAATTAAATCCCTTAGCAGGAGTCAAGAAAGAAACTTGCATAACGCATTATTACATCCAGGGAGAGTCCTTCAGTGAGACTCTGTGAGAGGCGGTTCACAGAAAATCCCCGTTGGACTTAGCGGTAACGGTATTTCCATGAATCTTCCAGGACAGCTACTTGAGAGCAGATTGGCTCTGCCCTCAACAGGAAACACAAATCAGACACAATTTAAAAGGCCCCTCCCTCTCCTCTGACCCTTAGTTGTTTGAAGATCAAGTAAACCTCCACCAAAAGTGTACTCGGCAGAGGAATAATAGAAAATCACTAAAAAACCACCACCAGGTAAACAAAAGGAGACCAGTGAATACAGAATAGGGTGGGAATATAGACGCTGTCCTTGAAGATTCATGGAAATACTGTTACCAGTAAGTCTAACGGGGGTTTTACCCCCTCATCTTCCAGGACAGCTACTTAAGAGACGATTGGCTCCGCCCTCTACAGAAAAGACAAATCAGACACAATTATAAAGCCTATTCTCAGCTGTGCCAGGAACAGGGGTAGAACCTTGGCGAATACTCTGGAAGCCAAGGTAATCCCAAAGGGGGAGTGCACACAAACGAATAATGGTGATTCCTTATGGTGAAACAGAAAAATCGTTAAAGTGGTTGTAAACTCTCTCATATACCCAGTGAAGTGACAAGTCCCAAAGATTCAAGGGAGGTTGGACTGGCGGATTAAGCCGCATCACCCCTTGCATAAAACCGCTGACTAAAGAATGATTAGTAAGTGGTCTTTGAAATAAGACCGATAAAGCTGAGACTTGGCCTTTACTAGTACTCAAGGCCAATTTAATTTCTACCCCTAATTGTAGAAAGGCAAGAATTCTGCCTATGATATGAGGGTGCCAACCCTTGTATTCACACCAGGAAACATAAGACCTCCAGACCCTATAATATATAGTTCTGGAAGTTGGCTTCCTTGCATTAATCAGGGTAGAGATAACTGACCCGGAAAGCCCACGTTTCTTTAGAATGTGGGTTTCAATAGCCAAGCTGTTAAATTTAGAGACCATAAGGTAGGATGGATTATCGGACCCTGTGAGAGCAGATCTGGCCGTAGTGGGAGGGACCATGGGCCCTCCACTGCCATCTTTATGATTTCTGCATACCATGACCTTCTTGGCCATGCTGGTGCCACCAGAATTACCGGCTTTCTTTCCAGCTTGATCCTGCAAAGAAGTTGAAGCAGCAACTGAATACGGGGGAATGCATAGATCAGTGAGAACTGATCCCACGGGGTCACTAACGCATCCATTCCGCATGCAAGTGGATCCCTTGTTCTGTCCACAAAGTTGATTAACTTCATGTTGAATCTGGACGCTAGAAGATCTACGTCCCGAGTCCCCCATCTTTGGAAAACAGCCCGAAAAATGTTGGGGTGAAGAGACCATTCCCCTGGGAATAACTGCAGGTGACTCAAGTAGTCCGCCTGCCAACTCTCTACTCCCGGAATGAAGACTGCCGATAGGCACAGAACATTCCTTTCTACCCAAGTTAGAATATGGTTCACCTCTCTCTGCGCTGAGAGACTCTTGGTGACCCCTTGGTGATTGATATAGGCCACAGCTGTAGCATTGTTGGATTGGATCCTGATAGGACAATCCTATAACCTGAAATTCCAGGCCTTTAGAGCCAGACGCACTGCCCGAATCTCTAGGATATTGATGGGCAAGGTTCTTTCGGCTCTTGACCACTGCCCCTGGACAGTTGTCTTTTCTAGTACTGCTCCCCAGCCTGAAAGGCTGGCATTTGTCATTACCACTTTCCAGATAACTGGTCTGAAGAATTTTCCTTTCAGCAGATTCTGAGTTAGTAACCACCAACTGAGGCTTTGTGACACCATTGGGGACAGCCGCATTGGCAAGTCTAAAGCTTGAATCGATTTGTTCAAAGCGGACAGGATACTGTTTTGCAACAGTCTTGAATGGAACTGGGCATAGG
Source organism: Lithobates clamitans (assembly GCA_037952925.1). Lineage (NCBI taxonomy): Eukaryota > Metazoa > Chordata > Amphibia > Anura > Ranidae > Lithobates > Lithobates clamitans. The sequence goes on from JBBGZY010000563.1 coordinate 1,889,421, forward strand.
GAACTGCTTCGAATGAAGCCACCAGGGTTCCTATCAATCTCATGCAAAGGCAAATGGAAGGATCGCTTTTTGACCTGGCCATCCGCACCAGCTCTCTTATGGAGTTGATCTTTGCCTGAGTCAAGAACACCTTTTCCTGGGCTGTGTCTATGATCAGACCCAAGTACTCCAGTTTTTTTAATGGTATTAAGGAAGATTTTTCTAGGTTGAGAATCCAACCCAAACTTTCCAGGTAACTCGTTGTAATGCATACACTTTGCTCCAAATGAGCCACCGACTATTAGTAATAGATCGTCTATGTACGCTACGACTGTTATGCCCTGTGCCCTTAACCTGGCTAGAGGTGGGGCCAGCACTTTTGTGAATACCAGGGGTGCTGTGGCTAGCCCGAAGGGCAGGGCTACAAACTGTAAATGCTGCTGTTCTAACTCAAACCGCAGAAACTTTTGGTGAGCGGGAAATATAGGGACATGCAGATATGCATCCCTGATGTCGATAGATGCCAGAAGTTCTCCTTCTAGAAGGATAGAAACTACTGACCTGATCGTTTCCATGCGAAAGGAGCGGATCTTTAGGAACTGATTTAGATTTTTTTTAGATCTAGAATGGGTCTGACATCTCCATTTGGTTTTGGTACCATAAAATGATTTGAGTAAAACCCCAAACATTGCTCTTTTGTGGGGATCTGTATGATCACCCCTTGAGATATTAATCGGTCTAGTGCCTGAAACAGAGATGGTCTTTTCTCTGGATCTTTGGGAACGCTTGACCTCAGGAAATGACAGTGGAAAGTCCCGAAATTCCAGCTTGTTCCCCAGCGTTACCGTGGAGATGACCCATCTGTCCTGAATTTCCTCTTGCCAGACTTCTGAAAACTACAGAATTATTCCCTCCACCTTGGTGAGGGGGTTTGCCTCTTCATGATGAGGCTTTAGGATTCTGCTTTGCAGGTTTCCGACCCCAGTACTTCTTTTGAGCCTGGGTCTGACCCTAAGGTTTTCCTCTACGGCGGAGGCCGTCCCCGCTGCCTAGAGGTGGAAGCCCCTGGCGCAGGGGAAAGAGCCAGTTTATACGAAGGGCGTTTATACTTTCTTTTGACTGGCAAAAGAGTACTTTTCCCGCTAGAAATTGTTTGGATATATTTGTCCCAATCTTCTCCAAAAAGCCGCTCCCCATGAAAAGGGTACCCAGTTAGGTTTTTACATGGTGCTTCGGCTGACCACTTTTTTAACCACAGGATTCTGCGCATATGTACAAGCATAAGTGTAAGGCGGGACGCCTGGTGAATAGAATCTTTAATGGCATCTATGGCAAAGCATAATGCCTTTGGTAGTTCAGCCAATTCCCGGGCTTGTTGTGCAGCAACATCTTTAAGGGCCTGTCTAAATTGGTCCTTTAGGGATTGACAGACGCCTATTGCAACGACTGCAGGCTGAGTAACAGCACCTGCCATGGAAAAGGTAGATTTTAACAGGGATTCCAACTTTTTATCTGTTGGATCCTTAAGCATTTGTGCATTGTCTACAGGACAAATTAGGCTTTTATTTACACTGGAAATCGCAGCATCAACTGCTGGTACTTTCCATTTTTTGGAGAATTTCTCCTCCAGGGGATAGAGAACTGAAAATCTCTTAGGAGGGAGAAAATGCTTATCCAGTTGATCCCATTCAGCAAAAATAAGCTGTTCTAATAATGCATGGACAGGAAACGCATGCAAAGGCTGAGAGGGTTTTAAAGGAACCCAAGGAAGAAACCGAGCTTTCAGGATACTCCGTAAGGGGTAGCATGAAAGTATAACGAACCATCTCCGTAAGAGATTTTATCAGCAATTTCTCAGATTGTGAGGCTGAAAAAGGTTCATCTACCGTTGTTTCCTCGGTAGAGGAATCATCAGTTTGTTTTTCCTCCTGATCGCCTGAGGGTAACACCTCATCCTGTGCCCACTGTTCCCCTTGTTAGGGTTCTGAAGTGGGGGAGGGGGATCTAGCACGCTTCCTATCCATTTGAATGGAGGATGCGATTAAAGCCACTAATCTTCATTCCAGACCCTAGAGGAAAGGACATCTTCAATCACGTATACAGGGGCTGAGATGTGAGAAGCAGTTGCACCATCAATTTGTTCCAATGGCTCACCCTAGCTTGCCATAACTGGCAATTCAGGCGAGGATGACATGGAAATGCGACTCGAGATCCTAGCACCTGGGGGTGAAACCTTTAGTACCTTTTTGGTCTTTGTGGTGTATTTTTTAGCAGGCATAGTCCTAAGCACAAAAACAGAGGCACTATATAATTGCACTTAGTCGCTGAATATAGTCATGACAATAGAGCCACTATAAATTTCAGCCTAGTCCTGGGAAAAAAGTGTCCTTCCTGTATCAGTAATGCCAGTTTGCAACCCTTCACGTGACCCACAGCTCCTGTGTCCCTGTGTGCAGACTGCTTTGTTTCCTCCTCGTCAGCCGAGGAGAGACTGTCCCAGCTGTGGTTTTATTTGTCTTTGCCTGCCGTGCGTCCTCGTGGACGTTCACGGCGCTGCGCTTAGGTCCCCCTAACCCTCAGTCCCTTCAGGGACGAGAAAGAAAACATTTTGTCAGATTTCTTTTTACCTGAGAAGAAAAAATCCCCCTCCACACGCTGCTGCGGCCACACAGAGACTGAGCTTTACAGTGAAGGTATGTGCATAGACTCCCTCTAGTGGAGAATTTAAGGCATGACAACATTTTAAGGCATGACAACATTTTAAGGCATGACACCATTTTTCCCTAACAGAAGAAAACATAGGTAGACTTTTCAGTTGCTAAGTTTCTTCCCTTACCTTATCCCCAAGCAGAATTTGCTGAATTAACAGACAATCCAACCTTTACCCATCACGGCGCGCTGCGTTTAGCAAATCTTCAAGGACCGGGTCCCGAAGAATCAGGGTTCCAACTCCCTTGGACCCGTAAAGCACCCCACCAGGAAAGCTTTAGGTAATGTAGCAAGACCTAAGTTCCCAGGGTCCAGCCCTACATTACTGGATCTACTGGATTACCAACAATACAAGCCTGATCACGGATGTGGCAATACGGGGCAATTTAGGTAACAGCGATCACAGGTCAATTAGTTTCAGTATAAATCACACAAATAGGAAACAAAGGGAATACAAAGACACTAAATTTCAAAAGAGCCAACTTCCCTAAAGTACAAACCTTGCTAAAAGGCATAAATTGGGATAAAATATTAGGAACAAAGAACACAGAGGAGAGATGGGTTTGCTTTAAGAGCATATTAAATAAGGGCATTAGCCAATGCATCCCATTGGGTAATAAATTTAAAAGATCGAACAAAAGTCCTGGATGGCTTAACTCCAATGTAAAAATGCATATAAAAGCAAAGGAGAAGGCCTTCAAAAAATACAAGGTTGAGGGATCATCCTCAGCATTCAGACTTTATAAAGAATGCAACAAGAAATGTAAGGGTGTAATTAGGACGGCTAAGATAGAACATGAAAGACACATAGCGGAGGAAAGCAAAAAAAAATCCCAAGAAATTCTTTAAGTATGTAAACAGTAAAAAAGGGAGGACAACGGATAACTACAGGCCCATAGCCCTCTTAAACTCAGACTACAAGATTTTTACTAAAATTCTTGCTACCAGACTTTCTGTATTCATCCCCAAACTGATACACAAGGATCAGGTAGATTTCGTCCTTGGGAGACATGCGGGAGATAACACCCGGCGTACAATAGATCTGATAGATCTTCTGGACAGAACCTCCCGACCGGCATTGATCCTGAGTTTAGACGCACAAAAAGCTTTTGACAGGCTAAGTTGGCCCTATATGTTCGCCACCTTAAAGATATATGGTTTTGTTGGCCCTTTCTTAACAGCCTTAGAAGCCTTATATTCCAGTGTCTCTGCGCAAGTACAAATGTCGTCTTTCCTGTCTCCTGGCTTTCCCATGACAAACGGAACTTGACAGGGTTGCCCCCTTTGGCCATTGCTTTTTATTCTGTGCCTAGAACCCCTGGCTGAGTATATTCGAGTTCACCCAGATGTCAGTGGGGTGGTGATGAGACAGGGGGAATATAAATTATCGTTATTTGCAGACGACATTTTGCTCACAATCACTAACCCGCTAATATCCCTTCCCTCACTACATAAAGTATTGAACTCTTTTAGTGCTATTTCCGGGTACAAAATCAACACCTTTAAAACTGAAGCCCTTCCTATACACATTCCATCGCCATTAATATCTCAACTCAAAGAATCTTTCCCCTATAAATGGTGTAATACCTCTCTTAAATATTTAGGTGTATTACTTACCCCTTCTTATACCTCCCTATATGATACCAACTTCCCTCCCCTGATACTAGATATTAATAAATCTCTGTCGAACTGGACCAAATACCCCCTATCTCTCTTAGGCAGAATTAATGTTTTGAAAATGTCTATACTGCCTAGATTACTTTATTATTTTTAAACCCTCCCAGTAGCTGTACCTGCCACACATTTAAAAGCACTTCACAGAACTTTCCTGAAGTTTATATGGAATGGCGGAGCGCACCGTATAGCAAGCTCAGTGTTGTTTGCCATTAGATCCAGAGGAGGTTTAGGAGCTCCTGACATCACTAAATATTATTATGCTACACATCTGAGGGCCATTACCTCTTGGTCTTCCTTACATGCACCAAACCAATGGTCTGCTATTGAAAAGGGGGTACTGTACCCGGTCCACCCGGGATCCTTGGTTTGGGGCACTCCCCCTGTTCTGGATCCTATATATAAACGTCCTGGTACTGGACCAATGATACTGACTCTAAATATATGGCGTAACTGCCTTAAACGCTTTTCCCTTATGTCTCCCTGCTCCCCTCTTATAAACGTATTATTTAACCCTCTCATTCCGGATAGTATGTCCTTGGGCAGGATTTTCCCATGGGTGAATGTTCATCTCTTTCAACTCAGGAACCTTGTTCATCCCATAACAAGGAAACTACATACCTTTAACACTTTAAGTGAGAAATTTGACCTTCCACCACATCTTTTCCACTTCTATATGCAAATTAGACATTTCTTTCATTCTAAATCACCATCCCTAACTCTAGATAAACCTACTATTTTTGAATATCTGTGTGCCCAAGGCCCTCATCAATTACATTTAATTTCCTGTATCTATAGTATCCTCCATGAGTCGTTTCCCATCACAGAGACATTGCATCTTTATATGCGCAGGTGGTCTCATCTAGTGGGCCGTCCTGTTACAATACAGATGTGGGATAGAATCTGGTCCTCTACATTTAGATCTTACAAATGTGTCACTCAGAGAGAGACAACCATTAAAATTCTCATGTTCTGGTACAGAACTCCCGATGTAATTCATAAGTATGACCCTTCAGTCTCACAGCATTGTTGGCGATGTGGAACTGATTTAGGCTCACTGTTCCACATTTTTTGGCAGTGCTCCTTGATTCAACCCTTTTGGTGTGATGTACATTTTCTTATACAAAAGGTGACGGGGGTGTCCCTTCCGGTGGATCCCTTGACCTATCTATTGGGCTTACCTCCATCAGGGATATCTAAAAAGACAAACAAATTAATATCCTACATATTACTAGCCGCCAGAAGACTTATCCCGTTATTCTGGTTATCCAATACCCCTCCTCCATGGTCCAGATTACTACACTTGGTGGCTAAGATTCGGACAATGGAGTTTTTGACAGCATCGGTACACGATTGTGTCTCCAAATTTACTGAAATATGGGAACCGTGGGATCTTTCGGAGTACGGGACCCCCATGTCACCAGGTTCACCCTAATCTTAATTCAACCCTATACTACCTGTGTATATGGCCTGAACTGATCTCAAGGGTCCAGACTCCCTCCAATATTAGGCTTATTATACACACCATAGGGAATTGATCTACTATATTTATGTGTTTTGCTACTGTGAACACTTTTTGTTACCTATATTTGTTACTTTATACTTTGTTTTCCTTTTTTCTATTATGATTGCTGTATAATGCACATACATTGATAATGTAATGCTCGTTTGTTACAACTTTGTACTTAATTTTTGAAAACCAATAAAAAATACAATTATAAAAAAAAAAGGGAGGACAGACCATATTGGCCCCATAAAGAATGAGGAAGGACATCTGGTTACAAAGGATGGGGAGATGGCGAAGGTATTGAATTTATTCTTCTCCTCAGTCTTCACGAGTGAACCGGGGGGCTTCAGTAACCAAAACTGCAGTGTTTATCCTCATGACAACACAGGAAGCACCTCCAGGGTTTAACAGAGGACAGAATTAAAATTAGACTTGAGAAACTTAACATTAATAAATCACCGGGACCAGATGGCTTGCATCCGAGGGTACTTAGGGAACTCAGTCAAGTGATTGCCAGACCGTTGTTCCTAATTTTTACAGACAGTCTACTGACTGGAATGGTACCAGCTGATTGGAGAAAAGCCAATGTAGCCCCAATATTTAAAAAAGGGCCCAAAATACATCCCTGATGTATGTATACAGACCAGTTAGCCTAACATCAATAGTATGTAAACTCTTGGAGGGGACGATAAGGGACTATATACAAGATTTTAGTAATGAGAACAGTATCATTAGCAGTAATCAGCACGGATTCATGAAGAATTGTTCTTGCCAAACCAATCTACTAACCTTCTATGAGGAGGTGAGTTGCCATCTAGATAAGGGAAGGCCCGTAGACATGGTGTGTCTGGATTTTGCAAAAGTTCCCCATAAACGTTTACTGTACAAAATAAGGTCCGTTGACATGGACCATAGGGTGAGTACATGGGTTGAAAACTGGCTACAAGGGCGAGTTCAGAGGGTGGTGATAAATGGGGAGTACTCAGAATGGTCAGGGGTGGGTAGTGGGGTTCCCCAGGGTTCTGTGCTGGGACCAATCCTATTTAATTTGTTCATAAACGACCTGGAGGATGGGATAAACAGTTCAATCTCTGTATTTGCGGACAATATTAAGCTAAGCAGGGCAATAACTTCTCCGCAGAATGGGGAAACCTTACAAAAAGATCTGAACAAATTAATGGGGTGGGCAACTACATGGCAAATGAGGTTCAATGTAGAAAAATGTAAAATAATGCATTTGGGTGGCAAAAATATGAATGCAATCTATACACTGGGGAGAGAACCTCTGGGGGAATCTAGGGTGGAAAAGGACCTGGAGGTCCTAGTAGATGATAGGCTCAGCAATGGCATGCAATACCAAGCTGCTGCTAACAAAGCTAACAGAATATTGGCATGCATTAAAAAAGGGATCAACTCCAGAGATAAAACGATAATTCTCCCACTCTACAAGACTCTGGCACCTAGAGTATGCTGTCCAGTTCTGGGCACCAGTCCTCAGGGAGGATGTACTGGAAATGGAGCGAGTACAAAGAAGGGCAACAAAGCTAAGGGTCTGGAGGATCTTAGTTATGAGGAAAGGTTGCGAGCACTGAACTTATTCTCTCTGGAGAAGAGACGCTTGAGAGGGGATATGATTTCAATATACAAATACCGTACTGGTGACCCCACAATAGAAATAAAACTTTTTCGCAGAAGAGAGCTTAACAAGACTCGTGGCCTTTCATTAAAATTAGAAGAAAAGAGGTTTAACCTTAAACTACATAGAGGGTTCTTTACTGTAAGAGCGGCAAGGATGTGGAATTCCTTTCCACAGGCGATGGTCTCAGTGGGGAGCATCGATAGCTTCAAGAAACTATTAGATAAGCACCTGAATGACCGCAACATACAGGGATATACAATGTAATACCGACACATAATCACACATAGGTTGGACTTGATGGACTTGTGTCTTTTTTCAACCTCACCTACTATGTAACTATGTAACAAAGAGAAGCGTTAAAAGCAAAAACCTTGTGCTTTGGATATGAGGCCCCAGGTACCATCCACTTAGGCCTCAGTGGCACTTTAGATGGATCTGGTCTATGGAGGTTATTTAAATCCAGCATGGATCCCTCCTGGAGCTCCTCAGAGCACATCTTCACTCGTGACCAACACCTTAGACACTTGCGAAAAAACTGATGTGCTCCTGGAAGGAGGAGGGGGTTATATAGGGAGTGAACTTCCTGGATTGGGAGTACCAGTGTCCATCACCTGAAGGTGGCCTATAACTCATTAAGTAATTACTTAAGGCTCTGTGCCCCATGATGTACGATAAAGAAATAATGTTTTTTTTTTCAAAATGGTCTGTCTTTTTTTGTTTCTAGTGCAAAAAAAATAAAAACCACAGAGGTGATCAAATACCACCAAAAGAAAGCTCTATTTGTGAGTAAAAATGGACATAAACTGTATTTGGGTACAGTGTCGCACGACTGCGCAATTGTTAGTTAAAGCAACGCAGCGCCATATCCCAAAAAATGGCCTTGGCAGGATGGGGGTTAACCACTTCCGGACCGCCTGCTGTCGTTATACGTGGGCTACCAAAAGCCTAACATCCAGGGAGGTATCACAGTTGGCCCTGACTACACAGCCCCAAGAGATGTGGGTGAGACAGCACACTGAGTCAGAATCAGAGTGAATCAGGAAACTGAGGCAGTCGTTCCCTGCTAACCTTATAGCCTGGCTAGACAGACAAGACTTGGTCTAGCACCTTGGATAATTAGGACATAAAAGCTTTGAGAACCAGAAATACCTTCTAGGACTTGCAATACTCCACTGCACAGAAATTAGTCCAGTGCCCCCCCCCCCCCCCCCCCCCAATATGTAGGAGCCATGCATGGCAAGCAAAGAAAAGCATGCAGAAATGTGATCTTTCACATGTGGAAGCCCAAAGCCACACTACTGCACAGTGAAGCAGGCTTCACTCGCTTCATATTAATGTACAGCAGGAAACCGTGCCCAATCGAGCTTGAAGTGGGGACATCTTCTCATCACAAAGATACTGGAGAAACAATGGCAAAAATGGCTCTAGAAGCCAGTGTAAAAGTAAAGAACCACCAGAAAAAAACAAAAGCAGTAGAGATAATGCCACAGTGAAAACAGCTCCAGAGAACACAGCCCCACTCACCAATCTAGTCTTCAGTGACAGCCTGTGATCACTAAATCCAGTCTAGTGCCTGCTAAAGAGAATTTCTAGATTTGGTGGTTCAACAGCAAACAACACCATACATGCAGCAAGGTCAAACAGTGTAAAGATAATGAACCTGGTAAGTCTGCTGGGGTGACTGCAAGCCACAGAAAAATGCAAAGTGCAAATTGTAGTAAAATACAACATTTTGTGGTTTGGGAAGAGACTGTGTACAGATGGCTGTTTGAGTAAATATCCAGAATCTGGTGCTCCAGTCTGAAACTGCCAGCAACTCATAGAAAAATCTTTAACTAGAGGTCTTGATCTAGCAGAACTGGAGATAAACATCCATCCTCTTTAGGGAACTAAACCAAACTAGGCTTGTGATACACATGCAAGTATTAGGACTCGAAGGAGTGGTGCCCTTTGCTCTTCCTTGTGTCCAATCTCTTAGTGGCAGCAGTCAGTGTGGTTGCCCTGGTTTCTATACAAAATAGAAATAATATTTTTATTAAGCATGAAGTATCAGTAAATTGACTATGCTAAATGAACAAGCCCAAAAGATCATGGTAGGTCCATCACAACGCAGGTTAAGAGGACTGGCAGCATCACTTTTTTTTTGTCAGTCACATGAGCACTTCTAATAGAATCCTTGCCATCCCCACTGAAATAAAACTTTTGGTAGAAACATAAAAAAAACAAAAAAACAATGATAACTTACACTGCTCCCGCATGCCAGCCTCTCTGCATTTCCGGAGCCTGCATTCCTGGCACTTGCGGCGCATGTACATGTCCATCTGACACTTGCCATTGTTCTTGCAAGTGTATTTGGCGTTCTTTATTACACTGCGTCTGAAAAAGCCTTTACAGCCCTCACAGCTCAGCACATTATAGTGGAAGCCAGAGGCTTTATCTCCACACACACTGCAAACTTCATTACCCAACATCTTTGGTGCAGGACCCTTCTTCCTTTTACGTTCTGGCTCCTCTGCTGTTGAAACACAAAATACATAATTATTGAACTGTAATTAAAGCCCAGTTATATCAGAAAAAACAGACAACTCACCCAGCATTAAGATACTGGTAGAAGGCTTGCAGGAGTGTGCGATTTGTGTATTTTTACAAACAACACAGTCCAGGAAAAAACAAAAAATAACAACATTATTGGCTCCAAATTTAAAAGAAGCAGAAATGGCAAACAGAATTTTACTTAGCAGGTTCTTCATCACAGCATACATGAACACAAGCATTTAAAATGCAAAATAGCTCATTCTATTTGTATAAACATTGCATTGGACTGCAACTCCTCTATGCATTACAAAGGTCCCTGGGCCTTATTACCCCTTCGTGATGAAGGGTAAAACAAATCTTAATGCCTGAGCACAATTTTGCAAAACTGTACATATCGTGGCAACTACTTTGTGTATCCTGGCAAATTATAACTTATTTTTCAAGACAAATTGGGCTGTCATTTGGTGGTAAATGGTAATGGCTACCTCCCATTTTTTGGGGGTTTTTTTTTACAAAAAAACAAAAAACAAAAAAAACCTGACCTATATTAGTAAAATAAAACAATTTTTTAAATGTAGCTGTATATTTCTTGCTATTACCATATCTTACCACCAAAGAAAAACGCAAAATAAGTTCCCCAACTCCTGGCGATTGCAGAGATATGTGTATGTTATTTGCAAACAATAGCGTGCATTTTGATTTTTTTTTTATCCTACCTAAAACACACTGACACCAATTTAAAAAAATCCTTTTTTTTAAAAATCCTACCCAAACTATACTGACCCTTACCTTGACCCTAACACTAACCCTGACCTAGATCAAACCTTTAGCTTTTTTTTTTCCCTTTCTTTTTTACACTTTCGTTTGTTTACATTTTTCTCAACTGCTAAAGAGAGAAAAAGATACAATGCATCTTTTTCTCCACTCAGAGAATCAGAGGCTATCACAGCGATCTGGTGATAGGGAACCGGGAGTCCCGGTTTCCAATCGTTAGTATGAGACCCAGGGCTCTCGGTGAGCACAAACACTGGTACGCATATATGCAGCCTCACTTCAGTGAGGCCATATATGTATACAGGCAGCTGGAAGGGGTTAAATACATTATCAATCAGAAAACTTTTACCTATAATGAAAATACCAGCTTAACCTAAGAAAGTAATAAAACCAATTACACTAAAAAAAAAATTACATTAAATTCAGGCCATTTTCACAGGCGCATTACAGGCGTTTTAGCGCTAAAAATAGCGCCTGCAAAGCGCCTCTCCTGTCACTCCAGTGTCAAAGCCCGAGTGCTTTCACACTGGAGCAGTGCGCTTGCAGGATATTAAAAAAAGTCCTGCGAACAGCATATTTGGGGCGGTGGAGGAGCGATGTATACACTGCTGTATACAGTGTATATATATATTGGTGTATACATCACTTCTCCACCGCCCCTGCCCATTGGAATGCATGGGCAGCGATGCCGAAGCGCCTGCAAAGCGCTTCGGCAGTGGCGCTACACGGGCACTATTAACCCCTTCTTCGGCCGCTAGCGGGGGTTAAAAGCACCCTGCTAGCGGCCGAAAAGCAACGGTAAAGCTCCACTAAAACTAACGGCGCTTTACCACCGACGCCCCAAGTGCCCCAGTGTAAAAATGGACATTGATGGGCACTGACCTTTAATTTGCTTCAAAGTTGTTTATTTTACAAATATGTTTTTTTCCTGCAACTTCCCTCTTAAAATTAGGGTGCGTATTATACGCTGACACGTGTTATACGCTGAAAAATACGGTAATTTAGGACTTTATCTGGAATTCAGTTTTGGGCACAAGTTCACAAAAAGGATATCTGGGGAAATGGAAAAAGCTCAGAGAAGGGCAACCAAACTGATAGCTGAGCTCCTCCATGTCTCCTATGAGGAAAGATTGGAGGAACTGAATGTATTCTCTCTTGAGAAGAGGTGATTACGGGGGAAAATGATTACCATAAATACATAAATAGCCCACATGGTGAACCTGGTGCAGAATCATTCACTTTAAGTGCATTACAAAGAACAATGGGACACTCTTTACATCTGGAGGAAAGAGTTCTACACAGTTCATATAGAAAGGCTTCTTCTTAATAAAAGCTATGGAAATGTGGAATAGACTCTCTCTCTGCTGCCTTTGACACAGTGGACCACCCCCTCCTCCTCAATAAACTCCACTCCTTTGGTCCTCGTGACTGTACTCTTCGCTGGTTCGCATCCTACCTATCCCACCACTCCTTCAGTGTCACTTACAACTCTACTTCCTCTTCTCTTCTTCCTTTCTCCGTTGGGGTCCCCCAAGGTTTTGTTCTTGAACCTCTCCTTTTCTCAATCTACACCACCTCCTTGGGTCAGTTGATTGCCTCCCATGGCTTTAAATATCATCTCTACGCTGACGACACCCAAATCTATCTCTCCACCCCCCAGCTCTCTCCATCTGTCTCCTCACGCATTACCAATTTAATAGCAGACATATCAGCCTGGATGTCACATCAGTTCCTCAAACTCAACCTATCCAAAACCGAGCTCATGATATTTCCTCCCTCAGGTGCCGCTTCCCCTGATTTCTCTGTCAATATCAATGGCTCAACTATCAACTTGTCCCCCCCACGCCAAGGTCCTAGATGTAATCCTGGACTCTGAACTAACCTTTCGGCCCCATATCCTATCGCTAACCAAAATTTTCCGCCTCAACCTTCGCAACATCTCCAAGATACGCCCCTTTCTAACCAATGTCACCACTCCCTGGTCATCTCCCGCCTCGATTACTGCAACTCTCTCCTCATTGGCTTACCTCTAAATAGGCTATCCCCACTTCAGTCCATCATGAACGCTGCTGCCAGGCTCATCCACCTCACAAACCGCTCAGTGGCTGCTATACCCCTCTGCCAATCCCTCCATTGGCTGCCACTTAGTCACAGAATTAAATTTAAGGTACTAACCATAACTTACAAAGCCATCCACAACCTGGACCCCAGCTACATCTCTAACCTAGTCTAAAAATACCAACCTAATCGTTCTCTTCGCTCCTCCCAAGACCTCCTGCTCTCAAACTCCCTTGTCACCTCATCCTATGCTCGTCTTCAGAACTTCTCCAGAGCCTCTCCCATCCTTTTGGAATGCTCTACCCCATCTGTCCGATTTTATCATGCTTTATCCACTTTCAGACGATCCCTGAAAACTCATCTCTTCAGAGAAGCCTATCTGGGCCCCACCTAACAACTGTACAGTTATCTTCTCAATCAGTACATCGCCCACAGTTATTACCGCTTGTATCTCTTGACCTTCCCTCTTAGATTGTAAGCTCTAAGGAGCAGGGCCCTCTGATTCTTACTGTATTAAAGTGTATTGTATTTGTACTGTCTACCCTTGCGTTGTAAAGCGCTACATAAACTGTTGGCGCTATAAAAATCCTGTATAATAATAATAATAATAATAATAATAATAATAGATTCCCTCAGAAACTAGTTCTGGTGAGCTCAGTTGATTGTTTTTGTTTTAAAGTAATAACACCAGAAAATGTTGATACAGGGAATACAGTAATGTAGGGGTAGGCAAACCTGGAGCCCTCCAGCTGTTGCAGAACTACAAGACCCATCATGCCTCTGGGAGTAATTGTAACTGCCAGCCTTGCAATGCCTCATGGGAAATGTAGTTCCACAACAGCTGGAGGGCCCCAGGTTGCCTATCCCTGCCCTAATACCTTAGGGGGTCAGGAAGGATCCCCCCCCCCCCTTGCTTGAGCAAATTGTACTGTGATTTATAGGGTTATTTTTTGCCTTCCTCTGGACCTGTGGGTCCATGGGGGTTTTCTATTCTTATTTATTTTTTTCTATTGGATGAAGTAGATGAACTTGTAGATGAACTTGTGTCTTTTTTCAACCTAATTATCTAACTGTATACTGCATAAACCATATGTAGTTTTAGTTTTATAATGCAAGTTTTAGTTTAGTTAGCAAAAAATCTAAAATGCCTATCTAGAAAGAAGTCTATTTCATATGTCTCTTCCCTCTTTGCGTTACAATCATTGGAGAGGAAACTGACTACATTTCTACTTGTGTTGCCACCCATGCTGCTTTTAGATTTGGAGCCAATAAAGTTAGGATGTTATTGTAAAGCATTAGCAAATACATTTTTTCTTGGACTAATTCAGGCCAAACCTGAAACCTTGAAAGAACATTTGCTTTGAATAGCACAGGGAATGTGACAATTTCTGTAATGACAGGTAGTGATCATAATTCTTTCCAAGAATCAAAGACAAAAACAAAAATAAATTTTTACTAGGGTGGGGAAATGTATATGTAACGGAACCCCATCGCACTCCGCTTGAGTGCTTCTGTCAGTGCACTGCTTCCTCCAACCTGGACCTTTAGATATTAGATATTACAGCGACATAGTTTAACTAAAAACCAGGCGAGACGAGCTGAGTTACACAGCTTGAACATGGAATGATTTATTGGACAAGTATACAGCCTTTTTATACACTTGAAAAGTATGTCAGTCCCCACATACACAATAACCCAAATATTTACCCAAAATATCAAACAATAGTTTAGCTAACGGGGTAGGGCTGACCCATGGCTAATCCCATCCACCTGGATGACTCAGATGTCACATTGCAGACCAGCCTTGCCGACTTCAAGCTAACTGCAGACAATACACATAATCATAAGCATAAACACAGCAAACCTTCAAACAATAGCAGAAGACCTAATTACAATTACCAACACAAACAGTGATCTTCCCCTCCTGAGCCTAGTAGGCAACAGACTATAGCAGACTGTCCAGCTCCAGAGGCCAAGGTGACCAGCTTTTTCAATTAACATGTATAGTTCAGAATCAAACAAGGAATAGTCTTTGTATATTTTGTTCCAAACAGAGCATTACTCACCCAGCCAACCTCTGCCTCTCTCGTAGAACATACCCGCTGCTAGGAAGAAGTGCAGACTGGTACTTCTCCCTGGAGTTCCTTAAGCCGATGGAGAGAAGACAGGGTGGCTGTGCCCACTCCGTTCTGCTGTTGGGGATCTGGCCCGACTGCCCAGCATCCCTGGGGCATACAAGTGGAGACCGTAGTCCATTCCACCCCCACAGGAAATCCATTCTTTGTTAGTGGAGGGCAGAGGCCAGCAGAGCTCTGTCCTGTTGCCAGTGGTTCAGCTGGGCGTAGGAGCTTCACTACATCAGCTTGTCGCTGAGGAGGGAGGCAGACTGCCCTGGCTCCCTGGAACTCTGCAGTTGTTGCTGGTGCTGGGCAGAGGCTGGTAGCACTCTGCCCTGTTGCCAGCACTTCTGTTGGGTTCCTGTTAGTGGAGACCACAGGCCCATCCACCGACATCAGCTCAAGCTGCCGCTGTGAGGTGCCGATTGCATTCGCTCCCTGGCGCTCCTGCGGAGTGGATTGTTGTGTGCAGAGGCTCGTAGTGTTCTGCCCTGTTAGCGCTTCAGCGCTCACATCATCCATTCCGGCTAACTGTTGGGGAGGGAAGACGACAACCTCCTCTCCCTTCACCCCCTGGATCCTGATCTACTGCTTGGGAGTGATCGCCACCTCCTCACCCTGGGCCAGCAGCAGGTGTGGGGCAGAGGTCTTGGACCCTCTGTCCGGTTGCCAGCGCTTCAGCTGGGTTGGTGTCATTATATTTGGGCGATGTCTTCTGTTGGGGTGCCCCTTCTCTGGTACGGTCTCCCAGGTGCAAGAATCCTTGTTGGGCAAGGGGGGGGGGGGTGGCTGCATCCCCTTCCTGCATCTCTGAAATCCACTGGGGAAGAAGAACCACCACCTTCTCACCTCAGACCTCCGAAACTGCCAGGAGTGTGGAGCAGTGGTCTGCAGTACTCTGTCCTGCTGCCAGCACTCTTGTTGGGGGTTCGCTAGATGGTTCCTCCTCTACAGAAAAGTCTATTAAATCCGCAGTCTCTGGAACTGCCGAAAGTACAGAGCATGGGCTGGTGGCCCTTGAGCCCAGTGCCAACACTTTGGCAGGTAACTCATCATCCATAACATCCTCTGATGAAAAGTCAATTAAATCCCTGCTTTCTGTGATCCATGTCTGGGGAATGAGGACAGATTCCTCTTCTCCCAAGCCCTTAAACTGCCATTGGACAGATGCATTTCTCCATCCAAGCTCAGCCTGTGCAGAAACAGGTTCATCAAGGTCAGTCAACACTTGCTGCATGCGCCATAAGACCTCCGCTTCCATAGCTGTGGGCGGAGATGGGCAAAGCGCACTGTTACTCTGCCCCATTGCTGGCACATCAGCCGAGATTTCAGGACTGTCGGCTGGTACTTCTGGATAGTCCCAGGCAAAGGGAGCCCAGCCCTGGTGCTGAGCAGAGTCTAGCAGCTGTCTGTAGGCGATCTCCAGCTCCCATTCCTGAATGGGAATGGCCAGGAACTCTATAACTTCCAGTGCCCAGTGCACATTCAGTATCTCTTCTCTGAAATCCATGATTTCATCCAACCGCCACTCCAAATTGCCCCAAAGTTCGGGGCTCCTGACAGCTTCATGTACAATAGTCCCAGACCGCCATAGCCAAAGCCTTCTGTTGGGCTGTCATCCACTATCCAAGGGCATGCTTGGGATACGTGCCACCAGAGAGCTATATGGCTCTCATCCACCCGCAGTTCTGCCCAGACCACCCTGCTTGACTCAGCTGTCTGTTCCTTGTGCGTTTTTTCTCCCAAAAACAGCACCTGCAATCCATACTTCGACCAGTACCTTTCCTGGATGGAGGGGAGAATTTTACCCTAGGGGCGCTGCTCACGGGCTAGTGTTTCCTTCGAGAGTTTGCAGCGGATAGAATCATACAATCCCAGCAGGACCTGCTCTGATACTGGTCCCCTGTGCTGTATCTGCATCTATCGCAAACTCCTTCCAAATTTGTCCTCCATGGCTGCTGGTATCGGTATCTCTCCTCTTCTGCTATCTGGACCTTGGATCCCGGTGGAGGTTTGGATGTCCCAGACTGCAGGAAGGATCCCGCTGCTCGCCACCAATGTAACAAAACCCCGTCGCTCTCTGCTTGAGTGCTTCCATCAATGCACTGCTTCTGGACCTTCAGATATCAGATATTACAGCCACATATTGTAACTAAAAACCAGGTGAGACTAGCTCAGTTACACAGCTTGCACATAGAATGATTTATTGGATAAGTATACAGTCTTTTTATACACTTGAAAAGTATGTCAGTCCCCACGTACACAATAACCCAAATATTTACCCAAAATATCAAACAATAGTTTAGCTAATGAGGTAGGGCTGACCCATGGCTAATCCCATCCACCTGGATGACTCAGATGTCACATTGCAGACCAGCCTTGCTGACTTCAAGCAAACTGCAGACAATACACATTATCATAAGCATAAACACAGCAAACCTTCAAATAGCAGAAGACCTAATTACAATTAACAATACAATTAGTGATCTCCCCTCCTCGGCCTAGTAAGCAACAGACTATAGCAAGGGTCCCCAGTAGCAGACTGTCTGGCTCCAGAGGCCAAGGTGACCAGCTCTTTCAATTAACATGTATAGTTCAGAATCAAACAAACCAGGAATAGCCCTTTGTATATTTCCTGGGAGATATTGTGGATAAATATTACTGTTCCATTTTAAGTAATCCAAGCCACATTCTTAATGTCTATTATTTTCTTGGTCACCCTGTGCCCCAATTGACACAGGGTGACTTAGACATTGGAGGTGCATGGGGAGCTGAAGCAAGGGTTTCCCAACCTCTCCAAGGGATTCTGGATTCCACCAGCCCCCTGCCCAAAGTTACTCCCGTCACAGTATATATCCTGACAGTAGTGCACAGAAAAAAAAAAAAAAACAAGGCTGGAGTTCAGTTTTAAACCACAAGGGTAGCGCATAACATGTTCTTATCAAACAGCATCAACAGGCAAAGGTAATTAGTGAATTTTTAACGGCATTCATGAAACATTGGAGCTGTTCTTTAAGTAAACTTGTAATTTGCTCATACAGGGCAAAGCACTGTCTTTTTCCTTAAAGTGGTTGTTAACTCACTTTTATTAAATGCTGCCATCCTCTCTGTACTATTATAATAATTGTCCCTGTGCCTATGTTCTGTAAAAAAAACTGCATGATTGTACCTGTATGAGCTCTGCGGCGGGAGTGGCGCTCATACAGATACAATCGTGTATTGTAAATAGCAGGCTGCAGCTGAGGGAATAATGCAAATGGACCACGATGTCAGGGCTCAGCAGCCATGACTACCATGGTTTGTTTGCAGAGGGGAGGGTATAGCCAGGCAGGATCAGCCAGGTATTTCAGGTGATACTGGGGTCTAAATGACACAGCACAAGCACTGTGCTGTATAACATGCTTTAAGGGAACAGGATCTTTATTTTATTTTTTTTGGGTTAACAAATGCTTTAAGTCCCAAGCCCCCCCCCAATACTCAAACCACTACTCCTAAATTTAAGTAGATCTACAGACTTGTTTTTACTAAAATAACAAACATGTTCTACTTACCTGCTCTGTGCAATACAAAAACTCCTCTTCTTGAGTCCTCCGTCCTCTATTGACACACACAGTGCAGCTCAGCTTTGCCCCCCTCCCCCCACCCCCTCCTCACAGAATTTGACTGACAGCAATGGGAACTGTTGATTGAAATGGATGGACTTATGTCTTTTTTCAACCAGATTAACTATGTATGTTAATAGTGCAGTTCCTTCAGAGCCCTGTGCTGTGAACAGTGGCAGTGGAGTGACGTTATCTCAGCTCTGGCCAGTCACAGAAGTCCGCAAACCCAAAGGCAAGACAAGTGAAAATGGAATCGCCCTCCAGCGATGACACTGCATCGCTGGAATGCTTCGTTTTCAGGTAAGTTTCACATACTGAGCTAGTATGTCATGTATACCTTGTTCTTATACCTTTCAGGTAAGAAAAAAAAAAAAAAAAAAAAAAACGTTCAGCGGTTTAGAACCACTTTAACCTGGCCATACATGGATCGAATTTTGGCTGCTTCAGCAGGGACCGGACAATATTTGATCCATGTATTGGCAGGCTGATTGTACCATTGTATCAATTGACTTCAATCGGTACAACCAGCATATTGGCTATAGCGCTAGCAGTAATCATTGTGTTCTGCCAGCCAGGAAGGTTCCCCCATGTAGAACACGCCGTGGGAGGCATTCTCCCATTAACACTGACTGTTGATGGGAGAATTAAGCCATTTCCTTTTCTTCAACCCGTGGTGAAAGGAAAGAAAATCAAATCATCTATGGACTGCCTAAAACTGAGAACCGCTGGGTAAATTAGAGTAGAGTAAGTGCAATTATGCAAAACTCTGCAATGCTGTCATGAAACAAGCACTGAGTCATTGTTTGTAAATGAATGATGTCAGGAAGAAAACTGAAGCATTGAACAGGCATAGCTGCATACCCTCTATGCCATTAAAAGGTTCATTTCCATTTTTTACTTGACTGTAGCGTTAAAAATGCTGCAATGTAGATGAAACTCCCCAGTGGGGACAAAGACGGCAATAAAACTAGAAAATCAAGTTCATTCTGATTGGTCACACAGATAATGCTGGCTAGTAACTCTCTTAATCCACCAATTAGCTACCCTATATAGACTCACTCAGGAAAGCCCTATTTTGATTTCATTCAAGTTTCTTATTTTAATTAAAGACCTGAGAAAGAGGGATTTTTTTTTTCTGAGCCCTGAAACGCATAATTATTTTTTTTTGTGTGTTTAAATGAATAAATTACTGCAATTTCAACTCTTATAATTTGGTCTGGTGCCCCATCTATTGGTGTGTGTGCTTTGTTTTTTTTTTTAACCTGCTGGGTACCCACAGGAGGGTGATCAACCTAACCTGAGCCAGCAAGCACTCCATATGTTTTTTTATTCTCACTACTTTGTGCGAATTCATAACAAAGTCCCAGTGCCTCTTAGATGTTTTCTTTTTCTTCACTGGGATGATTAAAAACCTGTCAGAGGTTATATTTACTTGTTCTGTGCAATGATTTTGTACAGAGCAGCCCCAATCCTCTTCTTTTTGAGTCCTTTCCCGCCGGTCCTGACTCCTCCCTCTGCCGAGTGCACCCAATAGTAAGCCTTTTGCTATGAGGGGCATTTGAGCAGGCTAACTCCTGAGCCACCATAGAATGCATTAAAAAAAACTTCTGCCTCTAGAACCACTTTAAGTTCACTGCACAGCAAGTGGTTATATTGGAAACTTCTAATTTTGATTCCCCAAGCTCAATCTGAAATCCGATCGGGTCTGCCTGTCTGTTTTTCAGGCGGACCCTCCATTCTCCAGTATGGGCAGTCGGATGTAAACGGACCTGTGTCCATTTACACCCAGCTCCACCCAGCCAATCTAGCAAAAAAAAACAAAAGGGGATCCGCCCCCCTCCATCTCGTCGTATCGGAGGGCAGTCAGGTGTCAAACAGCCGGTCTGTTTACCTTAGGCTGCCCGTTGAGCAGAGTGGGCTGTGTCTGTGTCCATGTCCACTCTGCATAAAGGGAGCGGACACGAACATGTCATCCAGCCGCTCCGCTCAACTCAGCAGGGGATCAGTGGACTGATTCCCTGCTGAGAAAAACCATATTCTGGCCATGTAAAAGGGGCCAAAGACAGAAAGAATAACAAAAAGTCACCTGCGCTGTGAGAGGAGCCCTCCCCATCTGTTCCAAGGATTTCATTTTCAGTAGGTAGTGAGGAACTTCCTTGAGACTCTGATCTCTCCTCCTTTATAGTTAACTTAGTGGTGCTAGCAGAATCCAATAGAAATGTATCCACAGTGTGGAAAGATTCTCCATCTACAGGGAAAGGAGGAAGAATATTAAATCAACATAGGCAATATGCCACAAAATATTTAAGATTTAGAGATATCATACAAACCAAGCACTTACCAAGTGACACATCAGAGCCATCGACAGCCGTGGCTGACATATTGGGTCAGGCTTCTCCATGCATCGTAAGCCAAACACTGCAAAATAAAACATACACAAGAGGGAAGTTATTACTCATACACTAAATTCTGTGTGTCTTAGGTCATCTCCACAGCATCACAGAATCCAGTCATTTCATGTGGGTTTTGCCAGAAGATATTCTTTGGTGCAGCTCACAGGAAGTGACAGGCACACCAATTTCTGGAAAGAACAACAGTTTTTTTCTGTATTTGCTCAAAATGTTCTTAGCTTAAAAAAAGGAAACGAATGCAGACACCACATGTAAGGACTGTAAGCTGTAATATATTATATTTTAATTAAGTTTAGTTATCCGTTCCCACCAGATGTGGCACCAGATATTTCCAGCACAGCCCCAATGCACAGACTGGGCAAGATGCCCTGTTTCTAATGAAGTACTGCATGCAGTAAATTTTTTCAGCACACCAGATTGCAGTGCAATCAACCGCAGTGGATACAACCCTTGAAATGTCAATCGTGACACTCCAATAATGTTCGGTGAAAAAAAAAAATAAACAGCGTGATGCGTTGATCTCCATGCATCAGTATTTTGGTCACACAGCGCAGACAGGCAGTAGAATAGCGACTCAAGGAAATCTACAGGTACCGGCTGTGCTTGTACAGTTCTGGTGCCAAAACTATGCATCACAGTCAGTTGTTTGATTGATCTGCCAGTTGCAGCTGTGAACCATAGTTGGTCATTAAATTGATCTGCCAAACGACTGTGCTGGATGTGGATGATGTGCTCTGTTGATGGAAAACTGTCAACAGTGCTGTCTGCTGTCTTGTTGCCAAGGACCATACCTCAAGAATATGGCAATGGGCAGCACTTTTGTTGGAAGTATACCGCATGTCCTGGTCAGTAATATACAGTCACTCTTGGCCGGCACATCAATCTGCAACTATGGCTAGTACAGTGCTTTGTCTCTGTGCCCCCTTACATTGCTGATAAGTGGGGGAGTGTCCCCTTACATCAAAGAGAACTAATCTGCCCCTGGATGCACAGTTTTCTATTTTTTTTAAAATGCAGCTAAACAGAAGGTACCTGAACACAGAAAATGCATTGTACCATTTTAAACGATTACATGTACTATATATATATATATATATATATATATATATATATATATATATATATATATATGATCTGGATTCCGCCCTCAACACTCCACAGAAACTGCTCTTTTAAAACTCACAAATGACCTACTAACTGCAAAAACCAATGGACACTATTCTGTACTCTTACTTCTGGATCTTTCAGCTGCCTTTGACACGGTTAACCACCCCCTCCTCAAAAAAAAACTTTACTCCCTTGGTCTCCGTGACTGTGCTCTTCAGTGGCTCTCATCCTACCTATCCCAATGCACCTTTAGTGTCACTTACAATTCTACTTCCTCTACTCCTCTTCCCTTCTCTGTCGGGGTCCCCCAAGGTTCTGTTCTTGGACCTCTTTTATTTTCAATCTACACCTCTTCCCTGGGTCAGCTGATAGCCTCTCATGGTTTTCAATATCATTTCTATGCTGATGACACGCAAATCTATCTCTCCACCCCTCAACTCACTCCATCAGTCTCTTCACGCATCACTAACTTACTAACCGACATATCTGTATGGATGTCACACCACTTCCTCAAACTCAACTTGTCCAAAACTGAGCTTATAATATTTCCTCCCCCACGTGCCTCTTCCCTTGACTTCTCTGTCAAGAGCAATGGCACAACCATCCACCCGTCCCCACATGTCAGGGTGCTAGGTGTTATCCTGGATTCTGAACTCTCCTTTCAGCCCCACATCCAATCACTTTCCAAAGCTTGCCGCCTCAACCTCCGCAACATCTCTAAACTACGTCCCTTTCTAACCAATGAAACCACAAAGCTCCTGATTCACTCCCTGGTTATCTCTCGCCTTGACTACTGCAACTCACTCCTCATTGGCTTACCTTTAAACAGACTATCCCCCCTGCAGTCCATCATGAATGCTGCTGCCAGACTTATCCACCTTACAAACCGCTCAGTGTCTGCTACCCCTCTCTGCCAATCCCTCCATTGGCTGCCACTCGCCCAACGAATTAAATTCAAAATACTAACAATAAGTTACAAAGCCATCCACAACTCTGCCCCCAGCTACATCACTAACCTAGTCTCAAAATACCAACCTAATCGCCATCTCCGTTCCTCCCAAGACCTCCTGCTCTCTAGCTCCCTCATCACCTCCTCCCATATCCGCCTCCGGGACTTCTCCCGAGCCTCGCCCATCCTCTGGAATTCCCTACCCCAATCTGTCAGACTGTCTCCAAATTTATCCACTTTTAGGCGATCCCTGAAAACTTTCCTCTTCAGAGAAGCCTATCCTGCCTCCATCTAACAACTGCACTATTTTCTCCATTAGCTCATCCCCCACAGCTATTACCCTTTTGTTTAACTTGACCCTCCCTCCTAGATTGTAAGCTCTAACGAGCAGGGCCCTCTGATTACTCCTGTATTGTACTTGTATTGTACTTGTATTATCTGCCCTAATGTTGTAAAGCGCTGCGTAAACTGTCGGCACTATATAAATCCTGAATAATAATAATAATAATAAAAATATATATATATATATATATATATATATATATATATATATATATATATATATATATATATATATATATATATATATATATATATATACATATACATATACACACACACATAGAAATATGCATTTAGAAAAGTCCTGTAAATGCATAGAATTACATGCCTGTGTGAATGAGGGCTAAGAAGAGCATATTAAATAAGGGCATTAGCCAATGTATCCCATTGGGTAATAAATTTAAAAGAGCGAACAAACATCCTGGATGGCTTAACTCCAATGTAAAAATGCATATAAAAGCAAAGGAGAAGGCCTTCAAAAAATACAAGGTTGAGGGATCATCCACAGCATTCAGAATTTATAAAGAATGCAATAAGAAATGTAAGGGTGCAATTAGGATGGCTAAGATAGAACATGAAAGACACATAGCGGAGGAGAGCAAAAAAAATCCCAAGAAATTCTTTAAGTATGTAAACAGTAAAAAAGGGAGGACAGACCATATTGGCCCCATAAAGAATGAGGAAGGACATCTGGTTACAAAGGATGGGGAGATGGCAGAGGTATTGAATTTATTCTTCTCCTCAGTCTTCACGAGTGAATCGGGGGGCTTCAGTAACCAAAACTGCAGTGTTTATCCTCATGACACAACACAGGAAGCACCTACATGGTTAACAGAGGACGGAATTAAAATTAGACTTGAGAAACTTAACATTAATAAATCACCGGGACCAGATGGCTTGCATCCGAGGGTACTTAGGGAACTCAGTCAGGTGATTGCCAGACCGTTGTTCCTAATTTTTACAGACAGTCTATTGACTGGAATGGTACCAGCTGATTGGAGAAAAGCCAATGTAGCACCAATATTTAAAAAGGGCCCAAAAAACATCCCTGGGAATTACAGACCAGTTAGCCTAACATCAATAGTATGCAAGCTCTTGGAGGGGATGATAAGGGACTATATACAAGATTTTAGTAATAAGAATGATAACATTAGCAGTAATCAGCATGGATTCATGAAGAATCGTTCTTGCCAAACCAATCTATTAACCTTCTATGAGGAGGTGAGTTGCCATCTAGATAAAGGAAGGCCCGTAGACGTGGTGTATCTGGATTTTGCAAAAGCATTTGACACAGTTCCCCATAAACGTTTACTGTACAAAATAAGGTGCGTTGGCATGGACCATAGGGTGAGTACATGGATTGAAAACTGGCTACAAGGGCGTGTTCAGAGGGTGGTGATAAATGGGGAGTACTCAGAATGGTCAGGGGTGGGTAGTGGGGTCCCCCAGGGTTCTGTGCTGGGACCAATCCTATTTAATTTGTTCATAAACGACCTGGAGGATGGGATAAACAGTTCCATCTCTGTATTTGCAGACGATACTAAGCTAAGCAGGGCCATAACTTCTCTGCAGGATGTGGAAATCTTGCAAAAAGACCTGAACAAATTAATGGGGTGGGCGACTACATGGCAAATGAGGTTCAATGTAGAAAAATGTAAAATAATGCATTTGGGTGTCAAAAATATGAATGCAATCTATACACTGGGGGGAGAACCTCTGGGGGAATCTAGGATGGAAAAGGACTTGGGGGTCCTAGTGGATGATAGGCTCAGCAATGGCATGCAATGCCAAGCTGCTGCTAATAAAGCAAACAGAATATTGGCATGCATTAAAAGGGGGATCAACTGCAGAGATAAAACGATAATTCTCCCGCTCTACAAGACTCTGGTCCGCCCGCACCTGGAGTATGCTGTCCAGTTCTGGGCACCAGTCCTCAGGAAGGATGTACTGGAAATGGAGCGAGTACAAAGAAGGGCAACAAAGCTAATAAAAGGGTCTGGAGGATCTTAGTTATGAGGAAAGGTTGCGAGCACTGAACTTATTCTCTCTGGAGAAGAGACGCTTGAGAGGGGATATGATTTCAATTTACAAATACTGTACTGGTGACCCCACAATAGGGATAAAACTTTTTCGCAGAAGAGAGTTTAATAAGACTCGTGGCCACTCATTACAATTAGAAGAAAGGAGGTTTAACCTTAAACTACGTAGAGGGTTCTTTACTGTAAGAGTGGCAAGGATGTGGAATTCCCTTCCACAGGCGGTGGTCTCAGCGGGGGGCATTGATAGCTTCAAGAAACTATTAGATAATCACCTGAAAGACCGCAATATACAGGGATATGTAATGTAATACTGACGCATAATCACACACATAGGTTGGACTTGATGGACTTGTGTCTTTTTTCAACCTCACCTACTATGTAACTATATGTATGTAAGACATTTTTTAAAGAGAACCAGCCATAACAATGAGGTCTCCAGTGCAGGTCAAGAGAATGATACCCATCACTGTCCTATCAAAATAAGCATGGCATCAGAGAAACTTCCAAACCTAGGATTGCTGTACTTCTGTTCCATGTCTCCTGTATATCATGTCACAATGACACTCAGGTCCCTTTAACAATCTGGTGGTAAAGAGCTGTGCAAAATCAATAATAATAAAAAAAATTATACAAAGTTATGTCACATGACCTGTTTGGATAAAAACTGCTTAGTGGAGTTATTTGAAGAATGAAGCCATCCTTCACAATATATTTATTTAACCACTTCCAGCCCAAGGATGTCATATGACGTCCTGGACTTTGAGTGGGGTTATCTGAATGATGCCTACAGCTGCATCTTTATCGGCCGGCGATTCTCTGCACCGTAAGGACAAGCACAGCCGCTTGATCATTCTTACAGGTGGCAGGAGGAGAAATCCCACCCCCACCCCCTCCCCCAGCCCCGTGCTTCTACTGGCTCGCCCATGCGATCGACGTGCTGGAGAATGAACCAGTCGCTGCCGGAAGTTGAGTTTAGAGATATCTGGTGACCAGATGGTACCCGGTCATCTCTATGACCCCTGGAGGCCCGGGCGCGACGTCACGGCGGAAGTAAACAATGCTGTGGACGGGGCTGGAAAGGCCGAGACAGTTTATTCATTTTTATATCTCGAACTTTCCAGCCTGGAGGAGAGATCAGGGGTCTCATACACCCTAGAGCTCTCTGTAAAAAGGACCTGTCACGCACTATTCCTATTACAAGGAATGTTTACATTCCTTGTAATAGAAATAAGAGTGCTAAAAAAATTTTTTTTTCAAAGAGAAAAAATAAAAAAATAAACCCCCCCCCCCCTCATCCCCACATGCTTGCGCACAGAAGCGAACACATACGTAAGTCTCGCCCACATACGTAAACAGCATTAAAATCACACATGTGAGGTATCGCCGCATGCATTACAGCAAGAGCAACAATTCTAGTCCAAGACCTCCTCTGTAACTCTAAATTGGTAACCAGTAAAAAATCTTTAAACGTCGCCTATGGAGATTTTTAAGTACTAAAGTTTGGAGCCATTCCACGAGTGTGCACAATTTTAAAAGCGTGACAGGTATCTATTTACTAGGCATAATATCATCTTTCATATTATACAAAAACATTGGGCAAACTTTGATGTTTTTTTTTTTTTAATTCATTAAAAATTCATGCGCACATACCATGTGACATAAAAAGTTGCAACAGCCGCCATTTTATTCCCTAGGTAGTCTGCTAAAAAAAAAAAACATATAATGTTTAGGGGTTCAAAATAATAACAAGAAAATTATGATTTTTACATGTAGGAGAGGAGTGCCAGAATAGGCCCGGTATGAAAGTGGTTAGGTTAACTTAACCGCTTCCGGACCACCCACTGAACATTTACTGCGGCAGGGCGGCCCAGCTGTGTGAAACAACTTAACTGTATGTTGTCTCTTCTTTGGGTGCGCTGCCAGCGACCCGCTCCCACTGTGATTGGACACAGCAGGAGGCAATCCGCGGGTCCGGCAGACGCGATGTCCACCGGGACCCGACAAATTTTTTATACCAAAAACATGTAGCAAAATACATATTGGCCTAAATTGATGAAGAAATTTGATTTTGTACTTATTTTTTTATTGGGTGTGTCTTATAGCAGAAAGTAAAAAAAGTTTTTTTTTTTTATTCATGAAACGCGTTTGAAAAATTGCAAATACCATGTGACGTAAAAAGTTGCAATGACTGCCATTTTTTTTCCTTAGCTTCTCTGCTAAAAACATATATAATGTTTGAGGGTTCTGAGTAATTTTCTAGCAAAAAATACAAATTTAAATTTGTAAACAAAAAGTTCTGGAAAAGGCCCGGCATGAAAGTGGTTGAAAAGGGCAAAACTGCAATTTTATAATTTAATGTTATTAAAAATTGCATTTCAATTTCAATCTGTAACCACTTTCATTCTCTGTCACGGTAATGACACCCAGATCAGTTCACAGATCGCAGTGTGAACTGTGAATTCGGACAGGAATCGGATCGCATGGGTGAGATCCAATTCCAGTGCGGTGGGAAAAAAAGTCCATGCACCTTTTTTTCTGCAAATTCAATGAGAGTTCAGTCATGCAACTGTGGCGAGTGGCTGAACTCGCATCACACAGACATCGCATGTGGTCGGTACCTGCGGTGCGGGTGCGAATTACATGCAATGTCCGAGATATAGTGTGAACCTGGGCTAAATCTGAAACTTAAACTAGAACAGTGTGTGAAGGGGGGGGGGGGTAGAAATGGCGCTGTTCTTGGGTGGAGTTTCTTGCACCCCTAAGCAATTTGCAAGAAATGGCAAATATGATATATCACAGATGAAAACAAAAGGTAAAGTGTGACCATGGCCATTTTTGGTTAGTCCAAACGGCAAATAAAGATGTTGTTGTACGAAGGGGAGTTTGAAGTTGGTGAAGAAGCAATTCAGGTCTATATCTATATTTAAACCTTTAGGCTGGAGGGTATTCAATATAAAGATCCATTTAGTTTCATTTTGTCATATTTTGATCTTTTGATCTATTGTCTCCTCTCCAGTGATCCTTAATTTTATCCATGGCATAGAAAACAAAACAAGACCAGACTGATCATTATTGTGGTACTCTTTAAAATGTCTAGACACTCCATGTTTTGGGAAGCCGTTTTAATACTATTTATGTGCTTCTGGATTCTAACGAATAGGGGCCTTGTAGTTCTCCCTATGTACTGTTTTTGGCAGGGTAATTTCAAAACGTACATGACATGTGTACTGGTACATGTCATTAAATCTTTAATTTTGTATTCTCTCCCTGTGGTAATGGACCTGAAAGACCCCTTTTTTCGTTCAGTTTTTTTACTAGTCCTACATGGGAGACATTTGCCACATTTAAAAAATCCTTTGAGTTCTTTGAAGATTTAGATTTTTTTTGGGGGGGGGGGGATCCAGTGAATTGTGAACTAATCTGTTTTGTGAGGCAGGAGCTCTTCTATAAATCAAAGACGGTTTATTCGGAAGGAAGGGTTGTTCTAACCCTTTCTTTTATGGTTTACAGAATACTTCTTTTGTACCCTTTTTCAACAAATCTATCAATAAGTGGGTTGGATTGAGAATCATAATCTTGGAGTTTGCTACAATTGCGACAAATGCGCATCATTTTTCCTTTTGGTATATTTCCCACCCATTTAGGGTGGTGACAGCTGTTCGTTGAAATATATCCATTGCGGTTAGTTTTCTTGAAAAACGTTTTGATGTATAGCTCACCATTCTCTTTAAAGATTTGTAGATCTAGGTAGTCAATGCTTTGTTTGTTCCATCCTCCTATGAATGTGATGCCATAGATGTTTTGGTTTTTTTCATTGAAAAAATCCTTCAGTTCTTCTTCTGTCCCCTCCACATTATTATTATGTCGTCAATGTGCCCTGTGTATAGTTTTAAATTGGTTCTTCTGACGCCATAAATTTGCTCTTCTTCCCCATCTATTAAGAAATAGATTTGCTACACTGGGGGCATATTTAGCCCCCATAGCTACTCCCTTTGTCTGGGTATAGTACTCCTTTGTACCAGAAGAAATTATGGTTCATGGCCATTCGTAAACATTCCAAGATGTAATTATATAGTTACATAGTAGGTGAGGTCGAAAAAAAGACACAAGTGCATCAAGTCCAACCTATGTGTGCGATTATGTGTCAGTATTACATTGTATATCCCTGTATGTTGTGGTTGATCAGGTGCTTATCTAATAGTTTCTTGAAACTATCGATGCTCCCTGCTGAGACCACAGCCTGTGGAAGGGAATTCCACATCCTTGCCGCTCTTACAGTAAAGAACCCTCTACGTAGTTTAAGGTTAGACCTCTTTTCTTGTAATTTTAATGAGTGGCAACGAGTCTTGTTAAACTCCCTATTGTGGGGTCACTAGTACGGTATTTGTAAATTGAAATCATATCCCCTCTCAAGCGTCTCTTCTCCAGAGAGAATAAGTTCAGTGTTCGCAACCTTTCCTCATAACTAATATCCTCCAGACCCTTTATTAGCTTAGTTGCCCTTCTGTGTACTCGTGCCATTTCCAGTACATCCTTCCTGAGGACTGGTGCCCAGAACTGGACAGCATACTCTAGGTGCGGCCGTACCAGAGTCTTGTACAGCAGGAGAATGACCGTTTTTATCTCTGGAATTAATCCCCTTTTTAATGCATGCCAATATTCTGTTTGCTTTGTTAGCAGCAGCTTGGCATTGCATACCATTGCTGAGCCTATCATCTACTAGGACCCCCAGGTCTTTTTCCATCCTAGATTCCCCCAGAGGTTCTCCCCCCAGTGTATAGACTGCATTCATATTTTTGCCACCAAAATGCATTATTTTACATTTTTCTACATTGAACCTCATTTGCCATGTAGTTGACCCCACCCCAGTAATTTGTTCAGATCTTTTTGCAAGATTTCCACAACCTGCAGAGAAGTTATTGCCCTGCTTAGCTTAGTATGGTCCGCAAATACAGAGATTGAACTGTTTAACCCATCCTCCAGGTTGTATATGAACAAATTAAACAGGATTGGTCCCAGCACAGAACCCTGGGGGACTCCACTACCCACCCCTGACCTTTCCGAGTATTCCCCATTTATCACCACCTTCTGAACTCGCCCTTGTAGCCAGTTTTCAATCCATGCCAACGGCCCTTATTTTGTACAGTAAACGTTTATGGGTAACTGTGTCAAATGCTTTTGCAAAATCCAGATACACCACATCTGCAGGCTTCCTTTATCTAGATGGCAACTCACGTCCTCATAGAAGGTTAATAGATTGGTTTGAACAGAAGGATTCTTTATGAATCCATGCTGATTACTGCTAATGATATCGTTCTCATTACTAAAATCTTGTTTATAGTCCCTTATCATCCCCTCCAAGAGTTTACAAACTATTGATGTTAGGCTAACCGGTCTGTAATTCCCAGGGATGTATTTTGGGCCCTTTTTAAAATATTGGTGCTACATTGGCTTTTCTCCAATCAGCTGGTACCATTCCAGTCAGTAGACTGTCAGTAAAAATTAGGAACAATGGTCTGGCAATTACTTGACTGAGTATCCCTAAATACTCTCGGGTGCAAGCCATCTGGTCCCGGTGATTTATTAATGTTAAGTTTCCCAAGTCTAATTTTAATTCTATCCTATGTTAACCATGGAGGTGCTTCCTGTGATGTGTCATGAGGATAAACACTGCAGTTTGGTTACTGAAGCCCCCCGATTCCGTGACAACTGAGAAGAATAAATTCAATACCTTCGCCATCTCCCCATCCTTTGTAACCAGATGTCCTTCCTCATTCTTTATGGGGCCAATATGGTCTGCCTCCCTTTTTTCACTTTTTACATACTTAAAGAATTTTTTTTGCTCTCCTCCGCTATGTGTTTTTTATGTTCTATCTAAGCCGTCCTTATTGCACCCTTACATTTCTCATTGCATTTTTTATAAAGTCTGAATGCTGAGGATGATCCCTCAACCTTGTATTTTTTTAAGGCCTTCTCCTTTGCTTTTATATGCATTTTTACATTGGAGTTAAGCCATCCAGGACTTTTGTTCGCTCTTTTAAGTTTATTACCCAATGGGATGCATTGGCTAATGCCCTTATTTAATATGCTAAAGCAAACCCATCTCTCCTCCATGTTCTTTGTTCCTAAAATTTTATCCCAATTTATGCCTTCTAGCAAGGTTCGTAGTTTAGGGAAGTTGGCTCTTTTGAAATTCAGTGTCTTTGTATTCCCCTTTTGTTTCCTATTTGTGTTTTTTATACTGAAGCCAATTGACCTGTGATCGCTGTTACCTAAATTGCCCCTTAATTCCACATCCGTGATCAGGTCTGTATTGTTGCTAATCAGTAGATCCAGTAACGCTTTATTTCTAGTTGGTGCATCTACCATCTGACCCATAAAATTGTCCTGCAAGACATTTAGGAACTGGCGAGCCTTAGATGAATGCGTGGTTCCCTCCACCCAGTCTGTCTGGATAATGTTTGTATTTAAGATTTGAATTGTTTAGGTATGCGGTGTCCCCGCTGTACATGGCCTATAGTGACGATCGCGAGATCAGTCCGCTTAAAGCCTAATACTTCCAACTATTTCTATTACGGGGTAGTATACATTCACCCTTCATGGGGTGTAATGTAAGGATTGGCTATATAGCACACACTACCACCAGTGTCTTTATTTGCCTTTTGGATTAACTAAAAATGGCCATGGTCACATGACCACCAATCAGGGTACACCTCATACTATATAAACAGGATGGTGTAACAAGATGGAGCCGCCTCAGATGACGTCCCAGTGATGAAACGCGTAGGGCAGAGTTACCAGCATCTTTGCGTCACTTCTGGTTTTGAGCCATGGAAAGCATATTGTCCCGGCTTCCTGTTTTTTCAAAGCTCTGTATTACTACACTAAATGTGAGTACGTTTTCACTTTTATAAATGAATTCAACTTTTTAAACGGTAATACACTATGGAGATGTCTCTTTTCTGCAAGTGGGAGCTACGAAAGGAAGGTTGAAGGAGACCCTCATATCTTACACCGCAAACACGGAAACAATCAGCTGACACAGGAAAAGGTCCTCAGTTTGCTACACAGTGGCAGATACTGTGAAAGCATAATACCCCTGCGTAGCGTGAATGATTGCGGCAAGTGCATTACCTATCAGTCACCCATAAGAAGCACGGAGTACAGTTTATGAAGAGCCCCTGTCACTTTGTTATTTACTTTTCATTTTTCAATTTTTATCTTTTTATTGTATCATTACGGCATATGGACTATTTGTGCACTTAGTATTTTTTAGTATAATTCACTAATTGTTTTAGGAGTGTATCACTTAAGCATTTAAAGGACACCAGTTCCTTCATGGTTTTATATATGTTTAAACTGTTTAAACTCAGGCAGTGTGGTTCACCTATTTAAGGCATATAGAAGGCATTATTTTTGCATGCTGATTTTATGAGGTGCACGGAGGCTATTTAAATAGTGCCACACCAGATTGTTGCACCAGGACATAGGCTATTTGCGTATTGGGATCGCACCTATTTTCCTTTGTTTTTCATACGAGCCACACTGAGGCTATTTAAAACAGTGATATACCAGACTTTTGCACCAGGACACAGGTTATTTGCATATTGAGTTTACACTTTTCCTTTGTTTTCATCTGGGATACATCATATTTGCCAATTCTTGCAAATTGCTTAGGGGTG
Source organism: Lithobates clamitans (assembly GCA_037952925.1). Classification (NCBI taxonomy): domain Eukaryota; kingdom Metazoa; phylum Chordata; class Amphibia; order Anura; family Ranidae; genus Lithobates; species Lithobates clamitans. Next base: position 1,922,545 of record JBBGZY010000563.1, read on the forward strand.
CAAGACACTCCACCCCAGAACAGCGCCATTTCTACGTCCCCCCCCTTCTTCACACACTTACTTTATACATTCCACTTAGGTGGATGTATTGGTAGAGGCAGCAGTTCCCCTTCTTCTCAAATCCTTTTTCCCATAAGCACGGGACTTCAAAACCTTTTTAAACTAGAACAGTGCCCTGTACCTGTGCACTCTTACATTGGTGATTAGTAAAAGAATTCCAACTTACATTGGCAACAGTAGAAAGGTGTCAAACTTACCTGTCTATATATCCAACACGCTGTTGGTGTTAGGCAAGTTCCCTGCATGTGATCTATGCATTGCAGTCTATTGGAAGACATACAGTAACTAACAGTAGACAAATAGCCCTGATAGGTTCAAAGGGTGTTTTTTGCAAAAGAAGGAGCTTCACCGGGGAAAAGGTATAAATCAGGTTGAACGGATCCTTTGGATTTACCAGATTACTGTGATGGCCCAAGGACCCCAGGCCCTGACAACAAATCTGTCCAGTTCACTGTGGAGCCTGGAAGCCAGGAGGTCCACATCTGGAGTAACCCACCTGCGACATAACTTGAAACACCTCCAGGTGAAGGGACTATTCCCTGGAGTCTGGATGTTAACAACTGAGGAAGCCCACTTACAATTTTCCACACCTGTTATGGTATATGCATAGTGATAGGAGCTGGAACATGCCACCTACTCCCCCCTCCTTTAGTTGGGAAGGTTTTATACTTTTTTCATAAGTAAGGGTGTGATGGCAAGGAGTTTAAAACTTTTGTTTTTTTTACAGGTTTAGAAAAAGCCATACTTATTAAAGCTGTCTAGGAAAAGGGTACTTTTTTTTAAAACACAATCAAGTACCAAATCATTAATGTACAATAGTGAACAAAGTTCAGCAGTCTGGGGAAGGTAATCTGTAGCACAGTGTGCACAGTGCAGCAGCTTTTGGTACATAGCGGTGCCAGTATGATGGCAGTCAGTGCAAAAGTGAGTATGTACATTGAAAGTTGGTAGAAAAGTGCTTAGTTACAATGGAAGTTAATGGAGAATTGTGTTGAAAAACAGTGGTGGTCAGAGGAGAAGGGTGGTGGTGCAGTGGAGAGATGCATATGTACAGGGTGGTCTGTAGAAAAGTGTGGGGAGGCGGGACTGAAGCTTTTACCTTATTATTAAAATGTTTTAAAAAATTATCAATAACATATACAAAACAAACAGGAGACTTTTAACCTACCACAATGTTTAGCAAAAGGAGTTCTTGAGTAGAAGCTTAAAGCCTTTCCTTCATAGTGAATGGGCTGTACTCCTGGCAGCATCTGAACCTGCACAGATAAGATTTAAATTATGAAATACACATAGAATAAAACAAAAATAACGCAAAACAATGGTAAAACTAAGAACTAAGGCAACTTTCAAAATAGCTTACCATCTTAAACATTCAGGATGTAACAAACACGAGGATCCTGTCTGGCGGGCTATATTAAGTGAACTATTTCCCAATCAAGTTCCTCTATCTAAAGATGTACCAAAAGGCTTCAATGTTCTGTGTGCAAATGGTTTAAGAAAAAAACGTCCAGGATAGTGCAAATAGTAGTCTCAAATAAAAAAAAGAGAACACTAGTTTCCTTCTCTGCAAAGAGGCCTTGAGAATGTGTGTCAGACTATAAGGCTTAATGTACACGGGACGTTTTTACAACCTCCACTGAACGATTTAATGGGACAGATAATAACCCATGTTTAAAACGTCCGTTTTGCTGCATTTACATGCTGTGTTTAGCCATGTTTGCGTTTGAATAAAAAAAAAATATATATATATATATTTTTTCAAAATAGCCTAAAAATGAAAAAAACGCCTATAAACGAAATGTGGCAAAACGCGAGTCACCGCGTTTGGCGTCTGAAACTTCGGCCTCTGAACTCATTTTTTTGCCTTCAAAGAAAAGCCTATAAAACGCAACTGCCTAAAAACTACATAAAACGAACCTGTGTACATGTACACATAAGATAACATTGGATGAGTTCAGGGGCAGTTGAAAAAAAGCATCCAACTGCCTCTGAACGTCCGTTTACCAGCAGCAGTGTACATGTGGCCTAACAGCCTTGGCTGAAGAAATTCCAAAACTTTGCAAATATTCTCAATTAAAGAGGAGCTGCACCTTAAAAAAAAAAATATTAAAAGCCAGCAGCTACAAACACTGCAGCTGCTGACTTTTAATAAATGGACACTTATCTGTCCCAGGGTCCAGCGATGTCGGCAGCCGAAGCCGAACAATTGCCATTATCCATTCTCGGTCAGGGAATCGGGAAGTGAAGCGCTGCAGCTTCACTGCCTGGTTCCCTACTGCGCATGCGCGAGTCGCGCTGCACCTCTGCACTGGACCCCGTTGTGTGCTGGGAACTGTGTGTTTCCCAGAACAAAAAGGGGGGGGGGGGGTCATCTGCAGATATTCTGTGGCTGTCTAAGCCCGGAAGTGGCTGCGGATACCTGTATTATACAGGTATCTACACCCCCCTCCCCTCTGAAATGTGCCAATTGTGGCACCGGAGGGGGGGAGGAATCCGATGAGCAGAAGTTCCACTTTAGGGTGGAACTCCGCTTTAAGTAGTTAAAAGCTCTATTTTTATTTTATTTTTTTGTGACAAAGTCTCTTTAAAGTGTATGTTAAAGTGGCTGTAAACCTGATTCATGAAATTTGAGCTGGGCACATATATCTTCAGTGTTTTGTTTTCTCTCTTCAAAGCACTATGTCCTGTATCTGTCTCCTGCCAGTTCCTCTGTTATCAGCCTGACAATTTCTCCCTCACATCTGATAAACGCAGCCAGAGCTTTGTGTTGGGGAGGATGCTATAAATAGATTAGCAGTGTGCTGAACGATTCAAGGGACAGAGCTAAAAGTCTCTACCTATTAGAAGAGGGGGTGTGGCCTTTCCTCCAATCAGCTGTCTTGGCTGTATGCCCAGGCTTCCCTGCAGTGCTAACCAAGAAGAGAAAATCTCCTAACACCATGTGCACTTTCTAAACAGCATATAAAAAGAGAGCAGATATACATGTAAAACTTGCGTAGGGAGATTTGTTTCATCTTTGTGAGGCTGTTCACTTCACTGGGTATATGTGAGAGTTTACATCCACTTTAAGTCAAAACATGTTGTTTTTAGCTTTGAATACAATAAGGAAGGGTTAGAACCCTGTTTTACTGCTGTGTCGTAGTGACAGAAAGGATTGGGAATTCAGAAATATTTGAGGTGATACGAGAGCAGGAAGTGTGAGAATTTGTTTAATGAAGACACCTGTGCTAGTGCCAACAGTCTAAGGGGGATATCTCAATGCTTTACATAGCCATTGGTTAAACAAAAGAAAAAAATGGGCATATAGGTAGCCAAAGGTTGGACTTTAGAGGCACAACGGACAGTAATGAGTATAAAAGGATATAATTTTATTTATAATAATACGTGATACAAAAAAAAAAACAGGATCAAGAATTAAAAGCATATAGTGCACACAAAAGATAGAAAAGATGAACATGTATAGTATACGTGGTAGTGAGCCCCTGTGTGTCAAGGCGTTTCGCTTTCTAGCTTCATCAGGACACTCAGGGGTTGTTGAAAGAGAAAGAAAAAAACAGGTCTCACTATCTTCAACGGAAGTCCACAAAGGCTAACCTCACCTCTTAGGCCTCAAGTATTACCATATACAGTAGAGGTCGACCGATATATCGGCATCGGCCGATTGTGCTGATAAAAAAGGCCGATTATAGCTTCAGCGCGACTTGCAAATGACTACTGTAATAGAAGTCAATGCAAGTTGCCTGAAGTCTTCTATGGAGCAACTTCTCTCCTCTCTGGGCAGCCTGCCAAGTCTGATAAAAGAAGCTAAAAAGATGCAATGTTTCTACTTATTAATGAACTAGGGCTGAAACAATTAATCGATTAATCGACAACTAATCGATTATGAAATTAATCGATTACTATTTTCATAACATAATGGGGTAACATAATGGGGTTAATTGGGCAGTAACATAATGGGGTTAAAAAAAACTAAAAAAAGCCCTTTATAGTACAAAAAGAGCAAATAATCGCTACCGTAGATGTTACTTTCACAGTTCTAAAAAAAATGAACCCCTTACAGTAGTGATTATTTGCTTTTGTTTTTTTCTGTTTTTTTGGCACTATTAGGCCCCTTTCACACTGGGGCGGTGGGGGCGTCGGCGGTACAACAGCGCTATTTTTAGCGCTGCTGTATCGTCGTTCTTGCAGAGGTATTCGGCCGCTAGCGGTGCGGTTTTACCCCCCGCCGGCGGCCGAAAAAGGGTTAAAATCCCTCGTACAGCGTGGCTATAGCCGCGGTATTGCCGCGGTATAGCCGCGCTGTCCCATTGATTTCAATGGGCAGGAGCGGGGAAGGAGCGGTGAATACACCGCTCCTTCCCCGCTCCAAAAAAGCGGTTTGCAGGACTTTTCTCACCGCCCTGCCTGCGCACCGCTTCAGTGTGAAAGCCCTCGGGCTTTCACACTGAACAAACAGCGGAGGCTGTTTAGGAGCGGTTTTCAGGCGGTATTTTTAGCGCAATACCGCCTGAAAACCGCTCCAGTGTGAAAGGGGTCTAAAGGGCTAATTTATTTTTTTTTAACCCCATTATGTTACTAAACGTCTTAGACCTGGTTCACATCTATGTGTTTTTTGTTGCTTTTTTGCAGAAGCGCACTGCAGTTCATTAACATGGTTTCCCATTGGACGCATTCACATTTATGCTTTTTTCAGCCGCTGCGTATTTGGAAAGGGTCAGGGACTTTTTTTTTAACGCAAAAACTGTGCTTTTTTGGTTCAATATACTTCAATGGAGAAGCTGCAGAAAAGCATTTAATGCGTTTTTGCAGCAATTTGTGTTTTTTAATCTGCCCAACAACAAATTGGCCCAAAAAAATGCAAAAACGCAAATCGCCGCAAAATCACGTGCGCAAAGATCAAAACGCACAGAAAAAAGCACTGCAGAAACAGATCAAAAGAAAACTGCCTAGGTGTGTAGCGAGCCTTATGCTGGCCACACGGATCAATTTTCAGACGAGAATATTCAGTCGAAAAATCTTTGTATATTCGCTGAATGAAAGAATGTTGTTTGAAATTTTCACTTGTTTTTAACATTCTGTTTTTAAAATGAATGTAATTTCTGAACGAAAACCACATACACTGTCTGAAAATTCCTTTGACCAAGAAGTTTTCTATTTCCAAATTTTCCCGTCACTGTGGTTGAAAATGAACGTCGACTTGACCACACTAATGATTAGAAAATCGAACGAACGTTCTTAAAATAAAATTATTTTTTTTGAAGGAAGACATTTGATCTTTGAGATTCACCCTTTAATAGTATGTACAGTATATCTCTTCTCTAACAGTTTATACAGTATATCTCCTCATAGTATATACAGTATATCTCTTCTGTCTGTTATTCTCAGAGTGGATTAGATATTTTGCTCCCTAACCATATAGTTGGATATTTACATCTACCACTTCATAGAGATATTTGAGAATAAATTGCCTTTTTTTAAAACTTTACATATTAACTTAATTATACGCCACACTTTTTTTTTTTTTAAGGTTATTAACCGATTAATCGAAACAATCGGCCAACTAATCGATTATGAAAATAATCGTTAGTTGCAGCCCTATAATGAACTGAACTCCGTGTGTAGGAGTTCTCAGTTTAACCATTTAAAGACTAAATCTGCCCTCCTAAAATACTATTCCTGCCTCCACACTGCCAAACAGACCTATTTTATCACGCTCATTAACACATTATCATCCAGTCCCTATCAACTCTTCTTTACCTTTAACGCTTTACTCTGTCTCCACTCCATAACTCACTGCCCAGGAGATCACCAATCACTTCAAAAATAAGATTGATACAATTCATAAGAAGATCTTCAATGTGCAGAAACCTCCCCCACTCAACACCCCATATCCACAGGTACAATCATTACTTCCTTCATTCAACCCTGCTAGTATTAATGAGATTGCTAAACTTTTTCTAAACACCCATCTAACCCTGCCCCCTGGATTCTGCTTCCTCGCAAATGCAACGCTCACCCTCTGACTCTATCTCACATTTTTAACCTCTCCCTCTCTTCTGGCATCTCCCCAAACTCGCTAAAACATGCTCTAGACCTCACTGGAACCCACCAATCTTACCAACCCATCTCTTTACTCCCCTTCTCCTCCAAACTCCTTGAAATACTGGTCTACAATTGACTGAGCGACCATCTGACTATGAACAAACTTCTCGTTCCCCTTCAGTTCAGATTTCACCCTCAACACTCCACGGAAACTGCTCTCCTTAAATTCACAAACGACCTACTAACAGCTAAGACCAGCTGACACTATTCGGTACTACTTCTCCTGGACTTCTCTGCTGCCTTTTGACACAGTGGACCACCCCCTTCTCCTCAAAAAACTCCACTCCTCTCTGGTCTCCGTGACTGTACTCTTTGCTGGTCACTCATCCTACCTATCCCACCGCACCTTCAGTGTCACTTACACAGTGCTACTTCCTCCTCTTCTCTTCCTTTCTCCATCGGGGTCACTCAATGTTCTGTTCTTGGACCCCTCCTCTTCTCAATCTACACATCCTCCCTGGGTCAGTTAATTGCCTCCCATGGCTTTCAATATCATCTCTACTCTGACTACACCAAAATCCATCTCTCCACTCCCCAGCTCACTCTATCTGTCTCCTCACCCAGGCTGATATGTCTCCTGACATATCAGCCTGGATGTCACATCACTTCCTCAACTTATCCAAAACCGAGCTTATTATATTTAATCCCCTACATGCCTCTTCCCCAGATTTCTCTGTCAAAAATCAACCTGTCCCCCCACGCCAAGTTCCTAGGTGTAATCCTCGAATCTTAACTATGCTTTCGGCCCCACATCGAATTGTAGGATTATCCGGATACCGGTACTAGTATCGGTATTGGCACTAATACCGAGCATTTGCACAAGTACTTGTACTCGGGCAAATATTCCCGATGCTTCACCCGATACCTGGACAGTCAGCAGTGATCGGCGCGTGGGGGAGTTACAAGCTTCTCCCCCCGCGGCTTTCAGCTGCTTTAGTGAAATCTATACAGCGGTGATTGGTGCTCGTAACTCCCCCACACGCGATCACCACTGACTGTCACCGCATCCTCCATGCCCCCTCCGTTCTGCTGTCCCCCTCCGTTCTGCTGCCCCCCTCCGTTCTGCTGCCCCCCTCCGTTCTGCTGCCCCCCTCCGTGTCCTCCTCCTTCCTTTTCTGTATGGACAGAATCAGCTCACTCTGTCCATTCACATAACGGAAACATTGTAACCTCCTGTGATTACGATGACTCAGTTTATGAATGGAGAAGAGCCGCTGTCTTCTCTCCATTCATTTTCAGTGCAGCTGAAAATGCAGAGAAAGGGACTGGGGAATCTCTATCCTCGGTCTCTTTCTCTGTCTCAAGGTGGAGATATCAGGGGTCTATTAAGACCCCTGATATCTCACCAAAGCCCCCCAACAGGGCTGATTAAAAAAAAAAAAAAAAAAAAAACAACACACAACACACACAGTATTGCAATAAATAATTAAAAAAAAAATTGTAAAAAAATAAAAATTTCAATTAAAAAAACAAAACAAAACAAAAACAATAAAAAACACACAGACACTATCCACCCCCACCCCCCCACCCCCCCCCCCCCCAAAAAAAAAAAAAAAAAAAAAAAAGCATTGTAAAAAAAAAAAATTAAAAAAAACACTGTCACGTGACATTAAAATTAAAAGTATCGGTATCGGCGAGTACTTGAAAAAAAAAGTATCGGTACTTGTACTCAGTCTTAAAAAAGTGGTATCGGGACAACCCTATCAAATTGGTGTCCAAAGCTTGCCCAACCTCCGCAGCTCTAAGGAGCAGGGCCCTTTGATTCCTACTGTGTTAAAGTGTATTGTATTTGTACTGTCTACGCTCAAGTTGGAAAGCGCTGTGTAAAACTGTTGGTGCTATATAAATCTTGTATAATAAAAATACATTTACACCAAGCAAGAGGAACAGCACTCTTTAGATCTCCACTACCCAGCAGATTTAGGGACAAGTTATGACAACGGAAAACTGCCAATACACAAATGCATGACTTCTGTACTCAAATGTGTTCAAAAAGATCAGAAACTACTTGTACCAAAGAAATAACTAGTACTGTTATCTAGAGCAATGGGCTTCAAACTGCAGACCAGGGGCCAGATTCGGCCCTTTGCATGCCTTTATCTGGCCCTTGGGACACTTTTTCTCCCACTAATGCTAGACACTATTCCTGACACTGACACCAACAGTGGGTCATATTTCCTGTTACTGATACCAATGATGAGGCACTATTTCTCCCCCTATTGCCAAAGATGCATGGTTTACTCCAACTGATGGCCACAGTCCAGCCCCCGAAGGACAGTAACATGGCACTTTGTTTGGAAAGTTTGGAGACCCCTGATGTAGCGCCATCAATATGTCAAAACTATTTTTGATTTTCATTATATACAGTATCTCACAAAAGTGAGTACACCCCTCACATTTTTGTAAATATTTTATTACCGTATTTATCGGCATATAACACGCATTTTTTCCCCTGAAAATCAGGGGCCGAGGGTAAAGGCGATGGACTGGCCAAGCATGTCTCCAGACCTAAACCCTATTGAGCATTTCTAGAACATCCTCAAATGGAAAGTGGAGAAGCGCAAGGTCTCTAACATCCACCAGCTGTGTGATGTCGTCATGGAGGAGTGGAAGATGACTCCAGTGGCAACCTGTGAAGCTCTGGTGAACTCCATGCCCAAGAGGGTTAATGTAGTGCTGGAAAAGAACGGTGGCCACACAAAATATTGACACTTTGGGCACAATTTGGACATTTTTACTTAGGGGTGTACTCACTTTTGTTGCCAGCGGCTTAGATATTAATGGCTGTGTGTTGAGTTATTTTGAGGGGACAGCAAATTTACACTGTTATACAAGCTGTACACTCACTACATTACATTGTAGCAAAGTGTCATATCTTCAGTGTTGTCACATGAAAAGATATAATAAAATATTTACAAAAATGTGAGGGGTATACTCACTTTTGTGAGATACTATAACATAACCCTTCAGACAAATCCAGGATGGCACCAATATATTGCTATGCTTGAGCTACACAACTATGAACATTATAGTAAATGAATTATAAGATTTCTAAGATACGCTGCTATAAACAAATACTACCAAGCTGAACTCCAGGCAGATATAAAAGGCACTAATTAATGTAGCTCTGTATTCACTGAGGATTCTTTCACACCTGTGTAGGCGCAAAGAAGCATGTGCATGACTTTGAAATAAATGCAACGTGCAGAAATGCACAGACCATTTATTTCAATAGCTTGCCCTACGCATGAAAAACACACTAAAGAATAGCATGAATGCCCCAAAATGCATCATAATTTGCTACCATGTGATTGTGAATGCATGTTAGCTAGGTGTGCCATTAATAATTAATGCCACCACCACGCATTTGCAAAAGAGCTATGCATTTATGTGTTGCAGGAAAGCGCACCCTGTGGACTATTTCCCCTTGTGGTTTACATTGTTACTCCATGGACTATTTCTCCTTGCTATACAACTACTCCTCTCACAACTGCTACCTGTGTGGTCCTGAAACTGCAGTCAGGACACATAGCCCTCTGAGGACCCACAACCAGCTTTTGAAGGACCTCTGCCTCTTGGACCTTCTCTCCCTGCCACCCTACCTGGATCCCCTTGGCTGAGTTTGCTGTCGGCTGTTGAGTCATCTGACCCTTACTGTGGCCATATTGCTGCCTACCTTGCTTTGCCCAGAGAACTGCCTTGTGTGCTGGACTAAACCCTTTGTGTGCCACATTGCTTGCTACCCTGCCGTGCCCACATTACTGCCCTGTGTGCTGGACTCAACCCCTGCTGTGCCAGATTTCCCTGATTTCCTATCTGTGCCCATACAGCCCTTGTGAACCTATCCTTGCCCAACACTCTGTTGGCCCAATTTCTCAATAAAGAACCTTTTGATCACTCCTGCTCTTTGCATGTGTTCTGTCCTGCCCACACCTTGATCACATACTGCAAATAAGTTTTCTATAATAAACCTTCCAACAAACCATCTGCACAATAACTGCATCAGTTTGGTCTCTACAACCTGCCACCATCCATGGTCCAAACAATCTACTATGAAAAACAGAGATCATTAACAGATGTGACATCAAAAGACTGCTGAAAACGTTCTAAAAAAACAAATAAAAAAAAAAACAAATTGAATAAACCCTCAGGGTGAGAACCATACAGCAATTCTCAACAAAAATATTGCACACCAAAAACTTAGGACACAGAGAAGCAGAAAGATAGAGGGAAAGAGAGAAGCTAGCAGGAGAAGAGTGAGAAGAAGTGAAAGAAAAGCAAGAGAGTGAGGAAAGACTGAGGGAATAAACGGGTGGGTAAGAGAGGATGAGCTAGTGCAAGAGAGAAGAAAAAGGAGAGGGGAGCACAAGAAGTGAGGGAGGGAAACAGAGTAGAATGAGAGGAGCAGGAAAGAGAGAAAGCACAAGAGAAGAGAGGGGGAGAGAGAAGGACAGAGAGAGAGGAACAAGAAAGAGAATAGTGAGAGATAGAGTGGGGAAAGAAAGAAAGAAAGAAAGAAAGAAAGAAAGAAAGAAAGAAAGAAAGAAAGAAAGAAAGAAAGAAAGAAAGAAAGAAAGAAAGAAAGAAAGAAAGAAAGAAAGAAAGAAAGAAAGAAAGGAGAGAGGGATAAACAGAGAGGCATACGCAGAGAAAAAATAGAGAGAAATGGAGAAAGGAGAGAGAGAGAAAAATAGAGAAAGGAGAGAGAGAGAGAAATAGAGAAAGGAGAGAAAAAGAGAAAGTGAGTAAAACATCAGTTCTATAAAACACTGCCCACTGCTCTGCTGTATTTGGAAAACAATGAGATAAGAGGAGAAAGCACAAACAACATTTACCCATGGAGCACAAGGTTAGATTTGCACTATATCCAACATCATAAGTACAGGGGACATCCACTGAAAACTCCCCACCATGCAACAATGACCTGTAGTAACCTCAGAAGACTTCCTGAAATGAACAACTATATGGGTTTATCCTTCAGCTGATAAATGCAAAGCATTCTCCCATGATTCACAATATCTGTTGAAGACAATGAGCAAAGTCCAGAAGACAGCAGAGCTAGACTATACTGCCGTTCAATGACTTGTGATGGTGTCATTATGGAGGAGGAGTCTGCTTTCTTGCTCAATGTGCTCTTGAACTAAAGTGACAGCATGGTCTGTGGAGTTGAAAAGTCAGTAACACTCTGGGCCTTGGATTAACTCATGGAGGACCAGTAAATTACAACCAAGTGATAAAAAAAAGTGAAAACAGATACATGAGCACCATACAGGGTGAATAAAAAAATCAATGATTTAAATCAGATTTGTTTTATTTAAAATCGATTTTCTGGCTTTTTATCAAATGTATTTTAATAAAATGCTTATGGAGTAAAAATCTATCTAAAGATAGTTTCCTATTTAAGATACATTGATAATTTAGTTTATTCAGCATGAAATGGAGCTTAATTATGTAGCATGAGGCTGTATATATTCTGCAAGATTTAAATTTTTGGTAAATTCATTCAATGAATTCAAGCTCTGCAAGCTGAGATAACATGAACTGCATTGATGCATTCACACAATTTCACAGTAACCATGAGATAAAACAAAGTTCAGGAATATTCTTTTATCCCATTGTTTTGCAAATCTAAGGATAGGGGGGAAGTGCCAGGGAGGCCGATCCTGGGCTGGGGCATCCCAATAAGTACGCTCCATTAATTGAGTGACATTGGTGAAACCAGTCAGGGACCAGCACTGCTGGAGCTGAGGGACTCTCCTAGCTGCCAGGGATAGAACTTCTCCAGTGAGAGTGAAGTGTGGGGGGGAAGGATACAGTTTCTGGTGGTGGGGGACTCTTTTCTTAGAAGGACACAGAGGGCAATCAGTGACAAAGACCTGAAGTGCCGAACTGTATGCTGTCTACCGGGCGCTCGGGTTCGTTGTCCATCACGGATCTGGTGGACAGAATACTGGGAGGGGCTGGGGAAGAGCAGGCTGTCATGGTGCACGTTGGCACCAATGACAAAGTCCGAGGCAGATGGAGTGTACTAAAGAATGATTTTAGGGACTTGGGAGCTAAATTGAGGAAAAGAATTTCCAAGGTAGTATTCTCAGGAATACTACCGGTACATCAAGTCACACCAGAAAGGCAGAGGGAGATTATGGAAGTAAACAAGTGGCTGAAGAGCTGGTGTAGTAAGGAGGGGTTTGGGTTCCTGGAGGACTGTGCCGACTTCTCAGTCGGTCACCAGTACTATAGAAGGGACGGACTGCACCTAAATGAGGAGGGTGCAGATCTGCTGGGAGTAAATATGGCAAAAAAGTTAGAGGGGTTTTAAAACTAGGTGACGGGGAGGAGGGTCCAGAGGTAGAGATAGTCAGCGCGGAATATAATCCAGAGGGTAGTATTGGGGGCATTAGTGGTAGGTTGACTAAAGCACATAAACCCAAGGTAAGTATAGTAACAAGTCCTAGTTGCAATATCGGAACACTCAAAAAGAGGATAGTATGCGACCGGTCTAAACTACGTGGCATGTTTAGCAATGCCAGGAGCCTGGCGGACAAGATGGGTGAACTAGAGATACTGTTGTACAAGGAGGATTTGGATTTTGTGGGAATTTCAGAGACTTGGTTCAACGGCTCTCATGATTGGTGGCAACCATTCAAGGGTATACCCTTTATTGCAGGGATAGAGAGGGTAAAAAAAGGGGGGGGGGTATGCCTGTATATCAAGAATAATGTACAAGTGAATGTGAGAGATGACATCACTAAGGGAGCTAGGGAGGAGGTGGAATCCTTATGGGTAGAGCTCCAAAGGGATGAAGCTAAGGGGAAAATAATACTGGGGAGTATGCTATAGGCCCCTTAACCTGAGGGAGGAGGGGGAGGCGAACCTCCTATCACAAATTGGATTAGCAGCAAGGGGTGGGAAGTGTTATAATGGGGGATTTTAATTATCCAGACATAGACTGGGCGGAGGGAACCACACATTCATCTAAGGCTCGCCAGTTCCTAAATGTCTTGCAGGACAATTTAATGGGTCAGATGGTAGATGCACCAACTAGAAATGAAGCGTTACTCAATCTACTGATTACCAACAATACAGACCTGATCACGGATGTGGAAATACGGGGCAATGTAGGAAACAACGATCACAGGTCAATTGGCTTCAGTATAAATGACACAAATAGGAAACATATCAAAAGAGCCAACTTCCCTAAACTACGAACCTTACTAGAAGATATCAATTGGGATAAAATCTTAGGAACAAAGAACACAGAGTAGAGATCGGTTTGCTTTAAGAGTATATTAACCACTTCAGCACCGGCCTATTGTCAAATGACGTCCAGAGATGGGATCTCCCATCCTGGGTGGACGTCATATGACGGCCTCGGGTTCCCGGCCGCCTAGGAGGCGCGAGCGCGCACCCGCCGCGTTACTCGGGACCCGGTGCGTGTGCCCGGCGGCCGCGGTGTCCACAGATCCACGTCCTGTCAGCTCAGAGGAGACCGATCTGTGTTCCCAGAACGAAGGAACACTGATCGGTCTCCTCCCCTTGTGCGTCCCCTCCCCCTACAGTTAAAGCATTCCCTAGGAAACACATTTAACCCCTCCCCGCCCCCTAGTGGTTAACCCCTTCACTGTCACATTTACACAGTAATCAATGCAATTTTATAGCATTGATCGCTGTATAAATGTGAATGGTCCCAAAAATGTGTCAAAAGTGTCCGATGTGTCCACCATAATGTCGCAGTAACTAAAAAAAATCGCGATCGCCACTATTATTAGTAAAAAAAAAAAAATAAATATTTTTTTTTAAAAAATGCCATAAATCTATCCCGTATTTTATAGACGCTATAACTTTTGCGCAAACCAATCAATATACGCTTATTGAAGCAGGGTTTGAAACAGGAAAATCTGGATGCCGCACACCGGATAAAGTTGAAAACATCTTCTTTTTACTCATAGCTATGAGTAAGCACTCGAACTAGAGAGCGAAACGCGTCAGATGTGTCTGTACCACCCGCCTGATTGTCCTGTTTTTTATGATCCAAGTTTTACAATAAAGAAGATGTTTTCAACTTTATCCGGTGTGCGGCATCCAGATTTTCCGGTTTCAAACCCTGCTTCAATTTGCATTTAGCCAGGACCTGGGACTCCTCTCCTCTGAAGGATTCACTAACACACACCTGAAAGCAAGTTCTCCTGAGCGGTGATTCATTTTCTCTGTCTAATATATGCTTATTGCGATTTTTTTTTACCAAAAATATGTAGAAGAACACGTATCGGCTGAAACGGAGGAAAAAATTAGTTTTTTTCAAAAAAAAAAATTGGGATATTTATTATAGCAAAAAGTAAAAAATATTGTGTTTTTTTCAAAATTGTCGCTCTACTTTTGTTTAAAGCGCAAAAAATAAAAACCGCAGAGGTGATCAAATACCACCAAAAGAAAGCTCTATTTGTGGGGAAAAAAGGACGTCAATTTTGTTTGGGTACAACATCGCACGACCGCGCAATTGTCGTTTAAAGTGCGACAGCGCTGAAAACTAAAAATTGGTCTGGGAAGGAAGGGGGTGAAAATGCCCGGTATTGAACCGGTTAAATAAGGGCATTAGCCAGTGCATCCCATTGGATAATAAATTTAAAAGAGCGAACAACAGTCCTGGATGGCTTAACGCCAATGTAAAAATGCATACAAAAGCAAAAGAGAAGGCCTTCAAAAAATACAAGGTTGAGGGATCATCATCAGCATTCAGATAATGCATTTGAGTGGCAAAAATATGAACGCAATCTATACACTGGGGGGAGAACCTCTGGGGGAATCTAGGATGGAAAAGGACCTGGGGGTCCTAGTAGATGATAGGCTCAGCAATGGCATGCAATGCCAACCTGCTGCTAACAAAGCAAACAGAATATTGGCATGCATTAAAAAGGGAATCAACTCCAGGAGATAAAACGATAATTCTCCCACTCTACAAGACTCTGGTCCGGCCGCACCTAGAGTATGCTGTCCAGTTCTGGGCACCAGTCCTCAGAAAGGATGTACTGGAAATGGAGCGAGTACAAAGAAGGGCAACAAAGCTAATAAAGGGTCTGGAGGATATTAGTTATGAGGAAAGGTTGCGAGCACTGAACTTATTCTCTCTGGAGAAGAGACGCTTGAGAGGGGATATGATTTCAATATACAAGTACCATACTGGTGACCCCACAATAGGGATAAAACTCTTTCGCAGAAGTAAATTTAACAAGACTTAACCTTAAACTACTAGAGGGTTCTTTACTGTAAGAGCAGCAAGGATGTTACATAGTTACATAGTAGGTGAGGTTGAAAAAAGACACAAGTCCATTAAGTCCAACCTATGTGTGTGATTATGTGTCAGTATTACATTACATATCCCTGTATATTGCGGTCATTCAGGTGATTATCTAATAGTTTCTTGAAGTTATCAATGCTCCCCGCTGAGACCACCGCCTGTGGAAGGGAATTCCACATCCTTGCTGCTCTTACAGTAAAGAACCCTCTACGTAGTTTAAGGTTAAACCTCTTTTCTTCTAATTGTAACGAGTGGCCACGAGTCTTATTAAACTCTCTTCTGCGAAAAAGTTTTATCCCTATTGTGGGGTCACCAGTACGGTATTTGTAAATTGAAATCATATCCCCTCTCAAGCGTCTCTTCTCCAGAGAGAATAAGTTCAGTGCTCGCAACCTTTCCTCATAACTAAGATCCTCCAGACCCTTTATTAGCTTTGTTGCCCTTCTTTGTACTCGCTCCATTTCCAGTACATCCTTCCTGAGGACTGGTGCCCAGAACTGGACAGCATACTCCAGGTGCGGCCGGACCAGAGATGTGGAATTCCCTTCCACAGGCGGTGGTCTCAGCGGGGAGCATCTATAGTTTCAAGAAACTATTAGATAAGCACCTGAACGACCGCAACATACAGGGATATACAATGTAATACTGACATATAATCACACACATGGGTTGGACTTGATGGACTTGTGTCTTTTTTCAACCTCACCTACTATGTAACTATGTATGACTTTATAAAGAATGCAACAAGAAATGTAAGGGTGCAATTAGGGCGGCTAAGATAGAACACGAAAAACACTAGCAGAGGAGAGCAAAAAAATCCCAAGAAATTCTTTAAGTATGTGAACAGTAAAAAAGGGAGGACAGACCATATTGGCCCCATAAAGAATGAGGAAGGACATCTGGTTACAAAGGATGGAGAGATGGCGAAGGTATGTATTCTTCTCCTTAGTCTTCACTAGGGAATCGGGGGGCTTCAGTAACCAAAACCGCAGTGTTTATCCTCGTGACACATCACAGGAAGCGCCCTCATGGCGAACAGAATTAGAATTAGACTTGGAAAAACTTAATAAATCACCGGGACAAGATGGCTTGCATCCGAGGGTACTTAGGGAACTCAGTCAAGTAATTGCCAGACCATTGTTCCTAATTTTTACTGACAGTCTACTGACTGGAATGGTACCAGCGGATTGGAGAAAAGCCAATGTAGCACCAATATTTAAAAATGGACCAAAATACATTCCTGGGAATTACAAACCAGTTAGCTTAACATCAATAGTATGCAAGCTCTTGGAGGGGATAAGGGATTATATATACAAGATTTTAGTAATGAAAACATTATCGTTAACAGTAATCAGCATGGATTCATGATGAATCATTCTTGCCAAACCAATCTATTAACCTATGAGGAGGCGAGTTGTCAAATAGATAAAGGAAGGCCCGTAGATGTGGTGTATCTGGATTTTGCAAAAGCATTTGACACAGTTCCCCATAAACGTTTACTGTACAAAATAAGGTCAGTTGGCATGGACCATAGGGTGAGTACATGGATTGAAACCTGGCTACAAGGGCGAGTTCAGGGGGAAGAACCTCTGGGGGAATCTAGGATGGAAAAGGACCTGGGGGTACCCAGTAGATGATAGGCTCAGCAATGGCATGCAATGCCAAGCTGCTGCTAACAAAGCAAACAGAATATTGGCATGCATTAAAAAAGGGATTAACTCCAGAGATAAAGCGATAATTCTCCCACTCTACAAGACTCTGGTCCGGCCGCACCTGGAGTATGCTGTCCAGTTCTGGTCACCAGTCCTCAGGAAGGATGTGCTGGAAATGGAGCGAGTACAAAGAAGGGCAACAAAGCTAATAAAGGGTCTGGAAGATATTAGTTATGAAGAAAGGTTGCGAGCACTGAACTTATTCTCTCTGGAGAAGAGACACTTGAGAGGGGATAAAATAAGGAGTTAAACTCCCTTCCGCCAAAATGTTTTAACAAAACACGTGGCCACTCATTAAAATTAGAAGAAAAGAGGTTTAACCTTAAACTATGTAGAGTATTTAAATCACCTTTTGCTATATAGCGTTTCCATTTTGCACACATGTGCTGCCTGCTAGTTGCTTTGCTTCAGTACGGACCCCATTCACCTTCCTGCTGCTCCACACTGCACATCAGATGTAACAACTACAGACACTATCAAGAATATATACACACACATGAACCAAAAGTAAATGCCGTTGACCTCTTTCCGGTTTGCTTGTTGGTTTCCCAAGGCATCCTGGGATATCTCATACCTGCAATACCTCCAAAACAAAGCGAAGCACACACTGACTAAAAGCCCCTCAAAAGCTTCAGGTAAGCTTTGTTATAGACTTCTATAGAGGCTTTGAAGACACTTTGAAGCACCAATTAGGCGACATAGGGTATTATTTTTGAAACAAAGCAAACACATCCAGTGAACAGTACAAAAACGTGTCCAATAGACCGTTTGAAGCAAGTGTAAATAAGCCCTAACAGGGAAAAAAATCCTTCTCAATTCCTAAGGCAAACTGGACACTCCTTGGATCAACATTTTACAGTGTTTTTTTTTTTTTTTTTTTAAATGATAATAGCCAGTTATATTCTTTTCATTTACAAACAAACTACTGAGTTGGCAAGAAGTACTATATCATGTGGGAGTTTATTCCACATTTTCTAAGCATTCTGTTGTAAAAAAAAGCCTTTGTATTCAGGATGTTAAACCTCATTTTCCAAGGCGTAAAGAGTGACCTCTTGTCTTTGACTTTAAGCCGAAGTTCACACATATGCAATGCGGAAACTAGCATGATTCCATCGTCAGTTACCGCATCGCATCTCCCCCGCAGGCAGTTTACACTGCCCTCTGTGAATTGCTGCGGGTATCAATACAATGTTAATGACCTCCCCAGATTGTTTCACAGATCGCAGTGCGAACACCCACGTGCGGGAGAAAAAAAAGTCCCTGCACTATTTTCTTGCGAATCCAATGCGAGTTCAGCCATACAACTGTATGGCTGAACTCGCATTGCAGTGCGGGTGCGAATCACATGCGATGTCTGTGTTCACACATGTGTAAACCGTGCTAAAGTGTATCGAAATCCTGAAACAAAAATGATGAAATACTCGTCACTTCTGGTTCTTTAGACCATGAGATGATTTGAGCCATTCTGGTCCCCGATCAGCGCTATGGTCAGTACCAGGTTCCCCGATTTGTCGCGAGAGCTCGGGAAGGTGGCGAAGGCCACTAGGATTGCTTTTACAAGAGAGAGCTTCTTTACCTGTAAAAAACAATCCCGAGATGATGCCTGCAGTAGTATAACCACTGAAAGTCAGGTGACGTACAGGTCAGGGGCGGATCCAGAGTCTAGTCTTGGGAGGGGCACTGCCAGAAAATAAGGTGTTGCTTACGGAACTGAATTTAATGTATGATATAGTGTACAGAGGTCAGTAGTATGTATGGTAGTGTACAGAGGTCAGTAGTATGTAGGGTGGTGTGCAGGGAACAGTAGGGCACACGCTGGGGGGGGTGATCGGGAGGGCATACACTGGGGGGGATCAGGAGGGCTTACACTGGGGGGGGACAGGAGGGCATACACCTGGGGGGGGGACAGGAGGGCATACACTTGGAGGGGGGAATCAAGAGGTCATACACTGGGGGGGAATCAGGAGGTCATACACTGGGGGGGATCAGGAGGGCAGACACTGGGGGGGATCAGGAGGGCAGACACTGGGGGGGATCAGGGGGGCATACACTGGGGCATACACTGGGGGGGGGATCAGGGGGGCATACACTGGGGGGGGGATCAGGGGGGCATACACTGGGGGGGGATCAGGGGGGCATACACTGGGGGGGGGAGATCAGGAGGGCATACACAGGGGGGGTTCGGGAGGCATACACTGATACACTGAGGGGGGGATCAAGGGGGCATACACTGTTACACTGGGGGGGGATCAGGAGGGCATACACTGGGGGGGGGGATCAGGAGGCATACACTGGGGGGAGGGCATACACTGGGGGGGGGGTCAGGAGGGCATACACTGGGGGGGTCAGGAGGGCATGCACTGATACACGGGGGGGATTCAGGAGGGCATGCACTGATACACGGGGGGGATTCAGGAGGGCATACACTGATACACTGGGGAGAATCAGGAGGGCATACACTGATACACTCAGGGGGGCATACACTGATACACGGGGGGGGTCAGGAGGGCATACACTGATACACTGGGGGGTGGGATTCAGGAGGGCATACACTGATACACTGGGGGAGATTGGGAGGGCATACACTGATACACTGGGGGAGATTGGGAGGGCATACACTGATACACTGGGGGTGGGGTAGAATTCAGGAGGGCATACACTGATACACGGGGGGTTCAGGAGGGCATACACTGATAGACTGGGGGGGTGAGGGGGGATTCAGGAGGGCATACACTGATAGACTGGGGGGGTGAGGGGGGATTCAGGAGGGCATACACTGATACACTGGGGGGGAATCAGGAGAGCATATACTGATACACCGGGGGGGAATCAGGAGGGCATACACTGATATACTGGGGCGGGGGGGATCAGGAGGGCATACACTGATACACCGGGGGGGGGGGGGATCGGGAGGGCATACACTGATACAGGGGGGGGGATCAGGAGGGCATACACTGATACACTGGGCGGTGGGATTCAGGAGGGCATACACTGATAAACTGGGGGAGATCAGGAGGGCATACACTGATACACTGGGGGGTGGGGTAGAATTCAGGAGGGCATACACTGATACACTGGTGGGGGGAGGAATCAGGAGAGCATACACTGATACACTGGGGGGGGGGGATCAGGAGGGCATACACTGATACACTGGGGGGGTGAGGGGGGGATTCAGGAGGGCATATACTGATACACCGGGGGGGAATCAGGAGGGCATATACTGATACACCGGGGGGGATCAGGAGGGCATCCACTGATACACTGAGGGGGATTCAGGAGGGCATACACCAGGGGGCAGTCATAATCTTTTAATGAGTTCAATTTCTCACTTGACATGAAAAGAAGATGAAGATCTCATTTGTCATCTAACAGCACCTCTATGCTAAGCTGCAGTAAGTCAGCAGACTCAGCATAGAGGTGCCTGTAAATAAATCCACAAAGTAGTGCTAGCAGCAGAGCTCACCTCCAGGAACTTTTACACAGCTCTCTGCTCAGCAGCTGCACACATCTCCCTCTTCCAGACGAGCGTGATCTTGGGGAAAAAGGCACATCCCCATCCCGCCCACTCAAGCAGCAGCCTGCAGGAGAGAGGCTGAAAAACTGCAGGGGGAGGTACAGGGGGCGGAGAGTGCAGTCCCAAGGTTTCTGAGCAGTAAAGTAATTCATGCTTAGAATGGCCTCGAGTTGTTCTGACCGCAGATCTGGTTACCCGGGGCGCGCTCAGCCTCAGTCTTTAATATTTTCCTGGGGGGATGCAATTGCCCCGTTGCCGCCCCCCTGGATCCGCCCCTGGTACAGGTACATTGCCGGGTGGCAATTGGTTAAAAGATATTAAATGAGTTCTATGGTCATAGCAAACACTTTCATTTTAGAACATTAGCATTGTAATAACAATACAAACAAAGTTAACAAAGTTATTTTTTACAATGCAGGAACCACCATAGGTGACACCGGTACTTCTCAGTACTGTAAAAGTGATCAGGTAGATGTAGAGCAGCCCAGATTCATTCTACTAAACAGCCAATCAGCTGTAAAAAAATTACGCCAAGCTCATGGCTGCAGCTGCTGACAGGATGTATATATATAATATATACCGTATTTATCGGCGTAAATCAGGGGAAAATCGCAGGTGCGTGTTATACGCCGATCC
The DNA here is from genome assembly GCA_037952925.1 of Lithobates clamitans. Taxonomy (NCBI): domain Eukaryota; kingdom Metazoa; phylum Chordata; class Amphibia; order Anura; family Ranidae; genus Lithobates; species Lithobates clamitans. The sequence goes on from JBBGZY010000563.1 coordinate 1,943,864, forward strand.
CCTGCGATCCTGAGCTGTCACATCTTTAAAATCGCCGACCGCGATTTGAAAATGGCGCCGCCGGCGCCGAAATACACAGAGCCGGTCCACGGCTCTTCCCGGGCGGCTCTCGTTCACTTTCGGCTCCACTCGTAGTCCCGAGCGGAGCTATCCGAACCTACTCGGCTAGGTTCGGATAGCTCCGCTTGGGACTACGAGTGGAGCCGAAAGTGAACGAGAGCCGCCGGGAAGAGCCGTGGACCGGCTCTGTGTATTTCGGCGCCGGCGGCGCCATTTTCAAATCGCGGTCGGCGATTTTGAAGCCCAGGATGGCAGGGATAGAGGATCGAAGGCTGCACTGGGGCAAGGCTGCACTGGGGAAGGCTGCACTGACAAGGCTGCACTGGGGAAGGCTGCACTGACAAGGCTGCACTGGGGAAGGCTGCACTGACAAGGCTGCACTGGGGAAGGCTGCACTGACAAGGCTGCACTGGGGAAGGCTGCACTGGGGAAGGCTGCACTGGGGAAGGCTGCACTGGGGAAGGCTGCACTGGGGAAGGCTGCACTGACAAGGCTCCACTGGGGAAGGCTGCACTGACAAGGCTCCACTGGGGAAGGCTGCACTGACAAGGCTCCACTGGGGAAGGCTGCACTGACAAGGCTCCACTGGGGAAGGCTGCACTGACAAGGCTCCACTGGGGAAGGCTGCACTGACAAGGCTCCACTGGGGAAGGCTGCACTGACAAGGCTCCACTGGGGAAGGCTGCACTGACAAGGCTCCACTGGGGAAGGCTGCACTGGGGAAGGCTGCACTGACAAGGCTCCACTGGGGAAGGCTGCACTGGGGAAGGCTCCACTGGGGAAGGCTGCACTGACATGGCTGCACTGGGGCAAGGCTGCACTGACATGGCTGCACTGGGGCAAGGCTGCACTGAGAAGGCTGCAATGATGGGCATTTAAATGTAAGTTTTTTTTCCCTTCAATTTCCCTCCTAAAAGTTTTTTTCCCCTTAAAATTCCCTCCTAAATTGGGGTGCGTGTTATACGCCGATAAATACGGTAAGTGTGTTTGTAGTTAAACAAGTGAAGTTAAAGTGGAGATCCACCAAAAAAATAAAAAATAAAATAATAATTAATGTACATAAAAAAATAAAAAAAAAAATCTGGAGAAAATTTTTTTTGCTTACTCACCTCTAAATACCTGTTGCTAGGGGATCCCTCGTAGTCTGCCTCCTTCAGCGCCTGGGCTCTTGACGTCACTTCCCTCAGCGCAGGAAGGGAGATCAGCTCTCCCCCCTCCCTCTAGGCAGTCATCTGGGCACGTGACAGGTCCCAGATGGCCACGGCCAATCACGGCACGTGGCGCGGCTTGCGCATGCGCAGTGGGTGCCTAGCTGTGAAGCCACAGCCGGGGGCTCACAGTTACAATGCCGGCGCCGCTGAGCGGAGGGGGAGACGAGCGGGGCTTCGATCCCCCGCATCGCTGGTCCCTGGGACAGGTAAGTGTCCGATTATTAAAAGTCAGCACCTGCATAATTTGTAGCTGCTGACTTTTAATGTTTTTTTTTTAAGCAGAACTCTGCTTTAATATATCATAATCATTTCAAATTTTGACTACAAACACCGTAAGTGCTATCTTGGTGTACTAATTACTTTTTAATTGATCATTGTAATTGTACCATCATACTCCATTGCGAAGGGGCATGATCCCTTGCAACTCTCATTATTGATATCATTAACATTTCAATAAAGACTATTTGACTATTTGAACAAGACTATAAAAGTTGACTGTTGTAGGCACCCTAAACCATGTCATATGGTTTCTCGCCAAATTTGCAATTCATGTTGGACAGCTTGGTCTGTTAAAAGAATGAAACATTTGCTGATCTACTGGCAGGAACAACGGGTATTAAAAAGGTAATAAAAATATTTCTCAGGGTAACTTAGAAAAAGAAAATTGTTGAAAGGCTGCAGCATTTATGTAAGTTTTGGTTTTGACCATAGTTCCACTTGTTTTTCATTTTGATTGAGTAGGGGAGAGTTATAACCCCTGTAAGTTTTTTTTTTTCTATGTCCCATTGAGCTTCCTCTTTACTTTCTGTCCTATAACCAAAACAGGAAGTAAGAGGAAATTTCTCCAAAATGAGGGAAACTCGTGGCGGTCACTGTGGGACCACAACTAGTGTCTCCATGGAATGATTTCCCCTCTATTCCTGTTTTGGTAACAACCCAAAATTTAGGATTTACTTTCACTTTTGATGATAACAGTAAACAGTAAAATAGAAAGAATGAACACAGGGCACAGACGGCAATAAAAACCTGACAGATGTCTAATCCCTCTCTACACTTTGTTATACTTTAAAGTGTTACTAAACCCAGGACCCTGCATTTACTACACCTGGTCTCTCACAGTACACGGAATTGCAATAGTTTTCGTAAATGTAAACTGCTTAATATCTTTTCTCATCAGCAGTTAGAGCAGTCTTGGGACTTCTATCAGTGTCTGGTTAAAGCTTGTAGGAGGAGTTTTCTTTCTACTCTGACTATCCTATGAGGCTGCAGAACACATGTCCCTCTGTCTGGACAGTGCCGATTGGCCCTGTGCTGACCACATGCACCCTCCCAAGAAAGAAAAAAAAAACGCTCTAGCACTACACACCAAACTGAGCATGTGCAGCTTGTCCCCAAGCCTCTGTTCTATCAGGAGATGGATTGGGGATGGTGGAAGAAGGGGAGGAACAAAAAAGACAAGATCAAATTGCCTTTTTACACAATGCAGAGGATTGACCCCTTAGGTTCCACAGTGAGTATAACAAGCATGCTTTACTGCATATACACACTGATTTTGCTGTTGTGGGTTTAGTAACACTTTACCACTTAAGGACCAGCCTCGTTTTGGATTTTAGGTGTTTACATGTTTAAAACAGTTTTTTTTGCTAGAAAATTACTTAGAAAAAAAACAATATATACTGTTTGGGGGTTCTAACACCCTAGAGAATAAAATGGCAGTCAATGCAATACTTTTTTTTGCACTGTATTTGCGCAGCGGTCTTATAAGCGCACTTTTTTTTGGAAAAAATTCACTTTTTTGAATAAAAAAATAAGACAACGGTAAAGTTAACCCTAGACAGCGCTAGTGTTGAGCAATTGAAATATGTGGCCAACAATACATGCAAAGGAAAATCAAATGACAGAAAAGTCCCTTAATAGAAAGTCCCTTATAAAGGGTAGTGATGTAAAGTTCAGGGTGTAGTCCGAAACATAAAATTCAGGTGATCATGAAAACAATCCTCCGCATGCACCTTCCACCGATCACTACGAACTCCACCCGGTGCAAAACACTCTCCCCCTAGGGGGTTAAACTCACCAGAAATGGGGAGTAATGAAGCATTCAGAATAGTCACTCTTTATCAGCAGTTGTTAACATCACTCCATGCAGGGTCACAGATTTTCAGGGCAGGTAGTGTAAGCGTGTAAACTTCACCAAAAGACGCCAGCGCCGCTACCTCTTTTGGTGAAGTTTACACGCTTACACTACCTGCCTGTCCGATTGATTGCTTTCTTTATTCTTATTTGATGTACGTATATTATTGAAGGGGGGTTGCGGTCTTTTTATGTGGAAGGGGTTTCTGTCAATAAACGGGATTACGCTATGTGCACTTTTCTCTCCGTTTCTTGATTTAGTAGGAGCCCTGAAAATCTGTGACCCTGCATGGAGTGATGTTAACAACTGCTGATAAAGAGTGACTATTCTGAATGCTTCATTACTCCCCATTTCTGGTGAGTTTAACCCCCTAGGGGGAGAGTGTTTTGCACCGGGTGGAGTTCGTAGTGATCGGTGGAAGGTGCATGCGGAGGATTGTTTTCATGATCACCTAAATTTTATGTTTCGGACTACACCCTGAACTTTACATCACTACCCTTTAGAAGGGACTTTCTATTAAGGGACTTTTCTGTCATTTGATTTTCCTTTGCATGTGTTGTTGGCCACATATTTCAATTGCTCAACACTAGCGCTGTCTAGTGCGATGATTTAGTCCTATTTTGGATTATTTTATAACACAGTTCTCACTTTGATGTATTTGATTTGAGACAGCTGCTTTGCACTTTCTTTTTAGGTCTCCTCTCTGCTTGATAGGCAAAGTGGAGGTCTATTTCATTTATGTATATATGATTTTATAGTCGCATATTGATGCCTATCCACATGTATGCATTTTTGAATATTTAATAAGATTTTTTATATTTGGTGTTTATATCTACATTTTGGATCAGTATAGTGACCTGGCGCTGAGTAGTGTTTCTGCAGGTCTGGTGAAACACTTTTTATTTTGGTAAAGTTAACCCAATATTTTTATATTGTGAAATATAATGTTACGCCAAGTAAATTGATACCAAACATGTCACGCTTCAAAATTACGCCCGCTCGTGGAATGGCGTCAAACTTTTACCCTCAAAAATCTCCATAGGCGACGTTTAAAAAATTGTACAGGTTGCATGTTTTGCGTTACAGAGGAAGTCTAGGGCTAGAATTATTGCTCTCGCTCTACCGGTTGCGGCGATACCTCACATGTGTGGTTTGACCACCGTTTTCATATACGGCGCTACTCACGTATGCGTTCGCTTCTGCGCGCGAGCTCGTCGGGACGGGGGGGGGGGGGTTTAAACATTTTTTTTTTGTTTTTTTTATTTTTACACTGTTTTTAAAAAAAAAAAATAAAAAATTGTGTCACTTTTATTCCTATTACAAGGAATGTAAACATCCCTTGTAATAGAAAAAAGCATTACAGGACCTCTTAAATATGAGATCTGGGGTCAAAAAGACCTCAGATCTCATATTTACACTAAAATGCAATAAAAAAAAAAATAAAAAAAAAGTCATTTAAAAAAATGACATTAAAAAAAAAAAATGTGCTTTTAAGAGGCGTGGTTGGAAGAGATGTTTTGACGTCGCTTCCGCCCAGCAGTGTTATGGAGACGAGTGGGCCTTAGCCTCACTTGTCTCCAGGCACAGAAGGGAGATGGACGCGATCGCCTCCGCCGCTACCGACAGCTCCGGTAAGCGGCGGAGGGCACCGGATCGCGGCAGAAGGGGGGAGGGCCCTCTACCGTCACCGATAAAAGTGATCTTGCGGAGAATCCGCCGCATAGACCGCTTTTATCTGAAAGCCGACCGCCGCACGAAAATGGGGATATCGAGGTTATGGCAGCTAGCTGCTGCCATAACAACGATATCCGCCGCCAAAGTTTGGACGTACATCGGCGTGCAGCGGTCGGCAAGTGGTTAAGCACACAAGTCCTAAAAGCCTTTTCCATTCTTTAGTCCAAGAGAGATTTGTACCCCATTTTGGAGTAACACTAACTTATACATTGCTTTGCTGTTGGCTGAAACTGGTAAAACATAACATTTTAGGTACATTTTAAGCTATACACAAAAAGCATAATTTAGTACTATACAAACTATATGCTTTGAATGTCTATTCAAATGAAAATCAGATGGCTCATAAGGATAATTTTCAGCACTGGAAAATCTTACATTAAAACCGTGGGGGTAGCAAAGGAGCTTACTCACTGCCACATGCTGCAAATATTCATAAACGGCATCCATTTAGAAGTCTTTTTGTTCACAGAAGAATGGCACATGCACATGCTCAGTTTGGTGTGTATTGCTAGAGGGTTTTTACTCTGGCAGATTGAGTGTCTGAGCCTGCGCTGACAGTAATTGCTTGCTCATTGAGAGACCAGTTCAAAACAGGTGTTCAAGGTTATCCTGCTCAGCAGGCCCAGGAGACAGCTTTATGTTTGCAATAGTTGCTATGAGAGATTCTATCCTTCAGGCCTTGCGCCCTTCGCTAAGCGCCTTGTAAGAAGCTCCTGGCTAGTCTTCCTTTTTGTGGTGAAACAGCTATTTGGGGATGTTTTGGATAATACATCCAAAGAAATTCTAGAGGAATCACCCCTTTTGCCATTTAAGAAAAGGAGTAAAATGTATTTTCGTTTTAAAGCTCCTTCTCCTGTGCCAGAAGCATCAGCCTCCAGGCAGCCAGGGCGGCTTCCACTGCCAGGTTCAATCGTATAGGGGGAATTCTTCTGCAGTTCTCAAGGATCTGGCAGGAAGAGTGTCAAGATGAATGGGGGACTTTCTCAATAGCGCCAGCGTACAAACTGGAGTTCTGCTGAGTTATTCATCCATAACTCAGCAGTGGTGGGTTTTCTGAGCAGTGAGATTAAGTGATCACCGGAAGAGGAACCCATGGTACTGCTCAAGATCGTTGCCCCTTCTCTCGGGTGAACCCGATTTCATCGATAAAGATCGCAGGTCGTGGATTCATTCAGAACCTTCCACTATGGATCAAGGACAGCTGTAACCTTACCGTAAACGGGTGGTTGGCACTAAGGTTTACACTGATGCTTACAAATATAATATAGCGCTACACTTTTTCTTTTCCTTCATCTGTATATACAATTATTCTAATTGGTAGTGTTGGCAGCTTGATATATATTGAGTTGGCGCAGCAGTTTTTTCTATTTTATTTATGGTATTGTCCTGCCAGGATTCAATCCGACAATGCCACAGCAATGGCCTATATTAATCACCAAGGGGGCACAAGAAGTTGTGCGGCCCAGAGAAAGGTGAATCATATCCAATCTTGGGCAGAAAACAATGTGCTTTGCCTATCGGCAGTCTTCATTCTAGGAACAGAAAATCGTCAGGCAGACTACTTGAGTCGCCAGCAGTTGTTCCCGGGAGAATGGTTCCTTCACCCCAATATCTTCCTGTCAATATGTCAAAAATGGAGGATCCCAGACATGTTCGCGTCCAGGTTCAAAAAAGAAATCAACAACTTTGTGTCAAGAACAAAGGATCCGCTAGCATGCGGAACAGATGCCTTGCAATTCCCATGGAATCGGTTCTCACCGATTTATGCATTCCATCCTATTCTGCCTGCGTCCACAACTTCTTCGCAGGATCAAGCAGGAAGGGAAGTCAGTGATTCTTGTGGCCCCCAGCAAGGACCAGGAACTCTTGGTATGCAGAGATCGTAAAGATGGTAGTAGGGGACCCATGGACCCTACCATCACGGCCAGACCTTCTCTCGCAAGGTCCGGTGTTCCATCCTACTTTACAAACGCTAAATTTAACATTCTGGCTATTGAGACCCACACTCTGAAGAAGCGTGGGCTGTCAGGTTCAGTAGTTTCTACCTTGGTTAATGCAAGGGAGCCGGCCTCCACGATTATATATTATGGAGTCTGGGAAACATATGTCTCCTGGTGTGAAACCAGGAGTTGCACCCCAGGAAATAGGTCAAAGGTAAAATCCTTGACTTTCTGCAGATGGGGTGAGAAATAAGGCTGGCCTTGAGTGCTTTCTAAGTACAGGTCTCGGCCTTATGGGTATTATTTCAATGACCACTTGCTTTGCATTCTTTGGTTCGCAACTTTATTCAGGGGTAACATGGCTTAATCTCCGGTTAGGTAACCCCTGAACCCTTGGGACTTGAATTTAGTTTTGCCGGCATTACAAAACAGCCTTTTTTTGGGCCGATACAACATATTCCCTTGGTCTTTTTTTGATACGGAAACTAATTTTCTGGTGACCATATCTTCTGCAAGAAGGTTATCAGAATTAGCTGCTCTTTCTTGTAAAGAGCCATATTTTTATTGTTCACAGGGATAAGGTAGTATTGCATCCTCATCCTAACTTTTTACCGAAGGTAATATCAGGTTTTTATCTAAACCAGGATATTGTTCTACCTTCATTTTTCTAGAACCCTGTTCTATGAAAGAAAAATCACTACATTCTCTTGATGTGGTGAAAGCAGTCAAAGTCTACTTAAAGGCGACTGCTCAGATTTGGAAAACGGATGTTTTTTGTCGTGTTACCTGAAGGTCCTAAAAGAGGACAGGCAGCATCAAAATCTACTATTTCTAAATGGATTTGACAAGTAATCGTTCTAGCTTATGGCTTAAAGAGATAGTTCTACCCTCTCAAATCAAAGCGCACTCCTCTAGGGCTGTTAGTGCTTCGTAGGCAGTGCATCACCAAGCCTCCATGGCTCAATTCTGCAAGGCCGCAACTTGGACTTCAAGTATAAATCCTTGGATCTCATGGTGCCCTACTTTGGTTGTGTCTCTCTCCCGTAAGTTGGCATTGCTTTGGTACATCTGTGTCCTGTGATGTACGATTAAAGAAAATAGGATTTTTATAACAGCTTACCTGTAAAATCCTTTGCTTTTGAAGTACATCACGGGACACAGAGGTCCCGCCCCTCTTTCTAGTATACACGTGTATTGCTTTGCTTCAAAACTGAGATACTCCCAGAAGTGGGAGGGGTTATATAGGGAGGCAACTTCCTGTTTAGGGTGTGCCAGTGTCCAGCACCTGAAGGTGAACTATAACCCACATAGTAATTACTATGGCTCTGTGTCCCGTGATGTACCTCAAAAGAAAAGGATTTTACAGGTAAGCTGTTATAAAAATCCTTTTTTCTTTTGGTGGTATTAGATTGCCCTCTGCGGTTTTATTTTTTGAGCTATAAACAAAAAAAGCCTGACAGTTTTAAAAAAATATATATATTTTTTTACTTTCTGCTATAAGACATATCCAATTAAAAACATATATAAAATCAAATTTCTTCATCAATTTAGGCCAATATGTATTCTACTACATATTTTTGGTAATAAAAAAAAAAATAAATAAATGATCGCGTCCCGGGAGACATCGCGTCCGCCGGACCCACTGACTGGCTCCCGCTGTGTCCAACCACAGTGGGAGCGGGTCGCCGGCAGCGCACCCCAGGAAGAGACAACGTACAGGTAAGTTGTTTCGCACAGCTGGGCCGCCCTGCCGCAGTAAATGTTCGGTGGGTGGTCTGGAAGCGGTTAAGTTAACCTAACCACTTTCATACTGGACCTATTCTGGCACTCCTCTCCTACGTGTAAATAGCAAGAAAATTATGATTTTATTTAGAACCCTTAAACATTATATTTTTTTTTAGCAGACACCCTAGGGAATGAAATGGCGTTCGTTGCAACTTTTTATGTCACATGGTATTTGCGCATCAATTTTTAATGAATTATAAAAAATTAAAAAAAACACAACACATTAAAGTTAGCACAATTTTTTTGTATAATGTGATAGATAATCTTACGCCAAGTAAATCGATACCAAACATGTCACGCTTTAAAATTGCGCACACTCGTGGAATGGCGCCAAACTTCGGTACTTAAAAATCTCCCTAGGCGGCGCTTTAACATTTTTTACAGGTTACCAATTTAGAGTTAGAGGTCGTCTTGAGCTAGAATTGTTGCTCTTGCTCTAACATTCATGGCGATACTCCACAAGCGAGCTTTGAACGCTGTTTACATATATGGGCGTGAAATACTTATGTGTTCGCTTTTGTGTGCGAGCACGCAAGCACTTTAAAAAAAAAAAAAAAAAACACTTTATTTTCCCACTTTCCCTTTAATTTATTTTTTTGATCACTTTTATTCCTATTACAAGGAATGTAAACATCCCTTGTAAAAGGGATAGGGCATGTAGAGATTTGTGGTCTACAAGACCCTACATCTCTCCTCTAGGCAGCAAAGACTAAGGTAAAAAAAAAAAAAAAAAAAAAAAAGATCCCGGCTTTCCGACCAAATACACAGCAGTGTTTACATCTGCCGGGTCGGTCGTGATGTCATAACGTCACGCACAGGCCTCCGAAGATCATGAGGACTGCCAGGGACCATCTGGTCCGCGGTATTCTCTATAGTAAACTTCCACGGCCGGAGGATTACTTCTCCGACCCGCCGATCGCACAGCCAAGTCGATAGAAGCATTGGAGGGCGGCGAAAGGGGGGGGGACATCCCCTCTTACTGCCTGTAAAAACAATCAAGCGACTGAACCACTATGATTGTTCTTACGATGCAGGGAATCGCCGGCAGAAAAGAATGATGGCTGCAGGCATCATTCAGATATCTCCACTCAAAGCCCAGGACATCATATGACGGCCTTGGGCGGGAAGTGGTTAGAGTAGGTAACCGGACAGGGGGGGGCGTGGTTCGGACATGGTGGAGTAAAGACACTCGAACAGAGCTCTGACCATTTCCTCCAGCAATCTAGCTATTAATACAATTACTAGTGCAGCGGCTATACTCCACTGTATGAAAAATTCAAAGTAGAAGGAAAGCGTACACAAAAAACACCCGCTCAACCCGAGATCCAACCATTCTTTCCGTGTATGCGGGCTTCTATATCCCGGGCTCTAACAACAGAGACGAGGCGCATCTTGTATGGATCCTGGAATGGCGGCATATCCCACCCCACTTACCTCTCCAGTTGCGCCAGAATTCCCTCCGGGACTATTGGAAGCTAGAGATGACCAGCAGCTCAGCCTCCCAGAGCAGTTGACTGCTCCACCTTCTGTGCGGGGAGACCCTGATTTTAGGGCTCTTCTGCAGGCTCTGCCGACACGAATGGATATGGAGGCGCTGGTCTCTCGCCTAAGGGAGGGACAACGCAGAGATTTACAGCTGGTCCAGACGGAGGTACAGTCGTTATCAGAAAGATTTACTACAGGAGAGACATTCTTGGCCTCCCTGGAAAATCGTATCTCCCTATTGGAAAAGGTACAGACCTCACAAGCCTCTCATGTATCCTCTTTACAACTTCATTTTGAAGAACTCGAGGACCGGAGGCGGCGTAATTACTTACGGTTTAGGGGTATCCCTGAAGGCTATAGGACAGGAATTATTACAACCTAAGGATTTGGCAATATGCCAGCAGCTGGCTATTCCTGTCCTTCCTCAAGATTTGGAGTTCGATAGAGCCCTTGGTCCTCGCCCAGGTTTGAAAAGACTCAGAGATGTCATATGCCGTTTTCATGGCTATGCTCATTAAGAGTTAATAAGTCGTAAGGCATGGGAAGCAGGTTTTGAGGGAGCCCGGTAAAAATTGTACCTGATCTATCTCGGGCTACTCTGCAACGAAGGGCGTTGTTACACCCACTTTTGGATAAGATCAGGTAGTTGGGAGGTACATATCGGTGAGGTTACCCTATTTCCTAATGAGTGAGGAAAGGATAATCTTCATTTGCTCTCTCACCCTGCTGATCTCCCGGATCTGTTTACCTTTTTGGGTACAGAAGCCTTTTCGATTCCAAACTGGCTGCAACCCACAATGAAATCTCGACAAACTGAATCTCTTCCTATAACAGGTGACCTCTCTCACCAGACAGTTGGGAGAGATTAGGGATCCCGCACTGCTTCCCAAATGGGAGACTGAGTCCTAACCTGGTAGAGGATCTTTTCTTTTTCCTCATAGATGGAAGCAAATTGGAAAGTAATCCTATGCACTCAGGGGACTCCCCCCCATGGAGCTCGAGCAAAAATCTTGACCTCTGTGGATGGTGCCCCCCTTTTTAGGGTGCTATCCTGGACCCTCCTCTTCTCATGCCATCGTTATGGGATATTATTGGATACACTGAGGGTGCAAGAGGCTACTGCTTTGATGGGGGGTGGAGGAAGGAAGTAACGAGGAGATGAGTTGGAGCCCTCCTCTGAAAGAGACCAGAGGGGAAGATAGTGTAGAACAGAGACAAAAGGATATATAGGCGTGTTGGATAGCCCTCAGAATAGATGAGTAATGACACTGAAACAACTAGTCAAGAAATCTCTGCATTAATATAAATGTATAAGAAATTGAATTTCTGCTTTGAAAATTCAGTCCACAAATTTTCTCTGTAACATGTTTATAACTCCAGAGTTGGCTTGACGGTGTGATGTGGAGTTGGGTGGGACGCGGTGCTGCAGTGCGGTCCCTACCAGTGACTAGATGTCCCTGATGTCCTCTACTGTGTCCTGGATGCACTTATGGGGGGCACACCTGATAATTGTGTATAAACATCCAATGTCTAATCCAGGCACATTGGCTTTACTGGGACTCTGGCCAAGGGGCATGGAAAGTGGGAACACTTGACAATTTATGAAAATTCTGCAGGATTCTAGGATTTGGTGGATTCGGGTGGCTTGGGATGTCATCTGGGGATGTACTGGTCGCTGTGGGGGGGGGGCTGCACTGTGGGGCGGCGGACTGTTGACATCTAGTGTACTGGCATCTCTGCTCTGGAGGGGATATCCTACTCTTGATGGGAAGCTCCATATAGCAATATATGATATTACTTCCTGCAGCACAATGGTTTCACCAAGTGCTGAAATAGTTTTTTTTAATCTACAGTGCATTCATTTGTGAAATCAAGAATAAATTTGGGCCTTGTCTGTAGTTGAATAAAAAAGTCACCACTAGGGTGAGGGGGGGAAAGGGAGAAGAGAAAACATGGGTAGACGATATGAGGAGGAGGGAGAAAGGAAAGAAAATAAAACATTTTTTTTTTTGTAATAATATCTTACTTTGGGTGCCCCTTTTAATAACTAGCTACAGGTTAGCAGGCCTCCCTTATGAATGCCTCTCCGGCCTGACTACACGGAAACCATAGTTTCCATGGACGTAATATGCACAAATCACGTATTAACCTTTATATGCACTATTTATGGATTACACATAGGATATACACTTTATAGGACTTATAACTAGCACTTTTTATGTTTTATGGGGTTTTTCACGTCATTTTTGAGGGATACAAAACTTTGTATTGTGGTGTGAAGGGTTTTTTTTTTTTTTTTCTCCCATCGAGAAAGATAAATGTACACTGATCACATAGTCCATGGATGCTGTGGGGGTGGTGGATGAGTGGGGTGGAATGTAAGTGTGGGGGTTCCGCCCATGGGGCCCGTGATGGAAATCTCAGGCCTTGTGGGCGATCCTCTGTACTTGGGCTACAGTCTGGGTCCCTTCTTCTCCCATTTCTCCAGGTATGACTGACTTGGGCAGGTCTAGTGCAGAATGTTTTATGTTGAGGGGGGTGGAGAGAGGAACGGGAGGTGGATCTTGGTGGTAATAGGGAGATAAGATGGAGATTCCCTCAGAAGGAGACTGGGAAGGAATATGGAATGGACCTGAGATATGATGGTTATAGGGACATCTTGTCTGCAATTGTGAGACCAGGAAGTAGGCTTGAGGGAAATATAATGTAAGATGATGGGCCCATGATTAGATGAATGGCTGGAAGAATGTGGTTTGGAGCTTAGTTTTCTGGCTATTTCCAACCACTTCCCCATATAGATCAACACTCATGTGAATCTAAGTGTTCAGAAGTGGTGCTTTCTCTAGGGGTTTAAAAATCTTTTTTTTTTGTTAGGTCCCCTAGATATATTTGCTTGATTTTTTCCCCCAGATGAGATGGAGGCGGTGTGCGTGGTCTCTCTAAACACCAAGGGAATTAATGTTCCAGAGAAATGGAGGATGCTGCTTAACGATTTGAAGCGCTCTCGTACTGATGTGGAGTTTGTGCAGGAGACTCATTTTAATTTGGGCGGACTTGCCTTCCTTCAGAACAGATTCTTTCCCTGTGTATATGATGCTTCCAATCAAGAAGCAAAATCGAAAGGAGTCTCCATTATGATCTCTAGTCATATTCCTTGGTCTCTTATGGATAGATGCTCTGCTATAAGTGGCCGTTATCTTTTTTCTTAAAGGCCATATTGGCGTTATTAAGATGACATTAGCTACTATATATGCACCAAATTTACATCAAGATTCTTTTCTTGGTAAAGTTCTTTCAAAGCTAGTGGAGTTTGCAGAAGGTAAATTGATCCTCGGTAGAGATTTTAATGTTCCGTTGGACCCTAGAGTAGAGACTTCTTCTGGTATGTCCTCAGTTCGCATCGGTCTCAGGAAATGTGTTATGCGGAAGTTACATGATTTGCAGTTGGTTGACGCTTGGCATACTTTTCATGCGGGCGAGAGAGATTATAATTTTTTTCTAATCCTCATCAACTACTCTCGTGTTTATCTTTTCTTGGTCCCCCATCAATTACTTGCCTCAGTCCTAGACATATCTATAGGACACATAATTTCAGACCATGCCCCGGTTATGCTTCGTCTCTCCCTGTCTGGCTCGACTTACTCCCCGGACTGGCGTTGGCAGTTGAATGAAAGTTTACTGCAGACTCCAGAAATTCGGGACGATATGGTTAAGGAGCTTACAGAGCATTTTCAGATAAACGACACTCCAGGGAGTGACCCGGGCATGGTATGGGGCACATAAGGCAGTAATACAGGGAATCTTGATCAAACATGGATCCCGTGTGAAAAAGGCCCAAGAAGCACATATAAAAAAATTGCTTGAGGATATCCAGGCTCTTCAATTACAACATAAGAGGACACTTGTACCCGCTTTGGGGAACGAACATGCCCATTTAAGAAGAAAGATATCGGATCTTCTTTGATTTAAAGTAAAAGCAGCAATGCCATTAGGCAGGAAGTCATAACACGAATTTGGGGATAAATGTAGTAAATTGTTGGCTAGAAATCTTAGGGAACAACATATGGCTTTGTACATACCCCACATAAGGGGAGTAAGGGACAAATACTTTCTTTGCTGAAAGATATGCTAAGGCATTTGGGGAATATTATTCCACATTCCCAACTTCCTTGGAAGAATATCTCTCTTCTGCACGCCTTTCTCGTTTGCCTTCCCCAGTTCGCTGCAATCTAGAATCCCCTATTACTATCGAGGAATTACAAACAGTAGTAAAGACAGTCAAAATCTGGGAAGGCACAGGGCCCTGAATGATTTATCATACAGTATTATAAAAGCTTCTTTCGATTGTTAGGTCCGCATATGATTAAATTGTTCAAGGCTCTGGGACAGACAACCGTATTTCCTTCGGATGCACTTTTGGCACATACAGTGATGAGCAGTGCCTGGTTTTCTCCACACATACCGCTGAACATTAAGGCCAAAAAGTTCTATCTTGGTCTCATCAGACCAGAGAATCTTATTTCTCACCATCTTGGCTTTCATGTGTCTTGCACTGAGGAGAGGCTTCCGTCGGGCCACTCTGCCATAAAGCCCCGACTGGTGGAGGGCTGCAGTGATAGTTGACTTTCTACAACTTTCTCCCCTCTCCCAACTGCATCTCTGGAGCTCAGCCACAGTGATCTTTGGGTTCTTCTTTACCTCTCTCACCAAGGCTCTTCTCCCCCGATAGCTCAGTTTGGCCGGACGGCCAGCACTAGGAAGGGTTCTGGTCGTCCCAAACGTCTTCCATTTAAGGATTATGGAGGCCACTGTGCTCTTAGAAACCTTAAGTGCAGCAGAATTTTTTTGTAACCTTGGTGCCTTGCCAGAATTCTGTCTCTGAGCTCTTCAGGCAGTTCCTTTGACCTCATGATTCTCCTTTGCTCTGACATGCACTGTGAGCTGTAAGGTCTTATTTAGACAGGTGTGTAGCTTTCCTAACCAAGTCCAATCAGTATAATCAAACACAGCTGGACTCAAATGAAGGTGTAGAACAATCGCAAGGATGATCAGAAGAAATGGACAGCACCTGAGTTAAATATTTGAGTGTCACAGGAAAGGGTCTGAATACTTAGGACCATGTGATATTTCAGTTTTTGTTTTTTAATAAATCTGCAAAAATTTCAACAATTCTGTGTTTTTCTGTCAATATGGGGTGCTGTGTGTACATTAATGAGGAAAAGAATTTAAATCATTTTAGCAAATGGCTGCAATATAACAAAGAGTGAAAAATTTAAGGGGTCTGAATACTTTCCCGTCCCCACTGTATTTCAGTTATTCCAAAAGAAGGGAAAGACCCGCCGGATCGTGGTAGTTATCGGCCGATATCTCTACTTAATGTGGACTTAAAGCTTTTTACTAAATTATTGGCCTCTTGTCTTCAAACTCAGCTCTCCCAGTTGGTCTATTTAGACCTGGTGGGTTTTATTCCTTCTTGCGAAGTGAGAGACAATACTATTAAGGTGCTTAATTTGGTCCACTATGTTAATCAAACTAAGACTCTATACGTCTTCTTGAGTACAGATGCAGAAAAAGCCTTCGATAGGGTAAACTGGGCCTTCACGTTCGCAGTTTTAAAACACATGGGCCTGGGGGACCACATGATTCAATGGATTGCCAGAGTGTACACTACTCCACAGGCCTTGGTTAAAGTAAATGGAGTGTTTTCAAAGCCTTTTTTAATTTCAAATGGTACCCGTCAGGGCTGTCCCCTCTAGCCCTTACTATTTGCTCTTTCGTTAACCACTTGCCGACCGCCTCACGCAGATATACTGCAGCAGAATGGCACGGGCAGGCAAGGTAACGTATGGGTACGTTACTTGCCTCCCACAGGTGCCCGAGGTGGTCGGCTTCTGTCCCGGAGAGATCAGAGGTGAGGGGGAGACCATCCATTCGTGGCCACCAATGTGAGTTGCACCAACACTACAATTACAGTAGAACACGCAGGCACACTTTTCACCCCCCATCACCCCCCGATCACCGGTCACAGTGACACCAATAGCATTGCACTGGTGTCAGTAACTGTTACAGATGACGCTGGTTAGTTTAACCCCCAAATCGCCCGGCGGTGATATAAGTTAAGTTTTAGGGACAGAAAAGGTCTGCGTCGCCCCAGGCAGTGTCAGGTTAGCGCCAGTATCGCTAACACCCACGCACGCAGCATACACCTCCCTTAGTGGTATAGTATCTGAACGGATCAATATCTGATCCAATCAGATCTATACTAGCATCCCTAGCAGTTTAGGGTTTCCAAAAACAGTGTTAACGGGATCAGCCTAGATACCTGCTAGCAATTGCATTTTGCCCCTCGGTCCAGCCCTGCCCAGCCCACCCAAGTGCAGTATCGATCGATCACTGTCACTTACAAAACACTAAACACACATAACTGCAGCGTTCGCAGAGTCAGGCCTGATCCCTGTGATCGCTAACAGTTTTTGTTGGTAGCGTTTTGATACAGTCGCTAACAGTCAGGAGCTTTTTTGCCTGTGAGTCTCACTAGTGTACCACTAAATTTAGAGCCCAAGGTGGCAAATCGAAGGTACACTGTGAAGTGAAGAGGCCTACACGTTTCTGAGCACGACAGATAGTGAAGAGGAAGTCACTCATCTGTCAGATTCAGGCTCAGAATACGATCCTGTAGAGGACAGCGGCTCCATGACAGATAGCTCTGACAACGGAGTTGTGGTCCCTGCCAAGGTAAGGCGTACCAGACCCCGAACTTCTTCTTCTGTCCTTGATGTGCAAGAACCGCAGGTCCCTCGTATGGAGCAGAGCAGTACTAGCGCCGCTATTCCTTCTGGTGAACTGGCAAGCACCAGTGGCCTAGTACACCCTGGTCGTACATCCAGCACTGCAGTAACACTTGGTGATGTAGCAATTAAGTGCAGTTCAAGCTGGCGAGGTGGCAAGCACAAGTAGTGTCCCGCTGCCACCAAGAAGACGAACACAGGCCATCGTGCCCATAGTGTCCTTCCTGCTGCATTCGCCAATCCGAATTGGGAACCCACCACTTCTGCAGCACCCGTACTTCCCCCATTCACTGGCCAACCCGGCATTCATGTGGAAACAGTTGATTTTACGCCACTGGATTTTTATTCGCTGTTTTTCACTGAAGATCTCTATCGATCTATTGTGGACCAAAGCAATTTATACGCTGGTCAACACATCGCCACTATTCCCCAGTCCTCCCTTGCCAGAGATTGGAGACCAATTACGGTCTCCGAATTTAAGCTCCTTCTGGGCCTTTCCCTCAACATGGGCATAACTAAAAAGAGTGAGTTGCGGTCATATTGATCCACTGACCCAATTCACCATATGCCCTTGTTCTCTGCCTCCATGACCAGGGCACGATACGAGCAGATTTTGCAGTTCATGCACTTCAACAACAATGAACTCTGTCGTCCTCGTGGAGACCCTGAATACGATCAGCCCTACAAAATTCGGCCCCTCGTAAACCACTTTAACCAACGTTTTGCAGACTTGTTTACTCCCCATCAAGTTGTCTGCGTTGATGAGTCCCCGATTAAGTTTTCTGGCCGCTTGTCATTCAAACAGTACCTTCCCAGCAAGCGTGCCAGATACGGGGTCAAGATGTATAAGCTCTGTGACAGGGCCACAGGCTATACATGTAGTTTTATGGTTTACGAGGGCAAAGATAGTCACGTAGAGCCGACAAACTGCCCTGACTACATAGGAAGCGCTGGCAAGATTGTGTGGGACTTGGTGTCACCCTTATTCGGAAAGGGGTACCACTTGTACGTGGACAATTATTACACGAGCGTGCCACTTTTTATTCATCTTTTGATCAACAGATTGGAGCATGTGGCACCGTGCGACCTAATCGCCGGGGCTTTCCCCAGCGGCTTGTAGATTTCTGTCTTAGGCTGGGGGAGAGAGCCTGCTTCAAGTGTAATAACTTGCTCGCTATGAAGTGGAGGGATAATAAGAATGTTTTCGTTCTTACCTCCCTTCATGCAGACACAACGGTCCAAATTACTACGGCGACTGGTGTTGTGGAGAAACCCCTCTGTGTCCACAAATATAACCAAAATATGGGAGGGGTGGACCTCAACGACCAGTTGTTGGCACCATACCTAATTGCCCGTAAGGCCAGACGCTGGTACAAGAAAGTGTCTGTTTATTTATTTCAATTGGCTTTGCTGAACGCACATGTGCTATACAGAGCTTCAGGACGGACTGGATCCTTCCTTAAATTTCAGGAAGAGATCGTCAGAGCCCTTCTGTATCCAGACGGTGCTCCACCTCACCTTCCCCAACCAAATGCAGTAAGCCGGCTGCATGAGAGGCATTTTCCGTATGTCCTCCCGAGTACACCTACCCAACGAGCCCCCCAATGAAGATGTTGTGTCTGCAGCATGCGCTGATATAGGCGTGACACCGGGTATTATATTCCCTCCTGACCTGACAATCCTGGTCTATGCATTGGTGAATGTTTTGAACGCTACCATTCACTAGTTGAGTATTAGCGTAGGGTACAGCACTGCACAGACTAGGCACACTAACACAGGGTCTCCCGAGAGAGAGAGACCCGAACCTGGTACCAGTTACAAAAGCTATAGTTGCAAAAAAAAGTGTAAGTAAAAAAAATAAAAACAAAAAAAAATAAAATAAACAAAAATAGTTGTTTTATTGTTCTCTCGCTATTCTCTCTCTATTGTTCTGCTCTTTTTACTGTATTCTATTCTGCAATGTTTTATTGTTTTTATGTTTTACCATGTTTGCTTTTCAGATATGCAATTTTTTTTATACTTTACTGTCTTTTATTGGTAACCATTTTTTTGTTTTCAGGTACGCCATTCAGCTGCAGAGAGGATTTATTTATCTTGACAGCAACAGCGTTTGCTCCCACGATACATAAAGCCGTGACTCCAGCGCTGTCGGAGGTGATTTCACCACCACAGTTACATACTTCAGCATATATGCCGAAGCGTGGGGGCAGCAGAGGGCGGAGGGACGATTTGCTCCTAACTTTTGCGGGAGTATGCCCCCATGCTTTGGCATATATATACGGTGCATGTATGCCTATCATTAGAAGTGGGTGGATGAAGGGAGGTATTCTAATGGTGGGCATACCCACCGATCAATCTCTTTTTTTTCGTTTAGCTCACAGGCTGCATGAAAAAAAAAAGTTTACAATATATGCCCAACAAGGACCAGCAACGTACTGGTATGTTGCTGGACTTTGGGTGGTTATACCAGAATGATGCCTGCAGCTTTAGGTATCATCTTGGTATCAATCTTTTCAGCCAGCGGTCGGCTTTCATGTAAAAGCAATCCTAGTGGCTAATTAGCCTCTGGACTGCTTTTACAAGCAGTGGGAGGGAATGCCCCCCCCCCACAGTCTTCCATGTTTTTCTCTGGCTCTCCTGTCCCAACAGGGAACCTGAGAATGCAGCCGGTGATTCAGCCAGCTGACCATAGAGCTGATCAGGGACCAGAGTGGCTCCAAATATCTCTATGGCCTAAGAAACCGGAAGCTACGAGCATTTCATGACTTAGATTTCGCCAGATGTAAACAGTGCCATTGGGAAATTGGGAAAGCATTTTATCACACCGATCTTGGTGTGGTCAGATGCTTTGAGGGCAGAGGAGAGATCTAGGGTCTAAAAGACCCCAATTTTTTCAAAAAAAGGAGTACCTGTCACTACCTAATGCTTACATTCCCCAAGATAACAATAAAAATGATTTAAAAAAAAAAAAAAAAAATGAAAAGGAACAGTTTAAAAATCAGATAAAAAAGCAAAAAAATAAGAAAAAATAAAAAATAAAAAAATAAAGCACCCCTGTCCCCCCTGCTCTCGTGCAAAGACGAACGCAAGCGTCGGTCTGGCGTCAAATGTAAACAGCAATTGCACCATGCATGTGAGGTATCACCGCGAAGGTCAGATCAAGGGCAGTAATTTCTAAATGTTGTGCATAAATTCAAAACCCCCCAAATGACCCCATTTTGTAAAGTAGACACCCCAAGCTATTTGCTGAGAGGCATGTTGAGTCCATAGAATATTTTATATTGTGACACAAGTTGCGGGAAAAAGACAATTTTTTTTTTTTTTGCACAAAGTTGTCACTAAATGATATATTGCTCAAACATGTGTTGGATACCTAATTAAATATATGATCTCTACTGGGTGCCCAAATGTGCACTCTAAAAATAAAAGTAAGTTTTTCCCCACAAATAGAGCTTTCTTTTGGTGGTATTTGATCACCTCTGCGGTTTTTACTTTTTGCGCTATAAACAAAAGAAGAGCGACAATTTTGAAAAAAAACACAATATTTTTTACTTTTTGCTATAATAAATATCCCAATTTTTAAAAAAAAAAACACATTTTTTCCTCAGTTTCGGCAGATACGTATTCTTCTACATATTTTTGGTAAAAAAAAAAAAAAAAAATCGCAATAAGCGTATATTGATTGGTTTGCGCAGAAGTTATAGCGTCTATAAAATACGGGATAGATTTATGGCATTTTTTTAAAAAAAATATTTATTTTTTTTACTAGTAATAGCGGCGATCGCAATTTTTTTTTCGTGACTGCGACATTATGGCGGACACATCGGACACTTTTGACACATTTTTGGGACCATTCACATTTATACAGTGATCAATGCTATAAAATTGCATTGATTACTGTGTAAATGTGACAGGCAGTGAAGGGGTTAACCACTAGGGGGCGGGGAGGGGTTAAATGTATTTCCTAGGGAATGCTTCTAACTGTAGGGGGAGGGGACGCACAAGGGGAGGAGACCGATCAGTGTTCCTCCGTTCTGGGAACACAGATCGCTCTCCTCTCACCTGACAGGCTGTGGATCTGTGTGTTTACACACAGATCCACGGTCCGGCCCGGTTAACGGGCAATCGCGGGTGCCCGGCGGACATCGCGGCCGCCGGGCACACGCACCGGGTCCCGAGCGACGCGGCGCGCGCGCGCCCCCTAGGCGGCCGGGAACCCGAGGCCATCATATGACTACCACCCAGGATGGGTGATCCTATCTGTGGACGTCATATGTCTATAGGCTGGTATTGAAGTGGTTAAAGGAATAAAAAAGTGAAAAGAATGAGTAAATCAAACAATCAAAAAAATCAAAAAATCAATTAGTGAAAGTCCCAGCTTGCAAAGTTCCATATATTTCCACCAAATCCAAGTAATCTGTGTAAGGTGACTTTTGTCAATGTCGATGATGAAACGCGTAAGGCGGAGCTACGTACCTACGTCACACGCGGAAGTCAGAGAGAGTTTAGAGCGCAGCTGAGGCGCACGCCGCTCAGTTGCCAGTTTACATCCACGAGCTTCTCTCTAGGCTTGACCTCCCATTACCTAGTGTGATAGCCTGACTCCTTATAGGAGTACGAACTTTTTTACAGATTATTTATTTATTTTATATGTTATTTGATTGCTGTAATCAGCATTTTTTAATAAAAATTCTAATACGTTATCACACTATGGGAGCCCTGTCTCTTTCATGTGAGGGGAACCCGGAGTTCTGAAGGCATACTTATTTGGAGTGGATACCCCCAGGGAGAACCCCACTGGAATCCTAGACGCTATCGGGAGCCGGAGATTATATGCTGTTTACCCCTGTAGGGGTGCATGGAGCTGGTGAGTGGGGATCCTTGAGGGGGAGCACCGGAGTCACTGGATATCAACTGTTGCTGTCACAAAAGTCACCTTACACAGATTACTTAGATTTGGTGGAAATATATGGAACTTTGCAAGCTGGGACTTTCACTAATAGATTTTTTGATTTTTTTGATTGTTTGTTTAACTCATTCTTTTCACTTTTTTATTCCTTTAATACACATTTTTGCACATTCAATGTGGTTCTAAATAATCAATTTCACATTTTTCTAGGTGTATTAGGGTTTTTTAACGCTGATGAACTGTGTATAGGCCATATTCAACTGCACAGCTGTTTGCTGGGGGATAATTTGGTAACACTTATATCAGATGTTATAATAATAATAATAATTGGTAATTGATTGATGGTTAATGATCACATCAGTTTAAAAGAGGATTTGTTATGCACGTATTCGTTTAACCCCTCTAGCACACCTAAAGGGGGGTGGGTGTATTTACACAATAAGGATTTAGCTGTTTGCACACACTGGGACGGCACATTAACCAAAATTGGCACATATTCAATATGTAATTTGTTTTACTTTTATTTTTAGAGTGCACATTTGGGCACCCAGTAGAGATCATATATTTAATTAGGTATCCAACACAGGTAGCACCACGTACCCCTATTTATAAACTCATTCTAATCTATCCCACCCTTTTGAGGGTGTGTTTTAAAGGGGGGACTGCAAGCCTGGGTCCTTCAGCGCGGAAACCTTTTATTTATTACTATATTGCTCAAACATGTCATGGGAATATGTGAAATTAGACCCCAAAATACATTCTGTTGCTTCTTCTGAGTACGGGGATACCACATGTGTGAGCCTTTTTGGGAGCCTAGCCACGTACGGGAGCCCAAAAACCAAGCACCGCCTTCAGGCTTTCTAAGGGTGCAAATTTTTGATTTCACTCTTCATTGCCTATCACAGTTTCAGAGGCCATGGAATGCCCAGGCGGCAAAACCCACCCCCCCCCCCCCATGACCCTATTTTGGAAAGTAGACACCCCAAGCTATTTGCTGAGAGGTATAGTGAGTATTTTGCATACCTCACTTTTTGTCACAAAGTTTTGAAAATTGAAAAAAAAAAAATGTTTTTCTTCTCTTTCTTCATTTTCAAAAACAAATGAGAGCTGCAAAATACTCACCATGCCTCTCAGCAAATAGCTTGGGGTGTCTACTTTCCAAAATGGGGTCATTTGGGGGGGGGGGGTTTGTGCTATCTTGGCATTTTATGGCCTTCGAAACGGTGATAGGTAGCGAGGAGTGAATCAAAAATTTACGCCCTTAGAAATCCTGAAGGCGGCGATTGTTTTTCGGGGCCCCGTATGCAGCTAGGCTCCCAAAAAGCCCCACACATGTGGAATCCCCTACTCAGGAGAAGCAGCAGAATGTATTTTGGGGTGTAATTCTACATATGCCCATGGCATGTTTGAGCAATATATCATTTAGTGACAACTTTGTGCAAAAAAAATAAATAAATAAATAATTGGCACTTTCCCGCAACTTGTGTCAAAATATAAAATATTCCATGTACTCAACATGCCTTTCAGCAAATAGCTTGGGGTGTCTACTTTCCAAAATGTTGTCATTTTGGGGGTTTTGTGCCATCTGGGCATTTTATGGCCTTCAAAACTGTGATAGGTAGTGAGGAGTGAAATCAAAACTTTACGCCCTTACAAATCCTGAAGGCGGTGCTTGGTTTTCCGGGCCCCGTACGCAGCTAGGCTCCCAAAAAGTCCCACACATGTGGTATCCCCGTACTCAGGAGAAGCAGCTGAATGTATTTTGGGGTGCAATTCCACATATGCCCATGGCCTGTGTGAGCAATATATCATTTAGTGACAACTTTTTGTAATTTTTTTTTTTTTTTTGTCATTATTCAATCACTTGGGACCAAAAAAAAATAATATTCAATGGGCTCAACATGCCTCTCAGCAATTTCCTTGGGGTGTCTTCTTTCCAAAATGGGGTCATTTGGGGGGGGGTTTGTACTGCCCTGCCATTTTAGCACCTAAAGAAATGACATAGGCAGTCATAAACTAAAAGCTGTGTAAATTCCAGAAAATGTACCCTAGTTTGTAGACGCTATAACTTTTGCGCAAACCAATAAATATACGGTTATTGACATTTTTTTTTTTACTAAAGACATGTGGCCGAATAAATTTTGGCCTAAATGTATGACTAAAATTGAGTTTATTGGATTTTTTTTTATAACAAAAAGTAGAAAATATCTTTTTTTTTTTTCAAAATTTTCGGTCTTTTTCCGTTTATAGCGCAAAAAAAAAAAAAAAAAAAAAAAAAAAAAAAAAAGCAGAGGTGATCAAATACCATCAAAAGAAAGCTCTATGTGTGGGAAGAAAAAGACGCAAATTTCGTTTTGGTACAGCATTGCATGACCGCGCAATTAGCAGTTAACGCAACGCAGTGCCAAATTGTAAAAAAAAGTGCTCTGGTCAGGAAGGGGGTAAATCCTTCCGGGGCTGAAGTGGTTAAAGCCATCACTGAATAAAATTCGACAAAACCCTGATATCTCGGGGCTACAAGTAGGAGACTACATTTACAAAGTTTCAGCTTATGTAGATGACCTGCTTTTCTCCGCGCCTAATCCACGTTCCATTACCTAATCTTATGAAGAAGATTGAATGCTACGGAGCTTTATCAAATTTAAAAATAAATTACACCAAATCTGGAGCTATGGGAGTTGCATTGCCTCTTTTCACGCGCCATAACATATAACCTAATTTTAACTTCAAATGGAAGTCTTCTGCGTTAAAGCATTTGGGCACTCATATCCCACCCAATTTAGCCAACATTTTTGTAGTGAATTTTCCATCTTTATGCCATCTTTATTTAGATCAGTATGATCCCTATTGGATAAATGGCATCAAGGCCTGCATTCCTGGTTTGGCCGATGTAATATCATTAAAATGAGTATCCTGCCAAAATGTTTGTATCTACTTCAGGCATTACTTAATTTTATCGCAGTGGCGTTTTTTGGTCAAATCCAGGCGCTTTTTACCAGATTTATATGGGCGCGTAAACGTCTGAGGATCAGTAGACGTCTCCTGACACTGTCCAAGTGCTTTGGTGGTGTAGCCGCTCCGGATGCATTTAAATACTATCAAGCAGCCCATCTTGGCAGAATAATTGATTTGTGTAGACACAGAGATTTCAAAACCTGGACAGCCTTAGAACAGCTTAGCCCCGTTCCCGTATATAGAGCACCATGGTGTTATGCAGCCCTACCGGCCTCTCTAAAAACACACCCTATTATAGGCCCCACATTGCAAATTGGTTCTAGGATTTGCCAGAATTATTTTCTTTCATACAATAACCATTGTTCCCCATTTTAGGGAACCCCGGTTTTCCTCCAGGTATAGAACCGGGCGCGTTTGGTGGTCTTATGGAGAAAGGCTTTTTTCAGGCTTCACATTTTTTGATTTCTGATACTTGGCACACGGTAGATTTATTGATGCAGCCAGGGGGGTGGTATGAAATAATTTCTGGCAGGCGTTGCAATTACGCCATTATTTAGAATCCCCGGCAAACTAACGACGCCAGTGAACAAAATTTGAAATGTATTGTGAGGAAAAGGAACCTCTCTCCCGTACTATTTTCAAGATGTACGCCTTGTTAATAGCTCCTTCAGACGACTTTTTGTTGCCGGATGTTAGTTTAGTTTATGGGAAAGAGATCTCAATAGAACTTTTACATCGTTTCAGCATCAGAATATTATTTATCTCTCGTTGAAATCCTCTATTTGTACACAAACCCAGGAGGGGTTTTACTCTAATTTACATTTCTGAACTTATTTTTATTGGTTTCTTTGTATGTATGGATTGCATGGGTTGTTACCGACATGTGGTGAAAATTTAATGTCAATAAGACCTTTAGAAATATATTTACCTAGGAAAATGGTGACGTGTTCAATACTTATTTTACCCGCTTATATATATATTTTTTTTTTTACTTGATTTTATTGCAACAAGCCCCCTATGTGAAAGCAAGCAGGTCCTAGTTATGGGCGGCATCTCAATACTGTTAGACACCTAGAAGGGAATTTGTCAAAGCTGGAGCAGTCAGAATATGGAGCAGCAGTGTATGGCAACCAATTACCTTCTAGCTTTCATTTTCAACGCTTCATTTTGAATGGGCTGATATCGCACTGCAAAGGTATTGGTACCTGGTATCAGTGAGTGCCTGATAAAATTGGGCAAAAGTCGCTCTCACCAGTAAAAAAAAAAAAAAAACAAAACACAGTATTGGTGCAACCCTAGTACAGAAAGTACTTGATCTGTCGTTTACATGGACATAGCCTTGTGAACATAGCTGTGAACCCAGAAATGCTCAGAGCAGAGCACTTCCTGGTTCAAGCACCAAGGAGCTGTCGGGTGTTGGATTTCTGCAAAAGAAAAAAACAACAGCCATGTTATAATGTAAAATGTTATAAGGAAATTACCTTAAACAACCTTTAACCACCGACACGTGCAATAAATTACTGCAAGAAAAAAAATGTGGTGATTACTGCATTTATTATTTAACGCTAAATTGTTTGTGAATTAAACTTTCACAACTGATTTGTTGCATGGATTTTTTTACTGCATTTTACTTGCCGTTATTTGACCCCATAATCTCAAACATTGTGACTGATCATAAAACTACTGCTCTGAGACAAAATAAGTACAATTTCAATATTGTGCATTTTTCACAAATAGTAAAAAAGACATAGGTGCAAAAATCTCAAGGTTCTCCGAGTGTTGGGAACGCATGCATTATCGTGTGCTTTCTGGACACACACATAAACACGCTGCCCTTTATCAGATGTGCAGTGATGCCATTAAAGGCACCCCCTTGTATCTGCAAACATGTACATCTTCGTGCCTCATCAAACCTGTGCAGCATGTTTTTGGAAGAGTCAGGGACTTCTTTTGCATATCCCACACGCTATTAAATTGAATGGGCTGCCTTACCCGCGACATGGGAAAATGCACCAGCACTCAACCCTATCTGTAGGTGTAAACCAAGCCTACAATAGGCAACACTAAAAACCTTTATATATTATAAAAATTAAAACTAAATGACTCCTAAATTACTCCTGGATCTGTAATGTGTGTGGGGAGTCCTGTAGGTAATAGGGGTATGCGCATCAGAACTGTTCATAGATATCTGTTACGGAACTAAACTCCCTAGTACAGTCACCTCCACCTTCCAGTGATGCGGCAGTTACTTCCCTAGTCTCGCACAATGTCATCTTCTTCCCAGGTGTTGGATATTTGGTCGCTTGATTGGCTAGCATCGTTCCAACACAGCTCAGTGTACATGCAGTAGAAAACTGCGAGCAGGCAGGTAAGTGTGTATTATTGCAGGGCTCTTCTGCAATACAGAGCTGCCTGCTCATGATTTTCTAAACGTTAGGGTCAATTCACACTGCAATGCAGACTGGCAGGAGCGATCACTGGCTGTGCACGATTTATTGCATCGCACTACTCTTTTTTTTTTTTTTTTTTTATGAGCTTCATTTATACAAAACCTACACGTCATTCACTACAATGTCCGGCAGTGCACTGCGCTGTCAAGACATTGCAGTGCAGCTTGGACGAGTGCGCTGCGATAAAATGCAGTGTGTGTGTGATATATAGGCTTTTATTTCTTTTTATACATGACAACGGTTATTTCTTTTTTTTTTTTTTTTTTTGTTGTTTTGTTTATGCTTTATTCAAGGTCAAGTTGCTGGCAGAAAGTTCTTGCGTAAAAAATACCAAAAAAAACGAGGAGTATGTTACATGTGCAAATGTTCTTATGGGCACTTTATTAGGTAGATCTGTTCACTTGCTTAACACAAATTGCTAATCACACAGCAGCATCTGGCTTTAGGCATCTAGACATGGTGAAGAGGACTTGCTGAAGTTCAAACCGAGCATTAGTATGGGGAAGAAAGGGGGATCTAAATGACTTTAAATGTGGCATGGTGGTTGGTGCCAGACAGGATGGTCTGAGTATTTTGAAAATTGCTGATCTACTGGGTTTTTCACACACAACCATCTCTCGGGTTAACAGAGAATGGTCAGAAAAAGAGAAAATTTCCAGTGAGCGGCAGTTGCGTGGACAAACCCCCCCCCCGTTAGACTTACCGGTAACGGTATTTCCATGAATCTTCCAGGACAGCTACTTGAGAGATGACTTGCTCCGCCCTCTACAGAAAAGTATAAGATCAAGTAAGCCTCCACCAAAAGTGCACTCGGTAGAGGAAAAACAGAAACTCACATAAAAACACCACCACCAGGTAAACAAAGGCAACCACTGAACACAGAATAGGGTGGGAATATAGACGCTGTCCTGGAAGATGCATGGAAAGGGGATTCCCCCCCCTCTTCTTCCAGGACAGCTACTTGAAAGAATAAGCAAGACTCTATACCTTAGGGAGGGACGACAGCCTTAAGCACTTTCTTACCAAAAGGAGAGGTCCTGGCTGGAGAGCATCTGGACTCTATGTTTGAAAAATGCATGAGAGGAGGACCAGACAGCAGCTTTAGAAATTTCTTACCATGATGCTCCCGATCTTTCTGCCCATGATGTGGCCATGGATCTCGTTGAATGAGCTCCAATTCTGGAATGAGGGGTGCGATCTGATGCTTTGTACGCATCATAAATAGCTTCCCTAATACATCTAGCTATGGAACTCCTAAACGCTTTGGTCCCCCCCCTTCTGGGGGCCACCGAACAACATGAAGAGTTGGGACGAACTCCTAAACTCACTAGACCTTTCAAGATAAGGCAGAAGACATCTTTTCACGTCCAAAAAACAATCTTTCCTCTTTCGCATTTTTAGGAGAGGTACAAAAACTAGGAAAAACTACCTCCTGGGACCTGTGAAAGCTGGAAGAAACTTTGGGTAAATACAAAGGATCAGGCCTAATCACTACCCTGTCCTCTAAAATCCTCAGGAAGGGGTCTTTACAGGAAAGACTCTAGATCAGAAATCCTTCTCCTTGACGAAATAGCCAAAAGGAAGGAAATCTTTAATGAAAGCTATTTCAGAGAAGCCTCATGCAAAGGCTCAAAAGAAGCCCTAGTCAGAGCATTTAACACTACTGACAGATCCCAGGGAGGATCTGTTTAACAGCCCTGGGTGTACGTCTAGATCTGGCTGAAAGGAACCTCCTGATCAAAGGGTTCTCAGCTAGTCTTTTTCTGTAAATAAAGATTGGGCAGCAACCTGAACCCCAAGGGTGCTGACAGAAAGTCCCTTTTCCACTCCCCTCTGTAAAAAATCCAATATACAGGGAGTAGAAAAAGGATCTATTCCTGTCTTCTTTTGCCAGGAAACAAAAGGTTTGCCAAATTTTCCCATAGATCCTTCTCGTGACTAACTTACGGCTGTCCAGGATAGTCTGAATAACCCTCTATGAACATCCTTTTAACTGTAGGATGCGCCGCTCAGCCTCCAGGCCGTCAAATGGAAAGTCTAAAGCCCGGTTCACACAGGGGCGGCACGACTTGCAGGTCGCCTCAGCGAGGCGACCTGCAAACGACTGCCCGGGCGACTTGCAAAACGACTTCTGTATAGAAGTCTATGCAAGTCGCCCCAAGTCGCCCCCAAAGTAATACAGGAACCTTTTTCTAAGTCGGACCGACTTGCGTCGCTCCGATTAGAACGGTTCCATAGCACAGAACGGGAGGCGACTTGTCAGGCGACTAGGTCGCCTGACAAGTCGCCCCAGTGTGAACCGAGCCTTAGGGTTTGGATAAAGCACCGGCCCCTGACAGAGAAGATCCCTCCGTTCCAGCAGAGGCCAGGGGGGATCTATTGAGAGAGCTCTCAGTGCGGAGAACCCTCCTGGGCCACCAAAATAACTTCCGCTTCGTCCTGAATAATTTTCTGAACTACTAGCGGCAAGAGGGGAAATGGAGGGAAGGCGTAGGCCAGAGTGACATCCCACAGAAAGGAGAGTGCATCTGTCTCTAAGGACTTTGTCTCTCTTTCCAGTGAATGGAAAGCCATCAGTTTTTTGTTGAGACTGGAAGCAAAAAGATCCACTGTGGGAAGACCCCACTTCAGCACAATCTCCTGGAACATGCCTTGATGTAGTTCCCAACTGCTGTTACTGATGTTCACCCTGCTCAGATACTCCGCCAGGACATTCTGTCCCACTGATGTGCACCGCCCTGATTGAAGCGACATCGTCCTCCACCCAGGACAGAATCTGCTGGGTAACACTAGAAGAGAATCTGAGCGAGTGCCCCCTTGCTTGTTTAGGTATGCCACGATCGTGGCATTGTCTGAGAAAATCAACAGGTCTTTTGAATAGACCCTCTCCTCCAGAGCCATTATAGCCTTCCCCACAGCTAACAGTTCTCTGAAATTTGAGGAGCGGCATGCAACCTTCGGCAACCAGGTTTCCTGGGCCTGCCAGTCCTCTGAGTGAGCACCCCAGCCTTACAGACTGGCATCTGTGGTAATTTTAATTGGGGCATGTTGCGCACAGGTCTTCTCTCCCTGCAGATGTCCCCGCTGTTCCCACCAGGGCAGACTGAGAAAATTCTCTCTTGGAAGCTGAACTAGCTGATCCAAAGAGCTTTTTCTGCGATCCCAATGGCGCAGAAGAAACGCCTGAAGGGGCATAGAGTGCAATTGAGCCCAAGGCACCCCTGGGATAGCCGCAGTCATCAAACCCAATAACTGCATGATCTGCTGAAGGGAGGCCTGCGGGAGCAACATGAACCTCCACACGGAGAGAAGAATCTTTAAAACCTTTTCTTTTGGAAAAAAAATCTTTTGGGCAACAGTGTCTATTAGATAACCCAAAAAAGGTATGTTCCGGGAGGGCACCAGGCAAGACTTTTGCTGGTTGATCTTCCACTCAAATTTCTGAAAGGTCCATAAAATCAACTGCAGATCCTGAAACAAGGTCTTGTTTCAGACCAGAAAATCATCAAAATATTGGACAATCGACACCCTCTGTATCTGAAAATAGGCCATGACGTCGGCCATGATTTTCATAAAAATCGTGGGTGCTGCTGAGAGACCAAAAGGAAGGGCTTTGAACTGCCATTGACTTGGACTGTTCTCCACGAGAACTGCAAATCTGAGGAACTTTTGATGACTCCGGCAGATTGGTACATGAAGATAAGCATCCTGAAAATCCACGGTTACCATGAACACTCCTGGTAACAGATTCCTTACACAATAAATGTTTTCCATCCGGAAACGTCTGTAGACAATGAATTTGTTCAGGACACTTAAACTGATGACCATACGAAACCCGCCAGAGGTCTTCCTGACCAGAAAGACGCGAGAATAAAATCCCCGGAATATTTAAACCTTTCGGAACGAGAGAAATAACTCCCTCCATTTCCCACATAGTAATCAAATTCACCATGACCTGCCGTCTCTCGGTCTCTCAGCAGGTGGGTAAGAAAAAAATCTCTATGGAGGGGGACTTTTGAATTCCAACCTATAACCCCTTTCTAACATTTGGAGGATAAAAGGGATTGGAAGTCTGTCCATTCCTTGATGAAATAGGACAACCTTCTCCCTACCGCCCCTCTGGCATCACTGGGGATTTTTGGAAGGGGCTGAAGGAGCAAAGAGTGCCCCCCCTTTTTGCTTGTCTTTGTTAAAAGACCACTTCTTCTTTGCCTATTGGTTTTAAAATTAACCTTGTTTTGGAAGCCACGAAAAGGCCTCTTATTCTGGGGCTTATTCCTTTGAGAAGATGGAAACCGCTTACTCTTCTCGGAGGAACGAGCTAGGACTTCCTTTAAGGAAGAACCAAATAAGAGCTTGCCGTCAAATTGTATGCCGCAAAGTTTATTCTTGGAGGCAAGATCTCCCTCCCAAGATTTTAGTCAGATGGCCCGTCTAGTTGAAATAATGAGGGCTGATGTCCTGCCCACAGATCTCACTGAATCTGCTGCCGTATCAGCCAAAAATGCGACTGATTTGGCAATAAGGGGGAGAGATTCCCTGACCTCCTCTATGGGGGTTTTCGAGGAGAGAAGGTCATCCAGACGTTAAACCCACACATCCAAATTCCTAGCAACACAAGCGGATGCTATAGCTGGCCCTAAAGAAAAGGCAGAGGCATCCCAGGCCTTACGCAATAGAGAGTCAGCCTTCCCATCCATTTGATCCTTAAGGACTCCAGAATCGTCAAAAGAGAGATACGACTTTTTGGATACTTGTGACATAGGAGCATCTAATCTAGGACATTTGAAAAACACCTCCTCAAAAATCAGACTGAAAAGGGAAACCTTCTCTTATATCCCCTAGACTGGAACAACCTACTTGCAGGTTCTTTTTATTCAGAAAGGATCATGTCCTTGAGTAAGTGATGTACTGGAAAAGACCTAGGTTTACGTCCCTGTAGGCCTTTGTACATCTTATCCTGAACAGACTGGGCTTGCTGAGGCATGTCGATCTGTTCAGAAGTATATATTGCCTTTATTAGTTAGTCAATATCTTCAACTGGAAAAAGATACCTAGTTGAGCTACCAGTATCTTCAACCTCCGACGCAGATTCCTCGTCAGATGCAGATACTGCATTCTCACCCTCTTCCAGGTCAGAAACATCTTGTGAATGAATGGTCTCTGATACGAAGAGAGGAAGAGATCTAGCAGAGACTGAAGGTTCCTGAGCCACAGTAACAGATTTTGAAGTGGAAGGACCTAGCCCTGCTAATCTGTCATTAAAGGACTGAAAAGAGGCAACTACTTCTTTCATAGAAGCCATCAATTCCTTAAGACCCCTGTCAGCGGTAAAGCGGCGCTTTATTTAGCACCGCTTTACCATTGTTTTAGCGGCGGTTTTCTGCCGCTAGCAGGGCGGTTTTAACCCCCACTAGCGCCCGAAAAAGGGTTAAAACTGCCCGCACAGTGTCGGTGCAGCAGCACTATGCCGGCGGTATAGCTGCGCTGCCACATTGATTTCAATGGGCAGGAGCTACACCGCTCCTTTACCGCTCCAAAGATGCTGCTAGCAGGACTTTTTCAGCATCCTGCCAGCGCACCGCTCCCGTGGGAAAGCCCTTGGGGCTTTCACATTGGAGAGACTGCAGTGGCTGTTTCAGGGCGCTTTGCAGGCACTATTTTTAGCACTGTAGTGCCTGCAAAGCGCCCCAGTGTGAAAGGGGTCTTACCGAGGAAACAGAACCAGCCTGACCCTGAAGGAATACAATCCTTACAAAAATGTTTTTTTTATAACCCTCAGGAAGCCTAGCTCTACAGTTCCCACATTTTTTCTTTATGGGTTTATCAAACTAGAAAAAAACCAGCGTAAAACAGTATATAAGTAACTCCTTTAAAAAAGGGCAACAAATATATACAGACCCCAACAGTAGCAGCTCTAACAGATTCTGGAGAGGCTAAACTTACCTTGGGGGCAGGATTGGACCCGGATGCAGCTGTTGGTTCAGCTTGGGTGGGTGCTCCATCCACAGGTAGGTCCTCTGACTCCATAGAGGGCATACTAAACCGTCTAGTGAGCTAGTCTGCTGGCCGCCGCTGCGCTGCTAAACTAGTCTGCCCTGCGTCTGGCAGACTGTTTCCCAAAGCAGCGAATCCCCTGCATTGTATCCACGCTGAGCCAAAATAAGACATCAGCGTCCGGATATGCGACATGTCACTTCCGGTTATGGCGGAGTGCGTCATCGGAAGTGCGACAGACGTCATTTTGGTACACTCAATACAGGGGAAACCATGAGGATGCTTACTCGGACATTTTCACGTATCCAGGCAAATGCCAGACATGTGCAATGGAAGTTGCTGCTGCTAAAGACCACACAAGGCAAGTAACCAATTCCATACACAGGGTGCCCTTTTTATTCTACTAAACTAGAGAAACACCACAGACATGGTCACAATCCCGTCTGGGTATCACAAAAAAGGGGGTCCACCAACCACAGTTACCAGACCTGAAAAAAATAAACATTACGGTGTGTGCTCCTGGAGGGTCTGGAAACACAAAACTGAGGATCAGGGGAAAGTGAGGGGCCTTTTAAATTACAGTGGAACCTTGGATTACGAGCATAATCCGTTCCAGGAGAATGCTTGTAATCCAAATAACTCACATATCAAAGCGAGTTTCCCCATATAAGTCAATGGAAACGGAGATAATTAGTTCCGTGCTGACTTCTATTACATGCAATACCGCATGTGGCCATAGGTGGGGGGGGGGGCGCTCAGGAACAGAGTGTTTCCAAGTGTTTGAGCCATTCTGAGTATTTCCGAACGGCTCCGAACCGATCCGAGTGTCCCCAGCTCCCCCGCACCTCTGGCCAAATGCGGTACTGCACTGCCCAGTAGCTTGAATTCTGCTCGTTTTGCAAGACAACACTCGCAAACCGAGTCAGAATTTCAAAAAAAAAAAAAAAAAGAAAAGAAAAGTTGCTCGTCTATCAAAACGGTTGTTAACCGCATTACTCGTAAACCAAGGTTCCACTGTATGTCTGACTTGTGTTTCCTGTAGAGGGCGGAGCCAATAATCTCTCAAGTAGCTGTCCTGGAAGGTGAGGGGGGGAAATGCCTTGTTGATGTCAGAGAATGGGCAGACTGGTTTGAGATGATAGAAAGGCAACAGTAACTCAAAATAACCACTCGTTACAACCGAGGTATGCAGAATACCATCTCTGAACGCACAATACATCAAACCTTGAAGCCGCAGAAGACCACACCAAGTGCCACTCCTGTCAGCTAAAAACTGGATAAAAGAAGACTGGAAAAAAGTTGCCTGGTCTGATGAGTCTCGATTTCAGGTGCGACATTCAGATGGTAGGGTTTGAATTTGTCGTAAACATGAAAGCATGAATCCATCCTGTCTTGTATCAACGGTTCAGGCTGGTGGTGTAATGGTGTGGGGGAAATTTTCTTGGCATACTTTGGGCCCCTTAGTATCAATTGAGCTTTGTTTAATGTGTGGAACCACCAGATGTGGTTACATAGTTACATAGTTACATAGTAGGTGAGGTTGAAAAAAGACACAAGTCCATCAAGTCCAACCTATGTGTGTGATTATGTGTCAGTATTACATTACATATCCCTGTATATTGCGGTCATTCAGGTGATTATCTAATAGTTTCTTGAAGCTATCAATGCTCCCCGCTGAGACCACCGCCTGTGGAAGGGAATTCCACATCCTTGCCGCTCTTACAGTAAAGAACCCTCTACGTAGTTTAAGGTTAAACCTCTTTTCTTCTAATTGTAATGAGTGGCCACGAGTCTTATTAAACTCTCTTCTGCGAAAAAGTTTTATCCCTATTGTGGGGTCACCAGTACAGTATTTGTAAATTGAAATCATATCCCCTCTCAAGCGTCTCTTCTCCAGAGAGAATAAGTTCAGTGCTCGCAACCTTTCCTCATAACTAAGATCCTCCAGACCCTTTATTAGCTTTAATAAAGTGGTGGAATGAGAAATTTGCATGGATGTACAGTTGACAAATCTGCAGCAACTGCATGATGCCATCATGTCAATAAGGAGCAAAATCACCTTGCTGAACACATGCCACAAAGAATTAAGCCAGTTCCTAAGGCAAAAGGAGGTCCAACCCGGAACTAGCAAGGTGTACCTAATAAAGTAGCTGATAAGTGTGTGGATAAAAAAAATATGATAAGTTCGTCTAGTTCATTGAAACATTACAGAAGAAGTCTAGTGACCAGAATTGAAGGGGAGGGGGTTTAAAGCAGAACTAAAGGGGTCAATACTCACATTTCCAATGGTCCCTCGCTGGTGCTGGCATCTTTTCCTGTGTACCGGCAGGGGATGACGTCACTCCTGCGCATGCATACAAGGATCGGGACAGCTGCGGAGCATGCGCAGCTCAGTTTACATTCCGGGGATCACTGTGAGCAATTAGGTGTAGTTTATTGAGGAACAGACTAGAGCTGCACGATTAATCGGAGAATCTTTATCGCGATTCTCCGACTGCCACGATTGCAACTCCGGATCTGAACGATTCTACGATTCTGACCATTCATAGCGCTCGCCTGTTTTGGCGCAGAGGGGAAGCCGTCGGAGCCAGCGTGAAACGTCTGACGTCAGCAAAGAAGAATGTGATTGGTCAGTATGTCAGAGTGACAGCCCCGCCTCCCCCCCCAGTGTTGGTAGGTAGGGGACGTTGCGTGTGATGTCAGCGGGAAACATGGCGGAGAGCAGGAGCGGGCCGTACAGCCCCCCGAGACCGGAGCCCTGACCGGCACCGCCCGGATCCCCCGGATGGGGGTCTCTCTACTCGGGGTGCTCTGCCTGCAGGTGAGGGGGGGGGACGGGACACATGACAGAAGAAGAAACAGGGAGGGGGGACACCTAAGAAAGAGCAAGGGGGACACCTAATATAGAGGGGGTGCATCCTGGAATTGGGGGCACCTGACAGGGGGAGGGAGATCACTAGAGAGCAGCAAAAGGGGGACACCTGAGATAAGTAGGGGCACCTGAAAGGAGAATAGGGGGGGTACTTGAGAGGGAAAAGGGGGGGGTCACTTGAAAGAAGAGGGGGACACCTAAGAGGAGAGGAGAGGCTCTCAATCAATCACTCTATCAATCAATCTCTCCTAAAAAAAAATTATGTCGCGAGAATCGTGATCTTTTTATCCTAAGTAAAAAAGTCGTGATTCTCATTTTGGCCAGAATCGTGCAGCTCTAGAACAGACCTTGCATGTCTCTTCTGCAATAAAAAGTCTGCCTAGTCACTGCAAGTAAACTTTAGTTCCACTTTCCCACATCAGCGCACACTACCACAGTCTCAGTGCAGAAAACTGACACCATGGGTCACGCTCGGCAGGCAGTGCCACCGCAAAATGCAACCCCTTGGAGTGTATTACCCTTGGTAGCGGCTGCATTCACTCCAAGTACAGCGCTGCAGGCTTACAATGATTAAAACTGTCACCCGGGAGGCACCATATCACCTCCAAGTCACCTGTCAAACACCTCCAAAATGTGATCCACAACAGATCACTTTTCAGAGGGGCAGCAATGACAGTCACAGGTGTAAACACTCCTTAACTCTGTTCTTTCACTATTTAATAGAGATGATCACCACAAACATGATTGGATCTCTGATTACAAGTGGAAAGCCAGCATGCCAGCCCAGTAAACAGAGTGCTTCCATCTAAAGTCTCTCACACAGGTGTCCTGAACAACAACAACTTATGCCAGCTGCAGTATTCACCATGAACTCCCCACCCCCCTCCCATAGGCTGTACACACGAATATCCCGACCCCTGCACACCTCAGGTCACAGTACCCAGGATGTGGAGGCAGCCTGTGACATTACCTGCCACCAGTCACCTGACCCCTCCTGGGTGTCACACAATGTCACAACTCCCTCCACACCGCCTCACCGGCCGTTCCGCCACCAGCCCCTCCTTTCCCCCCCCGGTCTCACCTGTACCTCCCCGCCGTTCCATCCTCCGCCTCCGTTTATAAACTCTTCACCTAGTTTCAGAAAGCTCTCTTCCGCCAGACCAGCGCGACACTTCCGCCTCTGGCCCCGCCCTCCGAGCACGAGACTACGGGTTCCCAGGATCAGGCGGCCAATCGGGACATTGCCCCTTCTGGCTGCTAGGAGGAGGGGGAGTATATAAGGGAGAGATCTCTGTCACTTGACATTAAAGTGCGTCATCGTTCTTCAATAGGGAGCTGTGGGGATGTCACTGATGTATTAAAGATGAATTCCAGGGGAAGATTACACTTGTAGTGGGTCTCCCACTACACTGAAAGGGTTGAAGTATTATTATTAAAACTTTTTAGTTTTGGAGAGAGATTGTTTTTTTATCGCTGGCTGTGCCCCCGTCAGGGCTTGTTAACATGAGATGTAGCAATGTGTACCCTATACAAGGGCCCTATTTACGCGCACTTGACAAAACAGGAATTGCGAGGAAATCCTCCAAAGTAAGGGAGTCGAATGTCCCCATCGGGGTCTACACCCTCCCGGCACTGGAAGCCCGAACTGTAGCTGTCTTTCGGCTAAAGCGCGGGCGGAAAGTGGTTAATGATACTGTATAAGGATTTCAATGCATACATTATAAAAAATATACTTTTATTACAACAATTTCATTAGCCGGTTCCGGACTAGCCGCCGCAGTTATACTTCAGCAGGTTGGCTCTCCTGGGCAAGGCATCGTAGCTGTACATTGGGCGTGCAGCGATCGGATTCGCCTGGACCTGGTGATCGGTTCTGGCGAATGGGAGACTGTCCCCTGCCTGTAAGTGTAAACACAGGCAGGGGAAGCGATGTCATCTCCCTCTCTGGAATTCTTTTCCGTTCCAGAGAGAGAGGACATCCAAATGTGAGTTGCACCAACACTACACTGACACAGTACACATAGGCACACATTTTAACCCCCGATCGCCCCCCCAGTTAACCCCTTCACTCTCTGTCACAGTGTCACCAAGTGCAGTTTTCATATTTTTCTTTAATCACTGTACTGGTATCATTTGTGACACTAATCAGCGTTAGGGTACTTAGTAAAGGTTTAACCCCTTGATCACCCCCTGTCAGTGTGTAGTTAGCCAGTTAGCTAGTTACTGTCACTGTACGTTTTTTTTAGCATCAGGGTACCCGCCATATATTGCTGAATAAAGGTTTAACCCCCTGATCGCCGAGCGGGTGACATCAGTTAGGTTTTAGCGTCAGTTAGGGCAGGGTCCAAAATTTCAAGTCCTGAGCTACTAGCCAGGCCTCAAGGGTTACTCGCCACCAGTTGCCCCACCCAACCCCTACCCTGCCCCGCCCCTAATCCCACCCCCAAACACGCCCTCATAAATGATCTCATGAAATTACACTTAAATGTTTTATGCAGAATTAAATTATAAAAATAAATATTAACAACAACTTTATCCGTGCCCAAAAATGCAGCCTGCCCGTTTCCACCAATGCAGCCTGCCCGTGTCCACCAATGCAGCCTGTGCCCGCCAGTGCAGCCTGGGTCCACCAGTGCAGCCTGTGTCGCCAGTGCAGCCCGTGTCACCAATGCAGCTTGTGCCCGCCAATGCAGCCTGTGTCTGCCAGTATAGCCTGTGTCCCCAATGCAGCCTGTGTCACCAATGCAGCCTGTGTCACCAATGCAGCCTGTGTCTGTCAGTGCAGCCTGTGTCACCAATGCAGCCTGTGTCTGTCAGTGCAGCCTGTGTCACCAATGCAGCCTGTGTCTGTTAGTGCAGCCTGTGTCACCAGTGCAGCCTGTGTCTGTCAGTGCAGCCTGTGTCACCAATGCAGCCTGTGTCGCAAGTGCAGCCTGTCACACCAATGCAGCATGCGTCTGCCAGTGCATCCTGTGTCGCCAGTGCAGCCTGTGTCACCAATCCAATGCAACCTGTGTCCCCAATGCAGGCGAGCATAGGCGTCGGTCTCGTGTCGTATGTAAACAGCAATTTCTACATGCATGTGAGGTATCACCGTGAATGTCAGATCAAGGGCAGTAATTTTAGGAGTAGACCTCCTCTGTAAATCTAAAGGGGTATCCTGAAAAGTCTTTTAAATGCTTTTAAAAATGTATGTAGTTTGTCTCACTGTACGTTTGTGCACAATTTTAAAGCATGTCATGTTTGGTATCCATGTATTTGGCATAAGATCATCTTTTTTATTTCATCAAACATTTGGGCAATATAGTGTGTTTTAGTGCATTAAAATCTAAAAAAGTAATTTTTTTTTCAAAAAAAAGAAAAATCGCTGCACAAATACTGTGTGAAAAAAAAATTGCAACACCCACCATTTCAATCTGTAAGGCCTTTGCTTTAAAAAAATAAATATTGTTTAGGGGTTCAAAGTAATTTTCTAGCAAAAGAAAATTTTTCATGTAAACAAAAAGTGTTAGAAAGGGCTTTGTCTTCACGTGGTTAAAAGAGTGGGTGATGTGTGACATAAGCTTCTAAAACCTCCAAATGACCCTTTTTTGGAAAGTAGACACCCCAAGCTCCATCACATAGACTGACCGAGATTTTTATTCTCCATAGGGTCTATAGAACTCCGCAGTTTCTCTGTGCAATTGGACTGAAATCTGAGCCAGCCTGTGCTAAATGCGGTAACACAGGTACATTAATACATCTTTTGTGGCGATGTCCAAAACTTCAAAGATACTGGGTGGAGGTGATTGGCACCTTAAATAGGGTATTGGATATTAATATTCCAGTTGAACCGCTTATATGTTTATTGGGTTACTGTGACACCTCTATCTCCACCTCCTCTACTGGTAATACTATAAGGCGCGCACTTTTTGTTGCCCGTAGACAGATTGCTCTTAAGTAGACCTCTCCACATCCACCGACTGTGTCCAATTGGATTGTAGATCTCAAAATAATCATTCTTTTTGAAAAGCATGCATATTCCCTAAGGAACTCCCTGAATAAGTTTGATGTTATCTGGTCTAGATGGCTTCAATCTATGACTTATGCCACATACACACGACCGGTTAGTCCGTCAGAATAAACTCCGAAGGTTTCTCTCATGGAACTCCGATGGAATTCCATTCCAGCGGTCTTGACCACACATGGTCAATCCAAAGTCCGGCCAAAGTCCGACCATCCAGAACGCGGTGACATACAGCACGTACGGCGGGACTAGAAAAAGGACGTTCAATAGCCAGTAGCCAATAGCTTACGTCTCTTACTTGCTTCAGAGCATGCGTCGTTTTTGGTCTGTTGGAACAGCATACAGATGAGCGGTTTTCCCGATAGGAACTGGTTCCAGCGGAGTTCCGGCGGAAAGATTAAAGAACATGTTCTATTTCTAGGTCTGTCAGAATTTTAGAAAGAAAAGGTCCGATGAAGCCCACACACGAGCGGAAACAATTCCATCTGACTTTTCCTGTCGGACATTCCGCTCGTGTGTACGTGGCATTAGGTATCATGTCAACCAATGTGTACTGTGTACTTTGTAATGCTGGACATTGTCATTCCTTTTTTTTGTGTCATATATACTCCGAGTGAGGGGGGGGGGGGGTTGGCGGGGCTTGTTGAAGGGAAGTGGTTTGGGGTTTATTCTTTTTTTTTTTTTTTTCTGGGGGGTTTTGGTTTGGCGTGATTTCTATTTTTGTGGTTTTGTCTGTATTGTGCTAATGTCGTTTTCATATAAAAATAATAAAAAGGATTTGATTAAAAAAAAAATATAGTGTGTTTTAATGCATTAAAATCTAAAAAAGATCACCATGTGGTGAGCCCCCGAGCATCCCCAATTCGGGCCCTCAGGGATATTCTGACAAATCTATAGACGTTATGCGCTCTTTGATGCCTGGAGGGCTCTCCACCCAGGCGATCAGCAGTATACTTTCTACTCAGCCCCCCATCGCACACATTGCTGCATTGACTACTTCTTTGTTAATAACCCCACACTCAGAATAACACGCACAGCTCAGATACTTCCTATTTTTTGGTCAGATCATGCCCCTATCCTGCTCACGCTAGAATTAGACGCCCCCAACCGTAGACCATATAACTGGACACTGAATACATTCCTTCTCCAACACCAACCCGCTTGGGTAGAATTAAACACCACCCTCAAACATTATTTCATGGAGAACAACACCCCAGAAGTCTCTCTCCCCACACTTTGGGAAGCCCGCAAGGCAGTCCTTCGGGGTAGATGCATGGCACTGTCCTCATCAATGAAAAAAGACGCGATGACCACGAAAGTGCAAGCAGAACGTGAACTCCATCTGCTTGAATGCAAACTCCAACTTACCCCCACAATATCCCTCTGGGCGACCCTCAGTGACCTAGCCCTAGGCCGCGTAGAAAAAGCGCTGACCAGATTGAAACAACTGTTTTATGACAAAGGCAACAAAGCACACTCCCTCCTAGCTAAGAAGCTATGCGAAAAATCACACATGCAGTCACCCGCACCAGATTAAGAACAAATCGGGCCAACTGCTATCCCACCCTACAGAGATTGCCCATACTATAAAACATTTCTCCCCTTAGTGCTCCCCCATATGCGCAAACTATTCAACGCCTTCCTCCAGGAAAACCCCCATTCCACCGAACATGCAGCGCACCTTTCTAAGCCAGACATAGACCCTTCCATATGCACTAACTACAGACCCATTGCCCTATTAAATTCTAATCTTAAAATCTCCACAAAACTACTCTCAATCCGCCTGAACATGGTCCTCTCCTCTCTGATCCATAAGGATCAAGTAGGTTTTCTCCCACTTAGACATGCTGGCAACAACACTAGAAAGGTGTTATATCTGGTGGACATGGCAAACAGGGAGAATTCGGCAGCCTTGCTACTCAGCCTAGATGCCGAAAAGGCCTTTGACCATTTAGGGTGGTCCTTCCTGTTTGCCATGCTACGCCACATAGGATTCCGGGGGCCCTTCATGCAGGTGATCAGACATCTCTACTCCAACCCCTCCTCTCAAGTCAGGACCCCTTTTGCTCTCTCCACCTCTTTCTCGGTGGCAAACAGCACTAGACAGGGGTGCCCACTCTCACCCCTGTTATTCTCACTCTGCGTTGAACCCCTAGCCGCCTCTATTCGGGACAACCCGGACATACGGGGCATATCGGTCAGGGGCAAAGAGTTCAAAATCTCCCTCTTCGCCGACAATGTCATTCTCACACTGACTCAACCCCACATATCTCTTCCGATCCTGCATAAGGAACTAGACCGTTACCAAGCCCTCTCGGGATATAAAATCAACACATCAAAATCAGAGGCCTTGCCTATTAACATATCCGAAGCAGAGGTCACACTTTTAAAAAACTATTTTTCTTACAGTTGGAAAACAACCGCCCTGAAGTATTTGGGGACTCAAATCACCCCAAAATTCACTACCCTATACCAAGAAAATCCCCCCCCCCTTTTCCGCTTAATCAGATCCCTACTGCTTTAGTGGAAAAAACACCATCATTCCCTCCGAGAGGGAAAGGCTTCAGTTAAAATGACCATCCTCCTGAAGCTTCTATATCTTTTCCAAACACCTGAAAAAGCTTCAATCCGATCTATTCCACTACATCTGGAACTACAAAAGATATAGAATTCCTAGGTCGGCGCTGATGGCGGCGCGCAATGAGGGGGGCCTCGCGTTTCCCAACCTTATCAAGTGCTATCAGGCAACCCAGCTATGAGCAGTTGCCCCATGGTT
Source organism: Lithobates clamitans (assembly GCA_037952925.1). Classification (NCBI taxonomy): domain Eukaryota; kingdom Metazoa; phylum Chordata; class Amphibia; order Anura; family Ranidae; genus Lithobates; species Lithobates clamitans. Next base: position 1,986,963 of record JBBGZY010000563.1, read on the forward strand.
CACCCACAAATCATACAACAAATGGACAGAAATTGAAAAAATATGGTTAGCCCCGATACACCCGAATAACCTACTATGGAGTGCGAATGCGAAGGTAGCTCCCGAATGCCTGCTGGGCTCCATGTCCCAACCGAGGCTGCTATGGCGTAAACTCTCACGACCTTACGGGCTGTCATCAGAGAAATCACTACTGACCTCTTTTATCTGTAATCCCAAGGTGCCAGATAGCCTCACACATCTGATGTCGCATCCCTGGACATCACGAAACCTATTTCACTTCGGGAACCTAGTGGACCTCAGGACACGCAAACTATTACCCTTTTCCGAACTTCAGACCAAACACGATCTACCATGATGGTGTTCTATGGGTATCTGCAAATCCGACATTACGCACTCACTATAGCCCCTAACTTGCAGTTTTCCCCCCCATCCTTATTTGAAAATATAATTCTGGCGGGTACAGCACAGAAGGGTCTAATATCAGACATTTACAAGATACTAAATACCTGTCCCCTAGAAGAAAAAGGTAAACATTCCTATATGAATAGATGGGAGAAAGCTCTCAACGAGGAAATCCCCATAGAACAGTGGCATACGATATGGTCCCAAGCAGCAAAGAGTTCAATATGCACACTTTATAAAGAAAACTCCTATAAAATTCTTCTATTCTGGTACATGACCCCAGATATACTCCACGCCATTTTTCCCACTAGCTCAGACAGATGCTGGCGATGCCAGAGGGCGAAGGGCACCCTCCTCCATATCTATTGGAGCTGCCCATTAATCGCCCCTTACAAGGTTGAGGGATCATCCTCAGCATTCAAACTTTATAAAGAATGCAATAAGAAATGTAAGGGTGCAATTAGGACGGCTAAGATAGAACATGAAAGACACATAGCGGAGGAGAGCAAAAAAAATCCCAAGAAATTCTTTAAGTATGTAAACAGTAAAAAAGGGAGGACAGACCATATTGGCCCCATAAAGAATGAGGAAGGACATCTGGTTACAAAGGATGGGGAGAATGCAAAGGTATTGAATTTATTCTTCTCCTCAGTCTTCACGAGTGAATCGGGGGGCTTCAGTAACCAAAACTGCAGTGTTTATCCTCATGACACAACACAGGAAGCACCTCCATGGTTAACAGAGGACGGAATTAAAATTAGACTTGAGAAACTTAACATTAATAAATCACCGGGACCAGATGGCTTGCATCCGAGGGTACTTAGGGAACTCAGTCAAGTGATTGCCAGACCGTTGTTCCTAATTTTTACAGACAGTCTATTGACTGGTACCAGCTGATTGGAGAAAAGCCAATGTAGCACTAATATTTAAAAAGGGCCCAAAATACATCCCTGGGAATTACAGACCAGTTAGCCTAACATCAATAGTATGTAAACTCTTGGAGGGGATGATAAGGGACTATATAGATTTTAGTAATAAGAACGATATCATTAGCAGTAATCAGCATGGATTCATGAAGAATCGTTCTTGCCAAACCAATCTATTAACCTTCTATGAGGAGGTGAGTTGCCATCTAGATAAAGGAAGGCCAGTATTATTATTATTATTATTATACGAGATTTATATAGCGCCAACAGTTTACTCAGCGCTTTACAATATATAAGGGGGACAACACAATTACAGTACAATACAAAAGGTACAGGAGGGCCCTGCTCGTAGAGCTTACATTCTAAAAGGGAGGGGGTGGTGGTACAAAAGGTAATAGCTGCAAAGAATGATTTGATGGGGGTGGACGTGGTGTATCTGGATTTTGCAAAAGCATTTGACACAGTTCCCTATAAACGTTTACTGTACAAAATAAGGTCCATTGGCATGGACCATAGGGTGAGTACATGGATTAAAAACTGGCTACAAGGGCGAGTTCAGAGGGTGGTGATAAATGGGGAGTACTCAGAATTGTCAGGGGTGGGTAGTGGGGTTCCCCAGGGTTCTGTGCTGGGACCAATCCTATTTAATTTGTTTATAAACGACCTGGAGGATGGGATAAACAGTTCAATCTCTGTATTTGCAGACGATACTAAGCTAAGCAGGGCAATAACTTCTCCGCAGGATGTGGAAACCTTGCAAAAAGACCTGAACAAATTAATGGGGTGGGCGACTACATGGCAAATGAGGTTCAATGTAGAAAAATGTAAAATAATGCATTTGGGTGGCAAAAATATGAATGCAATCTATACACCGGGGGGAGAACCTCTGGGGGAATCTAGGATGGAAAAGGTCCTGGGGGTCCTAGTAGATGATAGGCTCAGCAATGGCATGCAATGCCAAGCTGCTGCTAATAAAGCAAACAGAATATTGGCATGCATTAAAAGGGGGATCAACGCAAGAGATAAAACGATAATTCTCCCACTCTACAAGGCTCTGGTCCGGCCGCACCTGGAGTATGCTGTCCAGTTCTGGGCACCAGTCCTCAGGAAGGATGTACTGGAAATGGAGCGAGTACAAAGAAGGGCAACAAAGCTAATAAAGGGTCTGGAGGATCTTAGTTATGAGGAAAGGTTGCGAGCACTGAACTTATTCTCTCTGGAGAAGAGACGCTTGAGAGGGGATATGATTTCAATTTACAAATACTGTACTGGTGACCCCACAATAGGGATAAAACTTTTTCGCAGAAGAGAGTTTAATAAGACTCGTGGCCACTCATTACAATTAGAAGAAAAGAGGTTTAACCTTAAACTACGTAGAGGGTTCTTTACTGTAAGAGCGGCAAGAATGTGGAATTCCCTTCCACAGGCGGTGGTCTCAGCGGGAAACTATTATATAATCACCTGAATGACCGCAACATACAGGGATATATAATGTAATACTGACACATAATCACACACATAGGTTGGACTTGATGGACTTGTGTCTTTTTTCAACCTTACCTACTAACCTACTATGTAACTATACCACGGTCCAGCAGCTTCTAACCCACCTTCTGGAGATACAGGTCCCGGCGACCCCAAAATTTTTCTTACTAGGCTTAACACTGTTGAAGCTTCCCACACCATATAAGAAACTAGTACAACATGTCCTTACAGCAGCACTTCCTGATTCCCTCACCTAGGATGGCAGCGGCAGCTGCCGAGAACCGAGCGGGTTCTTGGCGTCGCCTGCCGACATCGCTGGACCCTGGGACAGGTAAGTGGCCATTTATTAAAAGTCAGCAGCTGCAGTATTTGTAGCTGCTGGCTTTTAATATTTATTTTTTTTGGCGGTATAGGTGGACCCCCGCTTTAACCCCCTTCTTTTCCTTTCTCCCCTCCTTCCCCTTATATAGAGTATTCTTGTGACTTTACAGCCACACACAAAATGTTACAGTTTCATAAATGAATCAGTGACACATACTTGACAAAAAATTGATAAAAGCTAGATAATAGTATACTACTGTCATTAAGCGTAACATCAGTATTCCTGAGTAAACGCCTGAAAGCAACAATGTATACTGTGATGTACACCTGTGAAATTATATGCTTCTTTGTACTGTATTGCAAATACAAACAATAATAAAATGTTATTTGGAAAAAAAAATCTAAAAAAGTAATTTTTTTCCCAAAAAATTGCATTTGAAAAATCGCTGCGCAAATATTGTGTGAAAAAAATGCAGTACCCACCATTTTAATCTGTAGGCCCTTAGCTTTAAAAAAATAAATAATGTTTGGGGGTTCAAGGTAATTTTCTAGCAAAAAAAAAATTTCATGTAAACAAAAAGTGTCAGAACGGGCTTTGTCTTCAAGTGGTTAAAAGAGTGGGTGATATGTGACATAAGCTTCTAAAACCCCCAAATGACCCATTTTTGGAAAGTAGACACTCCAAGCTATTTGCTGATAGGCATGTTGAGTCCATGGAATATTTTATATTTTGCCACAAATTTCGGGACAATTACAAACTTTCTTTTTCTTTCTACAAAGTTGTCACTAAATTATATATTGCTCAAACATGCCATGGGCATATGTGAAATTACACCCAAAATACATTATGCTGCTTCTCCTGAGTACGGAGATACCACATGCTAGGGGTGCGGCTAGGAAATCCTCAACAGATACAGCACCTCATCCCAATTTGGTAAAAATAGTAAGTAGAGGTAGGAGGGGATTATAACGGTGCCAACAGAAAAATAAACAATAGATACTAAAAATAACAATTTATTTTATTACTTATATATAGAAAAAGGACAAACACATATAGTGTACATATAAAATGACAGCAAATGCAGTACATATGATGAAAAAAATAAAACAGCGCAGGCCTAGATATTGTAGGCCAATGGTGACAGGTAATCAATTCCTACATGTTTCGCCAAGGTATTGGCTTCCTCAGGGAAATGATATAGGCCTGTGCCAAAGACTTAAATGGTTCTATCCACTCCCGATGGGAGCTGAGCAAGGGAAAGCACCCCAAAAGGGGCCACCAAAACTGCACTGCGTCTATGGCTGTAGGGGGCATACAGAGACAATTATATAGTAAAATCAGTATACAAACACACAGGGGCGTCTCAAACAAGTGTGTTACAGAATAGGCTGTAGTTGATCAGTTCGAATGAAGATCATTCAGATATACATAAACATGATGGTATATGGGACAGGAACAGCAAACGCCAACAATGTGTCCAAAAAGGATACTTAAGTCACACACAGAAAAGATAGAATCACAATAGTCAGCGGCAAACGTCCAAAGCCACAGTCATATACAGCAATGGTGCAGGCGCCCCTGAAGTCCAGCTGGACCCTTTTGGTGGCCCCTTTTGGGGTGCTTTCCCTTGCTCAGCTCCCATTGGGAGTGGATAGAACCATTTAAGTCTGGCACAGGCCTATATCATTTCCCTGAGGAAGCCAATGCCTTGGCGAAACATGCAGGAATTGATTACCTGTCACCTTTGGCCTACAATTGGCCTATCTGTCCTTTTTCTATATGTAAGTAATAAAATAATTATTTTTAGTATATATTATTTTTTTTTCTGTTGGCACCGTTATAATCCCCCCCATCTCTACCTACATACCATATGTATGAGACATTTTGGGAGCCTTCAGGACCCCGAAAACCAATCACCGCCTTCAGGCTTTTTAAGGGCGTAAAATGGTGATTTCACTTCCTCACTACCTATCACAGTTTCGGAGGCCATGAAATGTCAAGATAGCACAACCCCCCATTTTGGAAAGTAGGCACTTTAAGGTATTTGCTGGGAGGCATATTGAGTCCATGGAATATTTTATATTTTGCCACAAGTTTCTGCAAAATTAAAATTATTTTTTATTTTTTTTTATTTACACAAAGTTGTCACTAAATAATATATTGTTCAAACATGGCATGGTTATATGTGGAAGTACACCCCAAAATACATTCTGCTGCTTCTCCTGAGTATGGCGTGGGACTTTTTGGGAGCCTAGCCGTGTATAGGACCCCAAAATCCAATCAACACCTTCAGGCTTTCTAAGGGCTTAAAATGGTGATTTTACTCCTCACTTCCTATCACAGTTATGGAGGGCCTGAAATGTCAAGATAGCACAATACCCCCCAAATGAAACGTTTGTAATTTTCCCGAAACTTGTGGCAAAATATAAAATATTCCATGGACTCAACATGCCTATCAGCAAATAGCTTGGGGTGTCTACTTTCCAAAAAGGGGTCATTTGGGGGGGGGGGGGGTTGACTTGTCCTGGCATTTTATGCACAACATTAGAAGCTTATGTCATGCATCACCCACACATCAGACGCTATAACTTTTGCACAAACCAATAAATATAGGCTTATTGACTTTTTTTTTTTAGAGAAAATTGAGTACTGTCTGTGATACTTTTTTTATTTGCACTAACATACAATTTTTCAGGACAAGCTTTCGGGGTGTGTCCCCTTCTTAAAGGTCTAAGCAGTACTGATTCACAAATTTTTAAGCAGAATGTTTAAAAAAAAGACAGGAGAGAGAGAGAAACAGGAGAGAGAAAAAAAAAAAAAGAAAGAAAAACAAACACATACAAATCAATGGTAATAAAGATAGCAGCAGAGTTAGTGAGATAAGACAGAGGGAGAGCTATAGAATGGAGGGGGGGGGGGTGATAGTCACAGAGGGGCTTGTAAAACTTTAGTATAAAGGGTAAGGAAACCAATATCTAAATTCGGGCCATTATTTTTGGTGTCAAAAATACAGCTACAATCACATCAAGTATGACTTCTTTTTACAAAGACATTTTGGCCTAAATGTATGACTAAGATTGAGTGTATTGGATTTTTTTATAACAAAAAGTAGAAAATATCATTTTTTTTCAAAATTTTTGATCTTTTGCCATTTATATCGCAAAAAATAAAACTCTTAGAGGCAATCAAATACAATCAAAAGAAAGCTCTATTTGTGGGGAAAAAAGGACGCAAATTTTGTTTGGGTACAGCATTGCATGACCGCGCAATTACCAGTTAAAGCAGCGCAGTGCCAAATTGTAAAAAGTGCTCTGGCCATTAAGGGGCCAATTCTTCCGGGGCTGAAGCGATTAAAACACATATAAAACAAGAGTTGTGCCTCAATAAGGTACTAAGACAGCTCTCTAATAACTGGACAATGGTACAGTGATTGCAAAAGGCCGATAGACCTATCACATAGCATATATCCAGATCTTGTCTACATGTTTCGCGAAAAGGTCTGCTTCTTCAGGAGTTTTATAGAGCAGGCAAATTTATTTATAAGTAAATAACAGCAGTTATAACAAAACATAAAAAAGGAATAATACACCCTTCATTAGGACAGGTTCTCCACTCAACCGGATGTCGCAGTTTGAGCAAGTTAGTAAGAGCGACCCACACATTTGGAGGCCTGATTTCACTCCTATATCGACACATTAATATGACCTCTAATAAAACACTACCCTCATATACTGTCAAATGGTTGCAAGATATGGATCGCACTTTTGACATAGAAGAGTGGTCTAATATCTGGTTAGCTACTTAAACTTCTTCCCCGAATTGCTTTGCGTTAGAAACCAACTTTAAAGTTTTGGCACGATGGTATTTAGTACCGGCCAGAATAGCAAAATTTGTTCCATCCTATTCAGACTCATGGTTTCGGGGATGTCCAATGCCTGGTACACACTTTCATATCTGGTGGCTATGCCCGATAGCCTAAGAATTTTGGAAGAAAATATTTGAGATGGTCTCCAAAGCTCTGGGCACCTCTATTCTTCCGGACCCGGCAATTGCTCTTTTGAATCTCAAACCACCGGACCTAACGCAAACTCAATTCAAATTATTAATTCATCTTGCCACTGCAGCTAAACAAACTATAGCCAAAGCATGGAAATCTCAAACTTTGGTAGTGGCTGAGGCTAAACATAGGATGAACAGAGCCCTTATTTTTGCCAAAATGACGGCTATAGAAAATAATAATATAAATAAATTTTGAAAGATTTGGCAACCTTGGGTAAAACATTACTTACCGACTGACTTTGACAGTTTATTATTATTATTACCTTGCTAAGTTTACTCTTCTTCCTTCCACTCCATGTCATTAGACATATGCACTGCCCGGGTGGGGGCCGCACCACCACCACAAGAGACTTTCTTTCTTTCTTTCTTTCTTTCTTTCTTTCTTTCTTTCTTTCTTTCTTTCTTTCTTTCTTTCTTTCTTTCTTTCTTTCTTTCTTTCTTTCTTTCTTTCTTTCTTTCTTTCTTTCTTTCTTTCTTTCTTTCTCTACATACATACATTATTACATTATTCATTTTTCTTATAATATCACCTTTTTTTGTGTATAGATTATATTTACTCTATACGTGAAGAAAACACGAGTTATTGTTTATTTACCTTGATCACTCTAAAACATTTATTTACCTTGATTCCCTCTATTCTGTAAATTGATAATTCATTATCTTAAGATCATGCCCCCATTTGTCCACAGTTTGATTCCATTTGGGGTGGTCGGGAGGCTTGACTCAACTGGTGTGCGGATAACTGAGGTAATTTTATTTTACTTTTTTCTTCATTCTTATTTTTATACTTCTTAGGGTCTTATACTCTCTAATATTAGGATCGTGTTTGTTCATGATTCTTTTTCATATATTTAAGATCTTTCTTGTATTATCTAAATGAGTTGTATCATCAATTGTATGACAATGTTTCTTAATTTCCGAATCTTATGTACATGTCAATATAATGTTATATTCTTCTTTTTATTGTAAATTCAATAAACATATTGAACAACAAAAAAAAGGAATAATGAATTAATGTGTTTAGTCATAGAGAACTACGGAGGCCATGTAAAGTCTTACCCCACCCAGGTGGTGACTGCATGCGCAGCGCCAAGGGAAAACGTCTGTACTGACGAATGTGGGCACACTATAGCAGAAGGCATAAATTATCGGTCTGGAGGGCTGCAGTGATGGTTGACTTTCTACAACTGTCTCCCATCTCCCGACTGCATCTCTGGAGCTCAGCAGGTGCAGGTTGGAGGACTGAGTGATCTTTGGGTTCTTCTTTACCTCTCTCACCAAGGCTCTTCTCCCCCGATAGCTCAGTTTGGCCGGACGGCCAGCTCTAGGAAGGTCATCCCAAACGTCTTCCATTTAAGGATTATGGAGGCCACTGTGCTCTTAGGAACCTTAAGTGCAGCAGAATTTTTTTTGTAACCTTGGCTAGATCTGTGCCTTGCCACAATTCTGTCTCTGAGCTCTTCAGGCAGTTCCTTTGACCTCATGATTCTCATTTGCTCTGACATGCACTGTGAGCTGTAGGGTCTTATATGGACAGGTGTGTGGCTTTCCTAATCAAGTCCAATCAGTATAATCAAACACATCTGGACTCAAATGAAGGTGTAGAACCATCTCAAGGATGATCAGAAGAAATGGACAGCACCTGAGTTAAATATATGAGTGTCACAGCAAAGGGTCTGAATAAAATCTGCAAAAATGTCAACAATTCTGTGTTTTATTGTCAATATGGGGTGCTGTGTGTACATTAATGAGGGAAAAAATGAACTTAAATGATTTTAGCAAATGGCTGAAATCTAACAAAGAGTGAAAAATTTAAGGGGGTCTGAATACTTTCCGTCCCCACTGTATAGGGAAGTATGAGGTCACTTCCTGTGTGCCTCCTGGTAATTTTTCCACCTTTTTCCATCAGGTTGAGGTCACTTCCTGTATGCCTCCTGGGCATTTTCCCGCCTTTTTCCATCAGGTTGAGGTCATTTCCTGTGCGCCTCCTAGGCATTTTCCTGCCTTTTTCCATCAGGTCTTCTGCGCAGGTGCAGGTTGGAGGACTGAGGCGTCTTTGGCACATGCTCAGTTGGCACGGATTTCCTCTTGTGGCAACGCACCATTGGGGCATGCGTAGTAAGCCCTGGACTCTTACAGAGCCCCCCCCGAAGGGGCGGCCTCCGGATGCCTGTCTGGGATGAAGCTCGCTGAAAGAACTGCCGGAGAAGATCTGAAGCACGGATATGCGACTCAGGTTCCCAGGAATTCTCTTCAGGGCCGTAACCCCTCCACTGTACCAGAAATTGGCACCCGTGGCCCCTTCTTCGGCAGTCCAGGATGGCCTCAACCTTGTACTCCTCAATCCCTTTAATCATAGAGGGAGGCAGAGGACGGGCCCCACGAATCGGTGAACATATTACAACATATACAACATATACCCCCACTTGGGTCGGTTCTAACTACTAGAACTGACCCATAAATCAAACAACAAAAAATATCATTACGAGTTAAGGTACTGAATGCTTTACAATGGCTCATATAAAATATGAAATATGAATATATGAAGTTGAAACTGGTTACATCTCTCTTCACCAGCCTCTAAAACATCCCCATGAAACAGTTATTAGATAATATAACTTTTAGACCATGACTGGAAAAGGATTTGGTAAACGTCAGTGGCCCATATAACTGTTAGGCCTTATTATATCACATCAAGATCTTGAATATTGCGCAAAGACGAGCTGATGTCACAGTCCATTCTTCGGTCTGACTTCATCACATCTCTCACCATCTCACCGAAAGTAAACTTGGTATGCTCTGGGAACTCCAATCCACATAAGTCCAGGATTTTTTCATCTCCAGGCTCAAGCTTTCCATTTTTAAAGATGCTTTTACGCAAACACTCTACTTTCATCTTTATAGTAAGAAGAACCATCAATGTACCAACACTCACTTTCAAGGTCAAAAGGTTTGGATATGGCAGTAAAAACTGTGCTTCAAACTATTTTCTTGCAGTTGACATTCATGAGTCCATCTTGCAAGCATTTTACAATTCACATCTGCTTCTTTTCATTTCCTATTTGAACAATGATGACTGGGTTGTGTACCTGTCAAGTACCAGAATTTGTTGATTGCCAGACACAATTTGCTTTTGTAATTTGCTGTAGGCCAACCCCTCATTGCCTTCAATAAAGCAGTTACTTGGATCATTCAGTCCATAATTACACCTGAATGGTATACCAACATATACATATAGATATACCCCCACACGATGGTTCAGATAGAATCAGCTTGACACCAGTGTTTATCAGATCTTCTATCCAGACAAAGCGGCAGTGGAAATTCTTGCCAGTATCTTCACCATGAAAGGTAGAAAGGTCTTTTTCATCCATATATGTCATAGCCTTTAGCATATTATAAACAACTGAGTCAACAAAGTTTCAAATCATGACTAGAGTGATGAATTTCACTCACCCCTCTTATAAATTTAGGAAAACCACCCAACATACTAAAATTTATGCTATGCCAAGCCATTGTGCAGCATCTCACCTCAGATATCAAATATATTGATCAATACGCATTATGTAATATGTACAGATGTTATGAAAATTATTTTAGGTTTAAATGCTTCTCTTTGGTTTTAAGATAAAGTTCAAAAAATAAAACATAAAGAAAATAAAAAAATGAAAAGCAAAATATATCAAGAAAAGGAAGAAAAATTAAAAGTTAGGGCGTTGAAGAAAAAAGAAAAAAAGGTCCATTGCTTGATGAATTTCGAGAGAGTCCATGAATACTTTATAATTCCATGTATAGTGATATATTGTCTGTTCAGCATTTCTCCCATAATTCTCCCCCACTAGCCAGCAATTTCAGACTGTGCTTCTGCTATTCACATGCAAGCATCTTCAGACGCCCCTGAAAGACAAAACTCTCCAACAAAACTAATTAGCAAGGTCCTTAAACATTGTTTGAAGTTAAAACAAAACACTATTTACACATTTACAGATTAAAGCTAATTCACCCCCACTGCTAGAGAAATGTCATCTGCATTCAAAAACAGATCTGGAGAATGTACATCTTGTACATTCATGACACCCTGTACCCCCTTCAGCTGCTCTAATAATTTATCACGTTCCCCTCTCATCTTGTCATACTCAATCTTCAGGTGGTCATATTTCTGTTTTAACTGAGAAAACGGTATCCAAGTCTTGGACCTTTTCTTATTATTATTTTGGTCAGCTCTGTTTTTCATATTAATATCACCTATGTTTGACCCGGAGTGTCCTCTCTGGGTGTTTTCATAGGATATTAACTTCTGATCTTTATGTTCAGTATTTGTCCTAAACAATGTGGCTAAATCAATTTTGACAGCCTGCTCATTTGACTTTCTCCATAAATGGTCTGCTCTCAACAATATGTCTTTTAAATCATGAGGATTTGGGGTAACTAATAAAATATTTTGTTTGATATCTTCATGCAACGCATCTAGAAACATACTCATATGTATCAAGCCACCACACTCAAATGCAATATTATTACCGACCAATAATTCCATAATAGTTGCTATCCTGTGTGACAATTCATATGGAGATTCATTTTGCATTTGCTGGATCTTCCCATGAATAGTAACATCAGAACGTACACCATACAAAACACATAATAATTCCAGTAATATGTCCCTTGTCCTCAGAGGCTGAATACAGATTTGTTTAATTCTCATCCAAAGACCACTTCCTACAGAATGTTGCAAAACTCTTTCTAAGTCAGATGGGTTGAGATTGTACATATCTCTGACCTGCTGCACGTCACAAAACCATTTTAAAAATCTGTTTAAATCATGGTATGGAACCATTCCTATTTCTTTAAGAATTGCGTCTAATAATTTTGGTTTCAAAGACTTCATTACAAGCTGAACTTCACCTGTATTATTATTATTGTTATAAACTGTGGTAGTCACAGTGGGGGCAGCTGGTAATGAATTATCAGATTTAATATGAGGTTCTGTTTCATTTGATAGAGAGTCTGTGTCTGTATTTTGCTGCAGATAGCTGAATCCAAGATTTGATGCATATATGCATTCCTGAGATCTCTTCTCTAATTCCATAATTCTTAATTTTAATATCTCATTTTCCTCTAATAATTCATCACAACGTTTAGATTTCTCAATTAAGGCTTCACCAATGGTAACCGCATGCAACTTTAAATTTACTGTCTCAGTGTCTGATTGGTTTTGTAACCTCTCACAAACATTGTTGCTATTATCAACTGCCTTCTGTAACTGGGAAATTTCCTCAACCTTACCTTTTAAAGAACTTTCCATTGTTAAACAGCAAGATAATAAGCCCTGTATAATACAACCTTTTCTTTTACTTTCTGAAATTTTGCTATCAAAAACATTTTTCTTCAAAAATTCCTTCATCATCGTCCATGTCTGCTTACATTTTTCTGGAATTTCATAAGGACCACCATGGCGCTTAATACATTTTAATACCCATCTGGTAACTTTATCAGAACTGACACTAGCTTCACACTGAGTAAGCATTTTGACTATATTACTAATAATTTTTAAAAAAAGGAAATATTTTACTCACCGCATTAGTTACTCTTCATCTTCCAGTTCAGGTCTTCTGGTACACGACACAGTCCTTTTTTTGTTGTTGTTTCCAGTCTCCAGAGAATAATTCTGGGGTTCCCAACTTGTTTAAATTTGTAGATCAGACTCTCTTATGTCACAACCAGACATTAGAGTCACAGCACAGCTCTTGGTTCTTCATCAGTCTTCTGTCCACCTCACAGGATTGTTGTCACCACCGACTTCTGTTACTAAGTCCGAAAATGCTCTTCTGGACGCTTGAACGGCACCAATGTAGTGATCGGGTTTATTAATATATACTGGGTGATATGATGTAGAGTGGGTATGATAATTAATTAGTGGTTATTATAATGATGATGATGTAAGTACTCTTCCGCAGGAACCCAATTCTTCCAGAGAGATGCACTTTATTGACTTCCAACACAGAACAAAGTCCAAAGTCCACAGATGACAGAAAAATCAGACAGAGTAGATTTAATTCAGAAACCCATATTCCTAGGCCTGTGTGTTCCCAGCCATACACAGACAAGCCTCACTTAGAACTATAGATTGAATGCCGTGTTATATTCACCAGGCATTGAATGGCTGAGCAATTTGATTGGCCGTTTCAATTTAGGACTTTGATAAGCTTTAGTCTATCAAACAGACAACAACCCCCAGCCGTGAACAGCCGTGAACCACCCCAATTTGCACTCCCGCATATCAACATCAACAAGTCCCCTTTAGATATATGTAATTAGATTAGATTAACAGATACCACTTTGAGATGTTCAAATAGACTTGCATAAGATTAACACATCAAAGAGTCTTCAGCTGTTAAAATTCAGTTGGACAAATCATCCATTTTCATTCTGGCCTGGTCAACATTGACTGCATGTGTACATACACACAACAATGTCCCACATAAATCGGTGAACATATTACAACATATACAACACCAATGAACTTAGGGTCCAATTTCTTGGAGGGACAGACCAACTTCAAATGCCTGGTAGACAGCCAAACCTTGTCTCCTGGTTGAAGATCCAGGACCCCCCGCCACCTTCGATCATAGATGGTCTTGTAATCCAGCTGTTCCTTGGCCATGGTATCCTTTAGGAGCTCTAAGTTGTTGTGTAGAAACTCCACTCTGTTCCAGACAGCCAGGACCAAAGCGGAAGCGGGTAGGACAGGAGAAGAAGAAGGGTGGTACCCCAGGCTGGTGTAGAACAGTGATTGCTTAGTGGTAGAATGTATTGCGTTGTTGTTGTATGAAAATTCCGCTTGGTGCTTGGTGAGTTGTGTGATAGGTGAAATTATTGATGAGAAGCATTTGATGAATCTTCTATATAAATTGGCGAATCCCACAAACCTCTGGACGCTCTTACAGTCTGAGGGTACTGACCATTCAAGAACTGCAGTTACTTTCTGGGGGTCCATCGCATGTGGATGTGATGTGCCTTGAGAGAAGGTGAAAGAACAAGGATGTCATCTAAGTATACTATCATGAAGAGGTCATGAAAATACTGAAAGATATCGTTCACCAAGTGTTGGAAAGTTGCTGGGGCGTTACACAGCCCAAATGGCATGACCAAATACTCAAAATGGCCAAACCTATTACGAAAGGCTGTTTTCCATTCGTCACCCTCTATTATCCATATTAAATTGTAGGCCCCCCGTAGGTCCAATTTTGAGAAGACTTTGGCGGTGCGGAACCTCTGAATGAGCCCAGGGACTAGAGGCAACGGGTATCTATTCTTGATTGTGATACTGTTCAATTCTCTGTAGTCAATACATGGTCTTAAAGAATGGTCCTTGTTTTCCACAAAAAAAAGAGTCCAGCGCCAGCAGGAGAGGTAGAGGGCTGGATGAACCCTTTCCTAAAATTGTCATCAATGTATTTTCGGGCTCAGAGAGTGGGAAGGTCCTCCCAAATAGTATTGCAGAACTAGGAAGAAGCCTAATAGGGCAATTGTACATCCGGTGAGGTAGTAGGGATTCAGCCCCCTTCTTGTCGAAGACGTCCAGGAAGTGTCTGTAAACCTGGGGGAGAAGAGTGTTGTCATCTGTGGAAAGGGGTTGAACCATCAAACAGGCTTGTTGTGGAAAACAGTGGTGTAAGCAATAGGGTGAGCCGAAAGACACTACTTCAGTGGACCAATCAATCTGTGGCTGGTGCTGTCGAAGCCATGGTAACCCCAAAATAACCGGAAAAATGGAGGAAGAAATGACGTCCAGCCGAAGATATTCCCAATGGTCTGCTTTGGTGGTGGCGAATATGAGGGTGGTCTCATGGGTTATTGTACCCGAGGTTGGTGTGGACCATCTGCCAGATGAACGTTAAATGGATGGGGTTTGTTGGATAGTGGGATTCCATACTTTTTGACAAAGTGGATATAAATAAAGCTGCTGCAAGCCCCAGAGTCAATAATGGCTACTACTTGGATTATCCTTCCTGGTATCTGCAAAGGGAGGCAGAGAGTGAGATGCGAGAATTTAACAACGTATGGCGAAACAGATGGTGGTTCGATCCACTTACTAGGCCTAATAGGACATCCCTGAAGAAAGTGGCCTGCTCCAGCACAATACAGGCATAGATTGTTCAAGCAACAGCATTGTCGCTCTTCGGGTGTGAGGGGTGCACGAACTAAGCTGAGTTGCATCGGTTCTGCGTCATGAATTGGGGTTGATGCGTGGGTCTCAGGGGCTCTCAGGTATGGAGCCATGGGTACTCGTGGGAGCATCCATGTGGGACGGGTCATACCGGATCATTCCCTGCGATGTTCTCTGAGTCTGCGATCAAGCTGGATAGCCAACTGAATTGTAGGTTCCAATGTATCAGGGAGCCCCACTCTTGCTAATTCGTCTTTGAGGGGCTCGGACAGGCCCAAGCGAAAATGATGGCGCAAGGCAGCGTCGTTCCATGCAGTGTCTGCAGCCCACTTGCAGGAAATTCAGTTACATAGTCCTCAATAGGGCATTTCCCCTATTGTGGAGAGGTCAACACTGTTTCAGCCATGGTGGTTCGTGGTTGGTTCATCATAGAGCATGGCCATGGCATCGAAGAAAGCAGACAGTGAGTGCAGTATAGGATTCTCCCTTTCCAATAGCTGATGAGCCCATGCCTGAGGCTCTTTTGTAAGTAAGGCTACTACAAACCCGACCTTTGTATCCTCTGAAGAGAAGGTCCTAGGCTGTAAGGTGAAGTATAGCCGTCAGGCGTTCCTGAAAGCCTGGAACTTGTGGCGAACCCCTGAAAAGCGTTCAGGCATAGGAACCCGTGGTTTAGGAGCTGGAGTAGAGTTGGGCTGTTCCATAGCCATAACAGGTGGTTCCGCAGGGCACAGAACGGAAAGATTGCCCATTGCAGTCAGCCGACCTTCCAGTTGAAAGTACCCCTCTTGTATGGACGTCAGGGCCTGAGACACAGAGGCCACTTGTTGGCACAGGGCCTCGAAGGCAGAAGCACTCCCCTCAGTCTCAGACATGACTAAATTATTCTGCCACGAGGGCCACGTACCTGATGTGAGACTAAAGTAGTGGGGAGGCCTCCCTTGCACCTCGGGTCTTTGAAGCCTCTGTAGATGGAGAAAGAGACTTGGTAAACATTGAGTGGCATGGGTGCCAGGGGTGCGGAGCACCATGCAAGCCTTAGTCTGAGATCCGAGCCAAGGTCAAGTCCAGTTTGGCAACTAAATATAATAGGGTTAATCAGAATAAGAATGGTTGAGATCCAAGCCAGGGTCAGTTCCAATCTGGCATCTAAGTACAAAAGGGACAAAGAAGTAGAATGGTCAAGGTACAAATCCAAGGTCAATAGCAAGCAGCAATCAAGAGTAGTCAAATAGGTTTCCAGGTCACAAGTTCAGACAGATCACACACTAGCACAGAAACAAGGGGGGGCTGAAGATAATCCAGCAATTTGGCAGTGTCTGGGCTGGGCTTATATAGGGAAGTATAAGGTCACTTCCTGCCTTTTTCCATCAGGTCTTCTGCGCAGGTGCAGGTTGGCGGACTGAGGCATCTTTGGTGCATGCTCAGTTGGTACAGATTTCCTCTTGCAGCAATGTGCCATTGGTGCATGCGTAGTAAGCCCTGGACTCTTACACTAAGTTCTTTTTTTTTGCGCTGTGGGGGGCGCCGTGCAGTGGGGGCTCAGGGCACCCCCTTTCTCATACATTCAGGCTGTGGTTTCCTTGTCCCCCTCCTTTAGAGGATACAGTACATGACATTGTTCCCTTCCCCCCCCCTTAGTATTTATTAGACATGCCACCGACTTGCAAGTTAGTCCTTGTTTTTTTTTTTTTTTGGTTGTTTATTTTTTATAGCTTTTGTCCTTGCGGGTTGCCATCACTTATTTCCGGGTTTGCGTTGGGACCTGATGTAGTGTCGTCGGTCTGCGCATGTCTGGACTGGGTGCCTCCGTTTCTAGGCTGCGCCTTTTGTTTTCTCTTTCCACCACGGGACAACGTGAGGACACCGTATGTATAGCGGCACCGCATCACAGCTATCATGGGCGCGGTGGGCGGTGCCTCTCCGTCCCTCGGGCGATGACGCGGTCACGCAATGAGGCCGCACAGAGAGCGGCGCCACGTCACATGACGCCACCTGTAGCCTTTTTAAAGACAAATGGATGAGGGAGTTTGTTACTGCACGGGACGGTGCCTGACGGTACGGTTTGAGGATCTAGACGGACCTCTATTGTCAGTAAGTTGCATATAGACTATCCACAGGATCACACTGCTCAGCAAGTTTTTTGTTCTGATTCATTTTTTTATTTCATTTTTGTTTATAGAATTCACTGTCTGTGGAAAACGTTATTGGCAGTGCAGCAGTCAGGACTAGCTTCTATATATACCCCACATCTGATATCCCGCACCCGTTATCTGGGTGCCTGTTCCTTTTGTGGCATCTAATCCCTTTGAGGTAGGAAGTTTTGAGGTGCATCTTTTAGGTATTGTGATGTATATATCCTAACCTTTGCGGTATTAGTGATTTAAATACACAAAGGCCTTACCCTATCATGTATTATTTTTCTTTCTCCAGATCTTATTTGAGGGTACAGCTACTACGGGGAGGTTTCCTGTCCGTTGCGGCTTGGGTGGACCAATGTGGATAAGGGGGGACCAATCATTCACCTCAGTCTCCGTTCGGACATTGGGGTGATGTTTTTCCTGGCGTAAACGTCGCCGCGATCCTGGCAGTGGGACTCTAATTTTGATGGGTTTTGGGTATGTGTTCCCTCTATGTGATTAATATGGCGGTTACTCTGTGACACAATAGCAACGGTATAATACTGTTTATATAGAATCATTGATATATTTTTTTTGTTTTTTCTAATTTGTTGTCGTTATACAGTGGGATTCTTCTCCACATACTGCCCCTGACGAAGGGACGCCTTACCAAGTCCCAAAATGCGTAGGGCTGTGTTGAAGACCTTACAAGCACCATCACCATTCCATATGTTGCGCTGGTAGATTTGTGATCTACCATCTGATAGGTAAATTTAGTAAATTGCTTGTTAAGGGAAGTTAGATTTGCCTCTGTTCCAGCTTGGCTGACGTTGCGTGTGTTTCCATACTGGACCAATAGGTGTCGTTGTTACTATTGGCTAGTGTTGGAAAGGCAATGTGTCAAAGCGTATGGATGCTCTTCTGTCCTGGAGACAACTCGGTGGAGGTGGTCCTCCAAGTGGGGTTCTGAGAGAGGGTATTTATGGGACAGACGCCATGTTTTTGGGTTTGTTTTACAGCCACCTGCTGGCCCTCCTGGCCGACAGGTATGCGTTAGAGTGCTACCTCGTGGTCCTCCATTGTAGAGGCCCGCGTCGCTGCGGCGCATGGGTGGGCCCAGAAGCCTGTCTGGGGCCTACCACAGCAGCCGAGGAATGGTCCTGAGCTGTCTATCCAGAGTGAAGAAGCTGGACAACTGAGGAGATCCCAGGGGGGACCCGTCATGGAAGGATCATGCAGAGTGCTGGTCTGGAGAGGGGCCTGGTGACTCGGTTGGAGGACGCATCCTAAAGCAACTTTACAGCATAGTGTTCCTGGGTTTGGCTTAAAGGTTCAAGCACTGTGACTGACATTTACCACAAAACCCATACATCCTGTGGCAGAGGTTTGTACGGTTCATTCCAGGCCAGTCTGTGGCAGAGACTTTTGTTCGTGCTACGTACTGGCTGCTAGGCTAGTGAGAGAGGCCTATCCAGGCGAGCAAAGAGTGTGTCCCACGAGGGGAGCGCATTCTACTGAAATATTCAATTTTAAAGGACATTTGTCAAGAATCCTTTAGAGGGGTATTTGAGCTTTCCCTGCAGTTTCCCTTCTGCCTCTTTCCTGCTACTTCCTTCGTTAATTGTTCAATAAAGCATTGAAAACGTACTCAAGTATTGGTGCTTGTATCGTCCGGAGGTAAACTCAACGGAACCCTAGACCCGGTGCCAGTGAAACAGAGGGAAGGAGAGTAGAGGTAACAAGCCCGCTTTAAACCAGCAGCTCCGCCGAGAGTTAATTGCTACACATAAAATTATTTTTAATGGTGTAACTTTTTGTACAATTCTTCTGGCTTCTACATTCATTGCTGGTTTTTGTATACTTTTGCTTATATTAATAAACTTGTTTTTACTAAATCTTTACGTTGCCGTTAAAATCCCATTGACCTTTGGGGGTATCCATCTAGCTGGATGGTTTCCTCTTTTTTTAAATTCTTACGCTAAAGTTGGTCGTTGTAGTCACACAGAGTTCCTACTAAATTGGTACCACATCTATAACAGAGAACAGGGTGGAGATAAAAAAAGCTAAATAAAAAAATAATAAGAGATTGCCAAAAAGGGTTCTGGGACTATATAAAGCTCTGTAAAGTAAAGGGAGTATAGAAAGTAAAACTTAACCTAAAGTATACAGGGTTATACAGGGCTGTATTAAGGTGGAGTTATACTTTCTATACTCCCTTTACTTTACAGAGCATTATATAGTCCCAGTACCATTTTTGGCAATCTCCTGGGTGGGCAATGGATAAATAGGCGTCCGGTGTCAGGTTGTAATGTTTATTCTCGGCCATCAGAAATGAGTAGGGTCAAGCCCTCTTCAGAGAGGATAAACATATTCCACAATCTCCGTAACTCAGAATATGTTTCATGTTTGTTTTGTGCTGACATTATGAGATCCTCCATTTTATTGATCTCTTTCCCTTTATGGAGCCAACATCTGACAGTGGGAGGTGATGCTTTTTTCCACTTAAGAGGGATACATGTTTTAGCTGCATTTACTAGGTGTCATAGGATGGATTTCTTATTTTTGTTAGCTGGAATGGACATAACGTGTAGTCAGAAAAAGGCTGGATCCTCGGGTACCTTATGGTCAGTGAATTTATGAATAATGTTCCGTACTTCCCTCCAGTATGGTGTTATCTTTGGACAGGACCAGAAAATGTGTAGCAGTGTACCTCCCTCCTCCTGGCATCTCCAGCAGTGGTCTGGCATATCAGGATAGAATTTATGTTGGGTATGATACAATCGCGTCTGTATCTTATAATTAGTCTCCTGAATCTTTGTGCAGATAGATGACTTCTTTTTTTTTAAAAGGTGTTTTTTTTCCATTTTTATAACAAAAGAAATACAAAAGCAATACAATAATAAAGTAACCAACAATACAGACTGTTCTACATACATGTATGTCATAGACATTTAGATTGATGCTGATATAACAGAGCTCATGAAGTAGTACATCTGTATAAAACAGCAATACCCCAAACAAAGACATAGTCACACCATCCATACACACACCCATTCACACACCTAGCACACACGACCCCATTAATACAGTGCATTTTTAGCACGCCCTATGAAATAGACTCTTATTAGAGCGTATGCAAGTCTCCATCCACATTCATACATATGCCAAATAATGTTTGCTAAATCACATCATCTTATCCCCTCACTGAGACAACTGTGGGGAGAGGACATCCCCCCAGAAGTCCTTCGAAACGTCCAGCCATGGCTGCCATATCTTGGTGAACTTCTTAGGGCATGCCCTACTTTTATATATCAACTTAAATTTTGGGAGGGTCCCATGAACAATACGGAAGAAGGCATGGGCTGAAAGGGGGACAGTATCTTTCCAATGCAATAGAATTGTCTTACGTGCATAAAATAATATGATACGTATCAACATTCTAACATGGGTGCGAGGAACAATATCATTTAGTACCCCCAGAAGTCCAACCTCCAGAGTCTGCGGCAACGGTACATGTAGCTTACGGTTGAAAAAGGAAAATACATCCTTCCAGAATGTTGTAAGTCCAGGACATCTCCAAAACATATGAAAGAAATCAGCAGCAATCATTTTACATCTAGCACGTGCAATATCTCGACCCAGTCCCATTGTAACCAATCTAGCGGGTGTATAGTGTAAGTGATGTATAAACTTAAATTGTATCAGGACATCAGCCGTACTGATGATATCCTGAAAACATATTTCCACTGCCTCCTTCCAGTCCTCTTCAGAAAGCTCAGGCATAATCCTTTGCCATTTACATTGAGAGTTCTGAAAAGGATCCGCGCCCATCATCTGAAGGCGCCCATAAAAGGTCGTCACGAGTTTGTTTATTTCTGGAAATGACAGAAGGTCCTCCATGGAGGATTCCTTGAGCTCTATGGTCAATGAGCCAAATTGTGTCTTAAGGGCATGTCGCAATAAAAGGTATTTGAAGAAGAATTTGCTTCCGATGCCATATTTAAATCTAATGGATTCAAAGGGCAGTAGGGTATTCTCCTCAAAAATATGAGAGAGGTGTGTGATTCTGAAACGGGCCCACCACGTCGAATCTGGATGACCATAGAGCTCAGGAATATTCGGATTCAGGGGAGGGGGAGGGGGATACAGGAAAGTCTGTGGCGAAATATCCACTTGGGATTGTGTCAGTATCTTTCCCCCTTCCCTCCAGGCCATGAAGCAAACCTCAATGGGAGAAAATCTGGAGCCGCCCGTTTTCCTTGACCTATGCAGTTCGTCCCTCAAAGAGGTAGGAGATGCAAACAAGGACAATAGAAAAGCTGTGGAAGGAGTTTGGGGATCAGAGTGCAACCACTCATGGATATAGGTGAGCTGGGAAGCGAGAAAATAATTCCTTAAGTTTGGGCAAGCCAATCCGCCTACGGGCTTGGCCGCTTGTAAAGAGGATTTGGCTATACGAGGTTGGCAACCGTGCCAAATAAAAGTAAACAGGGCAGAATCAAGTTTTGCAAATAATTTTTTGGTGAGGAAAACCGGGGAGGCCCTAAAGCTATAGAGAAATTTGGGTAGAAAGATCATTTTAAATATATTTATGCGACCAATTAAATTGAGGGGCAATGACGACCAGGTATGGAATTTCTCCGTCATCTGCTGGACTATAGGGGTGACATTAAGTTCTTCATACCTAGGGAGGTCGGCATGTATCTGGATACCAAGGTACTTAAGGGAGGGTGTTAATTGGATACATGACCTCTGCAGATAGTCGTAGGGAGAAGAGGGGACCGATAGCCAAGGCCTGCGATTTTTCCCAGCCCACCCGGAGTCCCGAGACCGCACCAAACTCCCTCCACCACCTGCATTAATTTAGTAAAAGAGCTCTCCCTTCCATCTAGGTATACCAGGGCATCGTCTGCGTATAAAGAGATTTTTTCCTCTAGCGGGCCCGACCGGATACCCCCAATCTCGGCCGTCTGCCGCACAGCCAGAGCTAATGGCTCAATGGCTATTGCGAACAGCAGGGGAGAGAGAGGGCACCCCTGCCGAGTGCCCCGGCCTAAGGAAAATGGTGCAGAGATGTCCATGTTTGTGCGAACCCTAGCCTTCGGGTCTGCATATAATAAGCGAACCCAGTGAATAAAAGTTGGGCCAATAACCATCCGTGCCATAGCTTCCCATAGGAAAGACCAACTCACAGTATCAAAAGCTTTTAACATATCCAGGGACAGGACTAGACCAGATCACCCCGCACGTGCTGCCTCATGAACATGTAGGTATAACCTTCGAATATTATCAAATGTACTCCTGCCAGGCATGAAACTGGCGGTATAAGGGCTAGGATGAAAGACTGAAGTCTAAGAGCGAGTATTTTTTGCTAAGATCTTTACATCACCATTCAAGAGTGAAATAGGCCTGTGGGATCCACAATATTTACTATCCTTACCGGGTTTGGGTATAACCACAATAAGTGCTTCGTTTAAAGATTCAGGAAGCTTCCCTAATTTAAGGGAGTCCTGAAACAGTTTGAGGAGCCTAGGAGCCAGTACCTCTGCGTGCGCTTGGTACCACTCCGAAGGAAGCCCATCCAGGCCCGGAGTTTTATTAGAGGGAAGGAGGCTTATGGCCTTGGTGACCTCCTCCAGCGTGATGGGTTTGTCTAGGAGGGATTGCTGAGAGGTGCTGAGTACCGGGAGGTCAAGGGATTCAAAGAAGCCCAGAAAATCTGCTTCTGGAGGGACTTCCGTGCCCCTATATAGTGTGGCATAAAAATCCGCAAAAGTTGATTAATAGTCAATGCGTCGGATGTAATCGATCCATCAGGCAGGTGAATTGCAGCAATCGTGGCTCCCTGACAGTCTGCGTGTGCAAGATATGCCAGGAGCCTGCCATTTTTCCCGCCATGCTCGTGAATACGAGCCGAGAGGTACAACTGTTGTTTCCTGGTCAAGTCTATTAAGTGCAACTGCAGCGCCCGGTGGGCCTCCGTCAGCATGCCTCTAGTTTCAGAGGAGGGGCGTCCGTATGACGGGCGCGGGCCTCCTTCAACACTTTTCGAAGATCATCAGCAGATCTGTAGCACTTAATTGTAGAAATATAGGAACCCCTTACCACAGCCCTAAAGGCATCCCAAACAGGACCCACAGGAGCAGAGTCAGTGTTAGGGACCAATAAATAGTCATGTCAGTCGGGATGCCCTCAGCTATCTCCGGAGTAGAGATCCAAAGAGGGCTGAGTCTCCATGTTCGAAACGTCGGTCTATGGTCCATAGTCAAACCCACTTGTATCATAGAATGGTCAGATTCCGTCTGGGGGAGATACGCTATGGATCGAACAACAGGTAAAAAATCCTTTGTGGCGAGAGCAAAATCAATTCTTGAAAGGGCTGCATAGGACCTAGACTGGCAGGAGTACACTTTGGCCTCTGGAAATTTCCAGCGCCACAAATCCACATATCTATAAGTATTACACCATGCACGAAATAACCCGGACTCAGATTTTAGAGGTTTTAATCTATCTAGATCAGGTTGCAAGACCGAGTTGAAATCCCCAAGGATAAGCATAGACAGTTAGGCAGGTTAGCAAACTGAATATTAAGATCAGAGTACATTGCAGCCATGACCGGAGAGGGAGATACATCGCCACCAGAATAAGGGGCGTGCCATGTATCGATACATGTAAAATAACATACTGCCCCTTGGGATCTAGGACAACTTGGTGACACACGAAAGGTAATCCCTTACGGATTAATATAGCCACGCCCCGGGCATAATTTGAGTAGGTAGAGTGATATTGGTTGGCCACCCAGTGTTTTTTGAGCACCATCACCTTGGACCCCATTAAATGAGTCTCCTGGAGGCACAGGATATGTGGTTTACTATGTTTCAGGGTCTCAAAGATAGATGCTCTTTTAAATTTAGAGTTCAGCCCGCGGACATTCCACGAGTAAACGGTTACGTTAGATATGGAGTCAATAATATGGGTGCATACGGGTCAGGGGGGGTCTCAAAGAGATTCCCACCCCCGGTTATGGCCACATATAAGATTAAGGGTCGCAGTGCCAGATATCCATTCAACCATACATACACCACACATACAACCACACAATAACAGACATTATCACTTTCCATACCCAACAGGGGTACTTATTCCCCTGCCCAGCTCCGATCAGATAGATGACTTCAACGAGAATTTAATCATATTTTGTTTTTGACTAACTGTGAACTTGCAGTTCATCTCCCTCTCCCTCTTCCTTGTCTCTATTCAGGGTAAGTGTTGTATTTCTGGACATCTTCGAGAGCACTTGCGGCAGCGTTCCATCATCTGAGCAGTACTCTTCAAATGTGGACAGCTGTCTGCCGAACCTCTCTGGGGGCATTAAGGAGCGAAGAAAGTGGTATAGCTGCAAGTCACTCCAAAACGGCAGATGGAAGGGACCAGTAGGCTCCATTAAAGCCAAAATGGACAGCCAGCCGTCTGGTAGTAAGAAGTGCGATGCTCGAAAGCGGTTGGTTTGTTTCAGGGTGGAGAAACAATTGTCTCTCAGGCCTGGGGAAAGACCTGGGTTCCCAAGTATGGGCATCAAGGGAGAGTCCATAGATGAAAGAGGGGTTTTGTCAAATACCCATTAGCAGATGCATACTGTAGGGCCTATCAGTGGGTGTTTCTTTTTCGAAAATCTTTTTATTTTGCTTTTAGCAAACACATAGACAATACAAACATACAGCTGTACAGCCAACATCTGGCTAACATCAGGGGTGGGTCGCAGAGGGGTCGCAAGTCAGCATAATGGAACCAAGAAATGTTAGATTTTTTGCGACTACCATAATATACCATCATCCATGTGCTGGCCTGGCTCATGCTCCAGGGGTAGGTTGATAGTTAACTAGCTCACCTAAGTTACGGTGCTAGAAAGGGTTGGTTTATCAAGACTTCAAGGGAGGTCATCAGATAGCGAAAAACCTCCTAGTCTGCTGCAGCAGTGGAGGGTTCCGCCAACCACTTAAACCAGACCCTGTCATATTTTTTCGGACAGCCTCTATGAATATAGGTATCTTTGTATAGGGGTATCACATTATTGACAAGTATTTTCTATAGACCTATAGAGGGAGAAGTTTTCCATTTCCAGCATAGGACGATGGACTTCTTGGCATAGAACAGCAAGAGACCCAACAGGGTTCTCTCAGCCACCCTGGGCACCAGGTCCTCCACCAGTCCCAACAGGCATATTCCTGGGGATGGGACAATAGAGATACTTAGTAGTTCATCCACTTCCATAAGGATTTGTGACCAAAAAACTGAAATTACCAGACCAGAAGATGTGAATGTAGTCCCCTGGAGCATGGTCACACCGACAGCATTCTGAGGAGAGGGAAGACCTTATCCTGTGCACCCGAGTGGGAGTGAGATATGCTCTATGAACAATCTTGTACCGAATGAGGCGATCTCTCAAGGAAACCAGTATTTTAAATGGGAAGTCCCATACATCCTCCCAGTCTTCGGGAGTCCAGCTCTGGAACATCCTGGCCCCATTGCTGACGGAGCCTGGACAACTCAGGAGATGAGACCCAGAGGAGATGTGCGTAGAGCACGGAGGTGGGTTTGTTGGTGCAGTCCAAGCGCAAAATCCACTCCAAGTCAGACTGCACAGCTGCCTCTCGCCTGGTGGAAACTGGGCCCTGAAAGCATGGGACAGCTGAAGATATCTGAATTTGTGTGAGGGCGGGACATTGTAGTGAGATCAGGGGCGGACTGACAACTCATGGGGCCCCCGGGCAGTAGAAGGTCATGGGGCCCCCTGTGTCTCCGCCCACATGCAAGCCACACCTACACAAAGCCCCACTTACATAAATCATGGGGCACACCGTAAGGCACATCACATGGCACACAGCAGAGCACGGGGCACATCATGGGGCACATCATGGGGCACAGGGCATGGGGCACACAGTAGGGCACATCACAGGACACATAATGGGGCACCCAGCAGGGTTTATTATGCTGTACACATCAGGGCACATTATTGAGCACAGCATGGTGCATCACAGGGGGTACAGGGCACATCAGTGGGTACACAGCGGGGAAACATCACAGAGCACATCAGGAGATACACAGCAGGGAGCGGGCCACACATCACAGGGCATGTGGCAAATAGTAGGGCACACAGCAGGGCACACAGTAGGGCACATCCTTGGGAACAGGACACAGGCGGTACACATCAGGGCACACATCCCAGGGCATGGGGCACACAGTAGAGCACATTACAGGGCACACAGTAGAGCACAACAGGCTATACACAGCAGGGCACATCACAAGGCACATCACAGGGCAAGGGGCACAGAGTAGGGCACATAAGGGGGTACACAGCAGGGCACATCACAGGCCATGGGGCACGCAGTAGGGCAAATAGCAGGGCACAAACCAAAACACAGGGCACACAGTAGAGCACTAGGATCCTCCAGACTTAACACAGTGTCTCTCAGGGTAGCCATCAGGGGCGAAGGCGACACAGTGGGGGTGGAGGACACAGGAAGACACCGTGGGGGGGGGGGGGGCAGGCACAGGGGGACACTGTAGATGGGTGGGTGGCACAGGGGGACACTGTAGGTGGGTTGAGGGCACAAGGGGACACCATGGGAGGGGATAGAAGACACAGGGGGACACTGTGGGGGGTGAAGGGCACAGGGGGTCACCCGTGGGGGGTGGGTGAAGGGCACAGGGGGACACTGTGGGGAGGTGGAGGGCACAGGGGGACACTGTGGGGAGGTGGAGGGCTCAGGGAGACACTGTGGGGAGGTGGGGGGCACAGAGGGACACTGTGGGGGAGGTGGGGGGCACAGAGGGACACTGTGGGGAGGTGGGGGACACTGTGGGGAGGTGGGGAGCACAGGGGGACACTGTAGGGAGGTGGAGGGCTCAGGGGGACACTGTGGGGAGGTGGGGGGCACAGGGGGACACTGTGGGGAGGTGGAGGGCTCAGGGGGAAACTGTGGGGAGGTGGGGGGCACAGGGGGACACTGTGGGGAGGTGGAGGGCTCAGGGGGACACTGTGGGGAGGTGGGGGCACAGGGGGACACTGTGGGAGGTGGGGGCACAGGGGGACACTGTGGGGAGGTGGAGGGCTCAGGGGGACACTGTGGGGAGGTGGAGGGCTCAGGGGGACACTGTGGGGAGGTGGGGGGCTCAGGGGGGACACTGTGGGGAGGTGGAGGGCTCAGGGGGACACTGTGGGGAGGTGGGGGGCACAGGGGGACACTGTGGGGAGGTGGGGGGGCACAGGGGGGACACTGTGGGGAGGTGGAGGGCTCAGGGGGAAACTGTGGGGAGGTGGGGGGCACAGGGGGACACTGTGGGGAGGTGGGAGGGCTCAGGGGGACACTGTGGGGAGGTGGAGGGCTCAGGGGGAAACTGTGGGGAGGTGGAGGGCTCAGGGGGACACTGTGGGGAGGTGGAGGGCTCAGGGGGAAACTGTGGGGCACAGGGAGACACTGTGGGGAGGTGGAGGACTCAGGGGGACACTGTGGGGCACAGGGGACACTGTGGGGAGGTGGAGGGCTCAGGGGGAAACTGTGGGGCACAGGGGGACACTGTGGGGAGGTGGGGGGCACAGGGAGACACTGTGGGGGGTGGAGGGCTCAGGGGGACACTGTGGGGAGGTGGAGGGCTCAGGGGGACACTGTGGGGAGGTGGAGGGCTCAGGGGGACACTGTGGGGGGTGGAGGCCTCAGGGGGACACTGTGGGGAGGTGGGGGGCTCAGGGGGACACTGTGGGGGGGTGGAGGGCTCAGGGGGACACTGTGGGGAGGTGGAGGGCTCAGGGGGACACTGTGGGGAGGTGGGGGGCTCAGGGGGACACTGTGGGGAGGTGGGGGGCACAGAGGGACACTGTGGGGAGGTGGGGGGCACAGAGGGACACTGTGGGGAGGTGGGTGGCACAGAGGGACACTGTGGGGAGGTGGAGGGCACAGGGGGACAATGTGGGGAGGTGGAGGGCTCAGGGGGAAACTGTGGGGAGGTGGGGGGCACAGGGGGACACTGTGGGGAGGTGGGGGACACAGGGGGACACTGTGGGGGGGTGGAGGGCTCAGGGGGACACTGTGGGGAGGTGGGGGGCACAGGGTGACACTGTGTGGAGGTGGGGGGCACAGGGGGACACTGTGGGGAGGTGGGGGGCACAGGGGGAAACTGTGGGGAGGTGGAGGGCACAGGGGGACACTGTGGGGAGGTGGGGGGCTCAGGGGGACACTGTGGGGGGGGTGGAGGGCTCAGGGGGACACTGTGGGGAGGTGGAGGGCTCAGGGGGACACTGTGGGGAGGTGGAGGGCTCAGGGGGACACTGTGGGGGGGTGGAGGGCTCAGGGGGACACTGTGGGGGGGTGGAGGGCTCAGGGGGACACTGTGGGGAGGTGGAGGGCTCAGGGGGACACTGTGGGGAGGTGGAGGGCTCAGGGGGACACTGTGGGGAGGTGGAGGGCTCAGGGGGACACTGTGGGGAGGTGGGGGGCTCAGGGGGACACTGTGGGGAGGTGGGGGGCTCAGGGGGACACTGTGGGGGGGTGGAGGGCTCAGGGGGACACTGTGGGGAGGTGGAGGGCTCAGGGGGACACTGTGGGGAGGTGGGGTGCACAGGTAGACACTGTGGGGAGGTGGAGGGCTCAGGGGGACACTGTGGGGAGGTGGGGGGCTCAGGGGGACACTGTGGGGAGGTGGAGGGCTCAGGGGGACACTGTGGGGCACAGGGGGACACTGTGGGGAGGTGGAGGGCTCAGGGGGAAACTGTGGGGCACAGGGGGACACTGTGGGGAGGTGGAGGGCTCAGGGGGAAACTGTGGGGCACAGGGGGACACTGTGGGGAGGTGGGGGGCACAGGGAGACACTGTGGGGAGGTGGAGGGCTCAGGGGGACACTGTGGGGCACAGGGGGACACTGTGGGGAGGTGGAGGGCTCAGGGGGAAACTGTGGGGAGGTGGGGGGCACAGGGGGACACTGTGGGGAGGTGGGGGACACAGGGGGACACTGTGGGGGGGTGGAGGGCTCAGGGGGACACTGTGGGGAGGTGGGGGGCACAGGGTGACACTGTGGGGAGGTGGGGGGCACAGGGGGAAACTGTGGGGAGGTGGAGGGCACAGGGGGACACTGTGGGGAGGTGGGGGGCTCAGGGGGACACTGTGGGGGGGGGTGGAGGGCTCAGGGGGACACTGTGGGGAGGTGGAGGGCTCAGGGGGACACTGTGGGGAGGTGGAGGGCTCAGGGGGACACTGTGGGGGGGTGGAGGGCTCAGGGGGACACTGTGGGGGGGTGGAGGGCTCAGGGGGACACTGTGGGGAGGTGGAGGGCTCAGGGGGACACTGTGGGGAGGTGGAGGGCTCAGGGGGACACTGTGGGGAGGTGGAGGGCTCAGGGGGACACTGTGGGGAGGTGGGGGGCTCAGGGGGACACTGTGGGGAGGTGGGGGGCTCAGGGGGACACTGTGGGGAGGTGGAGGGCTCAGGGGGACACTGTGGGGAGGTGGAGAGCTCAGGGGGACACTGTGGGGGGGGTGGAGGGCTCAGGGGGACACTGTGGGGAGGTGGGGTGCACAGGTAGACACTGTGGGGAGGTGGAGGGCTCAGGGGGACACTGTGGGGAGGTGGGGGGCTCAGGGGGACACTGTGGGGAGGTGGAGGGCTCAGGGGGACACTGTGGGGCACAGGGGGACACTGTGGGGAGGTGGAGGGCTCAGGGGGAAACTGTGGGGCACAGGGGGACACTGTGGGGAGGTGGAGGGCTCAGGGGGAAACTGTGGGGCACAGGGGGACACTGTGGGGAGGTGGGGGGCACAGGGAGACACTGTGGGGAGGTGGAGGGCTCAGGGGGACACTGTGGGGCACAGGGGGACACTGTGGGGAGGTGGAGGGCTCAGGGGGAAACTGTGGGGCACAGGGGGACACTGTGGGGAGGTGGGGGGGGCTCAGGGGGACACTGTGGGGAGGTGGAGGGCTCAGGGGGACACTGTGGGGAGGTGGAGGGCTCAGGGGGAAACTGTGGGGCACAGGGGGACACTGTGGGGAGGTGGGGGGCACAGGGAGACACTGTGGGGGGGTGGAAGGCTCAGGGGGACACTGTGGGGAGGTGGAGGGCTCAGGGGGACACTGTGGGGGGCTCAGGGGGACACTGTGGGGGGGTGGAGGGCTCAGGGGGACACTGTGGGGAGGTGGGGGGCTCAGGGGGACACTGTGGGGAGGTGGAGGGCTCAGGGGGACACTGTGGGGGGGTGGAGGGCTCAGGGGGACACTGTGGGGGGGTGGAGGGCTCAGGGGGACACTGTGGGGGGGTGGAGGGCTCAGGGGGACACTGTGGGGAGGTGGGGGGCTCAGGGGGACACTGTGGGGAGGGTGGAGGGCTCAGGGGGACACTGTGGGGAGGTGGGGTGCACAGGTAGACACTGTGGGGAGGTGGAGGGCTCAGGGGGACACTGTGGGGAGGTGGGGGGCTCAGGGGGACACTGTGGGGGGGTGGAGGGCTCAGGGGGACACTGTGGGGGGGTGGAGGGCACAGGGGGACACTGTGGGGGGGTGGAGGGCTCAGGGGGACACTGTGGGGCACAGGGGGACACTGTGGGGAGGTGGGGGGCTCAGGGGGAAACTGTGGGGCACAGGGGGACACTGTGGGGAGGTGGAGGGCACAGGGGGACACTGTGGGGAGGTGGGGGGCACAGGGGGATACTGTGGGGGGGTGGAGGGCTCAGGGGGACACTGTGGGGAGGTGGAGAGCACAGGGAGACACTGTGGGGAGGTGGAGGGCTCAGGGGGAAACTGTGGGGCACAGGGGGACACTGTGGGGAGGTAGAGGGCTCAGGGGGACACTGTGGGGGGGTCAGGGGGAAACTGTGGGGAGGTGGAGGGCTCAGGGGGAAACTGTGGGGCACAGGGGGACACTGTGGGGAGGTGGAGGGCTCAGGGGGACACTGTGGGGGGGTCAGGGGGACACTGTGGGGAGGTGGGGGGCTCAGGGGGAAACTGTGGGGCACAGGGGGACACTGTGGGGAGGTGGGGGGCACAGGGGGACACTGTGGGGCACAGGGGGACAGTGTGGGGAGGTGGGGGGCACAGGGGGACACTGTGGGGAGGTGGGGGGCACAGGGGGACACTGTGGGGCACAGGGGGACAGTGTGGGGAGGTGGGGGGCACAGGGGGACACTGTGGGGAGGTGGGGGGCTCAGGGGGACACTGTGGGGCACAGGGGGACACTGTGGGGAGGTGGGGGGCACAGGGGGACACTGTGGGTGGGAAGCTGTGCAGCAACTTTTTAATAGCAGCATGTGGTACAAGCTGCTGCACTTTCCTTCCTAGATGCAGAGTAGCGCGGGAAGCGGCTGTATACAGACCTCTCGTGATGCGCTCCTCCTCCTCCTCGCTGGCCCCTCCTCTTTTCTGTCCGTCCGAGGTGATGACAGATACAAGCACCTGGGATGGACGGGAGGGAAGGAGGGGCCGGCGGGGGGGAGGAGGAGCGCATCACGAGAGGTCTGTATACACTGCAGTCTGTTAGCAGTGAGCAGGGACCCGATCTGCCCGTCAATCACAGCTAGCTGACGGGTAGGTCGGGCCCCGAAGTGAAAGCTGCCATGGGGCCCCCTACTGGCCACGAGCCCTCGGTCAGCGTCCGAACTGCCCGATGGTCAGTCCGCCCCTGAGTGAGATATTAAATGATCGGAGGGGATGATCGAGAGGTCTGAGGTGCCTTGATGGCTGAGATGTAATGGCCCCTTGTGAATGCTTTGAAAGTATCCCAGACTATCTCAGGAGAGGATGACCCTTCATTAGAGTCCCAGTAATCACTTAGGGCTAGTGGGGTCTGTTCTGCTATGTTAGGGTGGGAAATCCTTTGAGCACCAAGTCGCCGCATGGAGCCACTACGAGAGGAGGAGGTGCGTCTAGAATTGTAGGACGTCTAGAATGTCCGTCAATCAATTCTTGAGACGGTTTTGTAAGAAGTGTAAAAACAGGAAAAGGTTTTAGTGAATGGGAATTTCCACCTCCAGACTTCTGTGACACCTGCAGATAATGCCCAATTTGACAACTCCCCTGTGAAGGACTTAGGTGGCGAGGGTCTATCCAAATCTGGGGAGAGGATGGCATTAAAGTCGCCCCGTGTAGTAAAATTTTTGCAGGACAGTAGGGGGTGATCCTCTCCAGTATAATATAGACATATCTCTGCTGCCATATTGTGAGTACCAGTATTACAAATTTAACCAGCAGATCCGTGTGAACCGCGTCTATGACACATGGGAGAGACTTATGCACCAAGATGGATACCCCCTCGCATACGTCGAGTAAGAGGCGTGAAAAGCTCTCTGTACCCAGGGCCTTTTTAGAGCCATGAGCTTACTGCCCACCAGGTGTGTCTCCTGCAGGACTAAGACAGCTGGACTATGTTGTTTGTCATATTGAAAAAGAAGCGCCCTCTTAAACTTAGAGTTGAGGCCACGCACGTTTCAGGATATTACAGAGAAGGAATCCTGATCACGTGATGCCACAGTCGCTTCGCCCAGAATAAGTAGAGGAGCCTAATAATCTTTGAGCAATTGACAACCGGTGAGGAGCAGTGGAGTATGAGCCATTGTACGTGAAACAAAATACACGTACATGTAAAAAACAAACACATCAACTAAACTAAAACTTCCCAAGCACCGGTGCTTATCCTACCAGTCCCCGCCACCCCCCAGAACATCATGGAGGAAGTCAGGAAGTGGTCTATACTCAAAAACAATACCTGTAAAGCTAAACCTGATAACTAGGCCACAATACAGTCCTCTGCATTACTGAACTGAAGCTGCAGGCTCAACCCTATTATAGAGTTCCTCCAGCTAAGTGTAGAGTGACAATTCAGGGAACTTCTGATGATCTTTGCAGAGTCAAATCTCAAGGGGTAAGTGCATATCCAGCATAACGGTGTACTTGCTGTAGCTCCAGCACTTGTTAAAAGGAGAATAGTAGGATGGGGAATTCAGGACATGTATTATATTATACAGGATTTATATAGCCCCAACAGTTTATGCAGCGCTTTGTAAGCAGTCCAGCAGGATGGGGCCTAGGAAGGTGGCGATCGTCACCAGTATGATCTGTGCATCAAACAACTTTCAAGCGATAGGAGACCATTATCTCAGTGGCCAGCCAGTCGTCAGCCTCCAAAAGGGTGTCAAAAAACCAAACTTTGCCGTCATGTTGGACCCGGAGTTGGCGGGGGTAAAGCATGCCGTATTTAATATCTTTTTCCTGGAGCCGTTTACGGACATCGTTGAAGGTCTTTCTCTTTGACTGTAACTTGGCCGAGAAGTCAGGGAAGAGGAGGATTGAGGTGTTGCTGTATTTAAGTGTGGGATGTTTACGAGCTTCTGCCAAACTCTTGTCCCTGTCTCGGTAATTCAGGAAGTGGACCAGGAAGGGTCTGGGGAAGTTCCCAGGGATGGCTCGGCCCGTGGGCACCCAATGGGCCCTTTCAACCACATAGGTAGGAGTGACAGCGGTGAGACCCAGCAGGTCCTTAAAGAACCCCTCTGCAAATTCCGCCAGGTGATCCCCCTCATCCCCCTCAGGTAGGCAAAGGACTCTAATATTGTTCCGCCTGAGCCGTTTTTTTTGGCATCGTCAGATTTTGCAATGAGGGCCTGCACTGTGCGCTTTACCTCAGCAATGGATGTGTCGTGGTTAGCGGAGAGATCCTCAGTAGCCGAGATTCTGGATTCAGACTCAGTCATCCTCCTCCTGATTTTGTCTAGGTCATTCCTTATCAGGTTACATTCTTCAGCAAGGTGGTCTATGCGCATCAGCAGTGAGGTCCTGCTCTGTTCAATTGCTGCAAGGATCGTGGTGGCACTATCCTGCGGTAAGGGGGCTGATGTCGCTGCCACCGGAGCGTCCCCGGGCTCCATTTACAATTCGGCCAGTAAGGCCTGCAGCCTCCTGACCAAAACGGCGTCTGGTTGCGGTGAGGGAGGGTCAGCGGTTTCTGCAGTGGGGTGGACCTAGCCGACTTAGGATGCGTCTTTATTGAGGGCATCTGCACCAGGGAAGACACAGGAGGGGGTTCGCGGAACCCGTTCCAGGGATGGCGGCTGCAAGGGGGCAAGTGATACCCAGATGCAAAAGCGACCAGGCCCGGAGTACCACAGTCAGAGCAGTCAGTCAGGTGTGGCTCAGCAGTCCTCCCTCATCTGGCAGGAGGTGTGGGGACCGTGCACCCGGGCCTGGGATACGTAGAGGCCTAAGCAGTCCAGCAGGATGGGGCCTAGGAAGATGGCAGTCGTCACCAGGCCCTGGACAGCTCCGACAGTTGGTGTTAGCCCAGTGGCCGTCCCAGCATCAGCAGGAGGGGAGGAGGAGATGGGATGGACGGGGACCACAGGCCTGACCTTGCTTCAGAGTCCAGGATGGGGAGCTCGCTGCTGCGAGTTCCAGGCTGGCAAGATGGCCGCCGTCAACTAGGCCTTGGCAGGCCTCCACAGGGAGCGTCGGCCTGGCGGCCCTCCAAAACACAGTCGGGACGCGAGGAGGCAAGAGGGATGGAGAGGGATGGCTGGTCAGCGCAGAAAGATGGTGCTGGCGGCCGTGAGTACAGGCTGGCCATGGCCGAGTGGATGTCTCTATCAGCGTGCGGCTCCTCCACACAATATATGGCCAGGGCGAAGCAGGGGGTGGAGGGGAACGGTCTGGAGGCTGTGGCGGGTCTCTCACCTGGTCAGTAGGTGCACGGATGGCAAAGAATGGAGTTGAGGATACCCGGAGCTCTCCTAGAACACGCTCGCCGCTGTTTACATCGGGACACACCCCCCAGTGGGTGTTTCTTTAGGTGGGATGGGAGATTATCATAGCACCACGGTGCCCCTTTCAGTAAGACATTTGTCTTGGCTTGTTCAACCTGTACCCAGAGTTTGCCGGACTAATGGCGTCACCAGTCTATAAGTCCCCCCAAGTGTGCAGCCTGGTAGTAGTTGAAACACTTTAGGAAATGCAATACCTCCACTATGTTTGGGTAGGGAGAGTTGGGATCGTGGAGTGCGTGGTCTCTTGTGCGTCCATAAAAATTTGATGAATAGGGAGTGAATCGGGAGTGAACCTGTCTACTGAACCTGTCTAGTACTGAGACGGTCTCTTGATCGGTAAGGTTTGAAAAAGATATAATGTACTTAGGCAGGATACACATCTTTAAAAGGTTGCACCTGCCAAACCACGAATGTAGTCCCTGGTTCCAAGTCTCCAAAAAAATACGTGTTTTGGTCAGAAGGGGGAGAAGTTGATTTTGAAAACCCAAGATAAGTTAGAAGGGATATATGTTCCCAGATATTTCAGTGCTGTATCCGTCCATTTAAACCAAAAGTTGGATTGCAAGGTTTGAAGCAGCTCAGTAGAGACGCCCACCCCGATAGCTTCCGATTTGCTGAAGTTTATCCGTAGGTTAGACAGTCTACCATATTTTTCAAATTCACATATGAGATTGGGAAGTGAAACTGCTGGGTTAGTGAGGGAGAAGAGCAGATCATCTGCATATGCAGAAATTTTATATTGCTCATCGTCTATCTTAACTCCAGAAATATCTGGGTTCAAAGAAAAGAATCGTACAAAGAAAAGGTTCTAAGGATAGAGTAGAAAGCAGGGGGGGCAATGGGCACCCCTGTCCTGTCCCATTCGTAATAGGAAAGGGGTCTGATAGGATCCCATTGGCTTTAACTTGGGCCGTCAGATGTGAGTAGATCTTATAGATTCACTGCGGCATGTGTTCCCCCAGGCCTATATGGCGTAAGACCACAAACATAAAGCTCCAGTTTACCCGATCAAATTCCTTTTCGGCATCTGTGCCTATTAGAACGCATGGAGTACACTTCTCCTGTGTAGTATGGATAAGATTTAGTACTTTAATTATCGCGGGCTTCTCTGGATGGGATGAAGCCCACTTGATCAAGGTGGATCAGTGGCTTTAAATGATGCGCAATTCGGGTGGCAATAAACTTCGTAAATAATTTGAGGTTACA
The DNA here is from genome assembly GCA_037952925.1 of Lithobates clamitans. Taxonomy (NCBI): domain Eukaryota; kingdom Metazoa; phylum Chordata; class Amphibia; order Anura; family Ranidae; genus Lithobates; species Lithobates clamitans. Next base: position 2,023,444 of record JBBGZY010000563.1, read on the forward strand.
GTTTAGGAGTGAAATAGGCCTGTAGCTGCCACAACAAGTAGGATCTTTTCCCTCTTTAGGGATAACTGTAATGCCCTGTACACACGATCGGACATTGAACGGACATTCTGACAACAAAATCCATCGGATTTTTTCCGACGGATGTTAGCTCAAACTTGTCTTGCATACACGCGGTCGCACAAAGTTGTCGGAAAATTTGATTGTTCTGAACGCGGTAATGTAAAACACGTACGTCGGGTCTATAAACGGGGCAATAGCCAATGGCTTTCGTCTCTTAATTTATTCTTTGTGCGTCGGATTTGTCTACACATGATCGGAATTTAAAGGATCAGATTTTGTTGTCGGAAAATTTTATAGCCTGCTCTCAAACTTTGTGTGTCGGAAATTCCGATAGAAAAAGTCCGATGGAGCTCACACACGATTGGATTTTCCGACAACACAATCCAATCGCACTTTCTCTGTCGGAAAATCCGACCGTGTGTACAGGGCATAACATGTGCTATTAAGGTTTCTCTAGGGAAGAGTGTTTCAAAGCTCACTTTATTGAACAGTTCCACTATATGGGGACCTAGAAGTGGGAAGAATCCCTTATAGTACTGCAGCGAAAAGCCATCGGGGCCTGTAGCTTTACCTAACTTAGAGGCACTGAGGGCATCCTGGAGTTCGCTTAGGGTTATCCGCGTTTCCAACTCTTCTCGAACCTCAGGGGTTAGCTGAGGGAGAGAAGAGGAGGCGATGTAGTCTTCTATTTGGATTTGGGATGGGGACTGGATTTGTATAGGGAAGAGTAAAAGTCCCTGAACCCCAGTGCAATTTGTTTTGGGGAGCGTTACTTTGTGGCCTTGAAGTTTACAGATTTGGGGACTAGTTAGCTAGTTTTTGTTCTCTAATCGAGCGTGCTAGCATTTTCCCGCGTTTATCTCCCGACTCATAGCTAAGTCTTCTGCATCGTTGTATGGCAGCTTTGGCTTGGTACCTCAGTAAGTCTGTGGCTTGCTTGAGTAGGGAAAACAGGCTTTGTTCAAGCGTGGAGTTCGGGGCATGTTTGTGTTGGGCCTCTATTTTGTGAATGTCATGGAGAAGAGACATAAGTTTCTCAGTCTGTTGGCATTTAAGTCATGCTCCGTGTTTAATGACAACACCTCTTATAACTGCCTTGTGAGCGTCCCATAGGATCCCTATGTCACAGTCAGATTGTTTGTTGGTTTGGAAGTAATGACCCAACTCTCGTTGGACATCCTCCGCTATCTCAGGGGTCTGCAGAAGGCTTTCATTCAGTCTCCAGAACCTAGTCCTGGAAGTAGAAAGCTCAGAAAGTTTGTATGTCAATTCAATCGGCGCATGGTCTGACCATGTAGTCGTACTGTGTACAGCCTGCAACTGTGCGTGTGGGATCAGAAAATAGTCTATGAGCGAGTAGCGTTTGTGAGGGAAGGGGTAAAATGTATAATCTTTCTCACCTGAGTGTTGTAGGCGCCAGACGTCAATCAGTTGTGCCTTGTGAAAGGATCTTGCCACTCGCTTGCGGACTCCAGGAGTTATGGAGGACGAGCCGGAGGAGGTGTCTACATTGGGAAGTAACGGAACATTGAAGTCGTCCCCAAGATCAATTGACCTTCAGAGAATTCCAGGAGTAGATCTATAGTTTGGCTGAGGAAAAAGTCTTGGTGTTTGTTAGGGGCATATATAGAAGCAAAGGTCATTTTTACCTCTCCTACCAAAGCTTTAATAAAGATATAGCATCCTGCCGGGTCCGCCAGGGTATTCTGGCAGGACCACGGAAGTTGGCTGGATAGTAGTATGGATACGCCCTTGGATTTAGCTAGACTATTAGTGGAATGGTAAGCAACTGGGTAAAACCTGTTTCCTGACAGGCTCCATGGCAGCATACGTGTGGGTAGCCCCGCCTCCATAACTACCCAATAGGACCCCTCTCCCATAAATCTTTGCTCTAGGCTGCTATCCATGTTCCTTTTTTGTCCTCCTCCGTAGGACCAAGTGTTGGTTCTCCTACCTGAAGATAACCTCCCTACGATCGAATCAGCTGAGTGCCAAAGTTTGTTCCTCCGATAGGCCCTGACTGTTAAGCAGGGTATGGAGTGTATAGCAGAGTAGTGCTGAAGATTGGGATTGGTTCATCTATGTGCGCACGGTCTGTTTGCCTAATGTTCCAGGCGACCATTATCTGCTACCAAGTCCGGTGTGTGTGTGTGTGTGTGGCGGTTCCTCAGCCCAGGTGATCGTAGGTGGAGGAGTAAGTTTTTATATTTGTATACACATGGCAGCAGTGTTTATGTGTTGTTTGTACCTTTTTCCTGTGTTTCTCCCTCATCACTGGTGTCCAGGTCGGGGGTTGACGCTTCCTGCGTTCCAGCAGCCGCTCTCTCTATCTCTTCTGGGTACCGGTGTGCGCTCTGCGCATGCACGGACCCAATACGAAGTCGAGGCTTGGTTTGCGCACGCGCGCGAGTGTCTCGCGTCTGACGCCGTTGATGACGTCACGGGCGCCACTTTTAAAAGCTGTGGAAAGCTTACAGAGTTCCGGGAATGTTCGTGGGTGCAACTATCTTGGCGGTTCAAGGTAAGACAAGCTCTACTGTCTGGGGATTGAGGTCTTTTGTCAGCCAGCTGATGTGTGAATCTGTCTCTGCAGTTTCCCATTGTGTTGACACCATGGACACCTCACTGCCCCCTAGTGGCCAGCCAGCTTGTAGCAGGTATGTTTGCAGTTATGCTTTTCTACCTGTACAAGGATTGAGAGTAGGATTTTAGGACACTACCTGATTCCTGTCTCTATCTTTTCTGTGCTTCTTTCCTTACAGCCCTTCTTTTTTTTTTTTTTTTTTTAACAGAAAATTTTATTTAACAAATCAGCATTACAATACAAGAATTTAGTACAGTCATTGCGGTGAGAATAAAGACAGTTAGATTTACCCTTAAACAATTAAACAATAGCCATTATTTATCAGATATTCCAGATGTACAAACGTCAGAAGTTACACTTAACCATACCTCTCAAGGCTCAAATCATCATTCATATTTAGATATTATGAAGTGAATAGCCCAATATTCGACCAAACCTGGTAAGGACAGCGGGGGGGGGGGGTTGAGCAGAGGAAGAGAGAAGAAAGGAAAAGGGAAGGAGGGAGGAGGGGAGGGGAAAAAAGGAGGAAGGGGAGGGGGGGGGAGGAGAAGGAATGGGATGAAGGGAAATGGGCATAAGAAGAATAGACCTGAGATGTAGGATGTCCTCCATTATGTTTCACGTCCTGCTTATGGGGTAGAGGGTTCAGGGTCTCCGGAGGCATCGACCCAGGACGACCAGATTTTATCAAACTTCCCCGGACATTGCCTACTCTCATACGTCAATCTATACAGAGGGAGTACCTTATTCACCGACCTTATCCACGAGGCCAGGGTAGGAGGCTCTACCATTTTCCACTGCAGTAGAATTTCCCGCCTAGCATAGTACAATGCGAAGGTTAGACACAATTTGCTATACCTATCACCCTCAACATCCTCCAGATGACTGAGCAATAGTATTTGGGGGTCCACCTGTATGTTTGATCCTATGACATTGCTCAGTGTGGATGCCACTGCAGACCAAAAGAGTCTGAGACTGGGACAAGACCAGACCATATGCCAGAAAGTACCCAATTTCTGTCTGCATCTCTGGCAATTGGGATCCCTCTGAGGGTAGATGCGTGCCAACCTCTGTGGGGTAAAATACGCCCTGTGTAGGAACTTGAATTGTATGAACCTATCCTTTGCAGCTATCATGGAAGGAATGTAGGATATTAAACACTCCTTCCATTCCTCCTCTTCCAAAGAGGGAATATCAACCCTCCACTTTTCCCAGGTTTTAGTTAGTTTGGCATCGTATTCCACTGTCAGGTATAGGTATAGTGTGGAGAGGGGCTTCCCCATCACGCTGGAAGTCAAGAGCCTTTCAATAGAGTCTGGTTCCAGAATAGGGGGGGTAGGAAACTGAGCCTCAAAGGCGTGCTTCAGCTGCCAGTATCTAAATTGGAAGGAGGCCGGAATAGCAAAGGATTGTCTAAGGGTTTGGAAAGTCATGAGCCTGCCATCCTTAACTATATGCTTTAATGTAAGAATTCCCTTTTTTGCCCAGAGAGAGGGGTCCGGTAAAGTGTAAAAATGAGGGAGCATAGGGTTACCCCACAGGGGCATATGAGGTGAAATGTAATTGGGCTTCCCATATATTTTCCTAGCCTCCTGCCAAACCCTTACAGTGGTTCGCATTGGGGTTGTCATGGACAAACTGGCCCTGAGACCCCGAAACGGGAGATTGCTCAAGGCAGCGAAGGAACCCAGAATGGCTGCCTCCAGGGTGACCGCCGGGTTCTGCGTGGGCTGGGAGAACCACCACCCAATCGTGACCAGAACTGCAGCCCAGTAGTAGATTTGAAAATTCGGTAGTGCCAATCCCCCCCCCCCCCCGAAAGTGGGAGATATAAGATCTGCTTGGCCACCCTGGGTGGCCTCCCAGCCCAGACAAAATGTATCAGCAGGCTCTCCAGCCTCCGGAAAAAAGTTCTAGGGATGGGTATGGGCGTATTGCGAAAGAAATATAGATATTTGGGAAGGTAAATCATTTTTAGCAAGTTGACTCTGCCAACAGGAGTCAATGGAAGGGAACGCCAAGCAGTGCACCTAGCCGTAAGCTGTGTCATAAGTGGACGCAGATTGTTGTCCATGTAATCTTGAATTTTACCGCTAATTTTTATCCCCAGGTATTTGAAATCATCTACCCATTTAAGCTGCGAGTGTGGTATCCTAGGGGTCGAGGGATGGAGCGGGAATAGGACCGACTTGTCCCAATTAATGTGAATACCCGAATACCCACCAAATCGATTAATCAGAGTGAGTGCAGTCCGCAAAGAGGACGATGCGTCCGCTAAATAAAGGAGAGCATCGTCCGCATACAGCGATAACTTCTCCTCAATGGGTCCTACCTGAAGTCCCCTTACCCCAGGGTCGGCCCTCAACAATATAGCCAGGGGCTCCATCGCCAGAGCGAATAGACCCGGGGAAAGGGGACATCCCTGTCGCGTGCCACGAGACAATTGGAACTTCCCCGAGAGGCATCCATTGGTACGTATTCTAGCTGAGGGGCCATGGTACAGCATGCAGAGCCAGTTTGTGAAACCCGGGCCGAACCCGAATCGCGAAAGCACTTCCCATAGGTAGCCCCACTCGACGGAGTCAAAAGCCTTCTCTGCGTCGAGCGAGGCCACCGTCCCGTTAGTCACCTCGTCCGCCCTGTCTATGTGAGTATGGAGGCGTCTGATATTAATGTCAGTTCCTCTGCCGGGCATAAAGCCTGTTTGATCCCTATGGATGAGAGCGGTAATTACTAGGTTAAGCCTATTGGCCAATACCTTTGCCAGTACTTTTGCATCCACGTTCAGAAGGGATATAGGGCGGTACGAGGAGCACAACGTGGGGTCTTTTCCTGGCTTGGGGATCACTACAATGATCGCCTCGCTCATCGTGTCCGGGAGCTTCCCAAGGCGCGATGACTCAGAGGAGAGGACCTGTAGTTTGTCTACTAGTTCTGTAGCATATTGTTTATAAAACTCCACAGGGATGCCATCGGGTCCCGGAGTTTTCCCTGTCTGCATTGATTTAAGTGCCCGGAGTATCTCCAAGGACGTAATTGGAGCGTCAAGCTTGTCGCGATACGTTACTGTAAGGGTTGGGATGTCAATGTCGTCTAGGTATGCCCCCAGATCCTCCCCTCCATAGTCTACCCTGGACCTATAGAGGGATTCGTAGAACTCCGCGAAGCAACAATTGATCCCTTCCGGTGTGTGGATCAGCTGGCCCGAGGAGTCCCTAATATGTGAGATGCTCATCCCGCCCGCCTGTTCCCTAGAGAGCCAGGCCAACAAACGGCCTGACCGCTCTCCCTGCTCAAAAATCCGTTGGGATTGAGCCAACATTTTCTTCTGAGTAAGAGAAGTACGAAGACGAACCACCTCCTTCATCATTAGTTGTAGGTGCGAATAGTGCGCAGGATCTCGGGTACGAACAAAAAGAGCCTCCGCACTACTCGCCTCCCGCTCAGCCTTCACCAAATCTGCCCTACGCTCCCGTCGGACTCTGGCAATGATGGTCTGGTAGTGTCCCCTCGTCGTGGCTTTAAAGGCATCCCACACCACTGCGGATTCAGCCGAGCCCACATTTACAGCCCAAAAGTCAAGCATTTCCGTTCTAAATTGGGAGTCTACTGCGGTGTCTGAAATCCAAAATCTGGAGAGCCTCCATATCCTTTCTACTGAGCCTAGGGAGAGATCCAAAGACAACAATAAAGGTGCATGATCGGAAATTCCCCTAGGCAATATTTGCATGTCTGTGACCCGTGGGAGGACCTGGCTTCCCGCAAAGACCAAGTCTATGCGGGAAAACGTTCTGTGAGAGACCGAGTGGCATGTGTATGCCCTAGATTGGGGGTGACGCCACCTCCAGACATCAGTCAGGCCGTAGGTATCTGCCCACGCAGCCAACCCAGGGCAATGATGTCCTGCAGGAGTTAGTCTGTCTAAATCCGGGTCAGGGACCAGGTTAAAATCCCCCAAAATGACATTGTTATCAGAGGCAAAGTCGGCCATCTTACCGGTGATCTGATTGAGCACCAGCAAGGAAGCCGGGGGAGGCAAATATAAGCCCACAATAGTCCACGTTAGAGAATATATCTTAGCGTGAATAATAACGTACCGTCCATCGGGGTCCAGGGCCAAATCCAAGAGCCGAAAAGGAAGTGACTTCAATACCAGTATAGTTACACCCCTAGAGAATGTGGAGTGCGTGGAGTGGTAGTGGTGTCCCACCCATGGTTTTTTAAGGGCCAGAACCCTGCGTCCTGTTAGGTGGGTTTCCTGGAGCACACATATATGTGGGTTGTAAGATTTAATGAATTGGAACACCAGGGAGCGCTTAACCGGGGAGTTCAGTCCCCTGGTGTTCCAGGAGATAATGTTAAGTGAGGACATGACCACCGGGAGTGTTAGGAATTTTAGGATCAATGGAATTCACGGCTCTCAGACCAGACCCCGGGACCCGAACCGGACACAACCGTAGACAGTGCAATGCTGATGAGTCAATTATTTTGGTAAGAATAACAAACAAAAACAAAACCAAACTAAAAACAGATAAAGGATACCAATAACTAGAGTAAATGAAAATAGCCCCAATAGGGGAACTTAACCCACCCCCCCACCCAACCCCCCTAAACTGAGGCGGGTTTCAATCCCAAACTTGTTCAGCTCGCCGGCTGCAACAGGGGGTCCGTGGAAGAGGCGAACTCACCCCCCGAGACTTCACACGGGGGGGAAACAGCATTTCAAGCGCCTTACACACTTGAGAGCTCCGCTTGTGATACAGCAGGCTGTGAAGACTTTAGAAAGTTAGATGAAGGGAAATATCCCATAGTGCAGCCCCACAGTAAAGTCGATCCATCTTGGGTGAAGATACCGAACAAAAGTTTCCCAACACCCTTCAAGAAAGCAACCAAATATAAAGGAACTTCATATTTCAACGGTCTCCTGACCAAGTTTTTTGGCAGGGGCATTATCTTAGAATTTCCCTGGAAGGGGTAGTAAGCGTCTCCTCCCAGGTCCGCCCACACCATGGATTGAACTGGGCATAACCTGTGCAACGAAGTAAGTCATCCATGTGGGAATAGGTGTGTTATCTCAGACCTGGGCCAAGGCTATGGTGAGCAAACATTGAGGGATCTCACAGTACATACCAGGTAAACCGTCAACGGATCTGTGGTAGTGAATCCAGCCAGGCCGAGGCCTCCCTTGGAGAGGTGAAAAAACGAGTTGTCTCGCCGTCCTGAACTCTCAGGCGGGCAGGGAAGAGTACACTGTAGCGAATGCTGCGTGATCGCAGAGCCGCCTTAACTTGGTCAAAGGATTTCGGATTTCCTAAGTTTCTGAGTCTCTACTGAATAGTCGGGGAAAATCATCAACTTCATGTTCTGGAATCTGAGGTCCCCAACGTTTCTAGAGGCACGGAGAACTTCGTCTCTATCTCTAAAATTGAGTAGACGGAGTATGAATGTGCGAGGGGGGGATCCAGGGGGCCCCGGCTTAGGCGGAATGCGGTGCGCCCTCTCCACCGTATAGTAAGGTGACCAACGGGCCTCGGGTAAAAGGTCACGGAGCAAACCTTCTATGAAGGAGGTAGGGCTAGTCCCCTCCGCCCCTTCCGGTAAACCAACAATGTGAAGGTTATTACGCCGGTTCCTGTTCTCCGCATCCTCGGCCCTATATTCAAGTGCCTTTACTTTAGTTTGGAGCGTACGGATTGATGCCCCATGTTCCGCAATGATGTCTTCAGTGGTACTCAGTCTTTGCTCCGTCTCCGTGACTCGCGATCTGATTTTGTCTATATCTTGGCGGATTAGACCCATATCCAACTGAACTGCTTCAATCTTTGTTGGTAGCATTGATTGGCAAGTAGCAATGGCCGCCATGACATCCGCCAACCAGGGGGGCCGAGAGTCTTCTGACTCCATAGTGTCTGTCTGTTGAGCTCTGTGGGTGCTGCGTATGTTAAGGGCCTCCAGAGGAGGACAGGTGGGCGTCTGGGGGGAGTCCGGCTGTGGTGGGAAGGTCAACCTCTTGTCCCCTTTACTATATTTTGCACTGGAGTTCCGGCGCCTCATTCAGGTGTTGGTGGCCCAGATCTGGGCAGAATTCAGCAACTGGTTGTAGGGGGCCCGTCTGCGAAGTCAGGGGTGTTCAGGCAGCGGGTAAGGTAAAGTTTGTGTCCCCGTGACAGGCCTCCCCCCTCTGCCGCAAACGGATGGTTCAGGAGCTGCTCGCTTCAGGCCTACACAAGCCCACAGGGATGTTCAGCCCAGCCACCCCACCTCGCTGCCGGGATAGGAGGGACGCGGGCTCTGTTCCGGTTGTCTGACAGTTTTTCCCAGTGGTCACAGGGGTAAACAGATGGTGGGTGCAGTGCAGCCTGTGTCCCTCCAGACAGTATCCCCCCTCACCTGTGGCCTGTTGGCTGCACAAGCTGTCCTCTCCAGGCTTCCAGGGCCCTGCAGTAGCTTTCAGTCCAGCCCCAGCCTGTCTCACTCAGGGTGTCAGTAGATGGAAGGTGCTTTAAGCCTTCTCCGCTGCCCTTTTTGCACTGTCCCTTCCTCTCAGGTCGTCTTGTTCCCAGTCTAGGGCACAAATTCGCCTCCAGGCCGGTCCGGAGTCCACAGGCCGCCAGGAAAGGCCGCGACTGCGGCCTAGTATCTCATGGGGGATGGAGGGGAGCAGCCCGAGATTCGGCCTGTATATTAACAAGGCCCGCTTTCCCTACCTCTGCCTGCGGCCTGTGTTCGACGTGGAGTCCCGCTCTGTAGGGCCGATCGCGCCGAGGGTCCTCCGTCGCGCGGCCGGGCCCGTCAGCAAAGGCCTAGTCGCCCGAGGTAGGCCGCGGAATGTCCGATCGCGGCCCAGGGACGAGATCTTCTTCTCCCTGCAGCAGATGGGAGATCCTGGCAACCTCCCAAGCAACAGTGGAGTGTTTCCAGGGTTTTTTTGGTGTAGATGGATCCGGATTTTAATATAGAAGTGCGGAGCTCTCAGAAAAAGCTACTGCTTACAGTGCCATCTTGGCCACGCCCCCCTTACAGCCCTTCTAGGTCTGATCCACACCGTAGTTCCCATAAAGGAAGTGGGTCATCAAAATCACACCACCGGAAATCTTCCTCCAGGTCTAGCCATCATAAATATCCTTCCAGATCTGAACAGCGCAGTAAAAATCCTTCTCACCCCCCTTCATCTCACTTTAGCAAGAGATCAGAAAAATCATGCTGGGGGTGCAGGATGCCTGTTCCAGTAGACAAATCTCTCTGTGATCACTGCTTCTCTAAAGCCACAGATGAGAGGGTTGGTGCAGACCTGCGTTTAGAATCTATGGTGAGACGGGTTGTGAAAGAATCTCTACAGGAAAGAGAGGCTCAACAGCCCCGTGATTCCCCATCAGACCCATTATGCCCTCCAGTGGGAGAAGGTTCAGTACATGAGACATGGGAGTCTTCCCAGCCAAGTTGCCATTCTGCTCCTATTTTGGACAGCGAATCGGATCTGGAAGATCCTGGCGTGGGGTTTGAATACGCTTTAGTCCCTTCTTTGATTAAAGCAGTAAGAAAGGCTTTGAAGTGGGAAGACCCTGTTACTTCCCCCCCAAAACAGAGGAAATTTTTTTAAGCAGCTCAATAAGGGGCAACAATATTTTCCTTTTCTCTCTGAACTGAGCGACATCATATCTGATGAATGGAGCAAGATGAACAAAAAGAGTTCCATGCAATCAAAGGTCTTGAAACTGTATCCTTTTAAGGAAGAGGAAGTAAAACACCTTGAGTCAGCTCCTTTGGTGGATGCAGCACTGATGAGACTAGTAAGATATGTGACTCTTCCCTTAGAAGACACTGTATCTTTTAAAGATCCTCTAGAAAGACGAATTGATTCAGATCTAAAAAGGATTTACGTGACGTCAGGAATGGCATGCAAGCCAGTGCTTGTGATAGCTGCAGTATCCAAAGCTTTAGAATCTTGGTCTGATAATGTGGATGGGTTCCTAAGAGGTATCTCTATTGAAACAGCTAAAGATTCTCCTATCCAGGAGATCAGGCTGGCGTCAGCCTTTCTTGGGGAGGCCATCCGCCTGATGTCCCGGGTTATGTTGGCGGCTGTTTCAGCATGTCGTGCCTTATGGCTCCATCCATGGTTGGCGGATCTGGCTTCTAAACAAGCTTGGTGCCGAATTCCTTTTGAAGGAACTTCACTATTTGGCAACAAGCTGGATAGTGCCATAACCCGGGCCATGGGCGGTAAGTCTGGTTTCCTCCCTCAAGATCGGCGCCTGCAAAATCAGAAACGCTCTTTTCCTAGAAGACAAAATTCTGATCACGCTAGGGTAGCGCGCAGCTATAGGCCTGGTCGGGAGTCTTCAAGGTCCTGGAAATCTAGGCAGTCCTCTTTCAAAAAACCCACAAAAGGTGGTTCTTCTGGCAACCAGGACTCCACTAAGTCCTTTTGAGGCCCGCTCAGGCATGCCAGGTGGGGGCTCATCTTCGCCACTTCAGGCATGTCTGGGCGGCCTCAATCTGGGATTACTGGACCGTCAAGACGGTCTCCTCCGGTCACAAGTGGGTCTTCAACAACGCCCCAAGACTCAGATTTGTTCCTACAACTCTTCCAGGCTCAGAAGAGAAAAAGCAGGTCCTGTTAACCTATGTGAATTGTTTATTGGTCCAAGGCGCAGCCATCCCTGTTCCAGAAGACGAAAGAGGCAAAGGCATGTATTCGCCTCTGTTCATGATACAGAAGAAAAACGGTACATGGAGACCAGTAATAGACTTAACCCATCTCAATTCCTTTATCCGGAAGGAAAAGTTCAAAATGGAGTCCTTACTTACATTTCAACAGTCAGCACATCTGGGAGACTGGTTGATTTCAATCAATCTAAAAGACGCTTACTTTCACGTGTTGGTGACAACGGATTTCCGACAATTCCTCCGCTTTTCGGTAGGTGATCAGCATCTGCAATTCACATGTCTACCTTTCGGTCTAACGACGTCACCTCAGGTCTTTTCCAAGGTCCTATTATCTGTTGTAGCTCTGCTTCGCATCAAGGGGGTTCGTCTCCACCACTATCTAGACGACCTACTTCTCCTAGCTCAAAACAAAGACCAACTTTTAGAGCACAAGAGCTTAGTCATTCCACCCTGCAAGAATTTGGGTGGCTTCTGAATTTAGAGAAGAGCCATCTAGAGCCGACACAATCCCTGGTGTTTCTAGGGGCTGACTTCAACACAATGGAAGGCACCATCTCCCTTCCAGAGGAGAAAATTGGAGTGATTCGGGACAGAATACACGCAGCCCTTGCGTCATCTCACCTCTCCGCTCTACAATGCCTGAAAGTAATTGGCACAATGACAGCCACCATTCCTATGGTGAAGTGGGCCCAATGGCATACACGGCCCTTCCAAAAAGGGTTCCTCCAAAAATGGGATTCTTCCAGCCAAATCCAGCGCATACACCTTACTCCAACAATGAGAACGTCTCTCCTTTGGTGGCTTCAAGGGAAAAATCTGCGCAATCACCATTCAATCATTCCCATCTCATGGGTCACAATAACATCGGATGCCAGCAATCGGGGATGGTGCGCTTACTGCCTTTCAGAAGTGGCTCAGGGCAGATGGAATTCCCCTTCTCCAGGGATTGTCTCCAGCATACTGGAGCTGAGGGCACTCTTGTCATTTCGCCATCTAACAATGAATTCATCAGTAATGTTAAAGTTGGACAATACAACCGCGGTGGCTTACATAAGGAAGCAAGGTGGAACTCGCAGCTGGTCTCTGATACAGGACGTAGAGCCAATAATGAGCTGGGTTCAGAAGAATTTGTCCAACATCTCTGCGGTTTACATTCCAGGGATTCAGAATGTACAGGCGGACTTCCTCTCGCGGGTTTAGAAGAAGAAGTACTAATAGGGTATATGAGCGTATATGGTCTAGATTCACTGATCATGTGTCTTCCAGGTCGAATCCTTGAAACTCTCCAGCAGTACAAGACATACTGAGTTTTCTTCAATCAGGACTTGACCTGTCCTTAGCAGTCAGCTCACTAAGAGTTCAAGTTTCAGCCATCTCGGCCTTCACAGGAGTTTCATGGGCAAATCATGCGTTGGTCCGCAGAGGCGGCTCTAGACTTTGTGAGGCCTTAGGCAAAACCTAGACATGAGGCCCCACTCACGCCCATAATGGGAAAAATAATTAAAGCGATAAAAATGAACTGTATAAATTGTATATATTAAAAGCCTTAAACACTATGAACTATAATTTCACAGTTTCTAGAATTTTCTTTAGCAAATTATCATTAAACATATATATATTACATGCACACAAATATAAATACAATTTGTGCAGCTGCTACTAGTAATGTGTAGTAGTAGTAGTAAAAAAAAAGTCAAAAATCATATTTCTTCATTCACATAAAGCTCAGGTTAATATAACCCAGCACAGAGTTCCCCCTTACATCAGAGTCTGCAAGATTCCCCCTTACAGTGCAAGGGGAAATGCTGCAGACTGGAGTAAGGGGGAACACTAAAGTAAGGGGGGCTCTGGTGACCAGAGATCACCTTATATCAGAGTGTACAGCATTCCCATTTACATCAGAGTTCCCCTTTTTATCAGGGTCCGTGGAGTTCCAACTTGCATTTAAAATGAGAACTCCAATGTGGGGAATACGCTGGTGACCACAGACCACCCGCAGAGTGAATACACTAAGGTAAAAGGGGGGGGTACTAATATAAGGGGGAACCTTTATATCAGTGCCCCCTTACCTTACTGTATTCACTCCCCCTTACATCACTGACCCCCATCAGACTATCCTTGCAGCGCTGTCACTGACCTCATCTCAGGTGCACCGTACAGGGCTCAGCCAGACGGTCCTCTCTGGGCTCCAGCTTGGTGGCTCTAGTTTCATCCTATATTATCCTACTCCACACAAGTCCAACTCCTCTTGTGACCCCCCTCCTAGCAGTGCTCCAGCTCTTGACTCCTCTGTAACAACCCCCCCCCCCCTCCAGAGACTGCAGACACAATAAAGTAGATGGTCAGAGGCTGTGCAGATATGATACAGAAAAAGGTCTGTGCAGACATGATACAAGAGATAGTCAGAGACTGCAGGAATTATACAATAGATGGTCAGAAACTGCGGGCATGATACAAGAGATAGTCAGAGACTGCAAACATAATACAAGAGATGGTTAGAGACTGCGTAAATTATACAATAGGTGATCGAACTGCGGACATGATACAAGAGATGGTCAGAGACTGAAGACATGGAGGTTAAAATAGGCAGGGAGGAAATTAGACATCGCCTCCTCACTGCCTGTCAAATGCCTCTGAAAAGCGACCTAAGCATTGATCACTTCAGTGGAGTGGCAGTGCCTGCTAAGAGTGCAAGCCTTTGGGCTCACACAAATGCTCAAAATTTTTTTTTGGGGGTAGGCAAGCAAACTGAAAAAAAAACATCAATTGCAGCCACTGTGCCCCCATCAAATGCAGCCACTGTGCCCCCATCAAATGCAGCCACTGTGCCCCCATCAAATGCAGCCACTGTGCCCCATCAAATGCAGCCACTGTGACACCCCCTCCGCCCACTTGCTGTCTGACTGACACTTACCCCATGTTGGTGACGGGTCAGGCAGTGGGTGATGGCGGCGAGCTGTGGGACATGCAGTGGGTCAGGTGATGCCCCTGTCCTGTGTCCTCCATGGTTCCCGTGCATCTCTTCTTCTGGTCTGCTAGATGTCCAATAGGAATGCCTGTGCCTTCAGCCAATCAGGTGACGGGTATTAGACCCGTACTTCCTGATTGGCGGAGAGGTGGTTCAGTGTTAGAAAAGAGAATATTAATTTGCTTTTTTAACACGCCTGGGTGGGCTCATGGTGCAATACTCTGCACTCTGAGTCCACCTTTTTTGAAGCCTATGGCACTAAGCAGGTGGTTTAAAAAAAAAAACACCCCCCCACCACTGTAATTCAGGCGCCTGGTGTTTGAGAAGGGGCCAGACGCCTGAACAGGGGGTAGCCACGGTGGCCATGGATAGATTAATGCAGTGCATGAATCTATACATTTTACATACAGGGAGTGGCATAATGGAGGGGGCAGTGCCTGTGCGTCCTTAATGGACAGGCTGCCACTGTGCTGGCGGTTTTCCATAGCCGCAGTCCTTCAGACTTCTAATTAGATTGTGCATTTTGCTGCATTTTCTCGAATTGCACCAAAGATGCAGCATGCAGGACTTCTTGTGCACTTTCAGAACATGCAGCAAAAATGTACAACCTAATAGAAGTCTATGGGACCGGGGGTAACATGCAGGAAGACTGCCAGTACACCAGCACTGCAGCATGCCAGTGTGAACCCACATCATAACATCTAGGAGGGCAAGGTACTGTCACAGGCTGTAATATAACACCTAAGCTGCAGAGAGGGGAAGAGACAGCAGGAAGGGAGGGAGGGAGGAGAAGCTCACTTGTCACTTACTTGGATGCAATAGACACTAGTCCCAGGAGGCTCACTTGTTTTTTTTTTTTTTTCAAAGACTGTGGTTGCTGAGCTCAGCCGACTGCTCAGTTTTAACTTTCCCGCCCACACATCCTCTTCACAGACAGCACACGGGCTGCCCGGAGTGTGGGCGGGGAAAGAAAAAGCAGATCCATCCAGCCTCTGCCAGAGCTTCGTGTGCAGGAGGGAGGGGCGGGGCTAACACAGACTGTCAGCCCTGTGACAGAGCTCATCACTGGCTTGCAGTACTGAATCCGGCCGTGCCCTCCACCCGAGCAGCCGCCCTCGGCCAGCTCAGCGGCCTTTGTGCAGGACATTAGAGCAGCCCAGGGGGCAATTGCATCCCCGCCCCTGTGCATGGCCGTGCTTCCTCCCCGCCTCCTCCTCTGTGTCCAGGAAAACATCACAGCAGGAGGAGGAGGGGGCGGGGTCAGTGCACAGAGCTCCGTATGTGTGTGTCAGCCGGGGAGAGATGCCACTTTGCGGCTGCCATACAAAGCGTTGCTCGTGGGAACCAAGACACCCCACGGGCATGCAGGGACTCTGATTCGCCAGGACTATCCTGGGGAGGTTGAGCTACAGGCAATTTAGGCTTTTGCGAGGCCCCTTAGATTGCGAGGCCTTAGGCAAAGGCCTAATTTGCCTAATTAGAGAGCCGCCTCTGTTGGTCCGTCAGTTCTTTAAAGGAGTTATCAGGCTTAGACCTCAAAGAAGACCTAGGTTCCCCAAATGGGACCTCCCTCTTGTTTTGGATTTTCTCTCCAATCTCAGATCAGATCCTGACAAACCTCTTTCCAAGAGAGACCTCACGCTCAAGACCACTTTTTTAGTAGCTGTGACTTCGGCCAAAAGAGTGTCAGAAATTAGAAATTTAGGTTCAGAAGAGCCTTTTCTGACCTTTTTCCCAGACAGAGCAGTATTGATTCCCATGTTAGGGTCAAACCCTAATGTGACCTCAGTCTTTCATGAAAACTAAGAGATTGTGCTTCCTACTTTTAAAACAACAGATAATCAAGATGTTCATCCTCTTGATGTAGGCCACACTCTAAAACAATACCTGGAGGTCACAGCTCCTTTCAGACAAACAGAATTTCTTTTTGTCCTTCTCCATGATAAAAACAAGGGAATGCGAGCTTCAGTCAGATCAATTTCTTCCTGGATTGTGCAGACCATTCAGAGGGCATACAAGGCAAAGGGCTTGGCTCCTCCAGAGGCAGTGACGGCTCATTCGACCAGGAGTATCTCGACCTCTTGGGCAGGCTCTCGGCATGTCGCACCTGAAATCATTTGTAGAGTGGCCTCTTGGTCTTCTATTAACACATTTGTCTCTCACAACTGTGTTGAACCTGCTGCTCTGTCATCCATTAATTTTGGTTTACAAGTATTGTCGGTTGACAATGTTAAATAAATTTTGGTTTCTTTGCTCAAACATTTTTGCCCTCCCGGGTGTGTTTGGCGAGTTATTTCCCACACGTATGCTGCCATGGAGCCTGTCAGGAAAACGGAAAATTTATATCAAATACTTACCGTAAATTTCCTTTTCCTGATAGGCTCCATGGCAGCAGGAGTCCCTCCCAAATGTCTGGAGTAGGCTAGTTACGGAACATGGATAGCAGCCTAGAGCAAAGATTTATGGGAGAGGGGTCCTATTGGGTAGTTATGGAGGCAGGGCTACCCACACGTATGCTGCCATGGAGCCTATCAGGATAGGAAAAATACGGTAAGTATTTGATATAAATTTTCCGTTAATGCTCACACATGCCATGGTTATATATGGAATTGCACCCCAAAATACATTTTGCTGCTTCTCCTGAGTACGTGTACTCACCGTACTCAGGAGAAGCAGCAAAATGTATTTTGGGGTGCAATTCCATATATAACCATGGCATGTGTGAGCATTAACGGAAAATTTATATCAAATACTTACCGTATTTTTCCTCAGGAGAAGCACGTGTGGACATGTGTGGGACTTTTTGGAAGCCTAGCCGCGTACGGGGCCCCGAAAACTAAGCACCGCCTTCAGGATTTCTAAGGGCGTTAATTTTTTTATTTCACTCCTCACTACCTATCACAGTTTTGAAGGCCATAAAATGCCAAGATGGCACAAAACCCCCCAAATGACCCCATTTTGGAAAGTAGACACCCCAAGCTATTTGCTGAGAGGCATGTTGAGTCCATGGAATATTTTATATTTTGACACAAGTTGCGGGAAAATGACAAACTTTTTTTTTTTTGCACAAAGTTGTCACTAAATGATATATTGCTCAAACATGCCATGGGCATATGTGGAATTACACCTCAAAATACATTTTGCTGCTTCTCCTGAGTACGGGAATACCACATGTGTGGGGCGTTTTGGGAGCCTAGCCGCGTACGGCCCCAAAAACCAAGCACCTCCTTCAGGATTTCTAAAGGCGTAAATTTTTGATTTCACTCCTCACTACCTATCACAGTTTTGAAGGCCATAAAATGCCAAGATGGCACAACCCCCCCCCCCCCCAAAGACCCCATTTTGGAAAGTAGACATCCCAAGCTATTTGCTGAGAGGCATGTTGAGTCCATGGAATATTTTATATTTTGGCACAAGTTGCGGGAAAATGACAAACTTTTTTTTTTGCACAAAGTTGTCACTAAATGATATATTGCTCAAACATGCCATGGGCATATGTGGAATTACACCTCAAAATACATTGTGCTGCTTTTCCTGAGTACGGGGAAACCATATGTGTGGGGCGTTTTGGGAGCCTAGCCGCGTACGGCCCCAAAAACCAAGCACCTCCTTCAGGATTTCTAAAGGCGTAAATTTTTGATTTCACTCCTCACTACCTATCACAGTTTTGAAGGCCATAAAATGCCAAGATGGCACAACCCCCCCCCCCCCCCCAAATGACCCCATTTTGGAAAGTAGACATCCCAAGCTATTTGCTGAGAGGCATGTTGAGTCCATGGAATATTTTATATTTTGACACAAGTTGCGGCTAGGCTCCCAAAAAGTCTCATACATGTGGTATCCCTGTACTCAGGAGAAGCAACAGAATGTATTTTGTGGCATAATTTCACATATGCCCATGGCATGTTTGAGCAATATATCATTTAGTGACAACTTTGTGCAAAAAAAAAAAAGCAAATAGCTTGGGGTGTCCACTTTCCAAAATGGGGTCATTTGGGGGGGGGGGGGGTGGGGTGGACTGTCCTGGCATTTTATGCACAACATTTAGAAGCTTATGTCACACATCACCCACTCTTCTAACCACTTGAAGACAAAGCCCTTTCTGACACTTTTTGTTTACATGAAAAAATATTTTTTTTTTTGCAAGAAAATTACTTTGAACCCCCAAACATTATGTATATTTTTTAAAGCAAAGGCCCTACAGATTAAAATGGTGGGTGTTTCATGTTTTTTTTCTCACAGTATTTGCGCATTTTTGGGGGGAAAAACACACCTTTTTTTAATTTTAATGCACTAAAACATACTATATTGCAAAAATGTTTGCTGAAATAAAAAAGATGAGCTTAGGCCAAGTACATGGATGCCAAACACGACATGCTTTAAAATTGTGCACAAACGTGCAGTGGCGACAAACTACTTACATTTTTAAAATCCTTTAAAAGCCTTTACAGGTTACCACTTTAGATTTATGGAGGAGTTCTACTGCTAAAATTACTGCCCTCAATCTGACCTTCGTGGTGATACCTCACATGCATGGTGCAATTGCTGGTTACATTTGACGCCAGACTGACACTTGCGTCCGCCTTTGCGCGCGAGCAGGTGGGACAGTATTGCTTTTTTTTTTTTAATTATTTTTTTTGCTTTTTTATCTTATTTTTAAATTGTTCCTTTCATTTTTTTTTATAATTTTTATTGTTACCTCAGGGAATGTAAATATCCCCTATGATTGCAATAGGTAGTGACAGGTACCCTTTTAAAAAAAAAAATGGGGTCTATTAGACCCTAGATCTCTCCTCTGCCCTCAAAGCATCTGACCACACCAAGATCGGTGTGATAAAATGCCTTCCCAATTTCCCAATGGCGCTATTTACATCTGGTGAAACCTAAGTCATGAATTGCTCGTAGCTTCCGGTTTCTTAGGCCATAGAGATGATTGGAGCCATTTTGGTCTCTGATCAGCTCTATGGTCAGCTGGTGGGACCACCGGCTGCAATCTCAGGTTCCTTGTTGGGACAGGAGAGCCAGAGAAAACCATGGAAGACGGTGGGGGGGGACATTCCCTCCCACTGCTTGTAAAAGCAGTCTAGAGGCTAATTAGCCTCTAGGATTGCTTTTACATGAAAGCCGACCAGTGGCTGAAAAGAATGATACTAAGATGAAACCTAAAAACGCAGGCATCACTCTGGTATAACCACTCAAAGTCCAGCAACATACCAGTACGTTGCTGGTCTTTGTTGGGCATATACTGTAATCTTTTTTTTTTCATGCAGCCTGTGGGTATCGGTGGGTATGCCCACCATTAGAATACCTCCCTTCATCCACCCACTTCTAATGATGGGCGTAAATGCTGTCACAGATCAACTGCCGACCTGATCTGTGTCTCACCTTTACTGCTGTAGGCCGGCTGGCACCTGTTTTTCCACTAGCTTGTGTTCTGCTCTGTGCACTCTGCAGCTATGGGTGTCACTGGCCACACCTGTTGCCTAATATATGATTCCTTCCTGCTACTTCCTGTCCAGCCCCTCATGTGCTTTCCTATTTAAATCCCTCTCAAACCAGCTACTGGTTGCTTGAGTAACATTTGTTTCGGAGCTCCCTTAGTGTAACCTGCCTTAAAACTGACCTCTCGTGAACTGATCTCTTGTGTACCGAGTCGGCTTGTTCTGATTACCTTGTCTGCAGCCCGCCCTGACCTTGGCTCGCTATCCGGCTCTCCTTTTGCTTCATCCATCCATCCTTGTCTGACAGTGTGGCCTGGTACTTTCCTAGCAAGTAGGGTGAACCCGGGGGTTGTGACCTGGGGTCAGCACGCAGCTAAGCCCAAACCCTCGTGAGGGGTCCCTGGCAAAATACCGGCTGGCCCTTAGACTCCACGCCCTGGGGGATCCCATGTCACCTGCTTGCCTGTGGGCTCACTGTAAGTAGTACCGTGACAGTTTGCTCAAGCCATGAGCGCCTCTGCGAATCGTCCACTGACCGAGGATCAAATGCAATATCTAGTTCAGAGACTTAACTCCCAGCAAGCAAATCAAGAGCAAATAATGCTGGTTCTTCAAGATCTTGCCTTCTGTCTGGATCGTCTGCAACTCTCTGCAACTTCAGCTCCTTCCGTTCCTGCTTCTACTTCAGCTGATCCCATGTTACCTGCTACACCTGGCATCCCTGCCTGCATCTGCCATCGCCACCTCGTTTTTCTGGCGACCCTAAGGCTTATCGGGGCTTCATTAATCAGTGTTCCATCCGCTTTGAACTTTCCAGCCACCATTTTCCAACTGATCGCACCAAAGTCGCATATATCATCTCTCTCCTCTCCGGTGATGCTTTAGCTTGGGCCTCACCACTCTGGCAATCACACGATTCTATCACCTCCGACCTCCAGCTCTTTTTGCATTTTGGAAAACTTTTAAAGAGCCCGGCAGAGTGTCTTCGGCTGCTGGGGCCCTTCTTCGTCTTCGTCAGCAAGGAATGAGAGTCGGCCAAACCGCAGTTCAATTCCGTACGCTGGCCGCTGAACTCAAATGGAATAATGAGGTCCTTACTGCTACCTTCTGGTAAGGCCTATCTGAGTGTGTCAAGGATGAACTCGCTGGACGCACCATTCCTACCAGATTGGATGACTTAATCGCATTAGGCATTCAAAAACCCTAGTTAGACTTACCGGTAACGGTATTTCTACGAGTCTTTCAGGACAGCACCTGGAGAGAGCGCAGCTCCACCCACTTTCCCAGGAAACACTGCAGTCAGTTTCTTTAAAGACCAGACACTTCCACCATGGCCTCAGTTGTTCATAGAGTACCTCCAGCCATGCTGAAATTAGATAAGCAGAACATAGCAATAACACATTTTATAACCTTAAACTTAGGGCGGGTCATCGGCGCTGTCCTGAAAGACTCGTAGAAATACCGTTACCGGTAAGTCTAACTAGGGTTTTCTCCCTTCGTCTTTCAGGACAGCACCTGGAGATGATAAAAGAGTACTTACTCTAGGGTGGGACCACCGCCTGCAGGATTTTCCTGCCGAATGATTGTTCCGCTGCTGATAGCAAGTCCAACCTGTAGTGGCGGGTGAAGGTGGAGAAACTTGTCCACGTGGCCGCTTTACAGATCTGACCCGGGGAAGCTCCTGCCCTCTCTCCCCAGGACGTTGCTACTGCCCTTGTTGAATGGGCCACTACCCCCCTAGGGGGCTCTGCCCCTGAAGCTCTATAAGCTTCACTGATGGCCATTCTTAGCCATCTACCTATGGTGTTTTTGGACGCACTATACCCCCTACGTGGTCCAGAGAATAGAACAAAGAGAGAATTTGATCTTCTAAAATCTTTTGTTATTTCTATATAGTGTAATAAACACCTTCTCACGTCCAGGGAATGGAAAGACCTCTCCTTAGCACTGGACGGGTTAGGACAAAAAGTAGGGAGAACTATTTCTTGTGCCCTATGAAACGCTGTTGACACCTTTGGCAGAAAACCCGGGTCAGTTTTTCGCACTACCCGGTCTGGAAAAATATAACAAAAGGGTTCTTTTATGGAAAGAGCTTGTAACTCGCTTACTCTCCTAGCTGAAGTAACTGCTACTAATAGGACTAGTTTTAGTGACCACAGCCTGATTGATGCTTCCTCTGGAGGTTCAAAAGGCCCCTTGATTAGACCCTGCAGAACCACAGACAGGTCCCATCTAGGAAAAAAACTTAAAAGGTATTGGCCTAGCTCTGGCCAATGCCCTGAAAAATCTAATAATGGGTGGCTCCTTAGATAATTGTCTCTCAAGGAAAACCGGCAATGCAGCTACCTGCACCTTCAGGGTGCTAGCTGCCAACCCCATCTCCATTCCCTCATGGAGAAATTCTAGTACTGGAACAATTTCTTGTGGCGAAAGCCTCTTACCCCTGCACCAGCTATTAAATCGCTTCCACGTCTTGAAATAGATGGCTCTGGTAACCTCCTTACGACTATTCAGCAGGGTAGAGACCAGCTTATCTGAAAGGCCCTTATTCTTTAACATCTGCCCCTCAGTAACCACCCTGTCAACCTGAGGTGCTCGGTATTTGGATGATGAAGGGGACCCTGCGTTAGGAGATCTTTCCGCAGTGGAAGCACCCAATAAGGTTCCACCGCCATCCTCTGTATTGTTACGAACCAGCTCGTTTGGGCCAAAAAGGGGCCACTAGAATCATACTCGTGGTCTCTTTTTGTAGTTTTTTTAAGACCAGGGGGATCATCTGAAAGGGGGGAAAGGCGTAGCACAACTGGAAGTTCCACGGATGTGCTAATGCATCCAAACCCTTCGCCTGATCCTGCCTGTTTAGTGAGAAGAAGGCCTCTACCTTTGTATTCTTCTGGGATGCAAAAAGATCTATTTGGGGTACCCCCCATCTTTCTGTTAATTTTTGGAATGTTCCTGTGTTCAGACTCCATTCTGGTTCTAGTATTCTTTCTCTGCTCCGAAAGTCTGCAAGAAGGTTCAAATCTCCCTTCAGATGTATTGCTGTTATGGACTTTAGGTTGTCTTCTGCCCAGGCTAGAATTTGGAGTGCAGGATAGCAGAGTCCTGCTCCTTGTTCCTCCTTGCCTTGATATATATGACACCGCTGTGGCGTTGTCCAATAAGACTTGGACATGATAGCCCCGGACTGTTTTCTAGAAGGCCCATAGTCCTAGGAGAATAGCCCTTAGTTCTCTCCAATTGGAGGATCTCCTGGCTTCCCAGTCTGTCCAACTCCCCTGAGCCATCTGCTCGTCCAGGTGGGCACCCCAACCCCAGGAACTTGCGTCTGTTGTTAGCCTTTTCTCCAAGGGAAAGCCCCAAAGTAGACCCTTGTCCAGGTTTGAGTGGCTTCTCCACCACCAAAGCCTTGGTGTCGCTGCCAAGGCTTTGGTGTCACTGCCCCCTCTGGATGCAGAAACAAAGGATTGAGAATGGGGGATCTGAAGGATTCAAAGGTGTCCGCCAGTTCCTTCCTGAAAGAGCTCAGCAATTCTCCTTGCTGAGTCGCAGGACTAGCAGGAGCCGTCTCCTCCTTAACTATGTCTGCAATACATGACTTGCATAATATTTTGGTCCAGGAATCCTTCAGTAAACC
The DNA here is from genome assembly GCA_037952925.1 of Lithobates clamitans. Lineage (NCBI taxonomy): Eukaryota > Metazoa > Chordata > Amphibia > Anura > Ranidae > Lithobates > Lithobates clamitans. The sequence continues at coordinate 2,046,804 of JBBGZY010000563.1, forward strand.
TTTACATGACGGACATTTCCTCTTAACAATAGGGGAGACATGCTTGGTCTTTTCTTTAGCCTTCTGCAATATCCCAAGGGAAAAAAAAAGATATCTGCTGAACCACATTTCACTAAACAGATTACATGCTGTACAAAAGGAAACACAGAAAACCACAAGGGGGAGTTAACCCTTTAACCCCTATGTCTTGTTCCACAGCCAGTGAATCACCCCACAGATTCACTTTCAACCAAGTAATCAATCACTTATCCTTCTTCTAGTACTCAGGCAAAGTGATCTGCAGGCCCCCCTTTTTTTTTTTCAGGAAGGGAATATATATATATATAACAATTGCCCATAGAGTAAGAGAAAAACAGTGACCAATGTCCCTGCTTACCTGGGCCTGGCTGATTGGTGTGGCTCCTGCTCCTGCCGTCTGAACGTCCTCCATTGCTGACAGGACTACAGCGGCGTCACTGCTCCTTTGTTTGATTTTTCGGGCCGCTCACCGCTGTGAGGGCCGGAAATTACATCAGCCAAAGAGACCGCCCCCTCCTCCTGCGTTCCAACGGCCGGAACCGGAAGCCGCGTCGCGCTGCTCGAGGCCCCGCCCCCGGTCGGAATGACGCGCTCGTCATCCGAACCCGGAAGGCGTGCGGTACTGCAGAGCAGACGCTGTTCGCTTCTCCACAGCCCTGCCGCCGGTCTGTAGGAGCGGAACCCACAGCAGCCTGGCTCTCGCCGAGCATGAAGAGGAGGGGGCGCCGGAGAATCCCCCACACGTAAGGGAGGATGCTGGGCTGTCTTTGAGAAAGAAAAAACAACTTCAACCAGTATGCCCAATACTTTCACCACCTGGAGAAAGCGCAGCACACCCCTGGCTCCCTGCAGCGCTTCCACCATGGCAGAGGAAACACTACAACTGAGGCCATGGTGGTGATGCGAAGAAGAACTACACCATTGGGGACCGTGAGCTACTCGCTATTAAACTAGCTCTTCAAGAATGGCGACATCTTCTAGAGGGTTCTCCCCATTGTATTACCATCTATACTGATCATAAAAATCTGCAGTATTTACAATCCGCGAAACGCTTGAACCAACGTCAAGCTCGCTGGGCCCTCTTTTTTGCCCGCTTCAATTTCAACATTGCTTTTCGTCCAGGTGCCAAAAACCTTCGAGCCGATGCCTTGTCCAAGTTGTTTGATCAATGATTCTGAGAATCACTTAGATCCTGGTCCCATCTTCCCTCCGCAACATATTCTAGCCACTACTCAGCTCCAGTCTACGCAGCCTCCTCCAGGTAAAACTTTTGTAGTTCCTGCACTTCGTCCCAAACTCCTTGCTTGGGCACATGACTCCAAGTTCTCTGGACATCCTGGCATATCTCATACTTCTGATCTCCTTCAGCGTCATTATTGGTGGCCTTCTCTTCGTAAGGATGTCAAGGAATACGTTCAAGCTTGCACGGTTTGTGTACTATCCAAATCTTCCATGTCTGCCCCTGCTGGGTTGCTGTTGCCCTTACCAGTGCCCGATATACCTTGGCGTTGTATTTCCATTGATTTTATCTCAGATCTGCCTCCCTCAACAGGTTCTAAAGTCATCTAGGTAGTGGTGGATCGGTTCTCTTCATGGGATGCCTTCTCATATCGTCTCTGACAGAGGAGTTCAATTTACTGCTTGGTTTTGGAGAGCCTTAGCCAGCTCCTTTGGGATTAAATTGGATTTTTCATCTGCCTTTCATCCCCAGTCCAATGAGCAAACGGAACGTGTCAATCAAAAGGTAGAACGTTTTCTCCGTGCCTTCATCTCAGCCCACCAAGATGACTGGGTGGACCTTTTGTCCTGGGCAGAGTTTGCCTTAAACCATCACTCCAATGCCAGTTCTGGAAAATCTCCCTTCTTCACTGTTTACGGGCAGCATCCATCTGTTCCCTTTCCTGTTCCCATTTCTCCTCTTGTACCAGCAGCAGCTAAGATCCAAAGGTCCTTCTACTCAATCTGCAAAGAAATCTCTGGGAATCTTCATCTAGTTGCTTCCAGGCATAAAACAGCAGCAGATCGTCATCGCCGGCTCCTAAGTTCCTGCCTGGCGGCTCTCTACCAAGCACTTCTGACTCCGGGTGCCCTCAATGAAATTTGCCCCTTGCTTCATTGGTCCATTTCCCATTCTCCGTCAGATCAATCCAGTTGCTTTTAAGCTCTGCCTGCCCTCTCATCTCAGGATACCCAACGCCTTCCATGTCTCCCTGCTCAGGCCACTGGTCCTCAAACACTTCTCTCGCCCTTCTTCTCACCCCACTCCTGTGGCTGATACCTCGGATCAGTATGAGATTAAAGAAATATTGGACTCCAAGTACTCCCGGGGGAGGCTACTCTATCTCATTGATTGGAAGGGCTATGGTCCGGAGGAGAGGTCTTGGGTTCCTGCCACCGATTTCTCAGCCCCACGTTTGGTGACCATATTCCATCAAAAATGTCCCTCCAAGCCAGCCCCCAGACGTGTAGGGGGACCTCGTAAGAGGGGGGGGGGTACTGTCACAGATCAGCTGCGGAGCTAATCTGTGTCTCACCTTTACTGCTGTAGGCCGGCTGGCACCTGTTGTTCCACTAGCTTGTGTTCTGCTCTGTGCACTCTGCAGCTATGGGTGTCGCCGGCCACACCTGTTGCCTAATATATGATTCCTTCCTGCTACTTCCTGTCCAGCCCCTCATGTGCTTCCCTATTTAAATCCGTCTCAAACCAGCCACTGTGTGCCTGAGCAACATTTTTTTCGGAGCTCCCTTCATGTAACCTGCCTTAAAACTGACTACACGTGAACAGATCTCTTGTGTACTGACTCGGCTTGTTCTGATTACGTTGTCTGCAGCCCGCCCTGACCTTGGTTTGCTATCCGGCTCTCCTTTTGCTTCATCCATCTATCCTTGTCTGACAGTGTCTCCTGGTACTTCCTTAGCGAGTAGGGTGAATCCGGGGGTCGTGACCTGGGGTCAGCACGCAGCTAAGCCCAAACCCTCGAGAGGGGGCTATGGCAGTATACCGGCTGGCCCTTAGACTCCACGCCCTGGGGGATCCCATGTCACCTGCTTGCCTGTGGGCTTACTGTAAGTAGTACCATGACACATGCACCATTTTGTTTTTAACTGTGGTGGTGAAATCACTTCCTACAGCACTGGAGTCACGGCTTTATGTATCGTGGGAGCAAACGCTGTTGCTGTCAAGATAAATAAATCAGTGCTGCAGCTAAATGGCCTAAAAAATATAGGCCAAAGCATGGGGGCATCTGCCCCAAAAGTTAGGAGAAAATCGCTCCTCCATCCCTACTGCCCCCATGCTTCGGCATATATGCTCTTTTTTTTAACTATGGTGGTGAAATCACCTTCGACAGCGCTGGAGTCACGGCTTTATGTATCGTGGGAGCAAACGCTGTTGCTGTCAAAATAAATAAATCTGCACTGCAACTGAATGGCGTACCTGCTAAGCAAATGATGGTTAACAATAAAACAAAGTAACATTACAGTATAACAGTAAGACATACCATACCTGCAAAGCAAATACAAAAAAAACAGTAAAAAATAAAACATGTTTTAACGCAATCTGTGCCTAAAATATATATGCCCAAGCATAAAAGTTAGGAGCAAATTGCTCCTCCACCCCTGCTGCCCCCATGCTTCGGCATATATGCTCTTTTTTTTTAACTGTGGTGGTGAAATCACCTCCTACAGAGCTGGAGTCACGGCTTTATGTACCTGAAAACAAAAAAATGGTTAACAATAAAACACAGTAAAGTATTAAAAAATTACATACCTGAAACGCAAACATGATAAAACATAATAACAATAAAACATTGCAGAATAGAATGCAGTAAAAAAGAGCCGAACAATAGAGAGAGAATAAAGAGAGAGAGAACAATAAAACAACTATTTATTTATTTTTTTAAAAATTTTTTTGTGTTTTTTTTTTTTTACACTTTTTTTTTGTAACTGTAACTATTGTAACTGTAACGGTTCCAGGTTCGGGTCTCTCAAAATGCGATGGCATCTTGGGAGACCCTGTGAAAGTTTGCCTAGTCTGTGCAGTGCTGTACCCTATGCTAATACTCAACTAGTGTATGGTAGCGTTCAAAACATTCACCAATGCAAAGACCAGGATTGTCAGGACAGGAGGGACAATAATAGCGAGTGTCACGCCTATATGCGCGCTTGCTGCAGACACGACATCTACTTTGGGGGGCTCGTTGGGTAGGGGTACTCGGGAGGACATACGGAAAATGCCTCTCATGCAGCCGTCTTACTGCATTTGGATTGGGAAGGTGAGGTGGAGCACCGTCTGGAAATAGAAGGGCTCTGACGATCTCTTCCTGAAATTTAAGGAAGGATCCAGTCCGTCCTGAAGCTCTGTATAGCACATGAGCGTTTAGCAAAGCCAACTGAAATAAGTATACTATACAGACTGCAGTGTCTGCATGAAGGGAGGTAAGAACGAAAACATTCTTATTATCCCTCCACTTCACAGTGAGCAAATTATTACACTGCAAGCAGGCTCTCTCCCCCAGCCTAAGACGGGAATCTACAAGCTGCTGGGGAAAGTCCTAGCGATTAGGTCGCACTGTGCCACATGCTCCAATCTGATGATCAAACAAGTGACTAAAAAGTGGCACGTTCATGTAATAATTGTCCACGTACAAGTGGTACACCTTTCCGAATAAGGGTGACACCAAGTCCCACACAATCTTGCCAGTGCTCCCTATGTAATCTGGGCAGTTCGGTGGCTCTACGTGGCTATCTTTTCCCTCGTAAACCATAAAACTACACGTATAGCCTGTGGCCCTGTCACAGAGCTTATACATCTTGACCCCGTATCTGGCACGCTTGCTGGGAAGATACTGTTTGAAAGACAGGCGGCCAAAAAACTGAATCAGGGACTTATCAACACAGACAACTTGATGGGGAGTAAACAAGTCTGCAAAACGTGGTTAATGAGGGGCCGAATTTTGTAGAGCCGATCGTATCCAGGGTCTCCACGAGGACGACAGAGTTCATTGTTGTTAAAATGCATGAACCGCAAGATCTGCTCTTATCGTGCCCTGGTCATGGAAGTAGAGAACACGGGCATATGGTGAATTGAGTCAGTGGACCAATATGACCACAACTCACTCTTTTTAGTTATGCTCATGAGGAGGGATAGGCCCAGAAAGATCTTAAATTCGGAAACCCTAATTGGTCTCCAATCTCTGGCAAGGGAGGACTGGGGAATAGCGGCGTTGTATTGACCAGCATACAAATTGCTTTGGTCCACAATAGATCTATATAGATCTTCGGTGAAAAACAGGGAATACAAATCAAGTGACGTAAAATCAACTGTTTCCACCTGAATGCCGGGTTGGCCAGTGAATGGGGGAAGTACGGGTGCTGCAGAAGTGGTGGGTTCCCAATTAGGATTGGCGAATGCAGCAGGAAGGGCACTATGGGCTTGACAGGCCTGTGTTTGTGTTCTTCCTGGTGGCAGCGGGACACTACTTGTGCTTGCCACCTCACCAGCTTGAACTGCACTTATGGGACTCGCCACGTCACCACGTGTTACTGTAGTGCTGGTTTGACTATGACCAGGGTGTACTAGGCCGCTGGTGCTTGCCAGTTCACCAGAAGGAATAGCGGCACTAGTACTGCTTTTCCATACGAGAGCCCTGCGGTTCTTGCACCTCAACAGCAGAAAAAGATTGGGGTCTGGTATGCCTGACCTTGGCCACAACTCCGTCATCAGAGCTATCTGTCATGGAGCTGCTGCCGTCTACAGGATCGTATTCTGAGCCTGAATCTGACAGATGAGTGACTTCCTCTTCACTATCTGTCATGCTCATAAACGTGTAGGCCTCTTCGCTAGTGTACCTTCGATTTGCCATTTTGGGCTCTAAATTTAGTGGTACACTAGTGAGACTCACAGGCAAAAAAGCTCCTGACTGTTACCGACTGATTCAGACGCTACCGAAAAAACTGTTAGCGATCGCAGGGATCAGGCCTGACTCTGCAAACGCTGCAGTTATGTGTGTTGTGTTTTGTAAGTGACAGTGATCGATCAATACTGCACTTGGGTGGACTGGGCTGGTCTGGGCGGAGGGGAAAAACGCAGGTTCTAGCAGGTATCGGAGCTGATCCCGCTAACATTGCGTTTTTGGGAACTCTAAACTGCTGGGGACGCTAGTATAGATCTGATCAGATATTGATCAGTTCAGATACTATACAACTAAGGGAGCTGTATGCTGCATGCATGGGGGTTAGTGGTACTGGCACTAATCTGACACTGTCTGGGGTGACGCAGACCCTATCTGACCCTAAAACCTAACTGATATCACCCGCCGGGCGGTCAGGGGGTTAAAAGTTTATTAGGTAATAAACGGCGGGTGCTCTGACACTATAAAAAACAAACTAACTAACCAACCACCGTCACCTGTAACAGTTATACGGTGATCACTGGTGAAAGGGTTAACTAGGGGGCAATCAGGGGGTTAAAACCTTTGTTAGGTAGTATATGGGGGTACCTGACGCTATAAAAAGCTGACGGTGAACCTAAATACTTACCTGGCTACCTAGCGTCACCTGTGACACTAATACGGCGATCAGAAAAAAGATTGCTTAGTGACACTAGAAACGGGGGATGATCAAGGGGTTAAACCTTTATTAGGGGGGATAGAGGGGTACCCTAGACCTAAAGGGGCCTACCACTAACTGCCCTACCACTTATAATAGTCACAAATGACACCAATGCAGTAATCAGTAAAAAAAATAAAAACTGCTTTTGGTGTCACTGTGACAGGGGGTGCAGGGGGGTGATTGGGGGGTGATTTGTGTGCCTGCGTGTTCTACTGTATGTGTAGTGTTGGTGCACTTACTTGAGGTCTTCTCTCCTCGGAAGCTGGAACGAAAAGGCTTCACGAGGAGCGATAACATCACTTCCTCTGCTTCTGTTTACATTCCATGAATCAGTGGCCTCCCCCTCATCACTGATCGCTCCTGGAGCGATGCCGACTGCCCCAGGCACCGGGGCACCGGGGGGGGGGGTGCGCCGAGCGTAATGTACCCCTATGTTACTCTGCTTGCCCGTGCCATTCTGCCACAGTATATCTGCGTGAGGCGGTCAGAAAGTGGTTAAACCCAATAAACATATCTTAAAAAAAAAAAAAAAGAGATTATTTACTTGCCAAACAGGAAGTGAGAGGAAACCCCTGCAAATTAAAGGATACCCTTGGGTCACCAGAACTAGGCCATTTTTTGCGATACAGCACTGCGTTATTTTAACTGACAATTGGGTGGTCGTGCAATGCTGTACCCAAATAAAATTCATATCCTTTTTGCCCACAAATAGAGCTTTCTTTTGGTGGTATTTGATTACCTCTGCGTTTTGGGTTTTTTTTTGCGCTATAAACAAAAAAAAAAGAGCGACAATTTTGAAAAAAAATGATAATTTTTACTTTCTGCTATAAAACAAATCCAATAAAAAAAATTTTAAAATCTAATTTCTTCATCAATTTGGCCAATATGTATTCAGCTACATATTTTTGATTAAAAAAAAAACTCCCAATAAGCATATATGGATTGGTTTGCGCGAAAGTTATAGCATCTACAAACGATGGGATATTTTTGTGGAATTTTAATTTATTTTTATTTTTTACTAGTAATGGCGGAGATCAGTGATTTTTAGTGGGACTGTGACATTGCGGTGAACAAATCAGACACCTGACACTGTTTTGGGGACCAGTGACATTAGTACAGTAACAGTGCATATTTTTTTTAGCACTGATCACTGAATTATTGACACTGGCAATAAAGGGGTTAACATCAGGGGCAATAAAAGGGTTAAGTGTGTCCCTAGGAAGTGCTTGCTAACCGTGGGGAGGGGGGGTTGCTCTGACTGGGGGAAGATAGAGATCGGTGTTCTTACTTAGCAGGAACACAAGATCTCCATCTTCTCCCCTGTCAGAAAGGCAATCTACCTTGTTTACATAGGCAGATTACTGTTCTGCCTCTGCTGGGAATGATCCTGGGTGGCCAGCGGACATCGGGCCTGCCGGACCCGCTGATTGGCATCCCCTGTGTCCAATCAGCGCGCAATCGCGCCTCCGGTGGTGCACGCGCCCCCCCAGTAGCTATTGCACTAAATGATGTATGTGATTTCGCACAACAGAGCTGACCTGCCACAGTAAATATGTGGTAGGCGGTCGGCAAGTGGTTAAAAGCAAAGTGCAAGTCTTTTGTTATTAGGGGAAGAGCATTCCTTGGAGGATGAAATTACAATAAATTGAAAGTGCAATGAATAGATGTCATGGATGAACCAAATATCCACAATCATTGGTGGTCAGTGACACTTTAACTCCTCCCCACAAAAAACAACTCCACACTCATTGGTGGTCAGTGGCATTTTAAAACCCACAAAATATTTCCACAATCATTGGTGGTCAATGGTGCTTTAAAACCCCCACCTTGGATAAATAGTAGCCTTCTGTGTGTTGCTGACTTTCTCTTCCTCTCCTTCTTTCCCTCCTTCGATCTGCTGCAATGTGAGAGAGATCTGATCCATCATTTTTAAGGATGAGCTCTGGCGTGTTCGCACACTCCACGTGCCGAGCCCGCCAGGAAGTCGGCACGGCGCTGCGCTAATCACAGGCAGCGAGACATTTCCCGATCTCTGCAGCCGCACATCGGGAAAATGTCTCACTTCCTGTGATTAGCGCATCGCCGTGCCGACTTCCTGGCGGGCTCGGCACATGAAGTGTGCAAACATGCCGGAGCTCATCCTTAGTCATTGTGAATTGAAGGGGTGTAAATACAGCCAGAGTTTACATTTTTGCTTGTTGTGATTGGCTCACAGTGATAACAAGGCACAGAGCCACTGTGATTGTGTGCATTTTGTCTCTGATCTATTCTAATGATTGCTGAATCACAGGTATTGTTTGCATACCTGGTGTATACACAAGTTGTAAACAGCAGCGCTGATAAATGGCACTCCAAAAAAAAAAGTGTGCACTTACCTTGGACAATGCAAAATTAGGTGGTTAATGCAGAACCTCTGGCACAGACTTTTTAAAAATTTCATAGGAGAAAAAGGTTACCTCTTGTGAAACATGTTAAATTCACCTCAGTCCTTTTGTACTATAGAATTATTGACTTGTATGCCCAAGATAATGCAATCTGAGCTATTCTTCTGGCCTTGTGGTAATGAGAGCTGCAGCTCTCATATAATGAAAGGATCCTTTCATTGGAAAGGATCCAGGGAATAATTTAGATCTCGTTCACACGAGCGTGCTACAGCGTAGGCCTGTGCGAGTGCATGATTACCTTCACCTTTGTGTGCAGTCCTCTCTGAAATACAGCCTGCTAAAAACACTGCTGGAAGTGCAGCACTACCTTTATCCAATTACTTCTGGTTCCTGTGCATTTTTAAGTCTCATCCACACTGGAATACTACAGCATATGCCCATGCGAGGGCCACGTTTACCCGCACAGGGATCCACAGATGTTCTAAGCATATCTGTGCAGACGGTCCCGCTCATGACAACTAGGACACAGTGGCTGCACAGACATAGCTGCCGCTCCCAATTTGAAATCCGTGTGTGTTGGTCTCCAAACATGTGTCTGCACCTGCACGGATGTCACGTTGGGAGCAGCATCTGTGTCCGTGCAGCCACTGCGTCCCAATTGATATGAATGGGAATGCCTGCATGGGGATAAACTCCCATCACAGAGGCATACACTGTAGTACACTCATGTGGATGAGGCTGTAAAATGCACAGGAACCAGAAGTAATCAGATAAAGGCACTGCTGCACTCACAGCAGTGTTTTTGGCAGGCCGTATTTCAGAGAGGACAGCGTACATAAGCAAATAATACATTATGCTTACAATTATGTGTAACAGCTCTTTACACTGCATAATTGCTGTTTGAACTTCCTTTAAGAAAGCCCAGAGGAGAAAGCATTGGTTACTCAACACACAAAAAGCACATGAGGAATATCACATCTAGGGCCAAACAGGATGTTTTCACTATGACAACAGGAAATTCCTAAGTATACACGCATAAAATCACAAGTGCAATACCATTCTGCCAGGAATACAATTAAGTCACACCATGACAAATTTCATACAAAAAAGTGTGAGTCAACTACATGTACCTCTATGACATGTACATTTAGGATTGTGCAAGATTTGGGGCACTGTGGGAAGACTAGTGATGTGGCAAGTAGCAAACCTTGGCAACCAATGGGTGTAGACAGTGGGGGGGGGGGGGGGCTTAAAGAGGCATAGTTAAAAAAAGCTTGGGCTTAATTTCTGTATTCATGGTACACATATTCCACAGCCCATGTACTCCAAAATACTTTTTAAAATGTATGTATACTCAAATTGTTTTTCTAAACTGCTGGACAGAGTTGGGAAGGCTTAGAACCCCTATTATATTTTTGTGAAGGAAAATTCAAAATTTTACAGTTGTTACTAAAACAGGAGGTAAGGATACATTTTCTGTTTCAGAAGAGAATCATCCTAACTTTGTAGAGATCTCCTCTCACTTCTAATTGCATCTCCAGGACAGGAAGTGCGGGCAAAAAATTAACTGACAGCGATTTTAACTCGTCCCTTCTCAATCCAAAACAAAATGAAAAAATATGGCTTTACATACATATTAATTACTATGCCAAAAGTTGAGAATTTCATAGACACAAATAAACCACAACACAACATTTAAAAAAAAATATTACATATGCCTTTTTGGACATAGAATATAGGCAGAGAACTAACATTTTGTCTTAAACTAGCTGTAAGGAGAGCTCTATCACAATAACTGGAGACTACATGGCAAACAGCGTTTGTTGAGACAATGAATGTTTTGGTCAAGAGTATGTAATTACAAAATAAAATAAAGTTCAGGAGTTATGCCCCGTACACACGGTCAGATTTTCCGACGGAAAATGTGTGATAGGACCTTGTTGTCGGAATTTCCGACCGTGTGTGGGCTCCATCACACATTTTCCATCGGATTTTCCGACACACAAAGTTTGAGAGCAGGATATAAAATTTTCCGACAACAAAATCCATTGTCAGAAATTCCGAACGTGTGTACACAAATCCGACGGACAAAGTGAACGCATGCTCAGAATAAATAAAGAGATGAAAGCTATTGGCCACTGCCCCGTTTATAATCCCGACGTACGTGTTTTACGTCACCGCGTTCAGAACGATCGGAATGTCCGACAACTTTGTGTGACTGTGTGTATGCAAGACAAGTTTGAGCCAACATCCGTCGCAAAAAATCCTAGGATTTTGTTGTCGGAATGTCCGAACAAAGTCTGACCGTGTGTACGGGGCATTAGGGGAGTGTGACAGACCTAGCCAGGACAGAGGCTTTTGGAGGGGGCTGCCTCTTGCCCACAGATCATGGGCCATGGCATTTGGGGGAATGGTGCTCTCAGTGAGCTGTATGCCTGGGGACCCTGGAGGTGGCGTAACTTTGGATTCAGGTCCATGTCCCCTAAAAGACACACACAGACTCTGGGAACCCTTTTTATGCCATATTAGAATAGTGACTGATTCATACCGTTGGGACTCATACTGTTAGATGCTAATGTCCTCAACTTCAGTCACCTGTCTGTTGTCTGCTATAATGTGTTTATTGTAAATAAGTCTAATGTGGGCTCTAAGAGTCTTCCACCCATTGTTGTGTGTGTTAATTAACTCTGTTACTGTGTGAAGCTCGGTGACCACAAGTCTGTTCTAAAGGTCATGTCTCTTGGTCACCTAGGCTGTCTAAAGGATTAGATAATTAGCTCATGTTAATTAGGTTAGGTTTTAGTCATCCTGCTGTATATATTTGTGTGAGATCTCAAATAAAAGGCTATTCCTGATGTACTCCAAGACTGGTGTTGTCTGGTTCTTGAGGATTCCTATAGCCAGATCCATTGGACTTGTGTTCCAGGACTTAGGAAGCGATATACTGATGGAAGCACTCAAGAGTGAGGGACGTTCCATTACAGGGAGTATAAACTAGAACATTATATATATAGTGCAGGGGTCAGGAGTATATCAAATTAAAAAAGTGCAGGGGGTTATGAGTGTGCATTGTGTGACCCAGCTTACAGAGTGTAGTGGTTATGAGTATGTAACAAACCGCTTAAAGTGGTTGTAAACCCTTACAGACCACTTTTTACTACAGGTAAGCCTCTAATACGGCTTACCTGTAGCTACCCCGGATATCTCCTAAACCTGCACGTTTTAGGAGATATCCTCTGTATCAGCATGTGCCAACGCAGTTGCTTCAGCTAAGGTGCCATTACCGGTGCCTCCCACACGCATGGCATGCACAGGAGTGATGTCATCGCTAGGGTTACCACCTGTCTGGGATTCACCCGGACAGTTCGGGTTTGGAATCATGCATCCGGGTTTCAGACCACCTGAAACCCGAACACATTATTTAGACCGGACCATGGCTTCCCAGCAGGGTTGCTGGCTGCAGTTGTGTAAGCCGAGAGTCTGTGTTACACTCTCTTTTACACTGCCCAAAGCCAGCACTAACAACCCCCCCCCCCACACACACACACACACACACACACACACGGGAGAGGAGAGAGGGCTGGATCTGCACCTCTTCCACCCGCCCCTACCCCTCTGTGTCTGCCCACACTCTCCAATCCCTGGCACTGTGGCTCAGAAAAGCAAAGTGGGGGTGGGAAATTTGAAGTCCAGTAGCCTCAGATACATCTGGATGAGAGGTGCTGACTGCCAAGGGGTGAATGAGCTCACCATCCATCCCTGTCTGTGACTTAAGTCTCCCCCCTTCTCTCTCCTGTCTCTGAGTGACTACACTAAGGTAAATCAGGGTTCTCAGAGCACTCATTACATCAGAGTTCCCCTTTACACCAGAGGCCACAGTGTTCCTTCTTACATCAGAGACCTCTCCGTACATCGGAGTTCTCAGTGTTTCCCCTGAAATCAGGGTTCCCAGAGCATCCCTTATGTTAGAGTCCCCAGAGTCCCCCCTTATGCCCCGTATACACGGTCGGATTTTCCGATGGAAAATGTCCGATCGGAGCGTGTTGTCGGAAATTCCAACCATGTGTGGGCTCCATCGGACATTTTCCATCGGATTTTCCGACACACAAAGTTGGAGAGCAGGAGATAAAATTTTCCGACAACAAAATCCGTTGTCGGAAATTCCGATCGTGTGTACACAAATCCGACGGACAAAGTGCCACGCATGCTCAGAATAAATAAAGAGATGAAAGCTATTGGCCACTGCCCCGTTTATAGTCCCGACGTACGTGTTTTACGTCACCACGTTTAGAACGATCGGATTTTCCGACAACTTTGTGCGACCGTGTGTAGACAAAACAAGTTTGAGCCAACATCCGTCGGAAAAAATCCTAGGATTTTGTTGTCGGAATGTCCGAACAAAGTCCGACCGTGTGTACGCCCTATAACAGTGTAAGTGAACTCTGTGAACTCTGATGTAAAGTGGGACTCTTGTGATTAATTTAGAAATTATTAATTTAATTTAATTTAATTTAACTTTAAAGAAATTAAATTAATTTAGAAATGGCATTTAATTGCAATATATATATATAGTTTATACTAAAAAAAAAACATAAAAATGCTGTGCACCGATAAAGTGTTCGGGTTTGACTTGAAGAAAACCCTAGTCTTGAAGTTGCAACCCTAGTCATCGCGACTCCAGCCAATCACAGCGCCAGAGCCTGCGATAACCGGATGTAACTCCTGGAGTGATGTCGCCGGCCTGAGCTGTGTACGGGGATCGCTACAGGGGCTTCGATCTAAGGTCAGTATTGCCTTTGTCTTGCAGGGTTTTTTTTTTTATAACTTTTTTTTGTAGGTTCACAACCACTTTAACCACTTCAGCTCAATGACCTGGCCATTTTTGCAATACGGCACTGCGTCGCTTTAACTGACAATTGCGCAGTTGTGCGACACTGTACCCAAACAAAATTGATGTCCTTTTTTTCCCACAAACAGAGCTTTTTGGTGGTATTTTATCATCTCTGCGGTTTTAATATATTGCGCTATAAACAAAAAAAAGGGACAATTTTGAAAAAAACACAATATTTTGTACTTTTTTTTATAATAAATATCCCCAATTTTTTTAAAAAAAGCTAATTTTTTTCCCTCAGTTTAGGCCGATATGTATTCTTCTACATATTTTTGGTAATAAAAATTGCAAAAAGCGTATATTGATTGGTTTGCGCAAAAGTTATAGCGTCTACAAAATAGGGGAAAGATTTATGACATTTTTATTATTTTTTTTTTTTTTACTAGTAATGGCGGTGATCTGCGATTTTTTTCAGGACTGCAACATTATCATTATGGCGGACAGATCGGACACTTTTGACACATTTTTGGGACCTTTGACAATTATACAGCGATCAGTGCTATAAAATTGCACTGATTACTGTATAAATGTCACTGGCAGGAAAGGGGTTAACACTAGGTGGCGATCAAGGGGTTAACTGTGTTCCCTATGTGTCTTTTCTAACTGTAGGGGGATAGGACTGACTAGAATAGATGCCAGATCGTTGTTCCTAGCTAGTAGGAACTCACGATCTGCCTCTCCTCACAGAACAGGGATTTGTGTGTTTACAAATCATGCTCGCGACCGCCGGCCATGAGCATAGGCACCTCCGTAGTGCCTGCTATCCCGCTTACAGGAGCCGACGTACAACTACAACGGCTTGCGGGATCATGCCGACCTGCTGCAGTATAATGACGGTGGCTGGTCGGCAAGTGATTAAAGAGGAACTGCAGTCTGCTCACATAATTTGTAATGAAAACATCTTTGCCATTCTGAAGCTTCCCACCAACCACTTTGCATATTATTTTATATATACTGTGATTATCTACTTGCCAAATATGCTGCGGGAAATCTCCCCCACTGAGTCTGGTTGCAATCATTTTACCTGTGGGCAGCTGAAGCTGCTGCCTGTTCACTTCCTGGATTTACACAGACACACACCTCCAGCTCTGCAGACCTGCAGCTCTCATTGGCCCTCTTATAACTCACACCCCTTCCTGGCAAACTCTCACCAGAGTGAGAGAAAGAGCTGTGCATGATGTCGTAAGCCTAGGCTTTTTACCAGACAAGAAACAGGTAGTGGGCTGTATAAGGTATTTACTGGCAGAAAAAAAGGTTTACTATCCAAAGTTAAAACAACAATGGCAGAAGATTTAATAGATGGAAAGAAGAAAAAATGACTGAAGGTCCGCTTTAATTTACCGAGTGCAATGGTCAGGAGTAGGTAATGTACAGTCCACCATAGAGAGTGTAGTGGTCATAAATATTTTTGTACAGTGTAGGACAGTTAGATGTAATTACTTGCTCCTCACCTCTGAAGTCTGTATACTGTGCTGTATTTTGCACACTTCTGAGTGGTGCATTTCTTAACAGACAGAGTGTAGAGTTCTGGAGTACTGAAACGTATACAGATTGTTGTCATTTAGGTGTATATTTCCCCCAGCAAACAAAAATCTCCCACCTGCTTTTAACCACTTCAGCCCCGGAAGAATTGGCTGCTCAATGACCAGGCCATTTTTTGCAATACAGCACTACGTAGCTTTAACTGACAATTGCGCGGTTGTGCGACGCTGTACCCAAAAAAATTGACGTCCTTTTTTTTCCCACGTGTCGGCCTTCCTCAGTATAATGACGGCAGCTGGTCGGCAAGTGGTTAATGAAAACCAGGAGCTGTGAACAATCAGCAATAAAATAAAAATTCCAAGACAGTTTATGCATTTACATGTAATTAAATAGGTCATATAGTAGATAAACTACAGAAAAAAAATAACAAAAAAGGGGTCATAGGAAGAGAAAAGAAAACAGGAATAAGTGATGCCAGAGGAAAAAAGAAAGGGGGAGAGTGGAATGGGAGTGAAGTGGGGAAAGGTTAAATTAAAGAAATGGTTTCCCTCTCAGACAATCCCATGTGCCAGGTTAAGGAGTATGTACACTTGCTTCAAGAGCAAGTCATGGTTGAGAAGCAAGAAAGGTCTGGTCTCTATAAAAGAAATAGGGAGTCCAAACCTTCCAGTATTTGTCCTCCCTTTCCATCAGAATCATGGTAAGACTTTCCATTTCTTGAATCCCCTCAATTCTCTCCTTCCAACGAGCTATGGTTGGGGGCTTGAGCTTTTTTATAATGCCGGAATACAAGTCTTTGCGGCTGTTAGCAGATGTTTAAGTAAAGAATTTTGACATTTCTTAATGGATAAAGAGTGTCATTCAAGAGGTAAGGAGCTGGGTTATTGTTAAGGGTCACTCCCGTTACGGTCTTGATCATATTTTCTGTCCAGACCTCAGGTCCAGATTCCAAGCAGAGTATACCCTGCTTGGAATCTGGACCCGAGGACTGGACATTTATCCTCTATGCTCAAAAATTGGTGATTGACCACAAGCACCATCGCCTATGAGGCTCTCTAGCTAGAAGCCCCGCTATATCATCCATATTGGGGACTATTGTATTGTTCCAAACCTGGGGGTTGGCTCTCTAAGGCCTCAGTGCTACCTGCTCCCTCCATATAGGTAGTGTCCTCTCCTCTTCTATGCCTCTGAAACATAATGATATTGCACAATATAATATGATGGGAAAGAGTACAGATTCTTTCAAACTTTGTTTTTAACTGAAGCATGGCATGTCTACATACTACACCAGTTGATTTACTATATGATACTCCTCATACCCCTGATGAAGGTGAACTCTCTGAAACTCGTCGGGTGGAGGAAGATTCATCATACTTTCTTACATTTCAGTCGGTGTAATAGTAGCCTAGTTTGCCATGTCTCTTCTTTTATATGTTGATGTACCAATAAATTCTGTTTTTACGCATTTCACTTCTCATATATATTTTTGTAATTCAAGTGCCTTAAACGTCCCCAGAAAAATAGAATTCCTCTGTCTGTATGCATTTAATTATAGGGATATGGCACTTTGCTGAGGGTTGTCACCTTGAGTCTATATAGCATTTTAGTGCAAGGTGCGCCCATGACACTGGTGCCTAAAAGCAAAATAGACTCAGGGGTCTCCAAACTTTCTAAACAAAGGACCAGTTTACTGTCCTACAGACTTACTGTGGCCAGTGGGTGTAACCAATGCTTCAGGCTTGGTGGTCAGTGTGAGAAAAAAAAAAATACATTGCGCCTTTGGTCAGTAGGAGAGGCAATAGTGCCCCTTTATTGGAGTCAGTGGGAGGAATTATGCCCCAATGTCAGGTGAAGGACTGGTCCCTCATTGTTGGCATCAGTAGGAGGAATAGGACCTTGTATCAATGTGAGGAAAAAGTGCCCCAGGGGCTGGAAAAAGGCAAGCAAAGGGCCACAGTTTGGAGCCCACTGCTTTAAATTAATATCTGTATTGAACTGTGCAGAGCAGGGAGAGCAACAAGTCTCTTATCTGATTAATTCAATTTGATTTAATCTGAGCGTTGTTTTAGATGCTGAAGAGTGTCGACAAAGCTAAGCTCCACAAAATATCAAAGATCAGCTGCATGGGCAGGTAATTATTAAGCCTAGATTCACACTTGTCCTACTGCATTTTTCATGTATTTTTTACTGCGTTTCTTTAGTGATTTAATATGTTTTCATGGGTTTCTTTAATTTTTTTTGGTTAATGTGTCTTTTGTTTGGGCCAATGACAAGCAATGTCTCCAGTGACATCATTGAGTGTTGTCTGTCTCTGAGCTCCAACCACCGTTATCGGGGTTGCCAACCTCCCTCAGTATTTTATACTGACAAAACATGTAAAATTTACTGGCAGAGCACATTTTTTACTGGCAACCTGAGAAATCACAGAACTCCTATTGAAAACTAACACAGTGAATATTTAAACAGTATAAACATGATATGGAAACACTGACAATACCTAATAACAAAGTAATTTTCTTTAATTACACTTAAAAAGTCAACACAGCATGAAATTATCAGCCCCTAATATTTACTGGCAGTTGTAAAAAAAAAATCACAGATTTTTATAAACTGTCAGTAAATTTACAGGCAGTTGGCAACCCTGACAGCTACTGCTACAATTCAACTTTGATGAAAAAAGAAGTGGAGAAGAGTAAGCGAAGATATTGAATCCAACTGGTGATTGCAAATGCAGAAGATAGAGGCCAGTTCTGGGTCATGTACGATGGTCTCCATTCACACAAGTTTACTTTTTGTGGTTTTGCATGAAGAGGACCAAACTCCTCAATCAGCAACGCTTCACAGGCAATTTCCTACTGTGCCATATGAAGCTTGCTGCTTTGCATTGGTGGATAGATGAAGGCATTGCCACTCAATCTCCTTTACAGCCTGTGTAGTGTAGATGTTGATAGGGAAGGAATCTTGTTATGGGAATAAAACACATTTACATTCATTTTTTTTGTGACTCCATTAAAGTCTTTGATGCCAAAATGAAACCAAGTTGCACCAAAAAGGACATGTGGCCTTTTTAAAGTGGTTGTAAAGGCTTTTTTTCCCCTAAAGTAACAAATATGTTATACTTACCTGCTCTGAGCAATTGTATGTATTGTACTGTGTCTGTCCACAGCAAACTGCTTGCTATGGGAGCAGACATGTGGGCTCACTCCCAAGCTGGGCTTTGTGCATCCATAAATACACACAGCACAGCTTGACCCTGGTCCCTACGCACAGGATTTGATTGACAGCCAAAGGCTCCCGCTGCTGCCTGTGTTACATAGTAGGAGAGGTTGAAAAAAAGACACAAGTCCAACCTATGTGTTATTATATGTCAGTATTACATTGTATATCCCTGTATGTTGTGGTCGTTCAGGTGCTTATCTAATACTTTTTTGAAACTATCGATGCTGCCCGCTGAGACCACCGCCTGTGGAAGGGAATTCCACATCCTTGCCGCTCGTACAGTAAACTCTAATGCCCCGTACACACGGTCGGATTTTCCGATGGAAAATGTGTGATAGGACCTTGATGTCGGAAATTCCGACCTGTGTGTGGGCTCCATCACACATTTTCCATCGGATTTTCCGACACACAAAGTTTGAGAGCAGGATATAAAATTTTCCGACAACAAAATCCGTTGTCGGAAATTCCGATCGTGTGTACACAAATCCGACGGACAAAGTGCCACGCATGCTCAGAATAAATAAAGAGATGAAAGTTATTGGCCACTGCCCCGTTTATAGTCCCGACGTACGTGTTTTACGTCACCGCGTTTAGAACGATCGGATTTTCCGACAACTTTGTGTGACCGTGTGTATGCAAGACAAGTTTGAGCCAACATCCGTCGGAAAAAATCCTAGGATTTTGTTTTCGGAATGTCCGAACAAAGTCCGACCGTGTGTACGGGGCATAGCTCTACGTAGTTTAATGTTAAACCTCTTTTCTTCTTCTTAATTTTAATGAGTGGCCATGCGTCTTGTAAAATTCCGTTCCGCGAAAAAGTTTTATTCCTATTGTGGGGTCACCGGTACGGTATTTATGAATTGAAATCATATCCCCTCTCAAGCGTCTCTTCTCCAGAGAGAATAAGTTTAGTGCTCGCAACCTTTCCTCATAACTAATATCCTCCAGACCCTTTTTTAGCTTAGATGCCCTTCTTTGTACTCGGTCCATTTCCAGTACATCCTTCCTGAGGACTGGTGCCCAGAACTGGACAGCATACTCTAGGTGCGGCCAGACCAGAGTCTTGTAGAGTGGCAGAATTATCGTTTTATCTCTGGAGTTGATCCCCTTTTTAATGCATGTGAATTTTCTGTTTGCTTTGTTAGCAGTAGCTTGGCATTGCATGCCATTGCTGAGCCTATCATCTACTAGAACCCCCAGGTCCTTTTCCACCCTAAATTCCCCCAGAGGTTCTCCACCCAGTGTATAGATTGCATTCATATTTTTGCAATGCAAATGCCTTATTTTACATTTTTCTACATTAAACCTCATTTGCCATGTAGTTGCCAACCCCATTAATTTGTTCAGATCGTTTTGCAAGGTTTCCACATCCTGCGGAGAAGTTATTTCCATGCTTAGCTTAGTATTGTCCGCAAATACAGAGATTGAACTGTTTACCCCATCCTCCAGGTCGTTTATGAACAAAAAAATAGGATTGGTCCCAGCACAGAACCCTGGGGGACCCCACTACCCACCCCTGATCATTCCGAGTACTCCCCATTTATCACCACCCTCTGAACTCGCCCTTGTAGCCAATTTTCAATCCATGTACTCACCCTATGGTCCATGCCAACGGACCTTATTTTGTATAGTAAACGTTTATGGGGAACTGTGTCAAATGCTTTTGCAAAATCCAGATACACCACGTCTACGGGTCTTCCTTTATCTAGATGGCAACTCACCTCCCCATAGAAGGTTAATAGAATGGTTTGGCAAGAACAATTCTTCATGAATCCATGCTAATTACTGCTAATGATACTGTTCTCATTACTAAAATCTTGTATATAGTCCCTTATCCCCTCCAAGAGCTTGCATACTATTGATGTTAGGCTAACTGGTCTGTAATTCCCAGGGATGTAATTTGGGCCCTTTTTAAGGGCCCAAATTACTACATTGGCTACATTGGCTTTGATCCAATCAGCTGGTACCATTCCAGTCAGTAGACTGTCAGTAAAAATTAAGAACAATGGTCTGGCAATTACTTGACTGAGTTCCCCAAGTACCCTTGGATGCAAGCCATCTGGTCCTGGTGATTTATTTATGTTAAGTTTCCCAAGTCTAATTTTAATTCTGTCCTCTGTTAACCATGGAGGCGCTTCCTGTGATGTGTCATAAGAATAAACACTACAGTTTTGGTCACCAAAGCCCCCCAATTCCCTTGTGAAGACTGAGGAGAAGCATAAATTCAATCACTTTGCCATCTTCCCATCCTTTGTAAGCAGATGTCATTTTTTTATTAGGCCAATATGGTCTGTCCTCCCTTGTTTACATACTTAAAGGGATTTTTTTTTCGCTCTCCTCCGCTATATGTCTTTCATGTTCTATCTTAGCCGTCCTTATTGCACCCTTACATTTCTTGTTGCTTTCTTTATAAAGTATGAATGCTGATGATCCCTCAACCTGTATTTTTTGAAGGCCTTCTCCTTTGCTTTTATATGCATTTTTACATTGGAGTTAAGCCATCGAGGACTTTTGTTCACTCTTTTAAATATATTACCCAAGGGGATGCATTGGCTAATGGCCTAATTTAATATGCTCTTAAAGCAAACCCATCTCTCCTCCGTGATCTTTATTCCTAAGATTTTATCCCAATTTATGTCATCTAGCAAGGTTTGTAGTTTAGGGAAGTTGGCTCTTTTGAAAGTCAGTGTCTTTGTATTCCCCTTATGTTTCCTATTTGTGTGATTTATACTGAAGCCAACTGACCTGTGATCGGTGTTACCTAAATTGCCTCGTATTTCCACATCCGTGATCAGGTCTGTATTGTTGGTAATCAGTAGATCCAGTAATGCTTTATTTCTAGTTGGTGCATCTACCATCTGACCCATAAAATTGTCCTGCAAGACATTTAGGAACTGGCAAGCCTTAGATCAGTGGTTCTCAACTCCAGTCCTCGGGACCCACCAACAGGCCAGATTTTAAGTATTACCTTGGGGAGTTGCAGACTAGAATACTGCAATCACTGAGCAGCAAGTGATATCACCTGTGATGTATTTCAGCTATCTTGCAAACCTGGCCTGTTGGTGGGTCCTGAGGACTGGAGTTGAGAACCACTGCCTTAGATGAATGCCTGGTTCCCTCCACCCAGTCTATATCTGGATAATTAAAATCCCCCATTATGATAACATTTAATCCTTGCTGCTAATCCAATTTGTGATAAGAGATCTGCCTCCCCTTCCTCCCTCAGGTTAGGGGGGCTATAGCATACTCCCAGTATTATTTTCCGCTTAGCTTCATCCCTTTGGAGTTCTACCCACAAGGATTCCACCTCCTCCCTAGCTCCCTTAGTGATGTCATCTCTCACATTCACTTATACATTGTTCTTGATATATAGGCATACCCCTCCCCCTTTTTACCCCCTCTATCCTTGCGATAAAGGATAGACCCTTGAATGTTTGCCAGCCAATCATTAGAACTGTTGAACCAGTCCTCTGAAATTCCCACAAAATCCAAATCCTCCTCATACAACAGTATCTCTAGTTCACCCATCTTGTCCGCCAGGCTCCTAGCATTGGTGAACATGCCGCGTAGTTTAGACCAGTCACATATTATCCTATTACTGGGTGTTCCAAGATTGCAACTAGGACTTGCTACTATGCTTACCTTGGGTTTATGTGCTTTGGTCAACTTACCACTAATGTCCTCAACACTACCCTCTGGAATATGTTCCACGCTGACTCTCAATACTTCTGGACGCCCCCATCCCCTAGTTTGGCCACCTTCATTCCCGGCTAATCTGCACCCTCCTCATTTAAATGCAGTCCATCCCTTCTATAATACTGGTTATCGACTGAGAAGTCAGCCTAGTCCTGCAGGAACCCAAACCCCTCTTTACTACACCAGCTCTTCAGCCACTTGTTTACTTCCCTGATCTCCCTCTGCCTTTCTGGTGTGGCTCGATGTAATGGTAGTATTCCTGAGAATACTACCTTGGAGGTCCTTTTGCTCAATTTAGCTCCCAAGTCCCTAAAATCGTTCTTTAGGACACTCCATCTGCCTCTGACTGTCATTGGTGCCAACATGCACCATGACAGCTGGTTCTTCCCCAGCCCCTCCAAGTAATCTGTCCACCAGATCCGTGATGTGCCAAACCCGAGTGCCCGGTAGACAACATACAGTTCGGCGCTTCAGGTCTTTGTTACAGATTACCCTCTGTGCTAAGAATTGAGTCCCCTACCACCAGAATCTGTCTTTCCCTCTCCTCCCCCCCCCCCCCCCCACTGGAGGAGTTCTTTCCCCCAGTAGCTAAGAGAGTCCCTCAGCTCCAGCTGTAATGGTCCCTGACTGGTTTCACCAATGTCACTCAATGGAGTGTACTTATTGGGATGCTCCAGCCCTGGCTCAGCCTCCCTGGCACCCCCTCTATTGGATGATCAAGAACCGCATACATGCTGCAAGATGTACGAGTCGCCTCTCCACATACGCCAGGCATCTTACCTATTAAATTTAATGAGGATTGGGGATTGTACCATCCTAACTAGCTTCCTTACACTAATACTAAACAAAATACACAGGCACTCGCAATACACAAGTACTAATGATCCACACACTACTCAGACACACAGGTACTCACTACACAGGTACCATGACCCCTGTTAAAAACCAGAGTTTAAAACGGGTTATAACTCACCACTTAGTTCAGTTCCACTAACTGTTTAACTCACCACTTAGATCAAGTGGAACTGGACTAAGTTCCAGCAAAAAAAAGCAATTTGACAGCTGGGGAGTGGTTCCCTTATCTTGACTGGGCGCCATATGACGTCCAGCAGAATAACATGCCAGCGCGTCAGTCTGACGCCACATTTCCGATCAAGATAAGCCTCTGACAGAGGCTTCTTACCACGTGATTAGCTGTGACCAAATCGCAGCTGATCATCGCGAGAACCAGGAAGTGCCAGTAAACGGCATTCCTTGGTTTGCGCTGACAGGGAGAGCCGATCAGCCGCTCTCCCTGTCAGAAGGGGGGGGTCTGTGCTGATAATCAGCACAACCCCCCCCCCATCAAACGTACCCATAAGCTGCCAATCCATGCCCAGTCAGTGCCCCATCATAACCCCCCTGCCAGTGCCCAATAAAGTGCCAATTAGTGCAAATCAGTGCCCACCATACCGTCAGTGTCCATCACAGTGCCCAGCATTAACACCTGTCAGTACCTGCCCAATCAGTGCTGCCCATTAGTGCCATCTGTGTCCAATGCCACCTGTCAGTGCCCATCAATTCTGCATTTTAGTGCCAACTCATCAGTGAAGGAGAAAACAAAATTCTATAACAAACGAAGAAAAAAATTTCCTTTTCAAAAGTGTCTTTAGTTTGTTTAGCAAAAAATAAAAACCTGCAGGAGGTGACCAAATACTACCAAACGAAAGCTTTGTGGGAAGAAAATTATAAAAATTAATTTTGGGTACAGTGTTGTATGACTGCGCAATTGTCATTCAAAGTGCAACAGCACTGAAAGCTCAAAATTGTCCTGGGCAGAAAGGGGTGAAAGTGCCTGGTATTGAAGTGGTTAAAAAGTCCCAAAAAGAACCTAAAATGCCACCCAGCAATCACCAGTAGTCACCAGTAGTCAAAAAGCAAGACTTGTTCACTCTCCACTCAAGGTCCCCACCGTTTAGCTTCCAACCAGCAGTCTGTCCACACACACAGTTGTGCTCACAAGTTTACATACCCTGGCAGAATATACCATTTCTTGGCCATTTTTCAGAGAATATGAATAAAACAAACTTTCACTCATGGTTAGTGTT
Source organism: Lithobates clamitans (assembly GCA_037952925.1). NCBI lineage: Eukaryota > Metazoa > Chordata > Amphibia > Anura > Ranidae > Lithobates > Lithobates clamitans. The sequence goes on from JBBGZY010000563.1 coordinate 2,071,193, forward strand.
TTGCTCAAGCCATTTTTTTATCAATCAACTGTTTACTCTTTTTAAATCATAACAGAAACTAGCCCCGTGACCCTGATCAAAAAAAGTTTACATACCCCAGTTCTCAACCACTTGCCGCCCACCATATAGCAGAATGGCAGCAAAGTGGTTTCAATATCCTGACTGGGTGTCATATGACATCCGCAGGATATTGGGGCGCGAATCGTGGTGATCGTTGTTGCGGGGTGTCAGTCTGACACCCCGCAACACCAATCTAGGTAAAGAGTCTGATGGAGACCTTTACCATGTGATCAGCCGTGTCCTATCACAATGTATATAGGAAGAACCGGTGAACGGCTTTTCCTCACTCGCGTCTGACAGACGCGAGTAGAGGCGAGCCGATCAGCTGCTCTCCTGACAGGGGGGGGTCTGTGCTGATTGTTTATCAGCACAGCTCCCCTCGGTTCCCACCCAGGAAGCAATCCACACTGGACCACCAGGTATACCCCCCAGACCCTCAGGGAAATACCAACCAGTGCCCAGGCAGCTGCCAGTGCCCACACTCAATGCCTACCACTGCCAGTGCCACCAGGGATTCATCTTGCTATCAATTTTGACCAAATTTCCTGTGCCTTTGTAGCTTTATGGACCCTTCATCTACTCAGCATTATCCATCAGGGATATCTGCCATACTCAGATATAGATGTTGTCCTGTCCTTTTTGGAGAACGTTCTCCATTTATTTGATATCTAGCCAGATCATTTCAGGGTCAAGTTGTTACAAGTTTTTTGGTGCCTTGTTTGACGGGTTATGCTGTACTGTATCAGAATATATATTTCTATATGGGCCTGAATTGTTTTTGCTACTATATATTAGGAACATGTATGAATGGTCTTAGTGGGCCTATAGTCCTCTTTTCAACCTACTGGGTTCACTACAGACGTGTTATGTATATGCATCATTAGGGAGATTTATTTGAAGTTGTGGCTCCTTGAATGTTTGTCTAGTCCTGTGGAGTTCCCCCTATACCTTTGGATACAGATTCACCAGCACCTACCCAGTATTTGTCCTGAGGGAGCTAATACCTAGTGAAACACATCAACAAGCGAGCACGAAGGTATCATTGGATGAAACTTTTCTACTAAACATCTGAAATAGTGTATCTAGATTCAACCTTCGTAAATACATTGGGCAACTGGGTCCATATAGGGTGTTGATTGTATGTTTATAAATCATGTTGTAAAAAAAAAAAAAAAAAGGTACAACTTAACAAGTTCTCTCTTATGTGCCCACAAAGTCCACCTATTTGAGTGGATCAATCCTTGTATACATTTTCTTTAGATTATCCAGTTGAAACAGTTGGCCAACTAATCAATTTTGAAAGTAATTGTAAGTTGTAGCCCTAATTGCAAAGTCTAGATGTGCAAAGTTAGTAGAGACACATCCCAACAGTCTAAAGCAGTGGTTCTCAACTCCAGTCCTCGGGACCCACCAACAGGACAGATTTTAAGTATTACCTTGGGGAGATGCAGACTAGAATACTGCAATCACTGAGTAGCAAGTGATATCACCTGTCATGTATTTCAGCTATCTTGCAAACCTGGCCTGTTGGTGGGTCCCGAGGACTGGAGTTGAGAACCACTGGTCTAAAGGCTGCAATTTAAACAAGAGGTGGTGATCTTTTCCAACTCAGCCATTTTTTTTTTTTAATTATTTTCTGACGTAGTCTTCTCTCACTTTGATGTTACAAATTGTGCTATTGAATACAGCTTAAAACAAAAACCAATGTCTTAATTTCGGGCTGCAAAGCGACAAAATGTGATTTTAAAAGGGGGGGGTAATTTTCTATACCCACTGTATATTAAATCCATCACTGAATGGTCTTTAAGTTGAAGATTAGCATTTGATTTAAAACACTTCCTATAAGCCTGCAAAGTTTAAACAAACAAAAACACTAAAACCTTTAAGTGTGCACAACTTTTGCCACATACCTAGGACACCAGGAATGTGTCCTGGACAGCTGGTATAGGTATATACCCTCAGTATTGGAGTTGGTCCCTTTAAGGGGGACAGAGTTTCAGAGATAGTGCTGGGTACTCGGATTCTCACACATGCAGGGTAAAGTTCCAGGGAAGGAAGCTAGAGAGAACAGATTTCCAATACTCTGGGTTGATAGGGGTCTGGAATTTTCTTGGGTGGGAAGAACCTCTAAAGCTTGACTACCAGGACTCAAAAGGGTCAAGCCCCGGACAAGGTAGGCTTGAAAGGCAAGGTAAAAAATCAGCTTGTGCCAGGTAGACAGTGCAGAGTACCTCAAGCTTTAAGTGTTATCACTCTTGGGAACTAAGACATGTGTTGAACCCCTGTAGCACCTTCTTACCTCCAGTGTGGGGACTGGAGACCAAGAGTTTATGTACACATCAGTCCTTGCCCTCAGGAGCTTATAAATCTAAGGTCCAACTCATACACATGGGCCAATTTACCTACCAGCAGCTCTTCAGAGTGTGAGGAAACCCACGCAGGCACATAGTGATCACTATATACATTTTATAGTCAAGTTGTCCATGCACTCACTTTGTAAGACGAAATGACAAGCATCAAGTACTGAGCTGCCTCCCCTTACATTCTGACCTGATATGCAGGCAAACCACACTGCTAACTTTGATAAATTATATAGTGAACATAGGCATTTCTTTTGAGCTGGGTGCTTGACACATGCCTCAGGTAAAAGTTCACTACTGTGTACATGGCTCCAGCCAACAGAATGCAAATGTGTTTGTGGGCATACCAACTTGCAGCTGCTATCAGACCATAGGCTTAATATTCAAAGGTTTTATTACCACTGCCACACGAGGGCCCATCTGTGAGTTGATCACACACCCTTGGGGGTTTGTGGTCTTCACAATTCAGTAAGACTGTTTCAGAGTGCATTTCACCCTTCACACACTGACTTTTGCATATAAATGGTTTTAATAATCACAGTACTTATTTGTCTTCATAGTCATTTTATTTAAGATTGTTTAATTTGAACAGCAAATGTACAGTTTTGCATTCATGCATAAATCTAACAGCACCAGTCTTTCCTGCCTCAATATTGCACCATGTTTACTTAATTTAGCCAACTTACCTGTGGTCTCAGATGGTAGTTAATTTCCACCCTAATCCAATGCTACGCATACAGTAAATGTGATTAGCCTATGGTACTCATTTTGTTTGAGCTAAACTCCTGAAAAAAGTTACAAGACATATTCCTCATCTCAATATGGCACTAATGCATCAAAATACTTGTTGGGAAATGTGGAATATTCAGCAGGAAATTTCATCAAACCATTTATAAGATTGTAGAACCCTGAAAAAAAAAATGAATCCATCATCAGTAACCATATCCAGGTACCTTCCAAGAAAACCACAAACTTTGCAATTTGACCATCTCCCTCCCTCATACCCACTTGCACGTCATGTTTGCAGCACAACAATGTAAATACTTAAATTGCCCTGTGCACTAGCAATATTGAGACCAGAAAATGGCCCACTATAGGCAGAAATTGGTTGACATTTGCAAGATAATAAAGTTTGTGTATTGAAAGCAAAGATTTTTTTTTATATCTCAAAGATCATGGTTGTGTACAGTCCCTCAGGTCCTCTGCATGTCAAGACAGAGGAGCACAGGTCATCTCTCATACAGATTCAGAGCCCAGTGCTAGCATCATTGAGACAGGAATATGGCCCACCACCATCTAAATTAATTCTTTCTTACCTGACATTTCAAAGTTTCCAGTCCATATAACCACCACCTGGAGAAATAGAAAAAAATATTAATACATCCAATAGATAATTAATGCCTTCAGGAAAGCTTCTAAAGCCCTAGTGTAAAGCACTGTATACACTAGCATTTGCAATGTTAAGATCATAGTTGTGTACTGTCTCTCAGGTCCTCTGCATGTCAAGACAGAGGAGCACAGGTCATCTCTCATACAGATTCAGAGCCCAGTGCTAGCATCATGGAGACCATAAAATAACACCATTACATTTCATTCCTACCCCCCATCCTCTGAATCAGATACTATTTAATAAAATTAAAAAAAAAAAAAAAAAAAAAAGCTACATAGATCGCCACAAAATTGCAGCAATCTTACACAGAAGTGGGAATGGGTACCTGTTTTTCACAGGTATCCACTCCTCACCCCCCCTCCCCCCAAAAAAGGTGCCAAATGTGGGAGGGGAGGAGCAAGTAGATAGCTGGGTAGATACAATCTCCTCAAATAACTGGGATAAAATTGATACAAGACTGTTCACCTGGGACAAGTCATTAAAGAGCAGGGTGGGGGAAATTTGTTACAGTGGAGCATTGTACTGGGCAAATACCACATATCAAAGCTGTAGATCTTGGCAACAACTTCGGGTACAATCCTTATTCAGAGCACAGTTGCTGAAAGGGTTTAACACTGTGTAGTTGGGATATGGTGGAGGCATCACCCCTACCCCAGCCCTGAAAACCTGAAGTTTGAGACATTCAGGCAGAAACAATCAACCATAGGGGCACAAGTCTAGCGTGCCAAGTGATTTCCAATAGGGAAGTTGCAGCCTTCTAAAACGTACGCATTAGGAGCATTGTGGGTAATCATGGGTGCAGTTTCAGTTAGGGAGAGGTTCCCAGAGCTTTAGTGACCATTTTTTCTAACACTTAGACAGTTTTATACTTTTTCCAAGGAACCCTCACTTAGATTCTCACCCAAGATACAATGATGTACCATGGCTGCAACCTCTTGGAATAGTTGCATGCATTCCATAACACCTACAGGTAGTCTGCAGCAGTGGTTCTCATCCTCAGTCCTCAAGTTCCCAACAGTCCATGTTTTGGGAATTTTTCTTAGGTAAAAACTGGTGTCCAAAATACCAAGCCATTGACTCCTATTTAAAGAATCTGTGCAAGATAAAGGAAAACCTGCAAACATGGCCTGTTGGGGGTACGAGGACTTAGGTCAAGAACCACTGCTCTATAGCACAGAACTGCCCAGAACCAGCTGTCCCCCTGGTTCTTACATCTACCCCCTGATTAGGACATGCATATCAGGGGGCTGCAATAACCTAGAAGAGGCAGCTGGCTCCCAAAAGAGAATGATGGCAGTGTGGGAACAAGTGCACAGCAGCAGATCCCTACACAACATTGCTATATTTGCTGAGCATGCAGGTATGTTTTTTTGTGGATAAGCAATAAAAAAAATAAAGGGGGGGACCAAAGGGGGAGTGAAGTTGGTCTCATACCTGATAAACCTTCCCTGTGTTTGTCCTATTACCTGTCACCTGGAGAAGAGAAAAAAAAACCCATTAAAACACATTGTTCCTTCAAATCTCCTGCTGCAAAGCACATTCTAGTATTTGCAAGGTAGCAAAGTTTGTGCTGAGAGCTTAATTATTCATGTCATAATGATAATACCTATGTACTGTCCTTCAGGCCCTCTACATGTCAAGACAGAGGGGCACATGTCCTCTTTCATATAAATTCAGAGCCCAGTGCTAGCATCATTTGGACAGAAGACATAAGCTATTACAATTATATGACCCACTACATGTGTGCAGATCCCATACACCCAAATCCTGCTAAGTACAGCATCCCTGTGGCACAATGCATCAAGTCAGCAACTGCTGACCAATCCTAGACACCACAAGGAGCAGGAGGGGACCAAGGGCCTGTTCACACTTTCTGGTTTTGACAATCCATTTCAATGGGGTACCAAATGCACATGAAGGTACAAAAAGGTAGGGCAGGTGCCACTTCTACATGTCACGCTACACCAATCCATGTGGTACTGCAATACCATATGGTTTGGTGGCTGCACCTGTGTTCAGTGTGCCATTAACATAATTGCACCAGCAAACTATTAGCAAAGACAATGCATTCCTATGCAGTGTGGGAAAAGCGCACAAAAATGCACCTTTCCCATACTTCATTCTAGTGTGAACCACCCCTAAAGACTGGGGTAATCACACCAAGGTGATAGAAGGTCAATAAAGAGCTGCTGAGTTAGAGTGAGATGAATGTGGATAATCAGCAAAGAGCCTAAACAGTGCTGAGCTATGTTTGTTTACTTTGCTTTTTGGAAAGGAGACACCCCACAATGATCAATTTTGCCACAATTCGATGAACCCTACTGTTGTGATTAAAGAGAAAGTAAATCATGATGGGTTTTACTTCCTCTTTTGCTCCCTGCAAATGAAAAGCATAATGGGCTAGTATGCATTGCATACTAGCCTATTATGTGACACTTACCTGCAAACAAATCCATCACTGTCCCCTGTGAAGGCTGCGTCCATCATCACACCTCTTCCTTCCGGGGGCAGCGGACTCCAGCTCTGAATGGCCAGAGCCGCATGACATCACTAACGGCACATGCTGGGGGAAGAAACAGAGGTCTGTTTCCTCACAGCGCACATTTAGGAGATATTTCCACTACCTATAGGTGAGCCTTATTCTAGGCTTACCTATAGTTAAGTCACTAGGAATGGCTTACAACCACTTTAAGACATGGAGCTTAGTAATGTGCACTAGATACTACTTGCCCACATCATACACAGGGAGAAGGTGAAAGGGTTAAGCTGGCCATAGATGGATCAAAACTTGACTGGTTCAGCAGGGACCAGACAATATCCAATCTGTGGACAGGCTGGTTGTACTTAAGTTGAGACATCGAATGACTTCAGTATAACCAACCTGTCGATCTTTTTGAATGTGATTAGTACCAGCAGCTATCACTGTCCTATCAGAAGGGAAGCATCCTTGCCAGCAGAACACCATAGCACTGCGGGAGTGATTCCCCCAACACTGACTGCTAATGAAGGAATTTAGACTTTTCCTGCAAACAAGAAAAATCACATTGCGCATGCGCAGTAGGGAACTTGGCCATGCAAGCTGGTTTCCCTAACCACAAATGGCGGCGGCCATGAAAATTGGCTGTGGTGCCATCACTGGATTCCAGGACAGGTAAGTGCCCTAATATTAAGACAGAATTTGTAGCTGCTGATTAAATTTTTGGAGGGGGGCAGGAGCTCTGCTTTAAGTGTACAGGTCACATACATTCATACAGTGGAAAGATGGAGAGGGGGTCATATGCAGATGTGCATAAGACTAAATGCACACAGGTATATTAAAATACTCTCATCAATGCTGCATCTGATGGAAGACATGTGTGAAAATTCTCGTTTTGTTGTGCAATTACAAATTTTTACAGGTGTATGGCATTTAGAAGCATACTAGTGTAAACACATTCTACTGGCCAGAAAAGTCATTTATGCAAGCCACTGAAAAAAATTGTACATTTACGTGCATAAATGCTCAGAATGCACCTTTGAACCGGCACTTAAGAAAATGCCCCAGACATGGCATGTGATTTGCATTGCACTGCTGTGCAGATTACATGTGATGTCTCTGCAATGCAAATTCAGCCATACAGAATGTATGGCTGATTGCACATCTGGCCCAAAATTGTGCAGGGCCCTTTTTTGTCCACACCAGAATTGGATCGCATGTGTGTTCACACCCATGCCATTCGATTTCTGTCCGAATTCGGGTCGCACTGCGATATGTCAACCGATCTGGTGCCGTCATTAACTTTCTATTGACACCTGCAGCAGTTTGCATAGGGCAGTATGACCTGCCTGTGAGTTTTGTGATGTGGGAACCGACACTGGAATCACGCTGGTGTGAACCGGTACTATATGTTACACTTAAAATACTGATCCATTCTTGACACCATTGCTTTATAACATTTTCAAGTAGCTCCTTCCAAGAACATACTATCCTGATGGCTAGTGATTTTTTTTGCGACACACAATGCATCTGTTGTAAATTGAGAACAGTTAAGAAACTGATGACTTTTGAAAAGTCCCATGTTACTGCGTATTGCACAATCTTGCACTTGGCTCTACTTTTTCTGTACTTCCTGATCTGTTCCTTACAATTGTAATCATTAAAAAAAAAATTTCTAAAATTTTTTTTAAAATGTATAATGTGCATGGCCACATATGCCATTAAACACCGTTCAATGGTGGCTTAACCACTTCAGCCCCAGAAGAATTTACCCCCTTCCTGACCAGTGCGTTTTTTGCGATTCGGCACTGCGTTGCTTTAACTGACAATTGCAGTCTTGTGACGTGGCTCCCAAACAAAACTGATGTCTTTTTTCCCCACAAATAGAGCTTTCTTTTGGTGGCATTTGATCACCTCTGCAGTTTTTATTTTTTGCGCAACAAAAAAATAGCGACAATTTTGAAAAAAAACACCGCATTTTTTACTTTTTGCTATAATAAATATCCCCCAAAAAATATTTAAAAAAACATTTTTTCCTCAGTTTAGGAGGTACATACTCTACATATTCTTGGGAGAAAAAAAAAACGCAATAAGCGTTTGATTGGTTTGCGCAAAAGTTATAGTATTTACAAAAAAGGGGATAGTTGTGGCATTTTTATTAATTTTTTTTTTTACTAGTAATGGCGGCGATCAGCGATTTTTATTGTGACTGCAACATTATGGTGGACACATCGGACATTTTTGGGACCATTGTCATTTATACAGCAATCAGTGCTATACAAATGCACCGATTCCTGTGTAAATGACACTGGCAGTGAAGGGGTTAACCACTAGGTGGGGTTATGTCCTGGGGAGCGGTACTAACTGTGTGGGGACGTGGCTACATGTGACATGTCACTCATCTCTGCTCCTGTGATCACAGGGAGCAGAGATCAGTGACACTCACTAGGCAGAACGGGGAGATGCTTGTTTAAATTAGCATGTCCCGTTCGTCCTGTCCGTGAGGCAGTCACGGGTATCAAAACGGCGATTGAGTCCACGGGACCAGCGACCCGACTCACGGAGCTCCCGGGCAGCGCGCTTGCAATGGTGGGGCGGCAAATTCAAAGGGACGTACGGGGTAGGTCCATTAGCCCAGCCGTGCCATTCTACCAACGTACATCGGCATGCGCCGGTCGAGAACCGTTTAAAGAGGAAGTAAACCCTGATGGGTTTTACTTCCTCTTTATTTCCCTGCAAAGGTAAAGCACAATGGGCTACTATGCACTGCATAGTAGCCCATTATGTGTCACCTACCTGAAAACTAAGGCTGCAATGTTTCCGCTGCCCCCACGAGCAAGCATCTGCACCCCCCCCCCCTTCCTTCCAGGGCCACGAACTCTGACTGGCAGGAGTTATGCGCAGGAGCCGCCAGTCACAGCAAGACCCCTTTGGAAACAGCCCTTTCTAAAATGCACATGCGCCGTAGAAATCGGCACACGGCTTTACCATAAACATCTCCTAAACCGTGGAGGTTCAGGAGATATTTCCAGCACCTACAGGTAACCCTTAATATAGGCTTACCTGTAGGTAAAAGTGGTTGTACAGGTGTGTACAACCACTTTAACTAATACATGCTAGATGCCTGCAATAGCAGCAGTTTTAGACTGCATTCACACTACAGCGTTTGGAATCATGGGCAGATCTGCCCGCAATTTGACAGCGCTAATGTGTGAATGATAACACAGAACTTGCATTTGAGATACCATTCATTTGAATGACCTCAAACCGCAGTGCGGGTCTACTACAATTATCGTGCGATAAAACGTGCTGCAATCACCGCAAACCACATTGCAGGACATATGTCACCCAAAAAGAGTTCAGGAGCTACGTTGTGGCAACATGCATCCCATGATGCATGTTGCAGCACGTTTTATCGCGTGAAAATTGCAGACCCACATCAATTTGAGGGGTCATGGCATCTCAAATGCAAGTTCTGCGGTATCACACACATCAGCACTGTCAAATCGCAGGCAGATCCGCAGCATATCTGCCCGTGATTCAAAGCGCTGTAGTGTGAATGCAGCCTTATATTTGCATGAAGCTAAGGCCCCATTAACATCACATAGTGAGAACGAGTCCTTCTACGACAGATTTACAATCAGCGCAATCGCACTTGGGGTGGCATTGAAGGATAATGGCAGCCAAACATGCTTTGCAGGAACTGCCACCCGATTTGGAATCAGATGCAAAAACGCAGGGCCGGTTCACACTGCTGAGATGCAGGAACTCTGCGAATCTGCTGCGGGGTCCCGCATAACCTCCAGCAGCAGTTCACACCACCCTATACAATCTGCTCGGAGTGTCAATTATAAGTTAATGACACCCCCAGATCAGTTGGCAAATCATAGTGCGATCTGCAAATTCAGACAGGAATCGGATCGCATGCACCCATGCAATCTGATTCTGCTGCAAATAAAAAAAAAAAAAAAAAAAGTCGTGTGCGAGTTTGGCCTGAATGCAATGCGAATTCAGCCATACTATCTGTATAGCTAAAATCACATTGCATGCGATTTGCGCTGCAGTGCAAATCACACGCGATCTCACCACGCAGCAGTGTGAACCTGCCCTAATTTTTGTCGCAATTGCAAAATCTCAAATAGTGAACGGGGCCCAATATAAAGGTTACATAGGATGGAGATGAGACGTACAGCACATGGCAGTGAAAGGGCTAAAAACGATTCCACCATCAGAAATCCCTCCCCTATCCTGAATAATCTGCTGCTTGCATTCCTTCCTCTATGAGGAGAGGAGGCTGGCCTCGTACAGTAATAAAAGCAGTGTGTGCCCATAAGACGTCAGCTGAAAAGATACAAACGAGGGCCCTGAGCTTTTCTTCCACACAAAGGGAAGACAGGCCATTGCAATGAATGGGCAAACAACATGCAACACACGGGTCACACTACAGGTCTACAGCGCTGTGAATAGGGCTCATTCTTAGCATGCTACTACCAGCACTTCTGTAAAAGTCTGAATAAACTCTATACGAATGTGAGCCATACACTGACAGACATTGTCTGCAGATTTCATCCACATAAAAGCAAAAATAAGCTAAGAAATGCATTGGAGGCCACATTAGACTAAGCGCAGAACAAACTCTCCCGTCGCCGTTAGTACATATCCCAGTAAGAGCCGCCAGGAGATTCACCACCCTGACTTTACATGAACACCCGGCGCTCCCTGTACAAAGCACACAACATACCTACACATTCTACTCCACACCAGCCACGAGAAAGAAACACGTGGCCTTCTGCGGGCTTTTATATAGGACGTGTGAAGTCCCCAGCGAGTGCCCTGCACACTGCCTGCCTCAGGATTTATATAGGAGGGGACGGATTGAAGATAATGTATGATACTGCAAAAAGAAACAATTCTAGTTTACCATAAATCCTACATTGCTGCAACAATCTATACCCCATCCGCAAAAAAGTGCGATATTTTGTTTTCTTGCAAACAGGCAACAATGAAGACAGCTAAATAGTGTATAGCATATGAATGAATGGAGAGAGCAGAATCTGTGGAAGCCAAAGTCATATTTTCTTGCAGCAGTGAGTTTGTTGTGTGACAGCAGCTGGGTTTGGTCATCTTGTGAATTGTTCATACACATTCTGTACAATCTCCTGTAGATTCATCAAAAAACTATCATATGAGGACAAACATTACTTTACATTTGTATCAAACCTGGCAAACCATTGTACTGCATGTGTGATGGCAGGTTTAAAGCGGCTGTAAAGTGCTGAAGAATGAAAAAAAAAAGGAAAACCTGTAAAGCAATGACATAACGTGCTAGTAAGCATTGCATACTAGCACATTATGAAATACCTTAGAACGAAGACCTTCCAGCGGTGCCTGCTCACCGCTGAGATTAGGGCTGAAACAACTAATCGATTATGAAATTAATCGATTACTATTTTCATAATCGATTAATCGGCCAGTAACATAATGGGGTTAAAAAAACTAAAATGAGCCCTTTATAGTACAAAAAGAGCAAATAATCGCTACTGTAAATATTACTTTCACAGTTCTACAGTAAAAAAAAAAGGAACCCCTTACAGTAGTGATTATCTGCTTTTTTTGTACTATAAAGGGATAATTTTTTTTTTTTAACCCCATTATGTTACTAAAAGTCTTAGGCCTGGTTCACATCTATGTGTTTTTTGGTGCTTTTTGCAGAAACGCACTACAGTTCATTTACATGCTTTTATATGCTTTTTTCAGCCGCTGCGTATTTGGAAAAGGTCAGGGACTTTTTTTTTTAAACGCAAACTGGTACTTTTTTGGTTCAATATCCTTCAATGGAGAAGCTGCAGAAAAGCATGCAATGCGTTTTTGCAGCAATTTGTGTTTTTTAATCTGCCCAAAAACAAATTGGCCAAAAAAAAAATGCAAAAACGCAAATTGCAGCAAAATCACACGCGCAAAAATCAAAACGCACAGCAAAAAGCACTGCAGAAACAGATCAAAAGCAAACTGCATAGGTGTGTACTGAGCCTTATGCTGGCAACACGGATCAATTTTCAGATGAGAATATTTAGACGAAATCTTTGTACATTCGCTGAATGAAAGAATGTTTGACATTTTCACTTGTCTTTAACATTCTGTTTTAAAAATGAATGTAATTTCTGAACGAAAACCACATACACTGATAATTCCTTTGACCAAGAAGTTTTCTATTATTTCCAAATTTTTTCGTCACTGTGGTTGAAAATGAACGTCGATTTGAACCCACTAACGATTAGAAAATCGAACGAACATTCTTAAAATGACATTTTTTTTGAAGGAAGACATTGTTTTTTAAATAAAAAAAAAAGATCTGAGTCTGATGATATTTACCAGTTTCACCCTTTAATAGTATATAAAGTATATATCCTCTAATAGCATATAAAGTATATCTCTCCTCTAATAGTTTATACAGTATATCTCTTCTAATAGTATATCTCCTCTAATAGTATATACGGTATATCTCCTCTAATAGTATAAACAGTATATATCTTCTGTCTGTTATTCTCAGAGTGGATTAGATATTTTGCTCTCTAACTATATGGTTGGTTATTTATATTTACCACTGCATAGAGATATTTAGGAATAAATCGCCTTTTTTTTAAACTTTACATATTAACTAAATTATACACCACACTTTTTTTTAGGGCCCTTGGGGCGGTTTGCAGGCGCTATTGTGCTAATAATAGTGCCTGCAAACCGACCCGAAAGTGCCGCTGCTTTGATTCCAGTGTGAAGGCCCCGAGGGCTTTCACACTGGAGCGGTGCGCTAGCAGGACGGGAAAAAAAGTCCTGCTAGCAGCATCTTCAGAGCAGTGAAGGAGCGGAGTGTATACCGCTCCTGCCCATTGAAATCAATGGGACAGCGCGGCTATACTGCCGGCAAAGCGCCTCTGCAGAGGCGCTTTGCGGTGGTTTTTAACCCTTTCTCGGCCGCTAGTGGCAAAGAAAACGGAGCTGGAATTCGCACCACACATTTAAGTAATTAGGCAAATGAGTACACTTATGTTATCACCCCTTTGTTTTACTAGTTTGTCACACAGATATCTTGACCTTGTGCTCCTCTCCCATGCCGCCATTTAAAAAAGAAAATGCGTTTCGGCGGCAGGCCTCTTCATCTTGGTCTTGCACATGCACTATACAAGGTCCACTACATAGCTATAAATTGTAGAGATGGCCCCTGCCCAGTATTCTCTTATTTTTCCTCACCTGAAGGACTGAACATATCAGGAGCACCCCCTTACCGAATTCGCCCCAGCCAGGTTCTAGCCTCTCCTGGGTGGAAGTCCTTACCTGTACAGCCTCTAAACGAGCTAGATGGAAGGAACCCCGCTCTGGTGATCTCGGGGGTATATTGCGGCTCCAGTATAAGCCTTAAACAGGCTTAGTTGTTGTGCAGCGGTCTCCATGCTACTTTGCTTCACTCTCGTTTTACCTCCTCCTTTGCTGGGCTCTGTGGTCCCTCTATGCCTCCCTACAGGCCCCCCGAGCATCTCGGCGCTTCCGCGCATGCGCAGTGCGCACCCTCAGGGCGTCCTTTCGATTTTGCCAGTTTCCAAGATGGCGCCGGGCGCCTCGCGCCGCTACTGCGCATGCGCGAGCGGGTCGTGACCTCGGCGGCCATGGCGGCAATTTTAAAAGCCCTGTTTGTCATTTTGGAGCTCTCCTTGCTTCCTGGAAGACTTCTGACTGCTGTATTTCGACTTGCTGCATCCCTAAAGTACCCCCCCTCTGGGTAAGTGTCTAATACTTATGCACTGTCTTTTTTGGGGCCTGTTTGCATGCTCTTACCTTCCTATACCCTTCTCAGGTGCTCACCTTCCTCTCCTATGGAGGCCGCTGCCCCAGCAGATCACCACCAGCCTAATAGGTAAGGGGGGGGGATTCCAGTGGTAAGTAGAGAAGGTTGAAAAAGAGAGCAGGACCGTATTAACGCTACCTAATTGGTCAGCCCTGTCAGGTCCGCAAGATCATCCAAGTCAGGACGAAGAGAGTCTTCGCACAGGAGAAGCCGCTCTGGCCATAGACGCAGCCGCTCACGCGGAAGAAGTCGCTCAGGCCACAAGGGGAGTCGTAGACGGAGTCGATCCCATTCAAGACATAGCCGTTCCTACCACAGAAGATCCCCTGCACGAGGACACCAATCCTCTGCGCACCCTTCCCGCCCAGCGGGGAACGCTTGCTGGGTATGCGGGGCCACGGCCCTCCCAGACAAACTAGCCTGCCGCAAGTGCATGGATGAAGCCACCAGGGAGAAAGAGCCGGATTCCATAGAACCCACTGGAGTCTCTACTCCCCAGGTCTCAACTCCTGATGTAGAGTTTACGGCCTATAGCGCCTCACCCACCATTCCCAGTGCATCAAGAGATCAAGAACTCCTATCGGATGATGAGGAGCTGGAAGCATCAGCTGGCTTTGATTTTGCGCTCATAGAACCGTTCATCAGATCGGTTAAGGAAGCGATAAACTGGGAGGAGCCTGAGGAGATACAGCCAAAACAAAGGAAGTATTTCCCAAACCTCAAGAAAGTCCCGGAGGCTTTCCCATTCATCGACGAATTAGATGAGCTGATTAAGGAGGAGTGGCAGAATCCAGAAAAGAAGTTTAGTCTGTCCAACAGGCTTACCAAACTGTACCCACTCAAGGAACCCAAAGTATCCCCTTTACTTTCTCCTCCAGTAGTGGATGCATCTTTGATGCGTCTAGCCAGGCACGTGACGCTCCCCATTGAAGATGCAGTAACGTTCAGAGACGTGCTTGACAGGAAGGTGGATACAGACCTTAAGAGAGCTTACCTGTTCGCAGGAGGTGCCTGCAGGCCAGCGGTGGCATTAGCGGCGGTTGGGAAAGCTATCTCCAGCTGGTCCTCAGCTACAGCGAGACTCGTCACTGAGGGCGCAGATCAAGAGCAGATCACTAAGGCCTTACAAGAACTTAGCCTTGCGGGAGATTTCGTGGCGGAAGCTTCCGTAGATACTATCAGATCCACATCAAGGTCCATGTTAGCTACCGTAATGGCCAGAAGGGCGCTATGGCTTAAACCTTGGTCAGCTGACCCCGCCTCGAAATCTAACTGGTGCAGGATTCCGTATGACGGGGTGAACCTCTTTGGGACGAAGCTGGATACCGCAATCTCTAAAGTGACAGGCGGGAAGTCGGGTCTCATACCATCGGACAGAAGGCCGAAACAACAAAGGCCACCTCCCTTTAAACGTAATCTTCCGGAGAGATACAGGGATGCAAAATCCTATAGACCCGGTAAGGAATACAGAAGGAGCTGGAAGAACCCCCAGACGTCCTTCCTCAAATTCCAGAAGCCCAAGACCCCTGCCTCCAATGACCAGAATTCCTTTTGAAGGTTCGCCCGCCCAACCAGCGGTAGTGGGTGCCAGACTCACAAAGTTCAAGTTGGTCTGGGCGGGAATGATAAAGGACCCATGGACGGTGTCCACCATTCATTTCGGACACAGGTGGGCATTCAGAGGTCGTCCTCCAAGAGACCAATTCTGCTCAACCAGACTTCCTCCTTCTCAAGAAAAAAGACTATCCCTAGTCCAGTATATCCAGGAGTTGCTCCAAAAACAAGCAATAGTGGAGGTACCGCTATCTCAAAGAGGCAAGGGTTTCTATTCCCCACTTTTCTTAGTGAAAAAGAAATCAGGGGACCTTCGTCCAGTCTTGGATCTAAAAAACCTCAACCGGTCGATACAGATAGAAACATTCAAGATGGAAAGCCTTCAATCAATCCTCCAAGCAATAAACTTGGGAGATTGGATGCTGTCAATCGACCTCCAGGATATGCATATTTACATATCCCTATCCATACCGAGTTCCAAAAGTTTCTCCGGTTTACCCTAAACCATCGGCACTTCCAATTCCGAAGCCTCCCGTTCGGGATCTCTACCGCACCCAGGACGTTTATAAAGGTCCTATTACCTGTAATAGCCCACCTGAGAGAAAGGGGGCTGAGGGTCCACCATTATCTGGACGACATCCTACTTCTCTCAGACGGCCAGGACTCTCTCGTCCTTCACAGGGAAATCCTGGTCTCCACCTTACAGTCCCTAGGGTGGCTGATAAATTGGAAGAAGAGCAAAATCCATCCCACACAGAGAATGGTCTTTCTGGGAGCCGAACTGGACACGAGGGAAAACACAGTGGAACTTCCGGGGGAAAAAATCCCTCCTCTAATTCAAAAAGTGAAAAGGGCAATCTCTGCTACAATGCTCCCGGCCAGGACATGTCTCAGTGTCCTGGGCTCCCTAGCTTCCACCATTCCAATGGTCTAATGGGCACAATGGAATTCGAGGCCTCTCTAGATCTCCTTCCTGCGCCAGTGGAAGGGCACATCAATGTCCCAACCAATCTTCATCTCTCAGGAGGTAAAGCAATCATTGAAGTGGTGGGTACGACCTCACAACTTGGGAAGATGCAGGCATATAATCACTCCCTATCAAGAAACCGTGACCTCAGATGCCAGTCTACAGGGATGGGGAGCTCACTATCAGGACCTTGCGGCTCAGGGTCGTTGGCCTTTCAGGGCATAGGATACAGTGTCGAATGTTCTGGAGATGAGAGCAGCGTTCCAGGCTCTCCTGGCCTTCAGTTTTCACTTGAGGGGGAAGCACGTCCTCCTGAGGATGGACAACAAGGTGGCTGTTGCCTACATCAACAGGCAGGGGGGCACCAGAAGCAGGTCCATGTTGCAGGAGGTCCGTCCTGTTCTGGAATGGGCACAGCTGAATCTACTGGACCTAAGGGCGGTTTATGTTCCGGGAGTCCAGAACACCTTGGCCGACTCGCTGAGCAGGAATTTCTCCTCCAACAACGAATGGTCTCTGAGTCCACAAGCCTATGCTCTCATATCCCGGACCTGGGGCTCTCCAGAGATAGACCTAGCAGCAACTCCGGAGAACACAAAATGCCAGAGATTTCTATCAAGGATACCGTTTCCTTCGGCAGAGGGGACGGACTGCCTCCAACACCCCTGGAACTTTCACCTGGGGTACATTTTCCCCCCGACGCCTCTCATAGCGAGATTCCTCCTGAGGCTCAAGAAGTCAACAGCATTGGTGGTAGCAGTAATCCCTTTCTGGCCGAGGAGGCCATGGTTTACTACCCTCATGCAGCTGAACACGGCAGATCCTCTGCCTCTCCCATTGTGGACAGACCTACTCTCCCAGGGGCATCTTCTTCAGATGGGGAAGCTACACTTGATGGCCTGGAGACTGAAAGGGCTAGGTACCTAGAGCAGGGCTGTTCCCAGAAGGTGGTGGATACCTTACTCCAGGCCAGAAAGTCTACCACCAATATCACGTACAGAAGAGTTTGGGAAAAATTTGTCTCCTTCTCTCAACAGCAAGGTTGGGACTCGTCCTCCCCATCGGTGTCTCAGATCTTGGAATTCCTTCAATTAGGCCTAGAGAAAGGCCTTAGGTCAAGCACCCTGAAGGTCCAGGTATCGGCCCTGTCCACCTTGACAGGAGTTAAATGGGCCCAAGAGCCTCTGGTGATTCAGTTTCAGAGGGCCTGTCTAAAGCTGAGGCCCCCCAGGAAACCGTCATTCCCGGTCTGGGATCTCTCAATCGTTCTGGAGGCATTATCCAAGGAACCCTTTTTTCCAACGCAGAGCATATCCCTCTGGGATCTAACGCTGAAAGTTTCATTTTTAATAGCCATAACATCGGCGAAGCGAGTGTCAGAGATGCAAGCTCTAATGGTTAGCGAACCATATTTGGTTGTTCTTCCAGACAGGCTAGTCCTAAGACCTTTGGATCGTTTCATCCCCAAGGTATCCTCATCCTTCCATTTTAACCAGGAGATTAATCTTCCAGCACTCAGCACGGATCAGGGAGATCCTCATCCACTAGATGTCAAAGGTACCGTCCTGGAGTATCTCTCGGCAACAAAATCCATCAGAAAATCGGAGAGCCTCCTAATCATCCCACATGGTTTCAGGAGAGGTCAAGCAGCATCCTCACGCACCATTGCTTCATGGCTAGTAAAGACCATCAAGAGATCTTACTCACTAAGTAACCATCAAGTACCTGAGGGCTTAAGGGCACACTCCACCAGGGCAGTGGCAACCTCCTGGGTGGCATATTGTAGAGTCTCGGCGGAGACGATTTGCAGAGCGGCTACCTGGTCCTCCAGGAACACCTTTATGTCTCATTACAAGGTGGATTCCGCCTGCTTATCCACGGTGGATTTCGGAAGATCCGTTATCCAGGCCAATTCCTCTATTCTTTGTTAAATAAACTTAGTTTGAATTCCCACCCAGTCTTTGCGAGTTACTCCCCAAAGTGTATGCTGCCATGATGCGACAGGAAAACGGAAAATTGTATACTCACCTTTCCGTAATTTTCCTTTCCTGTCGTATCTTCATGGCAGCATACAATCTCCCACCCTTCTAAGGTGATATATATACGGAGAATACTGGGCAGGGGCCATCTCTACAATTTATAGCTATGTAGTCCTATCAGGTTGTGGGGGCGGAGTCACAACCCAAAGTGTATGCTGCCATGAAGATACGACAGGAAAGGAAAATTACGGAAAGGTGAGTATACAATTTTCCGTTTTCTCGGCTCGTCCGTGTGTATGCAAGGCAAAAAGCCATCATATCTTTTTCCGACGAGAAAACCGATCGTGTGTATGCGGCATTAAACTTTTTTTTTTTTTTTTTTCACATTTCTTTAGTTACTTCCTAGTTTCATGCCAAGGGAAATTATGTCATACATCCCTGGAGTCTTCAAGAGAGGAGGATGCATGCTTGAGGTAAGGGCAAATGGATTCCAGGAAGTAAATGCTACATGAATCATTTGCCCTCACTCAAGATGGCCATGGCCAGAAATGCTAGGGGGTTGTTTTTCAAGAGATTTCTAAAAAAAACAACAAAAAAAACAGAGACATGGATGGATGAGAAAGTTTGCTTTGAATAATAAAATAAATTAAATGGTGTTTTTGGTTTGTGGTGCTCAGATGCAGTGAAGATAAAAGAACCATAAGATGGTTTACTATGTTTTATTACAATTCCATTTAGAGCTGGTTCATACAACAATTTCAGCTTTCCAGATGCGTTTTTTGCCTATGAATTTATTTGCCTTTTTAATGTGTTCCAGTGTGTTTTTTTTCCTCTTTTTTTATTTTGACAATTGAAAAAGCTTTATTTTTAGTAGGACAATGTACTGTACATTCCAGTGCGTTTACATGCGGTTTGATGCGTTGTGGAGGAAAAGAATGCAACAGGTTGTGCTTTTGTTGAAAGCACTGGAACTGACCACACTGGTGAGAACTAGGGCCATTAAAATACATGGCAAACACTGTGCATGCAGTCTGGATGTGGATCAAAAATGCACTGAAAAGCATCTAGTGTGAACCAGTCCTTAGTACATTCTTCACAGTTTTTTACTGTTGGGAGGGGAGTCCGCTTTAAGGGCCAGTTCACACCACAATTTCTGTGTTCCGTACACGTTTCTGCATGTGTGTTTTCAATGAGTTATGTTGCATTATGTTTTAATGAATTATGTTGTGTTCTTCTATGCAACATGTATGTAAGTAAAAGTAAAGATGGAGTTAGGCTTTAACTTTATACCTATTCCAAAGGAGCTGACAAACCTCCTATGTGAGATTAAAGGGGTTGTAAAGGTAAAGGTTTTTTCACCTTAATGCATTCTATGCATTAAGGTGAAAAAACATCCGACAATACCGCCCCCCCCCCAGCCCCCCCGTTTTACTTACCTGACCCCTCGAAAGTCCCGCACTCGCCCCCGACATCCTCTTCGCCACTTAGCCTGGCCGTTGATAGGTTACAGTGGATGGATAGAAAGCAGCGCAGCCATTGGCTCGCACTGCGGTCAATCACATCCAATGACGCGGTGCGCTGGGGGCGGGGCTGAGTGATACAGTGATCGGCTATGGCCGCCGGCTGTATCATGGGAGCGCGCCCGCAAGCACTCAACACCATGCGAGGGGGCTCGCATGAAGGTGTTGAGTCTTTGCAGGGGGGAGCCGAGACAGCCGCCGAGGGACCCCAGAAGACCAGGTTCGGGGCCACTCTGTGCAAAAGGAGCAGTACAGTGGAGGTAAGTATAACATGTTTGTTATTTGAAAAAAAAAAAAATATATATATATATATCTTTAGTGATCCTTTAAAGTGATTCTAAAGGATATTTATTTTAAATAAAAATAGATGTTATACTTTCCTGCTCTGTGCAATAGTATTGCACAGAGATGTCTCTTACCACCTCTTCTGGCACCCCCCTGCCGGCGCTCTCCTCTCCTCTTTGGGCTATGTGCGCCCATAGACACATACAGGGCTACTCAGTCCTGTCTCCCCCTCATAGAATTTGAGCCAGTAGCTCCTGCTGCTCTCAGAGTGTCCAGTGAGGAGAGAAGGAGAGAGCAGCAGCCCTGAAGACGGGCACAGTGCTGGATCAAGAGAGAAGGCAGGTACTGTAAGTGTTTAGGGATGTGGGGTGGGGGGGACCGATAGTGAGGCGTTTTTACCTGACCACAATGCTTAGGCTTTAGAACCACTTGTGCTATTTTAAAATATATGTGGGCTCACGACAAATTTTTATAGGTGAAAAATATCTTAAAAATATACAGAAAGAAAAAAGGTGTAAAAGGGAGGGGTAGAAGTAAAAGAAAAAAGGCAGTGTTTTAATTTAAAAAAAATACAGTGGATAGATGCACTTTTTACTGGCTAGATACAGCTAAAGTCACTGGATTTTAATGCCGACTTTTATGTAAGACTAAAACTGCCCACTAAAACTTTCCAGAAAGTGATGCCCATATTAGTGATTTGGGACAATTATATGTCAGAAAAAAAACAGCTCATACAGTACAAGATGCACAGGTCGTTTTGCGCCATCTTGTGTCCTTTATTTAGTATTACATGCACTTTATTGAAGTTCAAATATTACACCTGTTTATTTTATAATACAGCCAGAGGTCACTGAAACTTGGTTGCCCAGGCCAAATTTAGCATTGCCAGTATGTGTTAGTGGATAACTCTATATTTAATTTGCTAAATAATTTTTGCATAGTTGTTAAGAACATACAGTATAAGGTATAAGCAGATTATTTGGTATACTGTTTTAATACATTCCCTGTTTTGTTTAACAAAATTGTCAAATGGACAAAAAAATTAAAACTGCAACTTTCCTCTAACTTATATAGCCAGGTAATGGGCTACAGCAATATGGGGAAGGAGAGATTGCTTTTTATTTTTCTCTTCCTCTTCTGAGATATTGCTGTTATGCTGCACCATTCTCCTCTGGACCTCTAAACCCAAGCAAGCCCATGGACTTCTATGCAGAGTGCTGAGAAGCCTGGGAGTTTTTAGTTTAAGACAACAGCCATATAATAGGATGAATGGACTCTTTACAATACAAATCCCAATGGGAACTTGCAGTAGGAGGAGTGGAGACATGAGTTTTATTAAACTGCCCAGGAAAGCTCTTCCTGTTGGCCCCAAGGGAGTTAGAGAGAACACGTCTGTCTGCATATTCACCTGCCAGCAGGAGACCATACCAGTGGAGATCTGAGCCTGAGACTGGGAGTGAGGACACTCAGGGGCAGTGCAGCACCTCCCACATCACAGCACCTCTACAGCAGGGAGATTGCTTCCCATTGATTCCTGCTGATCACTAAGGTTTTCAGGAAGAAACTGAGGGGTCCCCCCTTCTACAGCAAGTGGTCACTGCAACATTCTGGGGACTGGTGAGAGGGCTATTTGCTCATTGCTGATACTGAGTGCTAGCCACTGGGAGCAGGATACCAAATGCACCCAATCTGTATCACACCATACTGCACTCTATACCGCACTTATTCCAAACCTAGACTGCACCTACCAACCCTATGCCACATTATACCAAACCTTTACTGTATCTGCCCCAGCGTAACACTGCCCACATCACAGCACCTGAACCTATGCAGCAAAGAGACTGGAGTGTCCACTCGCCTTCTGCTGATCACCAGAGGCTTTTAGGGAGAGACCGAGGAGGCCCCCCTTTTACAGTAAGAGGTCACTGCAGCATCCCGGGGACCGGTGAGAGGGCTATTTGGCCATTGCTGATACGGATAGCCACTGGGACCAGGTCACCAAATGTACCCAAACCACACCCATACTGCACTCTATATCATACTTATTCCAAATATAAACTGCACCTGTACCAACCCTATGCCGCATTATACCGAATCTTTACAGCATTTGAACCACATCTAACTTGCACCTATGCCAAGACTATATTGTACCTATACTGTACCTATACCGCATGCAGGTTAACTTACATTAAGTGCAAGGATGTTCTGAAAAGGCCCCAACAATAGCCGGCAGAAGAATATATCAATGGACTGCCCCTCCCGTAATAATTAGTCTGCAAGTCTCTTTGTTTCCCTGCCCCTTCTACTACCATCCTCCTTTACTTTTGGACAGTGCAAACCCAGTCTTTCTCAGACTAGCATTGCCAACATAAATGTGCTCTGGCAGTATAGTTCCAGCAGTCGGTAGATTAAACCTTAGTGCTCCTCACTGGTACACTTAAAAGAGAAGGTTTTTTTCTTTTAAATCATACTTACCTAAATGGATGCTGCATGTGTCCCCCACTAGCTCTAAGATTAGGAATCGAGTGAATCAAACACCGCCAATTGCTCGGTTCTCAGAGATCCCTGAGCAGAAAGCTAGTGACTGTCAATCATTGGCTCTCTGCTCCCCCCGCACTCACTGGAGCACTGGTGTCACTTCTACCTCAAAGCAGGTGGTCAGACATTATAGCAGCTGGCTATTGTGTGCTTCACCTATAGCAGCCCCCTTTCCCATAAGGCAAGCAGGCCTACCGGTACTCGGTTTCCCCCAGGACTTTTACACATTGCTAAAGTGCCTGGCTACCACACCAGGGCAGGTGCTAAATGAGCAAAGCAAACAGGTACTTGCAGTTGGCAGACAGGCAGAGTGGTTCTATGACAGTCCAGGTAAAAAGGCAGGCTGAGTACAGGGAATAGTCCAATAATCCAATCCAAGGTCATACACAGAGAAATCCAGTCTAGCAGAGCAAGGCAGACAGGCAGGGAGCTTCATCAGCAACAACACACATATCACTCTCTATCATAAGCACCCAAATGAGGGTTTAGCTGGCTTATAACAGGTTTGAGTTTCCACCCAGAGACTGACTACATCAATCAGGCTGCAGGCCTGGGAGACAGGGAGAATGCCAAAACCCGGATGTTGGAATAAGGAGCGGGAGCGCTAGACACTCCTGACAGCTGGGCTGTGGAGGGGCAGGAGCGTCTGGCCCCCAGGCTGAGATGGGTGCCGGTCCAGGCATGTGGGCTGATCCTGACTTTATTGTCGCTATCTTCCTCCAGCCTGGACTAGCTCTGTGACGTCAGCCAACAGCGGGCTTCAGCCTGCTGTCTGCTAAAAAATGGGTCACAAGAGTGCAGAACGAACTGCACTTCTGTGATCCACAGGGGAAGTACAGCCAAACAAGCTTTGGCTGTACTTCTTTAAGTGGGCTTGCTACTGTTTTTGCTGATCTGGACAGCAAATGACATTTCATGCCTAGTCCTTACTGATAATGACATTGTATGCTATATTGTGTTATTACCATTGTAAATCCATTTTATGCTTGCCCAGTTACCAACCTTACTGGGTGACAATATATTGAGTTTGCCTTTACTGCCAGTTTTCTTTAATATAGCACTACTATTGGGTACTAAGTATTAACTTCTGTGAATTTCTGTGATATTGTCTATTTGTGCACTCAACCTGGTGTGTCAGGGGCAGGGCCATCTGCCCTGGGCCCTGTCATTGTTGTGGGGCCAAAAGCAGCTGCCTCATACTTGCCAACTATCCCAGTTTAAATTCCCTCATCCCATTTAGACTCATACTGTGTCCTAATATCTCAGTGTGAGGTTCTGTTACTAATGCTGCCCAGCTCTGCTCTATTGTTGTGTACAGATGACTCACCTGCAGACCCTGTGTTTACATGTAAATACCGGCATTGATATGTAAATAGCAACGGCATTCATATGTAAATAGCATACTTACCAACTGTCCCGAATTTCCCAGGACATTTCCCGGGATCTAGACTCTTTTCCCGATTTTATTATTTCCCGGGAAATGTCCAGAGAAATCCTGTTTTTCCCAATTTTTCGCTGCCGCCGCTAGCTTATGACAGTGTCTCCGCCGGCCACCATTTTTAAGAAGACCAGAAGAAGTGGAACACGGCTGGGTGGCTACAATAGAAATGGAGCTGCTGTGGCACCGCTGGCACTGCTCCGCCCCACTCTGCCCCACTGCCGGTCTGTTATGGAAAGGGACGGGGGGTGGGTGGTGGTTCTATTGTAACCACGTGGCCGGCGGAGACACTATTTTGTTCCCCCTTGGCCTCTGTTCTGTAATGGTAGCGGAGACACCGCTACTAGGTCACCTGATGTAAGGAGGGGCACCGCTGGGGGCACCTGATGTAAAGAGGGGCACCGCTGGGGACATCTGATGTAAGGGGAGGCTCCACTGGGCACACCTGATGTAAGGAGGGCTCCGCTGGGGACATCTGGTGTAAGGAGGGCTCTGTCGGGGATGGGGACACCTGATGTAAGGGGGGCACAGCTGGGGACATCTGATGTAAGGGGGGCTCTGCTGGGGACATCTGATGTAAGGTAGGCTCTGCTGGGGACATCTGATGTAAGGAGGGCTCCGCTGGGGACATCTGATATAAGGAGGGCTCCGCTGGGGACATCTGATATAAGGAGGGCTCCGCTGGGGACATCTGATGTAAGGAGGGCTCCGCGGGGGACACCTGATGTAAGGAGGGCTCCGCTGGGGACACCTGATGTAAGGAGGGACACTGCTTGGGGCACCTGATGTTAGGACAGACTCTGCTGGGGGAACCTGATGTTAGGACAGACTCTCCGGGGGGCACCTGATAGCATCTGGTGGCAGGCGACATGGCAGGTGACACGCTCAGGGGTCCCACTGATTCTGGATTCTGGTGAGTTGAATGATTTCATTCTACATTACAATGTAATAATAGTAATAATGCGCTTCAATCATCCTGACACCACAACAACCATGGTGCTGGGATGATTGAAGCGCTAACACCAGGTGTTTGGAGTATTTTATCTGCTGATTTGTTAAACTCTAGAATATACATTTCTATTGTGGTGTAGGATCTGGGCCTGCTGTCCCTCCATCCCTCTTTCCTTCCTTCTCTCTCCTTCCCTCCCTCTTTTCCCCTTTCTTTCTCCATCTCTCATTCATCTCAGACTCTAACCACTCCCCCATTTAAACTACGTCCACTATTTCACATAAACCACGCCCATTCTTCGGTGCAGCGCATGCAGTTTTTTCTATGTTACGCCTACAAACGCATGTCCCGCCCCTTATTATAATAAGACTTCTCCTACAGCCAAAAAAGTGTCCCTATAAATTTTTTTACAATGATGGCAACTATGAAATAGTGGCGGACCGGCAGAATTCTATGTAAACAGAGGTGGTATTCATATGTATATTATGCTCCCCTGAGGTCATATCCACCATCACCTATACTGAATGCTACCCACTGGGGAGATAAAGGGGCATGCTTGAAAGTCCTGCCTCCAACTGTGGTCATTAAGCCTATCATCAGCCTGTTCTGCAAAGGTAAACAAATTAGTGGGGGGGAGGGTTGTGTGGGGTGTGCAAAGGTAGGCAGAGAAGGAATGACAGTTTGGGGTGCACAGGTGAGCAAGGAGAGGATGCATGGAGGTAAGGAAGGTGGGTGCAAAGATGAGCAGAGGAGGCAGGTAGAGTTAAAGGGGAGGGGGATTTGAGTGGGGAGAATGGGGGAGGTTTGGGGTGCAGAGGTTAGCATGGGTTATAGGATGCAAAGGTGTACCGACAGGGTAAAGATGTAGGTCATATGTAGGGCAGCCCATTCATTTCAATGGGCTGCTCTATGCACTACAAAATGCAGAAGAAAGTCCCAAACCCTTTTTCAAAATCACACAGTGCCAAGGCACATGTCAGCAGATGCATGAGGGTGTCATTAACAATTAATGGCACTGCTGTATATCCGCTAAAGGGCAGCACGTTTCTGTGGTGTCAGGAAAGCGATTATGCATGCGTTCCTGACACACACAAATGTGAAAGCAGGCTAAATGTCTCAGTTACATTGGTGGTCAATATAAATCTTCTCATTACATTGGTGCTTGGTGTAGAAGCCTTTCATTCACACCAGTGGCCAGTGTGAACGTCCCCCTTACATTGGTGGTCAATGTAAATCCCTATTACATTAGTGGTTACTGTGAATGCTTCTATTATATTAGTGGTCAGTGTAAACCCCTATTACATTAGTGGTCAGTGTAAACCTCTATTACATTGGTGGCCAGTGTTGAAACTTCTCTTTATATTGGTAGCCAGTAAAAAAAAATCAGCATTGCCATTGATTACACCCTCCCCCCAGCACTGCCACTGATCCCAGGAGTCCTAGGATGCCTAGGAGTTTTCTGTCTATTAATGGGTCCCCTCACCTCCCCAGTCCATGGTGTGCAGGCAGTGAGAAGATGATGTGCTGTAACCTCTAGCAACCAGTTAGCAGTAATGATGTGCAGTAACCAATCAGTGAGCACTATTGATGTACAGTAATCTCTAGCAACCAATCAACAAGCAGAAATGATCAACAGTGGTAATGATACACTGTAACCTCTGGCAACCAATCGCAATTGCTGTCTGATCTGATTCAGTAAACTGATTTTGAGTCTAGCTGCTATTTATTGTATGTCTCAGAGCAGGTGGAGAGCAAAACTGCATGGGGGGCCCAATCAATATTAAAGATGGCCTTGCATGTTCATGTCCCATAGACTTTAATGGTGTTCGTGTGTTCTGCCAAATTTTTTGCCTGTTCACATGTTCTGCTGTGAACCAAGCCGGAGGGTGTTCAGGTCATCCCTAGTAATGATTAGGGATGAGCCCGATGTTCGAGTCGAATGCAAGTTCGACTCGAACATCGGGTGTTCGCCTGTTCGCCGAAAAAGCGAACAATATGCGGTGTTCGCAGCAAATTCGAAAGCGGACGGAACACCGTTAAAGTCTATAGGACACTAACATGAAAAATCAAAAGTGCTATTTTTAAAGGCTTACATGCAAGTTATTGTCATAAAAAGTGTTTGGGGACCTGGGTCCTGCCACAGGGGACATGTATCAATGCAAATTTTTTCTTAAAAAAAGGACGTTTTTTTGGGAGCAGTGAATTTTTTAATGTTTAAAGTGAAACAATAAAAATCAAATATTCCTTTAAATATCATGCCTGGGGGTGTCTATAGTATGCCTGCAAAGAACCGCAGCAAAATAACATTTCTAAAGGTAAAATTGTCATTTAAAACTGATCGTGGCTGTAATGAATAGTCGTGTCTCGGCAATATGGATAAAACTCATTGAAAAAAAGAGCATGGGATTCCCCCCCCCCCAGTCCATTACTAGGCCCTTTGGGTCTGGTATGAATATTAAGGGGAACCCCGAACAAAAAAGAAATTGCTTGGGTGTCCCCCTAAAATCCATACCAGGCCCTTCAGGTCTGATATATGGAAATTAAGGGGAACCCTGCACCAAATAAAAAAAAATGGCATAGGGGTCCCCCCCAAAATCCATACCAGACCCTTCAGGTCTGGTATGAAATTTAAGGGGAACCCTGTGCCAAAATTTTAAAAAAATGGCGTTGGGGTCCCCCCCAAAATCCATACCAGACCCTTATCTGAGCACTCAACCTGGCAGGCTGCAGAATAAGAGGGGGGCGAGAGAGTGTCCCCCCTCCTGAACCGTACCAGGCCACATGCCCTCAACATGGGGAGGGTGCTTTTGGGGTCTGACCTCAAAGAACCTTGTCCCCATGTTGATGGGGACAAGAGCATCATCCCCACAACCCTTTCCCGGTGGTTGTGGTAGTATGCAGTTGGGGGGCTTATGGGAATCTGGAAGCCCCCTTTAACAAGGGGACCCCCAGATCTCGACCTCCCCCCGTGTGAAATGGTAATGGGAAGCCCCCGTGGCGTCGGGCTCACCCATATACGTCACTGGGTGGCCCCACCCCAGTTATATAAGAACTGTCACGGAGAAGACGCGTCAGTCGGCGGGAGCCTCCCATGGAGGCGGATCGTTTGCGGCTTTTTTTTTTTCGGTCCGTCGGGCGGCGTGAACTTACATTGCGGAACATTTTGATTCTTTTATCTTTTAATAAAGGACTTGTCCCAAGCTGTCTCTTGTCTTTTTTACCATTTTTGTGAAATGGTAAGTACCCCATTACCATTTCACACAGGAGGGAGGCCGGGTTTGGGGGTCCTCTTGTTAAAGGGGGCTTCAAAATTCCATTAAACCCCCCACCCGCATTCCCCCACAACCACTGGCCAAGGGTTGTGGGGATGAGGCCCTTTGGGGTCAGACCCCAAAGCACCCTCCCCATTTTGAGGGCATATGGCTTGGTACGGTTCAGGAGGGGGGTGCGCTCTCTTGTCCCCTTCTCTTTTCCTGCGGCCTGCCAGGTTGCGTGTTCGGATAAGGGTCTGGTATGGATTTTGGGGGGACCCCTACGCCATTTTTAAAAAAAATTTGGCGCAGGGTCCCCCTTAATTTCCATATCAAACCTGAAGGGCCTGGTATGGATTTTAGGGGGACCTCCACGCAATTGTTTTTTACATTTTGGTTCAGGATTCCCCTTAATATTCATACCAGACCCAAAGGGCCTGGTAATGGACTGGGGGCATAGGTGTGCGCAACGGGTGTGCCAGGTGTGCCTGGGCACACCCTAATCCTGGAGTTGGCAACTCATCAATTGTGGGCAGGTGACAGGTAAGTCGAGATCCTTACTTGCCGACCCCCAGAACCTGGACAGGTGGCTGGAGTGGAACATAAGGGACCGATCTGTATTTACTTTTGCAGCAGCTGAAACTAGGCTTCTCCGCTTCTTCCTCTCGCCGATATTCAGCTGCCACGGGAGGAAAATACAGGGGATTGGTACCAATGTATGCCACCCCTCTTGTCCCGGTTCCTTTTCTTTCTGTGCTTGCATCCCCCATTGTTTTAGGATGATGAGTGGGGAAGAGGCCAGTTAATATGTCACAAAGGAATATATGTTGGAGCTTTGAGGTGCACACCCCAATACAATAGGCTGCGCACACCTATGACTGGGGGGGATACCATGCTCTTTTTTCAATAAGTTTTATCTATATTGCTGAGACCCGACAATTCATTACAGCCGCGATCAGTTTTAAATTACAATTTTTCCTCTAGAATTGTCATTTTGCTGCAGTACTGTTCTAAGCACGGGAAAAATGCGCCACTTTGCAGGCATACTATAGACACCCCCCTGGCACGATAAAGGAACCTTTCATTTTTATTGTTTCACTTTAAGCATTAAAAAAAAAATCACTGCTCCCGATTAAACTGCATTTTAAAAAAAAATTTGCATTGATACATGTCCCCTGGGGCAGGACCCAGGTCCCCAAACACTTTTTATGACAATAACTTGCAAAGAAGTATTTAAAATTAGCACTTTTGATTATTCATGTTCGTGTCCCATAGACTTTAACAGTGTTCGTGTGTTCTGCTAAATTTTTGCCTGTTCGCATGTTCTGCTGTGAACCGAACCAAAGGGTGTTCGGCTCATCCCTAGTAATGATACATGTACATGTGCATTATCCTGACAAAGTACATACCTCTGTGCATGCACATTAGCCTGACCACTGGCACAATGTACTTGACACTCGCCCACAAATGTAAAATAATTTCATAAATTTCATAAATACCATGTGTGCAGAGATGTCACAGATCCTCTTCACCCTCTTCTTTCTGTTTGTGGAAAGACCTCAAATCTTATAGAAAGCAGCACTATGCCATGATGTGGTGCCTGGGCTCACAGAAAGTAGGTTAAATGGCACCAGGCATCATTTATCGCAGTAGAAGACCAGCACTGGATCCCTAATTTGGTGAGTCTGTGGGGGACAGCTCTAAGGATAAGTTAAGTATAGCAGCCACATTTTTTTAAACCTGCTGGGGGATCCATTTTGGTGTTTTTGCCCAAAGTGGAATTGGGCTTTGACTTTCAATTTTGACTGGAGTATACCTTTAAGAAAGCATAAACTTCACATAAATAAACTGCACTGGAGCTTATATGTTTAGTCAAAGAGACTTTCAGGCAGACCGAGAGTGGCACACTTTATTCTTAGCTCTAGCAGCTGTCGCCTGGAATACAGCAAGTGTAGGAACAAGGCTTCATAAAAGCATGGCCGTGCCAACAAATCTACAATCACACAAAATGCCAGCCTGGCATTTGCGTGGGAGCTTTGGATGAAGTGTTTTTATTTAAAACTCTTCAAACACATCTCTAAATCTATAAAATTTCTAGCGATGGACTTTAAATACCTTTACTTGATTTGCCTAGAATGACTGACATGGAGATATCTGTCCTCTGTAAAAATGCTGTTTCTTGCTGCCTGGGCTTGACAGATGGACAGAAATAATCCATGAGCAGTTAACATTTTCATTCTCTTTTGTCATAGAAGGGAGGGAAGGAACCACAATTTTCTTAGTAATTTAGAAAATCTGTTACCCCCCAAGGGTAGCGCTATATTACTTTGCCTGCACATTTCATAGGGTGTCATGGGGTGGGAGAGGATTGCAATGTTTGTGCCTAACACAAAAGCAATTTTCAGAAATCATAATTTTAGGTTTCCAAACCCAAAAGTGTACCTTGCAGTAAAAAGCAAGGTCCACTTTTTAAGTTTGATGCCCCCTCACTAGTACAAATAACTGTATTAAAATTACTTCAGAAAGGTGTCTTGTAGGAGGAAAACTAGATTATATACAGTGCCTTAAAAAAGTATTCATACCCCTTGACATTTTCCACATTTTGTCATGTTACAACCAAAAACATAAATGTATTTTATTAAGATTTTATTTGGACACTGAATAATGTTGGGTTATTTCCAGATACAGATAAGGGTCCTCAATCCCTAGTATGAAGTCGCAAACAATTGTTTAGGAGAGAGCCTAGGCTGCCTCATAAAGGATGGGATTTTTAAAGGAGACCATTATATCTATATAGCAAGGTAAGCACAAACTCAAAAGATAAAGTTAAAATTCAGTTTATTAAATACAAAAACATGAAACCTGGTACATTAAAACCACAAGCTTCATAAAGTACATAGTTAGTACTTGATACTAAAATTTCTATTGCGTAAGATGCTGGAGAGATGCTAGAGTATGCAGAAGGCCAACATGTTTCGCAGTTTCCTGCTTCTTCAAGGGCGTCGCATGCATCTATAGGTGTCTCTAAATTGCATAAAGTAATATTAGAAGCCATAATTTGAGAGTATACAACCCAAATACATTTTCTTTGACTCATAACAGTGCTTACCCACTCACAATTAACAGTGCCTAAGGTAAGGCGTGCACAGCCAGAACACAAAACGGGGACCCAGTAAGTCGTCAGCCAATCACGATCATTACCCCATGGCAGTCAGAGCCTAAGGAGTTGGATAGTGGGGTGTCGGACCACGTAGTGGCCAAAGCTATCAGACAGGTTTAACCTGTATGAAAAAATATATGTTTATAACTATTGTTGCCATAAGATAGAATTTGATTAGCATTATTAAAATTGCTTATGTGTTCAATCCCTCTAGCTTAAATTCTCAGGTAATATTAGATGATTTATATGTAAGTTAAGCTACTGACCCACTCACAGCTGGCTTTAAAACTTATTGTGGTGATAATAAATCACCAATATGTCAAAGGATGTAAAGGTGTATATGTATGTAATCCTAAACAAAGTGTTATACCTAGATTATCTGGATATACGCAGAGATACATTAGGGATATATATATGCTAAAGTGTTAAACCGCTGTGATGGAATGCTGACATCAATATGACAATAACCAGAAAGTTCAACTATCTAGTTAGCAGTAGCAGGTACAACTTTATTATTATCTACCCAAAGTGCAAAAAAGCATTGTCCAACCCCCGAGTCGCCTCATTATCAGCGGCATTGATTCCATTACGTCCCGCATAGGGAAATACATCGATTTTTATTTACAACCCATAGTACAATCAATGCCGTCATACTTGCGAGATACAAAGGACACTATTGCCAGATTAAAACAAATAAACTGTAGTGATGATCTGTTGCTTGTCACGGCTGACGTCACAGCACTATATACGTGTATACCTCACCATCTATGTCTGGCAGCAGTTGAGTCTTTCCTATCAAGACAGGAAACTATCCCAAGAACCCAGCAGAGATTCATTATGGATCTATTAAAGTTCGCGACCAAATATAACTATTTTTGGTATGATGGAGATTACTATCTCCAACAAAAAGGGGTCCCCATGGGCGCCAAATTTGCCCCGAGTCTGGAAAATATTTTTATGGCACGTTGGGAGGAGGATGTCGTCTATGTCCTAGACCCCCAGAACTGATTTTCTGGGCTAGGTATAACGACGACATCCTCCTCCTATGGAAGGGCAGTGAGGATTCTTTGCATTCATTCCTCGCCACACTGAATGCCAATAATATTGGCATCAAATTGACATATGAAGTGAGTTCTTTCAGTATCCATTTTTTAGACCTAGAAATAACTAAAGTTGATGATCACTTAGAAACGAAAACATTCTTCAAGCCTACCGACCGGAATGGTTACATTCCGGTCGACAGTTGCCACCATTCTACTTGGTTGAAATCTGTACCTCGTAGTCAGCTCACCCAGATTAGACAAAACTGTAGTAACCTCTCTGATTTTTTCCAACAGGCCCGTATCCTAAAGTCCAGGTTCGTGGATAAGGGATATGATCCCGTTTCCATAGATAGGGAGATTAACCAAATCTCTTTGATTGATAGAAACTTATTGTTGTCTGAACAATCAAAACGTGTACAAGACAACAAGCATAAATGGTCGCTTTTAACAAACTACTCAGTGCAACATAAGCAAATTAAAGATATTATATCGAGACACTGGAGAGTTTTGAAAAGTGACCATGTATTGGGTCCTCTTTTACCTGAACGTGGGGGTGTCATTTATAGAGGGGCACCTTCAATAAAGAGTCAAATTGCCCCCAACGTTACGAATCCCCCTTCAACTCGTCCTTTTTTTCAATACATGAAAGGATTCTTTCCTTGCCGCAGATGTAATGTCTGTATACATAATGTCTGTGAACGGAGGCGTAGTGAAACTTTTTCTTCGACAGTCACAGGAAAGGAATACCAGGTCAAACATTTTTTAACATGTCAGACACGCTATGTCGTTTACCTGATCACATGTCCATGCGGAAAACAGTACGTGGGCCGCACTACACGTACATTTTCTGTAAGCGTAAACGAACATATAACCAATATCAAAAAAGGACATACTAACCATAGCGTTCCGAGACATTTTCTTCAGTGCCATCATCAAAATCCAATGGGAATGAGTTTTTTAGTTATATATAAATTTGTTCCTCATTGGAGAGGCGAATCACAGAAGAGGGGCTTGTCCAAATTAGAGACTTTTTGGATACACCAATTAAAAAGTTATCAACCTCATGGTCTCAACATTGATTGGGACATAAACGCATTCATCAATCAATCTTGAATAATAGTCCCTGTTCTCTTTATCTCTTTATTTCTTCCTTTTTGATATATCCTATTTTTAATTACTACCTTTTTCATAACTGATACAATCTATAGGGCTTACATTCATCTAATTAGGCTATTAATTAGCATAGACCAACCCCGTATATTTTACACCTATTGGATGAGGTTAGTAATCGTGAGTTTGGGTAATAATCATGAGCACCTAAGGTGTCTAATATACTTTAGAGATTTGTAATCTTCCATCTTTTATATGCATAGACGATAGACTACTAATTAGAAAGTAAGCAGAAATCACTATTGCTTGGGCACGAAGCTCAGGCTCATTTAGAGCTATATTTTATTCTTGTTTTTATGCGTATTATATTGCACTTTAGTTGTTTATGCGCATTATGCTGTAATGACACTGTTGGCGTTATGTGAAGCGGTGCACTTGGAAATTTGTAATTTTGTCCCGAGATTTAATATAAAGGGATTGAGATATCATCTTATTATAGTCTTTATATTCTCTCAGGATTGGTTGTAATCTCCAGTTTGTGCCCGTTCCCCCTGTTCGTTTCTTACTAGGAATTGTAATTACAATACAAGCCAGGGAGAGACTTGGAGCACATTAGCATTTCAAAGTATAGCATCGTCATGTCGTCTTGTTCATTATTTCCTGCTTTGTTTATCTTTAGCTTAAGGCCAGGAAATTCCAACTATAACATAGCCTAGAATGAGATTTGTAACGCAGTAGCGTTCCACAGTCCAGCACCCTAGACCCACACGTTCCAGCATATCATGCAGAGTCACAAATGACGATTGACGTAACTCACGTCATGCCGTCGTTCCTTGGACCGCATCAGCGTTCCACGGTAACGTCTCGCGAGACTAGCAACGTGACGTTATGCCGTCTTCTCTTGGACCACAGTAGCGTTCCACGGTAATGTCTCGCGACACTAACAACGTGACGGCTAACGGATGTGACGTCTAGCTGCCCTTCTCTACAACTGAGTGGCATTTTGGATTGGACAGATTTAGATCTACCGCCTTTCCCAGAACCAATGGGCCGGCCGGAAAGACCGGCGGGCAATCCCATTTGATCACCAAATTGAGGCTTGGTTGTTACACTTCTTTCCTATTGGCCTTAATCAATACCCATTTCGGCCATGAAACCGGAAGTGATGCTCCACATGGCGAAAACAGGTGATTTGAATGTTTGTTCTTATATTTCATATATAAAGATGTTAGTGGCTGGCAGACATGTACCCCAGTTGAAGTCCCCGAGGACGAAACGCGCCGGGTCTGATATGCCTGCTGAGCCACTTTTTATACAGTTTGTTTTTATTCTGGTCCTGTTGATGTCAGTACCTGATTGTTATATTTTTTACTTCATTAAATTTTGGATGAAGCGGATTCACACTATGTGGAGGATTTTTTCATTTTTTCTCCCTGAGGGATATACACCCTATTGATCGACTTAAAGGGTATATACCAGCGTCTATCCACCTGAACTGGTGGGACCTCCAGAGTACAAGAGGACGATCTGGGCGGCTGGTGAGTAGTTGTTGTCACGCCTCGCCAGACCAAGATCGGGTTCCACTTCTATCTTCTCTGAGCAGCTGTCCCTTGGATGATCTTTGAGACAAGCCTATTTGACTCGCAGCCTGTGGTTAGTGAGTCCACCCCCTCTGGTAAGGGTATTTCATTCGTTACACATATCCACCAGACATCCCAGAGCCACACCACCCCAAGGTTCACTCCGGCTTCTATAGAGCAAGGAAACCTCAATATATGGGATAATATTGGAACTGGCTCCCCCTTTTTATCTAATTTATGTACTTTATTCTTGTTTTTGGTGAACACAGATTTATGATTTATGGTGTGTTGACACATGTGTTATAATTTGGGTTGGATTTTTTATCCTCTACCACTTGTCACGTATAAGGACTACTCATTTCTGTTTTTTACATTTTTTAGATGTTTATGCATTTATGATTATCAGAAAATGTTCTTTCCTGTACACTCCGGTGGGGAGTATATAGGTTTATTCTACTTATATTTTGAGAAAGTCACCACTTATATTCTTTACAAGTTCTAATAATAAGAAACACTAGTCACAAGTGTTTAGTATCACAGTTTGAATTTTTAAAACTGACATTTTGAGTAAATCACCACTTATATTATTTACAGGTTTTATTAATAAGAAACACTAGTTATAGGTGTTCAGTATCACAGTTTGAATTTACATTCTTATACACCCATTGAGTTTGGGTTCCTCTCATTAAAACGTTGTTATTCTAATTAGATCTCCAGGCATGCACTCTGGTGAATCTTTTGCCTGACAACGAACATTAATTTTTTAAGCGCCATATTGTTATATTAGTTTAACTTTCCACAATCTGTCTATTGTTTATGTTGGCTGCTAGTTCCATAGAGTTGGCGCAATATTATTATTTATATCCTTAGTTTCTTTTTTTGACACTTTTTTTGCGGCCTTCTCCCTGTATAGATTAATCTATATCCCAGCTGGAGACATTTCTCTGTTGTAGAATTTTTTCTAACATGGATGTCTTTGACTACCGTACTAACCGTTCGGTTAATACCGACAGCCTTTTTACTATGTTGAAAACAGATACTGAAATAGGGGGCTTATTTCTGAGATTAAAGAACCTCATGGTTTCCGAGCTACATCTTGATTGGGATATAGCTTTCCTAGATCAATATTCAAAAGAAAGAATGGTCCCTAGGGGACTGAGATGGAATGTATACCCCCAACAAGGGGACCCCGAACTTGAATCATGGTTCAGGTACTTTAACGAAGCAGGGATCTCATTGTTGGGTTTTTAATAGAGAAAAAACGATTAAGAATGGTGACCATAGACAAGGAAATTAAAGAAATAAGAGAGAAACTTGCTCCACAAAAATCCACTTCAGAATATATTTCACACTCCACAGCTCTAAAGAACCACTTAGAAAAGGAAGAAAGAGAACAGAAAGCCAAAAAACAAAAGAAATACACCAGGGATGTGAACGACTGTAGAAATAATTGTGTGTTTAGTTGGCAAACTAAAGATGATATATCAGGTAGTGAGGTTCCCTTGCAAACGGATACTGCCAGCCAACAAGAACACCAATCCCAACATATACAACATATTCCGTTCACCCAAGTAAGGAGTGGTGCGGCCCAGCAGGGCTATAGCACTAGCCGTTCAAT
This sequence comes from Lithobates clamitans, assembly GCA_037952925.1. NCBI lineage: Eukaryota > Metazoa > Chordata > Amphibia > Anura > Ranidae > Lithobates > Lithobates clamitans. Next base: position 2,108,311 of record JBBGZY010000563.1, read on the forward strand.
GGTTCCCCCCCATACCCCCACACCCAATCGAAAGGGACCACCCCCCCCACTAAGAGAGGAAGAGGAGGGAATTTGAGAGGTAAAGGGAGGGGACATAGAAACCCATCATGGAATCACGACCAGTATGGGATGGTAAGGTCACCTTGGAAGAGGGGACAATTCCAAGAGCAGCAATATGAGCAACAAGAGTACCACTATCCACAAAGAACACCGATTCGCACCCATAACACATACTCACCACTCAGAGAGGAAGGATCAAGGGATAATAATCATTATTCACAGTATCCCTACAGACAAGGTGATCCTGCGTATTATGATAGATCACCTTTTAATTACAACCAATCACAACCAAGACCCTCCACTTCGGGTTTTCCCAGAGAGCCCGAAAGATACAAGCGACGTATAGAACCAAACGTGGCACTAAAGGGGGGAGACGCGCCAGAAAAAAGACAGCGAACCTAAAGGATAGCGGTATATTTAATTTGAGTAAGGCTAATCTTTCCGAATCCGAACTCCTTGTCCTGGATAAGGGCTTGAAGTTCGCCCCCCAAAAAAGATTAAATACGTTTACCACGTTCATAGATATACAGAAATATGTACGGAAGCTTAATGTGCAGAGGTACATTACTTCCAATCCTATTAGATCCCACAATGAGACCACTTCACATATTCTGCATTCGGGACTTTCAAATCCCTCACTTTTTAACCCACCCGGTCCAATTGCTCCTTCTATTAAAGTTTTTCGGGACCTAGTTTTACAAGATGTGGAAAAATTATCTGTGAAAAAGGTTTTTAGTGACCCAAATATTAAAGTAGGACTCAAACAATTATGTGAACGCAAAGATTTGATTATCCGCCCCGCCGACAAGGGGGGGGGGGGGATAGTCATTCTTGATAAAGATGATTATCACTCTGAAATGATCCGAATTTTAAGCGATACCGAGACTTATACAAGAATTCCCAATAACCCAACATCTGTTTATAAGAAATTACTCGCAGACTTAATTGATACAGGATTCCAGTTGGGGATTTTAAAGAAAAAAGAAAAAATTTACCTGGTTTCAGTGGCCCCAAGGATCCCGGTGATGTATTATCTACCCAAAGTGCATAAAAGCATTGTCCAACCCCCGGGTCGCCCCATTATCAGCGGCATTGATTCAATTACGTCCCGCATAGGGAAATACATCGATTTTTATTTACAACCCATAGTACAATCAATGCCGTCATACTTGCGAGATACGAAGGACACTATTGGGGCTTGGGCTGATTTCCCAACTATGTTCTTTTGGTTGGGGGGACTGGGTTCTTCTTGGCTGAGTGTTTTTCCCCCTATGTGAACCAAAAAATTAATATACTTAGCACATAGATATTTTAGTACATAGTAATCTTCAAACATTGTAGTGAAGTGGTGTACAAATTGTCTGTTTGTGTAGAGTTCCTAGTTTACTAAAGATTTAATTTTCTAAAGACATATCGATAGAGATAGATATATCGATATCTAGATATCAATATCTAAATATATCTAAAAATATTGATCTCTCTCTATATATCTATATCTATAAATATAAATACCGTATATACTCGAGTATAAGTCGAATTTTTCAGCACATTTTTTTGTGCTGAAAGTGCCCCCTTCGACTTATACTTGAGTCAAGCACTTTTCTGCAGCAAAAAATTTCATTTTCCGAACCGACTTTGGGGCCCCGTATCTCAGAGCCACTTGGTGCTAGGAACCCCAAATTTGGTGTGCAAACCCAGTGGTACTGGTGCCACAACATATCCAAAGATGAAGTTTCTAGCACTAAGCTTTGGACATTTTATGGTGCTAGTTCCACTGGGTTTGCACACTGAATTTGGGGTTCCTAGCACTAAGCGGCCCCGAGATACAGGGCCCCAAATTCGGTCAACTGTGTCCATCTGCAGCAATGTCATTTCAGGACCCTTTGGGTTCAGAGACCCCAAATTTTGGCTGCAGCTAGGGGGCATCTAGGAACCCTTAACTACCGAGTTTGAAGTTCAGGGGACCTATGGCTGCAAATGGGCACAGTGATGCTGCAAATGGGCATTGTTGACCCTCTTTTCCACTTACAGTAGCTGTGCATTTCTTACCCTCGTCTTATACTCGGGTCAATAAGTTTTTCCCATTTTTTTTGTAGTAAATTAGGGCCTCGACTTATACTCGGAACGACTTATACTCGAGTATATACGGTATATATATAAATAAATAAATAAATAAATATATATATATATATATATATATATATATATATATATATATATATATGTAACGAGGTTTATTAAAAGATTGTTTCAAACGATGTAAAAATCGTATAGGAAAGAAAAGCACATGGAGCAGTATACAAGGTAATAAACACAAGATGAAAACACGACAAGTACTTACTTTTTTCAGCACTTTACGGATCCGTCTGTACTCATCCGGCTCCCTGAGTTTCAGGTCGGACCATCTTCTTCGAATTTGATCCTTGGAGCGCTGTACCCCAAAAGAACCCTGTAAGGTCTTCACCACCTTCGCCATTATTTTGGCTTTTCTCAAATTTGGCCGGGCGTACGGCCCATACTTCCCATCATAGTCCTTTTTTTTAAGAATTGCCACCATTTCCACCATCTCTTTAAAGGACATATTGGAGGCCTTAAATCTGGGCTTCCCACATAGTGACGTTCCGGCCTTTGGGCTTTCTTCGCTACCTGAGGTAGTACACACCTGATGTGTCTCCGCCATTATTCACCCCACTACGCACCGTACAAAAAATGGGCGGAAAACATGAGTTAAAATCGAACGTCAGGGGCGGGCGATGCAGGCGGTGTTTCACACATGCGCAGTGTATAAAGAGGGGCCTTGCGCACGTGTCATACGTACGTTCTGTGCGTAGGGTTAAGGGGCGGAGAACATGAGTTAAAATTGAACGTCAGGGGTGGGCGATGCAGGCGGAGTTTCACACAGGCGCAGTGTATAAAGAGGGGCCTTGCGCACGTGTCATACGTACGTTCTGTGCGTAGAGTTAAGGGGCGGAGAACATGAGTTAAAATTGAACGTCAGGGGCGGGCGACGCAGGTGGAGTTTCACACAGGCGCAGTGTATAAAGAGGGGCCTTGCGCACGTGTCATACGTACGTTCTGTGCGTAGAGTTAAGGGGCGGAGAACATGAGTTAAAATTGAACGTCAGGGGCGGGCGACGCAGGCGGAGTTTCACACAGGCGCAGTGTATAAAGAGGGTTCTTGCGCACGTGTCGTACGGACGTTCTGTGCGTAGGTGATAGTGGACCGGGACGCTACTAAACGAAGGTAATTTTAAATTTAAAAATTTGCTAAAAACTTTGTAGCAAGCAGCCTATATAGCTTGACAGATTGATGAGGCCTACATAGGGATAAGATGATGAGGGTTTAGCAGAAACATAAAGTGTTTTTTGTCTTGTGTCTTTATCTTTTACAGACATCATGAATGCCAAATTTAAGGAGCCTGAATTTTTGTCGGCTTTCATCGACAAATATAGAGAGATGAGGTATCTGTGGGAGGTGAAACACCCTCAATCAGTGTTGCCAACCTCCCCAAGTGAAATTTACTGGCAAGATGCCTAAAAATTACAAACAACACCAATTTTTTACTGGCACTTCAAAAAAGTACCTAAAATGGCTGTTTTCGGTGCTAAACTGTGCAACTTTTAGTATTTAAACTATAAACATGTAGCTAACATGTAGCTTAAGTTAAACAAAAGTCAAAAACCGAATTACTCTATTTACATGAAGGTCATGTTAATATAACACAGCCAGCACAGAGTTCCCCATTACAGTGCAAGGGAGAACTCTGCAAACCTTCATGTAAAGGACAATGCCACAGATCATGATCTAAGGGGGAACTCTGATGTAAGGGGGGGGGGGCTCTGCGCTCCCCATTACATCAGAATTCCCACTTACATCAGGGTCGGCAGCATTGTCCTTTACATCAGGGTCCGCAGAGTTCTCCCTTGCACTATAAGAGGAAATCCTGCAGACTCTGATGTAAAGGGGGACATTGGGAACTCTAATGAGAGGGGGGGGGGGCTCTGGTGACCAGAGATTACCTTCCGCAGAGTGAATACACTAAGGTAAGGGGGGGTTACTGATACAAGAGTTCACCTTTATTTCAGTGCCCCCTTACATTATTGTGTTCATTCCCCCCCCTTACATCAGTGCCCCTTCCTCAGATTGACCTCTCAGGTGCACCGTGCAGGGCAGCAGGGCTCAGTCAGGCAACTCCAGCTTGGCGGCTCTGGTTTTATCCGATAGTCTCCGCTACACAGTCCACACATGTCTGACTTCTCTCATGATCCCCAATCTAGCAGCACTCCCACTCTTGACTCCTCTCCAGGCTCCCCCTCAGAGACTGCAGACATGATAAAAGATGAAATTGTCAGAGACTGCAGACATGATACAGGAGATGATCAGAGACTGCAGACATGGTACAGGAGATGGTCAGAGACTGCAGACATGGTACAGGAGATGGTCAGAGACTGCAGACATAGTACAGGAGATGGTCAGAGACTGCAGACATAGTACAGGAGATGGTCAGAGACTGCAGACATAGTACAGGAGATGGTCAGAGACTGCAGACATAGTACAGGAGATGGTCACAGACTGCAGACATGGTACAGGAGATGGTCAGTGACTGCAGATATAGTACAGGAGATGGTCAGAGACTGCGGACATATTACAGGAGATGGTCAGAGACTGCGGACATATTACAGGAGATGGTCAGAGACGGCAGACATATTACAGGAGATGGTCAGAGACTGCGGACATGGTACAGGAGATGGTCATGTGGACAGTCCCCAGGTGCCCCAGCCAGCAACCAAACTTACTAGCAATACTAACTGCAGCAAGCATGCATCTTCCACTGAGTGGACTGTGGAGGGAGCACAACACTCACAGGTCAGGGGCAACCACTGAGGGGCTTTGTCTGGGCCCACCCTGAGCCTCTGCACAACAATGATGAATGATAACATCAGCACCACTGACTGAATTCAGAAATGCTTGATCTTTGGGTCCCACTCCTGCAAGTTGCAGCCCCACACACACCACAATTTTTAATTTTAGAATCTTCCAGCAGCAGGGGCCAGGCCCAGGGCAGCAATGCATGTATTAACACAATACATAATTAATTGCTGCGCACCACAGGTCCACCTGAGACTCCCCCCCACAACACATGAATCATTCATAATGAGTCATCAATCATCAGCCTGGAAATTTCCGAATCCGACCTCTGGTCCTGCCGCAGCCTACCCATCTAAGACTGACTGACTCACTCTCTCACTGGGTGAACTGGAGACTGGGCCAGAGACTTCTGCGGTGCGGGCACTGGGCTGGCCTGTCTGTCTGTCTCTCACAGTCATCATCAGAGAGAGAGACACCATCTGTCCGACTAGTCTGCCAAGCGAGAGGCTCCAGTCCACTAACTCCCGTGTCCCTGACTCGTCCTTTATAGTTTGGCTGGTAAGTTTGGAACTGCAGCTGCTTACTGCTACACTCACCAGGCAGAAACTGTTGACACACTGGGCAACAGGGCAGGTTGTGAGGTCACGGTGTGCTGTGTGTGTGGTCCAGTGTGTGCACTCCATAGTCCGCCGCTGCATCTCCATTTCCACTCCACACGAGGCTCAGGCTGGCCGCTGGCTCCTCCGTCCACCCGCTCGGCTCCTGCCTGTTTATAGGTTGGCGGGAAAATAGGCTGACATCATTGGCTGCGCAGAGGCTGCAGGAGTCAGACTAGGCGATTCAGAATCGGATTTTCTCTGGTATTTTCGGATTTGCGCATGCGCAGTTCTGACCCGATCCGATCACCGCCATTTTTACGGGCACTTTTCCGGTACTACGGGCTTTCACGGGCGCCGGGAAAATGCCTTCTTTTTACGCGCTGCCCGTAAATCTACGGGCGGTTGGCAACACTGCCCTCAATATTATTTAAAGCATGTCAGGAAGTCAACGCTGGAGAGACTTCTGACATTTGTCCAGACGACCATCCCAGAAGCAACAATGGAGACGTTGTTAAAGAAAATTGGGATCTTGAGGAACATGTATAAGAGGGAGCATAACAAGATCCAGGAATCCATGAGATCAGGAGCATCAGCAGATGATGTATATGTACCCAGGCTGTGGTACTACAATAAACTACGGTTTCTTGATGACCAGACTGAAGCCAGGGCATCACTTTCAACCCTTCCCTCCACCCTTCCCTCCACCCTTCCATGCACTCTTCCATGCACCCTTCCCTCCATCCCAGCAGAGGCTGATGAGGACCAAGCTGGGTCTTCCATCCTGCATGAACTGGATATGACCATCTGGAGTCAGGTAAATTAATTTCACAAATATTTACTGTCCTAATATTAATGATGTTAACTGGATGTTATAATTGATTCAAATAATTTTCCCCTAAAAATGATGTATACATATCAGTTGACAGTAGTGGCTAAATATGTTTGTCACCTGCTTCAAAAAATTAGGGTGTCTGATTTCTATACTCTTTTATTAAGAGATGTATTCACATTGAATTTGCTAGTCATGAGAAGCAAATTGTGTGTCATTGATGAACCCCAAAAAAAATACTAAAACTATGTCCTTTTTTTATACACAGGATGAGGCCAGCCAAGAGGAATGTGGGGAAAGTGGCAGGCAGGAGGAGACCGGGCCCATGAACAGCCTGGAGGAGGCCGGATTCAGCATCATCCTGGAGGAGGCCGGACCCAGTGTCAGGCAGGAGGAGGCCGGACCCAGTGTCAGACAGGAGGTGGCTGGGCCAAGTGAGGTGGCTGGGCCCAGTGAGGTGGCTGGGTCCAGTGTCAGGCAGGAGGTGGCTGGGCCCAGTAGGAGCCTGACACAATCACAAGTGCCTCCCCTCCGCATTCCAAAAAAAAGGGCCAGGAAGGGGACGGTGACACAGGAGGCATCCCTGCGCCTCATGCGAGAGGCCACCCATTTTTTAACGAGCCCCCCCGAAGCTGAAGAGGCCTATGGGTGCTACTTAGCCAGCAGGCTGTTTAAAATGGAGTGGGGCCAACGCCTCATTTGTGAGAGACTCTTTGGGGAAACAATACACAAGGGGCTGCAGGGCGCGCTAACCAGCAACACACAATTACATGAGGCAGCCCCCCCTCCTCCTCCTCCTCCTTCTCCTCCTGCCACAACTCAAACACCAGAGCCACAGCCTCCAAAGAAGGCTGCAGGAAAGGCTGCAGGGAAGGGTGCAGGGCAGCGTGGAGGAAAGGCTGCAGGGAAGAGAAGAAAGTGATGACCTGGGTTCAGTCTGGTCTGACAGAAGACGCAGGCTGTTGTAGTACCACAGTCTGGGGACATCTATATCATCTGCTGCTGCTGTTGATCTCTGGGATTCCTGGACCAGATTGTGCTCCCTCTTATATGGACTCCTCAAGATCCAAATTTTCTTGTACACAGACTTTTTCCAGCGTTGACTTCCTCTTTATTTTATTTAGACCATGAATAAATGGATATTTGAGTTTATGAAAAGACTTTTTGTGTTTTATTTTAAATCATTGATTTTAGACACAATGTCAAATTAACAAGGGACAACAATCTCATTGAGTTTGCAAAAACACACAAAAAATACATTAATAATGTTAATAATGTTCTAGTGGTAACTTAAAAAAAAAAAAGATACATAACCAAAAACGGTTCTTTGTATTAACTTTATATACAAAAAAGAAAAAATCACAATAAAAAAAAACAAAATGGTTCTTTATGGTAACTTTACAAACACCAAAAAAAAAAAAAAGGTTCCTTGTGGTAACTTTACAAACACCAAAAAAAAAAAAAAATGGTTCTTTGTGGTAACTTTAAAAACAACAAAAAATAAAAAATAAATGGTTCTTTGTGGTAACTTTACAAACACCAAAAAAAAAAAAATGGTTCTTTGTGGTAACTTTACAAACAACAAAAAAAATAAAAATAAAAGCTAGATAAACATAAAATAAGTTTGACAGCAATCATAAAATAAACATCTGGATAAAATTTACAATAAAAGATGACTCCACCAAAAAAAAAAACAAGTGTAAAAATTATTATTAGTATGGAGACATTGTTTTCAAAAAGCATACAATATCATTCATGAGATCAAAGAGAAAAAGAATCCAGAAATCAGTTTGGGAGAACTCTGTTTGAATATGAACAGCAAAACATCTTCGTTCTTTATAGCATTAGTAAAGAAGACATTAATGCGCTGCATTCAACGATCACAGATTTTGCAGCGTGAGGAATGTGCTACCTACAATACGAACACTAGTTTTACTAGACCGAGTGCTTCCGATTAGTTTTTGCTTATGAGCATGCGTTGTTTTTTTGTCCGTCGGACTAGCATACAGACGAGCGGATTTCTGGGTCCGGCGTAGTTACAACGTAAAGATTTGAAGCATGTTTCAAATCTAAAGTCCGTCAGATTTGAGGCTGCAAAAGTCCGCTGAAAGTCCGGGGAAGCCCACACACGATCGGATTGTCAGCCAGCTTTAGTCCGTCGGCGTCCGCCGGACTTTTGTAGACGAAAAGTCCGACCGTGTGTACGCGGCATAATAGTCCGTGTTCTCTTTATCTCTTTATTTCTTCCTTTTTGATATATCCTATTTTTAATTCCTACCTTTTTCATAACTGATACAATCTATAGAGCTTACATTCATCTAATTAGGCTATTAATTAGCACAGACCAACCCCGTATATTTTACACCTATTGGATGAGGTTAGTAGTCGTGAGTTTGGGTAATAATGATGAGCACCTAAGGTGTCTAATATACTTTAGAGATTTGTAATCTTCCATCTTTTATATGTATAGACGATAGACTACTACTTAGAAAGTAAGCAGAGATTACTATTGCTTGGGCACGAAGCTCAGGCTCATTTAGAGCTATATTTTATTCTTGTTTTTATGCGTATTATATTGCACTTTAGTTGTTTATGCGCATTATGCTGTAATGACACTGTTGGCGTTATGTGAAGCGGTGCACTTGGAAATTTGTAATTTTGTCCCGAGATTTAATATAAAGGGATTGAGATATCATCCTATTATAGTCTTTATATTCTCTCAGGATTGGTTGTAATCTCCAGTTTGTGCCCGTTCCCCCTGTTCGTTTCTTACTAGGAATTGTAATTACAATACAAGCCAGGGAGAGACTTGGAGCACATTAGCGTTTCAAAGTATAGCATCGTCATGTCGTCTTGTTCATTATTTCCTGCTTTGTTTATCTTTAGCTTAAGGCCAGGAAATTCCAACTATAACATAGCCTAGAATGAGATTTGTTCACAGTAGCGTTCCACAGTCCAGCACCCTAGACCCACACGTTCCAGCATATCACGCATAGTCACAAATGACGACTGACATAACTCACGTCATGCCGTCGTTCCTTGGACCGCATCAGCGTTCCACGGTAATGTCTCGCGAGACTAGCAACGTGACGTCATGCCGTCTTCTCTTGGTCCACAGTAGCGTTCCACGGTAATGTCTCGCGAGACTAACAACGTGACGGCTAACGGATGTGACGTCTAGCTGCCCTTCTCTACAACTGAGTGGCATTTTGGATTGGACAGATTTAGATCTACCGCTTTTCCCAGAACCAATGGGCCGGCCGGAAAGACCGGCGGGCAATCCCATTTGATCACCAAATTGAGGCTTGGTTGTTACACTTCTTTCCTATTGGCCTTAATCAATACCCCAGATGTCATTTCGGCCATGTGATGCTCCACATGGCGAAAACAGGTGATTTGAATGTTTGTTCTTATATTTCATATATAAAGATGTTAGTGGCTGGCAGACATGTACCCCAGTTGAAGTCTTTGAGGACGAAACGCGTCGGGTCTGATATGCCTGCTGAGCCACTTTTTATACAGTTTGTTTTTATTCTGGTCCTGTTGATGTCAGTACCTGATTGTTATATTTTTTACTTCATTAAATTTTGGATGAAGCGGATTCACACTATGTGGAGGATTTTTTCATTTTTTCTCCCTGAGGGATATACACCCTATTGATCGACTTAAAGGGTATATACCAGCGTCTATCCACCTGAACTGGTGGGACCTCCAGAGTACAAGAGGACGATCTGGGCGGCTGGTGAGTAGCTGTTGTCATGCCTCGCCAGACCAAGATCGGGTTCTACTTCTATCTTCTCTGAGCAGCTGTCCCTTGGATGATCTTTGAGACAAGCCTATTTGACTCGCAGCCTGTGGTTAGTGAGTCCACCCCCTCTGGTAAGGGTATTTCATTCGTTACACATATCCACCAGACATCCCAGAGCCAAACCACCCCAAGGTTCACTCCGGCTTCTATAGAGCAAGGAAACCTCAATATATGGGATAATATTGGAACTGGCTCCCCCTTTTTATCTAATTTATGTACTTTATTCTTGTTTTTGGTGAACACAGATTTATGTTTTTTGGTGTGTTGACACATGTGTTATCATTTGGGTTGGATTTTTTATCCTCTACCACTTGTCACGTATAAGGACTACTCATTTCTGTTTCACATTTTTTAGATGTTTATGCATTTATGATTATCAGAAAATGTTCTTTCCTGTACACTCCGGTGGGGAGTATATAGGTTTATTCTACTTATATTTTGAGAAAGTCACCACTTATATTCTTTACAAGTTCTAATAATAAGAAACACTAGTCACAAGTGTTTAGTATCACAGTTTGAATTTTTAAAACTGACATTTTGAGTAAATCACCACTTATATTCTTTACAGGTTTTATTAATAAGAAACACTAGTTATAGGTGTTCAGTATCACAGTTTGAATTTACATTCTTTTACACCCATTGAGTTTGGGTTCCTCTCATTAAAACGTTGTTATTCTAATTAGATCTCCAGGCATGCACTCTGGTGAATCTTTTGCCTGACAACGAACATTAATTTTTTAAGCGCCACATTGTTATATTAGTTTAACTTTCCACAAGAGGAAAATACATCTAGCAAATACCTCTGATGGGTCTTGTTATGATGTGGCTTAAGAGCCAGGAACCTCCGACTGTTATCCGGTCCGTATGCTGCCGCGATAGGTGGCTAGGGAGACGCTTGTCGCGTCTCCTTAAGTATACGTGATCCCTCCAGAAACAAAGGGTCAGCTGACCCCTGACTTTGCTTCCGGAGCGGGAGCCCCTGCATTGAGCATGTGCAAAACGGTCAGGGCCGGCCGTCATCGCACTGACGCAACCCCACGCACTGGATGACATGCGGGGAGGGGGAAGGAGGGAGGGAGATGGAAGGGCCCTGGCCTCCCATCAGGGGCGCCCGAACAGCACCACTAGTCTCCTGATCGCCATTGGCTGAGTTCCTGAACCCCCTATGTGAGATGCTGAGCAAGTCCACCGGCACTAATTACTACAACGAGATGAAAGGTTACTCAGTATACACAAAGCCTTTATCCAAAATAATAAATAAAAAAGAGAAAAACAAAAATAAATATAACCATAGACAATCTATTCAGACGGTCATTATATGGTAAATCAAATACATAGATCTCTTGATGGCATTACACAATCACAAATTACAACAACAAAATAATGATCATCGGGAGAAGGGAGGAAAAACAAGGGGGTTGGGGATGGGAATACAGAGAGAGGAGACACCGGGATTGAATACTGCATTGTCATTTAAACAATTTTTGTAATCAAATAACAAGATCCAATTAGAAACTGACAGAATCGGTTGGATCTTAATGTACCTTCCCTTTGTTGGTACACTGATCAAGTAAATAGTCTCCACCCCCCTTTCCATAGTTACAACGCAGTTTGAATAGATACATCCTATCTGACTGGCACTAGATTGTCCCCCTTTTTTGATTGGTATATTTCTATGAATCTATTTCAACATATATAGTTCACCAGATAACAGTGGGGGAGTAGATCGTGATTATGATCAGGATTTCTTTACTATATTTGTTGGTTTTCCTTTGTCTCCTCTCTCTGTATTCCCATCCCCATCCCCCTTGTTTTTCCTCCCTTCTCCCGATGATCATTATTTTGTTGTTGTAATTTGTGATTGTGTAATGCCATCAAGAGATCTATGTATTTGATTTACCATATAATGACCATCTGAATAGATTGTCTATGGTTATATTTATTTTTATTTTTCTCTTTTTTATTTATTATTTTGGATAAAGGCTTTGTTTATACTGAGTAACCTTTCTTCTCGTTGTAGTAATTAGTGCCGGTGGACTTGCTCAGCATCTCACATAGGGGGTTCAGGGACTCAGCCAATGGCGATCAGGAGACTAGTGGTGCTGTTCGGGCGCCCCTGGTGGGAGGCCAGGGCCCTTCCATCTCCCTCCCTCCTTTCCCCCCCCCCGCACGTCATCTAGTGCGTGGGGTTGCGTCGGTGCGATGACGGCCGGCTCTGACCGTTTCGCGTATGCGCAATGCAGGGGCTCCTGCTCCGGAAGCAAAGTCAGGGGTCAGCTGACCCTTTGTTTCCGGAGGGATCACGTATACTTAAGGAGATGCGACAAGCGTCTCCCTAGCCACCTATCCGGGCAGCATACGGACCGGATAACAGTCAGAGGTTCCTGGCTCTTAAGCCACATCATAACAAGACCCGTCAGAGGTATTTGCTAGATGTATTTTCCTCTTGTTTTTGCCACCATTGATAACTGTGCTAGGTTATACTGAGGCTATCTATTCCGCTCAATTTTTTCTCCTGTTTGCTCAGACAGTAGCTTTGACATTATGTTGAGAAATCCATACCTTAACATACAAATAAAGTTGTACCTGCTACTGCTAACTAGATAGATGAACTTTCTGGTTATTGTCATATTGATGTCAGCATTCCATCACAGCGGTTTAACACTTTAGCACATAAATATCCCTAATGTATCGCTGCGTATATCCAGATAATCTAGGTATAACACTTTGTTTAGGATTACATACATATACACCTTTACATCCTTTGACATATTGGTGATTTATTATCACCACAATAAATATAGTCAAACAAATCCTAGCCTATTGTTGGTGTTTCCAACAACTTTTAAAGCCAGCTGTGAGTGGGTCAGTAGCCTAACTTACATCTAATATTACCTGAGAATTTAAGCTAGAGGGATTGAACACATAAGCAATTTTAATAATGCTAATCAAATTCTATCTTATGGCAACAATAGTTACAAACATATATTTTTTTCATACAGGTTAAACCTGTCTGATAGCTTTGGCCACTGCGTGGTCCGACACCCCACTATCCAACTCCTTAGGCTCTGACTGCCATGGGGTAATGATCGTGATTGGCTGACGACTTACTGGGTCCCAGTTTTGTGTTCTGGCTGTGCACGCCTTACCTTAGGCACTGTTAATTGCAAGTTAGTAAGCACTGTTATGAGTCAAAGAAAATGTATTTGGGTTGTATACTCTCAAATTATGGCTTCTAATATTACCGTATTTATCGGCGTATAACACGCACCGGCGTATAACACGCACCCCAATTTAGGAGGGAATTTTAAGGAAAAAAAACTTTTAGGAGGGAAGTTGAAGGGAAAAAAAACTTACATTTAAATGCCCTTCATTGCAGCCTTGTCAGTGCAGCCTTCCCCAGTGCAACCTTGTCAGTGCAGCCTTCCCCAGTGCAGCCTTGTCAGTGCAGCCTTCCCCAGTGCAGCCTTGTCAGTGCAGCCTTCCCCAGTGCAGCCTTGTCAGTGCAGCCTTCCCCAGTGCAGCCTTCCCCAGTGCAGCCTTTCCTCAGTGCAGCCTTTCCTCAGTGCAGCCTTTCCTCAGTGCAGCCTTCCCCAGTGCAGCCTTCCCCAGTGCAGCCTTGCCCCAGTGCAGCCTGGTATCCCCTGTCCCTGCTTCCAGGGCTTCAAAATCGCGGTCCGCGATTTGAAAATGGCGCCGCCGGCGCCGAAGTACACAGAGCCGGTCCTCGGCTCTTGTTTACTTTCGGTTTCACTCGTAGTCCGGAGCGGAGCTATCCGAGTAGGTTCGGATAGCTCCGCTCGGGACTACGAGTGGAGCCGAAAGTAAACGAGAGCCGCCGGAAAGAGCCGAGGACCGGCTCTGTGTACTTCGGCTCCGGCGGCGCCATTTTCAAATCGCGGACCGCGATTTTGACATTTTGACAGATCGGGATCGGCGGGGATCGGCGTATAACACGCACCTGCGACTTTCCCCTGATTTTAAGGGGAAAAAAGTGCGTGTTATATGCCGATAAATACGGTACTTTATGCAATTTAGAGACACCTATAGATGCATGCGACGCCCTTGAAGAAGCAGGAAACTGCAAAACATATTGGCCTTCTGCATACTCTAGCATCTCTCCAGCATCTTACGCAATAGTAATTTTAGTATCAAGTACTAACTATGTACTTTATGAAGCTTGTGGTTTTACTGTACCAGATTTCATGTTTTTGTATTTAATAAACTGAATTTTAACTTTATGAGGCAGCCTAGGCTCTCTCTTCTAAACAATTGTTTAAGATTTTATTTGGCACACCTGGTTAAATAAAATTACTGCAAACACATTTAAGGACACACGTGGAAAATACTGTTATCCTGGTTGTAGATTATCATCAAACACAGACACACAAAAACAGACACACACCTGGTAGTGATAAACAAATTGAATATATTATCACGGTTTAAAGCATGTGAAAGCTTACAACACTGTTAAACCTTTCTGCAAAGAATACATTAGAAAAGACAACTTTCAATACTTAGCAACTGTAAATTTAGAAAAGGGCAGTAATTTATATGCCCATAACACAGACACTGAGAGGGAGGAGAGAAGATTTGTCAACTTCTCAGCTCCTTCTGGGCCACAAGAACCATTGAAAGTAACAACACAAAAAGAAGAAATCGGTTAACAGGTACAGTAAGCACAATTCTGTAAGGGGGGTCTTGGGTAGAAGAGTACTAGTATCTTCTGCTAGCAAACGTTGGGGCCCTTTGAAAAGAAAGTAGGTTTAATTAAGCAAAGTGAGACAGTAATCCTCTAGCAAATCCTGTTCAGTAGTGGTTGGTAAGAACAGAATGGCTAAAAGTGGTAGCTCCAAACAAGCATCCTGCAAACAAGCATCTGACACTATAAAAGGGAATAGGTGTCTGCATGCAGTGTCTGTACTTTATTAAGAATGACGTTTTGGGTTTTCACCCGCTCACCAATCCTCTGTGCGATGACACGATGGAAATTCCAAATGCTGGTTCAGGCTCCTAGCAATGTTGTAAGGCACCGGATCATCTCCTGTCGGCCGATCGGGATGGCTGGTAGCTAAACTGGCAAGGTTACTGGGCAGTGGCCAACTGAACACCTGGATGGATATGCAATGATGCAATCCCTGAAGTGATGTGGATTGTCTCTAGGCGGCACTGGGTTGCTAAGCAGGGTGCCTGGGCTGAACGGTGGTGAACCGTGTAGTTGTCACTGTTCATGGCTCCCCTCAGCTTCCTGTCAGCACTCTCCCAGTAGTCTCAGGAAAAGCGTGGCTAGCAGGTACCACTAGACAGTGTGGCTCTTTCTTCTTCTTTCAGATGGAGTTTCACCACACAGTCCTGTCACCTCTCCTCCATTCTCTCTTCCATGCTGACAGCACTCCCCCTGTAGTTCTGTGTGGAAGTCGGTCGGTCTCTCTCTCTCTCTCTCTCAATCACCTCAGCCTTCCCTCTCTTCAGTCTCCTGTCAGCACTCTCTCTGTGGTGCTGTGTGGAAAACCTGTCTCTCTCTCTTTCAATCACCTCAGTACTTTCCTCTCCTCCATCACCTCAGCACTTCCTGAAGCTCCCCTTTTCCCTGTGTGCTCTGTGTCTCTGAGTTTTTAAGTTCTAAGTCAGCATCTCTCTGTCTCTATCTTGTGGCCAAAAGGAGAAATTGAATTACGACATGCCTGCTACATAAATATGTGAAAAGTGTGGCGTGCATTTGTATTCAGCCCCCCTGAGTGAATACTTTGTAGAACCACCTTTCGCTGCAATTATGGCTGCAATTCTTTTTGGGTATGTCTCTAACAGCTTTGCACATCTAGAGAGTGATATTTTTGGCCATTCTTCTTTGCAAAATCGCTCAAGCTCTGACAGATTGGATGGAGAGCGTCTGTGAACAGCAATTTTTAGGTCTTGTCTTGGATTTTGGTCTGGACTTTGACTGGGTCATTCTAACACATGAATATGCTTTGATCTAAACCATTCCATTGTAGCTCTGGCTGTATGTTTAGGGTCGTTGTCCTGCTGGAAGGTGAAACTCCGCCCCAGTCTCAAATCTTTTGCAAACTCTAACAGGTCTTCTTCTAAGATTGCCCTTTATTTGGCTCCATCCATCTTCCCATCAACTCTGACCAGCTTCCCTGTCCCTGCTGAAAAAAAGCATTCCCACATTATGATGCTGCCTCCACCATGTTTCACCGTGCTACACAGCTTTTTGCTTTTAGGCCAAAAAGTTCAATTTTGGTCTCATCTCACCAGAGCACCTTCTTTCACATGTTTGCTGTGTCCTCCACATGGCTTCTTGCAAACTGCAAACGGGAATTGTTATGGCTTTTGTTCAACAATGGCTTTCTTCTTGCCATTTTTCCATAAAGGCCAGATTTGTGGAGTGCACGACTAATAGTTGTCCTGTAGACAGATTCTCCTACCCGAGCTGTAAAACTCTGCAGCTCCTCCAGAGTTACCATGGGCCTCTTGGCTGCTTCTCTAATTAATGCTCTACTTGCCCAGCCTGTCAGTTTAGGTGGATGGCCATGTCTTGGTAGGTTTGCAGTTGTGTCATACTCTTTCCATTTTCAGATGATGGATTGAACAGTGCCCCGTGAGATGTTCAAAGCTTGGGATTTTTATGCACAGCGAATTTGCACAGGAGCCCTGTGCATCTTTTGGTCCATTTCAAGTCCCAATTCAGCCAAAATTTTGGTCTGAATTCAGACCTGAATCAGTGAACAGGTATGTACTGGACTCCTGCTGTGAGCCATATGCGAAGATAGTGTGAACCCAGCCTAACTGTTACTATGTAACCTTTATTAGCAACATTTAGACCACTTTCACACCGAGGCAGTTTTCATGTGTTTTAGCACTAAAAACAGTGCCTGCAAAGCACCTGAAAACTGCGTCTCATGCCTCCCCAGTGTGAAAGCCCGAGTGCTTTCACACTGGGGCAGTAAGCTTGCGGGACAGGAAAAAAAGTCCTGCAAGCAGCATCTTTGGGGCGGTGTAGGAGCGCTGTATACAGCACCCCTACACCGCCCTTGCCCATTGGAATGAATGGGCAGTGCTTCCGAAGGGCATGAAAAGCGATTTGGAAGCGCTACAACACGGGCTCTTTTAACCCCTTCTTCGGCCGCTAGCGGGGGTTAAAAGTGCCCCGCTAGTGGCTGGAAAGCGTCACTAAAACTACGGTAAAGCACTGCTAAAAAGAGCAGCGCTTTACTGCCAACGTGGCCGCGGCCACAGTGAGAAAGTAGCCTAAGATGAATGGGTAAAATCTAGGAGATACCACACACAGTAATAAACATTGGAGTTTAACTCAGCTTCACCCCCCCCCTGTGGGAATACAAATTATTTACAGAGCTTGCCAAATTATGTGACTTTGCACACTGAAGGAGGAATGGCATTAACACACTTACCCAACTTTACTTGGCAAGTCAGCTTATGCTGTTTTAAGAATGTCAGGCAGAATGTGGCCTAAGAAACATTTACAACTTAGGCATGTCATTCTCATTCAAGCATAGCATCTACTGTTCCCAAATACATTTTCTCATCCCATGCTATATGACCTGGTCAGGGCCAGCAACATTAGGGGCTGAATTTCTGAAATTTCTGAAATTCCTGCTGAAATGACAAGCTTGGGAAGTGGATATAGGTATTATTGATACTGAATAGGAAGAAATCCTAAATTTGATCCCATAAATCATTCCCTACCACAAACTGACCCAGCTTTTTATATTATACACAGGGTTTATTGTACCTTCAAACTACTACATTCACTAGGCTTGCATGATTCTCCTAACTGTTGCAAATGTGGCTGGGGAATGGGGAGTCAAGTTAACCTGCCCTGGCGATGTCTCATATTTCATACAGTACCCCAAAAACCCTTAATTTACAAACTAAGGTATTTTGGCATTGACAATGTTGTATGTACCTGGGTAGAGAACTGGTTACAGGAGTGCGTGATTAATTGCATATTTTCGGAATAGTTTCGAGTTGTGAGCGAGGTGGCCCTAGGGTGACCATGTGTTCCGGATTGCCCGGGACAGTCCCGTATTTTGCAGGTCTGTACAGGGCATCTTTATTCCGGGACAATACAGCGTGGATTGGAGCTGTCACTGAAGCTGAGGCTGAGGGGCCAACCCGGTCGCCCACTGTGTGTCAGCCCCGCCCGCTTTGTATCAGCCCGCAGTGGAACTATAACTGACATCGAGCAGCCTCACAGACCCTCTCTGGCTGCAGCAGAGCTGCCGTCCCGCTGTATGACACTAGTCACAGCCCACCGCTCTCATCCCAGCCAGGCTCCGATGCCGTCCCTTCCGGTGTGTGTGTCGTGCAGCACAGCCGAGCCCTCTGTTTCCACGGGAGTTCCGAAAATGGGTGGAAACTTTGACAGAGTGCCCACCCCAGCCCAACCCCAACTAGTGAACTACAGGTCCCAGCATGAACCTGTTAAATCTATGTATGGGGTCAAATTCTTAGATCTCAGGGGTTCATGCTGGGACTTGTAGTCCTTTCACTTTTGGGGTGTGTGTCAAAAATATGAGCGCAAGTTATTTCATTGTCAGGGATAGGAAATGTGTGTATACCTATGACTGTGACTGCAACTGTACTCCTTACTTTTATTAATGTTTATTAATGTTTTCCCCAAAAAAAAATTTATATATTTTTATATTAAAACTTGAGTGGTTTTCTATGCGATGTACCGTTAAAATCCCATTTCTCCAATCTGTTTGTTTCAAATCTTTTTATCTGCTAGCCGCTTCCCGACCGCCTCATGCAGATATACTGCGGCAGAAGGGCACGTACAGGCAGATTAACGTACCTGTACGTTGCCCTTTAAGAGGCGGCTTGCGGGCGAGCTGGGAGCTCCGTGACCATGATCACGGGTCCCGCTGACTCGATGTCCGCAGGGATACCTGCGTTCGTCTCACGGTGAGGAAGAACTGGGAGATGCTATTGTAAACAAGCATCTCCCAGTTCTGCCTAATTACACTGTCACTGATCACAGCTCCCTGTAATCGGGAGCAGAGATCAGTGATGTGTCACACACAGCCCCTCTCCCCCACAGTTAGACTCACTCCCTAGGACACACTTAACCCCTACAGCACCACCTAGCGGTTAACCCCTTCACTGCCAGTCACATTTACACAGTATTCAATGCATTTTTAATTGCACTGATCGCTGTATAAATGTGAATGGTCCCAAAATTGTGCCAAAAGTGTCCGATGTATCCGCCATTATGTTGCAGTCACGATAAAAATCGCTGATCGCCGCCATTACTAGTAAAAAAAAAATTATCAATAAAAATGCCATAAAATTATCCCCTATTTTGTAAACGCTATAACTTTTGCGCAAACCAATTAATAAATGCTTATTGTGATTTTTTTACCAAAAATATGCAGAAGATGATGTATCGGCCTAAACTGAGGAAAAAAAATGTTTTTTTATATATTTTTTGGGGATATTTATTATAGCAAAAAGTAAAAAATAATGCGTTTTTTTCAAAATTGTCGCTATTTTTTTGTTTATAGCGCAAAAATTAAAACCTCAGAGGTGATCAAATACCACCAAAAAAAAGCTCTATTTGTGGGAAAAAAAGGACGTCAATTTTGCTTGGGAGCCATGTCGCACGACTGCGCAATTGTCAGTTAAAGCGACGCAGTGCTGAATCACAAAAAGTGCTCCGGCCAGGAAGGTGGCAAATCCTTCCGGGGCTAGCCTAATGCCGCGTACACACGATCGAACTTTCCAACAAAACCATGGATTTTTTTTCGAAGGATGTTGGCTCAAACTTGTCTTGCATACACACGGTCACACAAATGTTGACCAACAATTACGAATGTGGGAACGCGGTGACGTACAACACGTACGACGAGCCTAGAAAAAGGAAGTTCAATAGCCAGTGCGGCTACTTCTGCTTGATTCAGAGCATGCGTGAACTTTTGTGAGATGGACTTGTGTACACACAATCGGACTTTCCGACAACAAGTTTTGTTGGCTGAAAATGTGAAAACCTGCTCTCAAACAGTTGTTGGCCGAAATTCCGACAGCAAATGTTCGATGGACCATGCACACGGTCGGACTTTCCGACAACAAGCTCACATCGAACATTTACCGTCGGAAAATCCGACCGTGTGTACGCGGCATAAGACTTTATGCGTATATTTCCAGTACACCTAAAGCACCTTGTCCTTGTTATGGAAAAGATTAATTGCATTGCTATAACACAATATTTGTTATGCCCCGTACACACGGTCGGACTTTGTTCGGACATTCCGACAACAAAATCCTAGGATTTTTTCTGACGGATGTTGGCTCAAACTTGTCTTGCATACACACGGTCACACAAAGTTGTCGGAAAATCCGATCGTTCTAAACGCGGTGACGTAAAACACGTACGTTGGGACTATAAACGGGGCAGTGGCCAATAGCTTTCATCTCTTTATTTATTCTGAGCATGCGTGGCACTTTGTCCGTCGGATTTGTGTACACACGATCGGAATTTCCGACAACGGATTTCGTTGTCGGAAAATTTTATAGCCTGCTCTCAAACTTTGTGTGTCGGAAAATCCGATGGAAAATGTGTGATGGAGCCTACACACGACAACAAGGTCCTATCACACATTTTCCGTCGAAAATCCGACCGTGTGTACGGGGCATAAGAGCGAGCAGTAACATCTGGATTAACTCTTTTTTATGTAGGTTTGAACCTGCGGGGTTCATTGTACTAGCTGTTTTTTTTTTCTTTTTGATTTTTTGTGCTGTTTGAGCCAGGGAATGCCCAAAGGCTCTGTATTGTAGTTTTTCAGAAAACCAATAAAAATTATATATACACAAAAAAAACTCCTAAAAGCTTCTAAAAGCTACTAAAACGCTACTAGAAGTTGGCACAAAAAAATGAGCTTATAAAAAAATGCTAGTGTGCATGGAGCCTTAAAGTTGACACTATTTTGTTATGGATTTATACTAGTCATGCACAATTAGAATGAACTTAGAAGAGAACCTTGTCCCGTCCCCGTGATATTGCTTACAATGCTACTTGTGTTCTCTCTCATCATTGCCTTTAGGCTGTTTACTCCTTCACTCTCTAGCTCCAGCATACATAAACTTCCCTGAGTTTTTCTGAAAATGTATTATTTGAACTATATAAACCTTTCTACTTACCCTAGTCTATAGTTATCTAGTCCCAGTTTATTTCATTTTGAAGACTAAAGCTGACCAATGTTTTTACAAATGATTTTCATTTGAACATTTGTAGGAAAATCATTTGTAAAAACATTCTTTCTTGCTATCATCGAGTCAACTGATTTTGTTTGAAAGCCCTTTAAATTTTGCCCAGACCTGCTATTTGAATGGAATCCCAGATGTATTAAACAACAGGTTTCATTACAAAATGTATGGTTTTCCTAACCAAAAACCAAATTCACAGTTAAAAATTATTAGTTTGTGAAAAAATTTCCATCATGCTCCTTCAAATTTCCTCATCACTATAATCAAAAACAATGTCGATTTTTTTACACACAGATGCAAACATGACATGACTCCACCTTTTTATTCCCCAGAAACAGGGGCTGTGCTTATAAACTATCGTACCAAACCAGGGCAATACACCCATAAACGACACCATAAACAGAATGTGACATGAGACAGAAATAGAGTGGGGGGTATGAGAAATGGGGGAAAGGGTAAAAGGGGGGAGGGGGAGGGAGGGAAGTGGCGTGGGAAGGCCATACACCAAATAAATGGCAAAAACGAAATGTTAAATAAAACAAAAAACAGTCAGCACTATATCCAGAATCAGAATGATTGGTATCACAGATATTTTGGGGATCCGCAGCATGCCAGTCCCAGCCTCAGTTGTATTATACTAAAGAATTGCAGTTTGGGTCTCCTGCAACAAAAACAGAGGCAAATAAGGTCCAGAGGTAGTAAACTAAAGTACCTGTATGGCATTAGAGGTATAATGTATCCAGGTGGCCCAAACACTATAAAAATTTTCATATCTGTCCTTGCATGTAGCCACCCATTCCTCCACGGCTATAATATTTGTAGCGCTGGTAGATTTGCAATCTACCGCATGTTAGGTAAATTTAGTAAATTGTGCGTTAGGAAGGTTAAAGTTTGCCTCTGTTCCAGCTTGGCTGACGTTGTGTGTGTGTCCGTGCTTACCGGTGGGTGTCGGTGTTGCCACTGGTCAGGGATGGAAAGGCAACGTGTTGAAGTGAATGGATGCTCCTCTGTCCTGGAGGCACGCTCGGTGGGGGTGGTCCTCCGAGTTGCATTCGGGGCGAGGGTATTTATGGGACAGACGCCATGTTTTGGGGTTCGTTTTCCAGCCACCTGCTGGCCCTCCTGGCCGACAGGTATGCGTTGCGGAGCTACCTCGTGGTCCTCTGTCACTAACCTGGTGGTGGAGCCCAGAATGCAAGGAGTAGCCTCTCGTGTGCCTCTGGTTTGAGAGCCCCTGATAGAGAAGACAGGGACTCAAGAGCGCAGGGGGCCACAAGTGCTTGGCAAGTGGCAGGTGTAGAGTAGATCCGGACCTCTGGTGCAGCAGCAGGAGGACTGACAGGAACACTGGATCCACTGATAGAGTAGAGAAGAACTATAGCTGACAGGAACTCAGGAACAACAGGCAACAGGGACGTGTTCTGTAGTACAACTGGAGCACTGGAACAACTGGTAGATGAACCGGAACTCCTGGCAGGAACACTGGAACTGTTGACTTGATAGAGAAGCACTGTAGCTAGCAGAAACCCACGAACAAGCAGGCAGCAGGGAGGTGTTCTGTAGTACCACTGGAAGCACCAGCAAAGTCAGACAGGCCGGGTCAAACACAGGCAAGCAGACCAGGTACAAAACGGAATCAGGAGAGTAGTCAGGGCACGGACCGGATCGGCAACAGACAGACAGGTAATAACTGAAGGATGAGGCAGGAGAATCGTCAGACAAGCCGAGGTCGGGGACTGGCAGCAAACAGGAGAAGTCAGGAACAAGCCGGGTAACAGGAATCAGGTAAACAGGTATACTGGATAGCTTAGGGTCACAGGGAATGGCACCAAAAGCTGTCACACTGCACGTCTGCGCGCCTCCGCGTGCCCACGTGCACGCCCGAGTACCGATCGTATGTGCCCGTTCGTATCATCGTGTACCCGCGTACACCCGCTCGTATTAGCGCACACCCGCATGCGTCCGTTCGCGCCAACGCGCCTCCCAACGCGTCCTCTGGCTCTATTGACAGTAGTTCTCTTAACCGATCTTCCACCGATGGCTGAACTAACAGGACGTCTTTCATGACATTGCCCCCCCCAAGGGGCAGCCTCCGGATGCCCAACTGTGCCATCTTACTTGGATGAGATCTTTTAAAGGCAAGAATCAACCTCCTAGAATGGATGTTTGACTCCGGCTCCCAGGGAGTTTTCCTCAGGCCCATACCTCTTCCATTTTACCAAGAACTGGACTTGATTACGTCTCTTCCTACAATCCAGAATGGACTCAACCTCATATTCGGTTTCTCCGTCAATGATCAGGGGTTCAGGGGGATTGACCCTCCGGTTGACAAAAGGATCAGGAACTGCAGGTTTGAGTAGGGCAACATGAAAGACCGGGTGAATGCGGAATGATTCTGGTAGCTTTAGTTCGTAGGCCACATTATAATTTTTTTTATCACTGGAAAAGGACCCACGAACTTGGGACCTAATTTTTTGGAAGGACAAGCCAATCTTAGATTCAAAGTGGATAGCCAAACCAAATCTCCAGGTTTAAGATCAAGCTCTCCCCTTCTCTTCTTGTCAAACACCTGTTGTAGTTCTGGGTCCTTGCCATAGTCTCTTGCAGAAGCTTATTATTTGATTCGAAGAAGTTTAGGTTTTCTTGAACAGCTGGTACTGGACACTCCGGAATGTGGACAAGAACAGAGGATGGAACCCATAATTTGCAAAAAATGGTGTTTGTTTTGTAGCGGAATGAACAGAGTTGTTGTATGCAAATTCGGCAAGGGGAAGAAGTGGAGCCCAATCATCCTGGGAGAATGAGGAAAAGCAGCGCAGATACTGCTCCAGCGTCTGATTCGTTCTCTCCGTCTGGCCATTTGTTTGGGGGTGATAGGCAGAAGAGAAGGCAAGATCAATTTTCAGGGATTCACAAAGAGCTCTCCAAAACCTGGAGGTGAATTGTACCCCCCGATCAGAAGTAATATTTGCAGGGATGCCATGAAGCCTCACCACCTCCTTAATAAATGTCCTGGCAGTTTCAGCAGCAGTAGGGGTACCCTTCATTGGTAGGAAATGTGCCATCTTGGATAATCTATCCACTATTACGAAGATCGTAGTGTAGTTTTCAGAAGGTGGCAACTCGACAATAAAATCCATGGAGATCATCCTCCATGGCTTCTCCGGGACAGATAGTGGTTTTAACAGGCCCCAGGCTTTAGACTTGCTGCCTTTATTTTGGATACAGGTGACACATGCTTCCACATAGTCCTTACAGTCCTTTCTTAATGATGGCCACCAGAACGTGCGCTGAAGAAGTTCAGATGTTTTATGTACTCCGAAATGGCCGGCTAACATATGGTCATGGCAAGAACTAAGAGCTGCCGTTCGCATCTCCTGAGGTACGAAGATCCTATCCTTAAACCACAGAAGATCATCTCTGGCCTGTAGAGTTGTATCAGGTAGAGTGGAAATGTTCCTGGAGGCTTACTTGATCTGTGACAGTAGATCCCCTTGGAGTAACAGAAAGTTCCCTGAGAACAAGATGGTATCTGGCGGAGAAGGTGCTTCTGAATCACTGTACATCCGTGACAGAGCGTCAGGCTTGATATTTTTTGACCCGGGATGGTAGGTGATATGGAAAGAAAATCTAGTAAAGAACAGTGCCCATCTGGCCTGTCGTGGTTTCAACCTCTTGGCAGTCTTTAAATATTCTAAATTCTTGTGATCTGTATAAACAAGAATCAGGTGGGCTGCTCCCTCTAACAGGTATCGCCATTCCTCCAGCGCAGCTTTGATCGCTAACAATTCTCGATCACCCACGTCATAGTTCCTTTCTGCTTCTGATAATTTACGGGGAAAAAAAGTGACTGGGTGCAGAAGAGCCCTAGGCCCCTGTCTTTGGGAGAGTACTGCACCAACCGCTATCTCCGAGGCGTCCACCTCCAGGATGTAGGGTAACGTGGAATCAGGATGTTTTAAAACTGAGGCTGAGACAAACAGATCCTTCAGTGTAGTAAAGGCCATCTGAGCTTCCGTAGACCAGTGGAACTTGAGGCCCTGTTGGGTTAATCTTGTAATGGGAGAAATGATGGTGGAGAATCCCTTGATGAATTTTCTATAAAAATTTGTAAATCCCACGAAACGTTGAATCCCTTTATTGTCAGTAGGAGCGGGCCAGTCCAGAATGGCGGAGACCTTCTGAGGGTCCATTTTGATGCCTTCCACAGAAATAATAAGACCAAGGAACTGAATACTCTCCTGTTCGAAGACACATTTCTCAGGCTTGGCGTAAAGGCCGTGCAGGCGAAGTGGGGTCAAAACGTTTCTGACATGTTCACGGTGTTCAACTAGGAAAGAAGAGAAGATTAGAATGTCATCTAGATAAATAACAACAAACAGGTCGGGGTAGTCTCTGAAAATGTTATTTACAAAATGCTGAAATGTAGCAGGAGCATTACAAAGTCCGAAAGGCATGACTAAATATTCGAAGGGCCCAAACCGGGTACGGAAAGCAGTCTTCCATTCGTCTCCCTTGCGAATGCGGACAAGGTTGTAGGCACCACGAAGATCTAACTTAGAAAACACTACTGCAGACCCCAGCCTCTGAAAAAGTTCTGGCACTAATGGTAAGGGATAACGGTTCTTGATCGTGATTTTATTGAGTGCCCGATAATCCACACAAGGGCGCAAGGAATGGTCTTTCTTTTCCACAAAAAAGATTCCTGCTCCTGCCGGGGACGTGGAAGGTTGGATGAAGCCTTTCTTTAGATTGTCGTCAATGTAAGTCTTTTATACTCCTAGTTCTAACTCTGATAAAGGAAATATTCTCCCAAAAGGAATCTCTGCCCCTGGGAGAAGCTCAATCGGACAGTCATATGGCCGGTGGGAGGAAGGGTCTCGGCCCCTTTTTGACTGAAAACGTCCAGAAAGCTATGGTAGACTTCGGGTACAACTTGACGGGTCTCGGCATCAGTTTCCATACACAACAGGGCAGAGGGAGCTTGAGTAACTTCTGGTAGACAGTGTTGGTGGCAATAAGAGGAAGGAAACTTAATTTTCCCTGAGGCCCAGTCAACTTGCGGGTTATGGGCCTTGAGCCATGGCATGCCCAATATGATGGGGAATAGAGGAGATTCAAAGACATCCAGACAAAGTAGTTCTTGATGAGTGCCAGCAATGGTGGTGAGCATGGGTACTGTTTCCTGGGTTACTGGTCCTGATCTGAGGGTAGAACCATCGGCCAGATATACTGAAAGTCCTTTCGCCCTGGGCCGGATGGGAATGTGATGCCTGGAAGCGAAGGACAAGTCTATAAAGCCACTGCAGGCCCCGGAATCAATGATAGCGTTGGTTGGTATATTCCCTCCTAGGAGCTGTAAAAGAAGCGGAACAGCCAGGTGAGACATATTATTCAGTGCAGCTGGGGTAAGAGCAGGAGAGACAGAGAGGCACTTACGAAGCTTGGCCAGGCATGTTCGTACAAAGTGTTCGGGTTCCCCGCAGTATAGGCACAGGTTACCAGCCCGACGGCGTTGACGCTCTTCAGGAGTGAGGGATGGCCGTAAGAGTCCCAGCTGCATTAGTTCCAGTGTATCTGAGGTCATGGTAGTAGAAGCTGGAGGAGCGGAGTGGGGAGAACTAGTCACCCGGGGCAGCATCCAGACAGGACGAGCAGGACCAGAAGATCGCTCCGTACGTCGTTCTCTCAGGCGTCTGTCTATTTGGATGGAAAGGTCTATGAGGTCCTCTAAAGTCTCAGGAATGCCCACTCGGGCTAGTTCATCCTTCAAGGATTCTGAAAGGCCCATACGGAACTGATACCGTAGGGCGGCATTGTTCCAATTTGTGTCGGAACTCCAGTGTCTGAATTCCGACACATAGTCCTCAACAGGTCTGCGGCCTTGCTGTAGGGTGTGCAAGGCTGCCTCTGCCGTGGCGGTCAGCTGTGGGTCTTCATATAATGATGACATAGCCCGAAAGAAGGTATCCAGGGTATCAAGTGAGGTATCTTTCTTTCTAATAAGCGATGGGCCCAGGACTGGGGCTCGCCGGTCAGCAGCGAGATCACGAACCCCACCTTGGTGGCCTCCAGGGAGAAAGTCCTTGGTTGAAGGGCAAAAAAGAGTTCACACGAGTTGCGGAAGGACCTGAATTTGCTCCGGTTACCCGAAAATCTTTCAGGCGTGGGGACCCTGGGTTCAGGCGGCAACATAACCACTGATGGTGAAGCAAAAGTCCCGGATACTGGAGGTGTAGAAGCTGCTAGAGCCTGGACTCGGCCTTCCAGCTGGGTGTAGCCTTCTTGTAGGCTCTTTACTGCCTGGGTAAGTCCAGCAAGATGGCGGCAGAGTTCATCCATGGGAGAGGCTCCCTGCGTGGGCTTAGACATGGCTGTCCGGTACTGTCACGTACCTGGTGGTGGAGCCCAGAATGTAAGGAGTAGCCTCTCGTGTGCCTCTGGTTCGAGAGCCCCTGATAGAGAAGACAGGGACTCAAGAGCGCAGGGGGCCACAAGTGCTTGGCAAGTGGCAGGTGTAGAGTAGATCCGGACCTCTGGTGCAGCAGCAGGAGGACTGACAGGAACACTGGATCCACTGATAGAGTAGAGAAGAACTATAGCTGACAGGAACTCAGGAACAACAGGCAACAGGGAGGTGTTCTGTAGTATAACTGGAGCACTGGAACAACTGGTAGATGAACTGGAACTCTTGGCAGGAACACTGGAACTGTTGACTATATAGAGAAGCACTGTAGCTAGCAAAAACCCACGAACAAGCAGGCAGCAGGGAGGTGTTCTGTAGTACCACTGGAAGCACTAGCAAAGTCAGACAGGCCGGGTCAAACACAGGCAAGCAGAGCAGGTACAAAACGGAATCAGGAGAATAGTCAGGGCACGGACCGGATCGGCAACAGACAGACAGGTAATAACTGAAGGATGAGGCAGGAGAATCGTCAGACAAGCCGAGGTCAGGGACTGGCAGCAAACAGAAGTCAGGAACAAGCCGGGTAACAGGAATCAGGTAAACAGGTATACTGGATAGCTTAGGGTCACAAGGAACGCTGTAGACCGGACAGCAAGGAAGCATGCTGACAGGCACCCTTAAATAGGCCTAATGGCGCCAAAAGCTGTCACACTGCACGTCTGCGCGCCTCCGCATGCAGACGTGCACGCCCGAGTACCGATCGTACGTGCCCGTTCGTATCATCGTGTACCCGCGTACACCCGCTTGTATTAGCGCGCACCCGCATGCGTCCGTTCGCGCCAACGCGCCTCCGAACGCGTCCTCTGGCTCTATTGACAGTAGTTCTGTTAACCGATCTTCCACCGACGGCAGAACTAACAGGACGTCTTTCATGACATCCTCCAATCGGGAGACCCACGATAAAGCGGCGCAGGGGTGGGTCCAGAGGCTTGTCTGGAGCCTACCACCGCGGCCAAGGAATGGTCCTGAGCTGTCAGTCCTGTGTGACGAAGCTGGACAACCGAGGAGATCCCAGGGGAGGACCCGTCTTGGAGAGATCACGCAGCGTGCTGGTCTATAGAGGGGCCTGGTGACTCGGATGGAGGACGTATCCAAAAGTAACTACACAGCATAGTGTTGCCGGCTCGGCTTAAAGGTTCAAGCACTGTAACTGACTTTCACTACAGAGAAATCTATACATCCTGTGGCAGAGGATCGTAAGGATTTTATTCCCAGGCAAGTCTGTGGCAGAGACTTTGATTCGTGCTGCGTGCTAGCTGCTAGACCGGTGAGAGAGGCCTATCCAGACGAGCAAGGAGTGTGTCCCACGAGGGGAGCGCATTTCGAATAGTATTTCAATTCTACCAGGACCTTTTGTAAAGAGAACCCTACCAGAGAATATTTGAGTTTCTTCTGCAAGTTTCCTTTCTACCTCTTTCCTGCTACTTCCTAAGTCGTTTGTTTTAATAAAGCATTGAAAACATACTCCAGTGTTGGTGCGTGTGTTGTCAAGGAGTAAACTCAACGGAACCCTAGACCCGGTGCCGGTGAAACAGAGAGAAGCAGAGTGAAGGTAACAGACCCGCTTAAACCAGCAGCTCCACCGTGAGTTAGTGCTACATATTATTAACCAGACGGATCCAGTCAGGTCGTCTAGGAATATGTGCTGACTTCCAATGTATGGGGATCAGGCTCCTGCCAGCATTTAGGAGGTGGGGAAGAACTGATTTACGGTATTTACTAAAAGGGATGGCACGTGAAGCAAAACTCCAATGGAGTCATTCAATGTCGATGTCTAGTATAACCTTTATCTGGGCTCTGTTATCTTGCCAAAGGGGCCAAAGGGGCCTAAGACTGATATGTAAGTAGATGCCCCAAAGCCCACAGCCTCTGCAATAGACATCCGAGGTTGCTGGATAAATCCTGGCCAAGGTGGCAGGAACTCTGTACTACCGAATCAGTAGCTTAAAGCCATTTTCCTGTATCTTTGTGTCCACAGAACACTTGTGGGTAAGGCTATACGTATAAATGATCCAATTGAGTCTCCGTGAACGTATGCCGCAGGTCTCTCTCCCACTCCCACACATAAAACGGCTTGTTCGGCAGACTGCAACATCTAGTAGAGCACCAAGATAGAGTGGGGTACAGGGTCTACAGACATGCATAATTTCTCAAACAGAGTCAGGGAGGATAGGGGTCTGATGGCCTGAGGTAGACTATGAACAAAATGATGTAACTGTCTATATTGCCACTCATCCATCAGAAATCGGCCGAACTGGGAACAGAGCCAGTCCAATGAGACTAGGCCCTGCTCATGTATGAACCTTCCACATCGTATCCCTCCATCCCTTGCCCATATAAGGAAGTAGGAGAGGTGTTCCCCAGGAATGAGCCATAATATTTCTGGATGGAAGGAACCCCAATCCTCCCAACCTCTTAGGAGGCTGCAGGGTGCGTAGGGCCAGAAGGGGCTCCTCCCATTCCAGATAAAATTTAAAAACAGACTGTTGAGGGTTGAGAAAAAAGATCTGGGTAGCTATATGGGGACCATCTGAAAGTAAAAAAAGAACTCTTGGCAGCATATTCATTTTCAGTATACTGACTTGGCCCATCCAGGAAAAAGTGGTATGGTCCCACCTCAGTAGGTCAGCTTTAATTGTGGATAGCAAAGGGGCATAGTTTCTAGTGTATAATTGTGAAAATATGGCTGGGAGTAGTATTTTAAGGAGGAACGGCACCATGTAAAAGAAAAAGAGGCTTGCAGTTGGGTGCGCAAATCAGAAGAAATAGCAAGCAGGAGAATCTCCTGCTTACTATAATTGATTTTAAAGTTTGAAAGTGAATGGAATCTCTGTAGCTCAGCCATGATATTAAGAAGGGAGATCAGTGGGTCAGCTACATAAAATAAGACATTGTCTGCGTACGCTGACAGCTTAGGTTCTGTGGTCCCCACCCAAAACCCCTTAATGTTAAGATTTAACGTACGGTACCGTAACCGTCATGTTTAGCAGCGGTTCAAGGGTGAGGGCAAAAATGAGCAGGCACAGGGGACACCCCTGCCTCATCCCGTTCTGTATAGGGAAGGTGCCAGAGAGAGTTCCATTCACCTTGATCTGAGCCCCTGGAAAGCTATATAAGGATTCTATCCACCTAAGCATGTTATGGCCAAGGCCCAGTCTAGCCAGCATGGCCTGGAGATATGCCCAGTCCACCCTGTCAAAAGTCTTCTTGGTGTCAGTAGACAGTAGAAGGCAGGGTGGACTGGTCTGCTGTGAACTTACATAGTTACATAGTAGGTGAGGTTGAAAAAAGACATAAGTCCATCAAGTCCAACCTGTGTGTGTGATTATATGTCAGTATTACATTGTATTTCCCTGTATGTTGCGATCATTCAGGTGCTTATCTAATAGTTTCCTGAAGCTATCAATGCCCCGGCTGAGACCGCCGCCTGTGGAAGGGAATTCCACATCCTTGCCGCTCTTACAGTAAAGAACCCTCTACGTAGTTTATGCTTAAACCTCTTTTCTTCTAATTTTAATGAGTGACCACGAGTCTTGTTCAACTCCCTTCTGTGAAAAAGTTTTATCCTTATTGTGGGGTCACCAGTATGGTATTTGTATATAGAAATCGTATCCCCTCTCAAGCGTCTCTTCTCCAGAGAGGATAAGTTTAGTGCTCGCAACCTTTCCTTATAACTAATATCCTCCAAACTCTTTATTAGCTTTGTTGCCCTTCTTTGTACTCGCTCCATTTCCAGTACATCCTTCCTGAGGACTGATGCCCAGAATTGGACATCATACTCTAGGTGCGGCCGGACCAGACTCTTGTAGAGCGGGAGAATTATCGTTTTATCTCTGGAGTTGATCCCCTTTTTAATGCATGCCAATATTCTGTTTGCTTTGTTAGCAGCAGCTTGGCATTGCATGCCATTGCTGAGCCTATCATCTACTAGGACCCCCAGGTCCTTTTCCATCCTAGATTACCCAAGAGGTTCTCCCACCAGTGTATAGATTGCATTCATATTTTTGCCACCTAAATGCATTATTTTCCATTTTTCTACATTGAACCTCATTTTGCCATGTAGTTGCCCACCCGATTAATTTGTATAGATCTTTTTGCAAAGTTTCCACATCCTGCAGAGAAGTTATTGCCCTGCTTAGCTTAGTATCATCCATAAATAAAGAGATTGAACTGTTTACCCCATCCTCCAGGTCGTTTATGAACAAATTAAATAGGATTAGTCCCAGCACAGAACCCTGGGGGACCCCACTACCCACCCCTGACCATTCTGAGTACTCCCCATTTATCACCACCCCTGAACTCCCCCTTGTAGCCAGTTTTCAATCCATGTACTCACCCTATGGTCCATGCCAACGGGCCTTATTTTGTACAGTAAATGTTTATGGGGAACTGTGTCAAATGCTATTTGCAAAATCCAGATACACCAGGTCTACGGGCCTTCCTTTATCTAGCTGGCAACTCACCTCCTCATAGAAGGTTAGTAGATTGTTAGTAGATGGTTTTGCAAGAACGATTCTTCATGAATCCATGCTGATTACTGCTAATGATACCGTTCTCATTACTAAAATCTTGTATATAGTCCCTTATCATCCCCTCCAAGAGTTTACATACTATTGATGTTAGGCTAACTGATCTGTAAATTCCCAGGGATGTATTTTGGACCCTTTTTAAATATTGGTGCTATATTGGCTTTTCTTCAATCAGCTGGTACCATTCCAGTCAGTATACTGTCAGTAAAAATTAGGAACAATGGTCTGGCAATTAGTTGACTGAGTTCCGTAAGTACCCTCGGGTGCAAGCCATCTGGTCCCGGTGATTTATTAATGTTAAGTTTCTCAAATCTAATTTTATTTCTGTCCTCTGTTAACCATGGAGGTCCTTCTTTTGTGATGTGTCATGAGGATAAACACTGCAGTTTTGGTTACTGAAGCCCCCCCGATTCCCTCGTGAACACTGAGGAGAAGAATAAATTCAATACCTTCGCCATCTCCCCATCCTTTGTAACCAGATGTCTTTCCTCATTCTTTATTGGGCCAATATCGTCTGTCCTCCCTTTTTTACTGTTTACATACTTAAAGAATTTCTTGGGATATTTTTTACTCTCCTCCGCTTTGTGTCTTTCATATTCTAGCTTAGCCTTCCATATTGCACCCTTACATTTCTTGTTGCATTCTTTATAAAGTCTGAATGCTGATGATGATCCCTCAACCTTGTATTTTTTGAAGGCCTTCTCCTTTGCTTTATATGCATTTTTACATTGGAGTTAAGCCATCCAGGACTTTTGTTCGCTCTTTTAAATTTATTACCCAAGGGGATGCATTGGCCCTTATTTAATATGTTCTTAAAGCAAACCCATCTCTCCTCTGTGTTCTTTGTTCCTAAGACTTTATCCCAATTTATGCCTTCTAGCAAGGTTCGTAGTTTAGGGAAGTTGGCTCTTGAAATTCAGTGTCTCTGTATTCCCCTTATGTTTCCTATTTGTGTGATTTATACTAAAGCCAATTGACCTGTAACCGCTGTTGCCTAAATTGCCCTGTATCATCCTTGATCAGGTCTGTATTGTTGGTAATTTACCCAATGGATCCGCTGAATCGCCCGATTGGAGTTGTCCCTAGCCTCCCTCCCCGCTTTAAGGCCTGTTTGGTCCGAGTGGATCACCGTCAGTAGAATGCTCTTCAGTCGATTCGATCTTCACCAGAATCTTGATATCAGTATTCGACAGCTAGATCGGTCTATAGCTACCCAGGGTAGTAGGGTTTTTCCTTTCCTTCGGGAGGACTGTGATAACAAGGCTTCTTTGCGGACAGTAGTTCCCGATGCTAGTTCATTAAAGTATGTACACATATGCTTAGAAAGAAGGGGGTAAAATTTTCGATAATAGGCATTAGTGAACCTGTCAGGACCCAGACTTTTGCCCCTAGGTAAGTCCTTAAATAACTACTCTATCTCCGTTAGATAGGCATCATTAGTTGAGGGGCTTGCACCTCGTCGAGATATTGTGAGAGAAACTCCGCTTTCTGCATTGGTGTTTGGCCGGCGAGCATATCAGGGGCTGGTAAAGTTGGGCATAGTAGTCCCTGAAAGCCTTTGCAATTTTAGAGGATAACACAGTCGGAGATCCTGAAGTAGTTTGAAGTTTATGGACGTGACCCGACGTGCGCTGACACTGAAGTGCTCTGGCTAGGAGTCTCCCGTACTTATTTTGAAACGCATAAAATGTATCAGAAATGCCGCAATATATCCCGTATACAAGTCTCCAAGAGGGTAGAAAGTTCTTTCCTAAGGGCCAGAAGTTCCACATGCAGAATCGGGGTCATGTAGCATTTATGTTCAAGCTCTGTGGCCTAAAGTTTAACCAGAAGGGACTGTAATTCCCCGTTCCGTGCCTTCTTGAGCCTGGAACCCTAGGAGATGAGCTCCCCTCAAACCATAGCTTTGTGTTCCTTCCATACTGATGCTATCCTCGTCTCTCCAGTCAGGTTCTTTGTGAAATACAGAGAAATGGTATGAGAGACCTGCTTCTGTGCCACAGCATCAACCAGCAGGTTTTCATTTAAATTGCCAAGTCCAGTGTCTTACATCTGGAGACAAGGGGGCGAGGGAGACGGAGAGAGGTGCACGATCAGTAATGGTAAGTGATCCAATTGACCCACCAGAGAGAGTGAGTCCAAAAAATATTGGTCCACCAACAAAAGATCTATTCATGTATAAACATTGTGTGTAGCAGAGTAGTAGCTAAAATCCTTAGTGGTGGGGTGGAGCACTCTCCATCAGTCAACCAGGTGATGGGCATGTAGGGATTTGCAGAAATGTTTGAGAAATGCGAAGGAGTGCGTTGAACGGCCAGAGGAGGTATCTATCAGCGGGTCGGGGCAAACATTGAAATCACCCCCATTACCAATTGTCCTTTACAGAACATGGAAAGAGATTCCAGGACCCTATCCAAGAACACAAACTGCTGAGTATTCAGTGCATATACGGCTACAAGGGTAAGCTTAAGCTCAAACATGGTACCCTTTAAAAGGACAAATCTGCCCTTTGGGTCTGCATAATGATCTAAGGCGATAAAAGGACAATGTTTATGTATCACAAATGCAACGCCGCCAGATTTTGGCAGGGGTGAATTGCCAAGATTCCACTGATTATATAGATGTATGGAAAAGCGGGGGACCGAGTCAGTACGAAAATGTGTTTCCTGCAAGAGGAGAGTGTGTGCCCCCAGCTTTACTGCGATTAGATGGGAAGCTCAGGCCACGAACATTATATAACACAAAGGAAGCCATAGTAAAGTGACGTGAAAGGGACTACCAGGAAACAGAGTGCTGAGGAGACAAGAAACATAGATAAGAACCCAAAAAACCATCAGAAAAACATACAGAGAACAAAACGCCTGGAGGGCGAGCAAAAAACACTGATAACGATGATGCAGGGGTCACTACCTGGTCTCCTGGCCAAAAAAAGGTGAGGACAACCCATGCACCACAGTTTTATCCATCCAGGGAACATATCTCACAAGAGTTCACCTATTGGGGGTGAGTGGGGAGGCACCATGTAAGAACCCAACCGGGGGTCCCGCTCCAGTGAAAGGGCACATCCAACATTTGGATGTGCATGCTGTTTGTCTGCAGCAGCAAAAGCAACCCTAAAAGGGGAGGAAAGAAAAAGTCTACAAAATCAAAAACAGTCACTCATGAGTTTGCCAAGGAAGAATGAGCAGAGCCATTGAGAGGTTTGTTTTGCCGCCTACAGAGCACCGGTTGCCATGGCTGCAAGTGAGCTGGAACAGGAATCTCTGAAGAAGTGCGCC
The DNA here is from genome assembly GCA_037952925.1 of Lithobates clamitans. Taxonomy (NCBI): domain Eukaryota; kingdom Metazoa; phylum Chordata; class Amphibia; order Anura; family Ranidae; genus Lithobates; species Lithobates clamitans. The sequence goes on from JBBGZY010000563.1 coordinate 2,143,976, forward strand.
AATTCGGAATGTCCACAGAAGGCAAGCCAAGGCAGGGGAGAAATTGGGGCAGATCAGTTTTATTCTGTAAAGTGACCTGGTGACCATCTTTAGTGATAGTGAGGCTGAAGGGAAATCCCCAGCGATAAGTCAGATGGGTCTCCAGCAAGACTTCCAATAAGTATTTGAGGGCTCTGCGCTGCATCAGTGTGCGTCTGGAAAGGTCTGGAAATAGGGACAACTTAGCCCCATCAAAGTCCACATCGGGCCCCCTGTAGATGGTACATGATACGTTTCTTCAGCAAATATTTATGCAGCTTACAACTGATTGTAAACTGGGTTTGTCCGGGTCATCCGAGGGGGGTCTTAGGGCCCTATGGGCACGGTCGATTTCAATGTGATCCTTGAAGAGTGGGGACTATGTCCCTAAGTGCTGTAGCCTCAGGCAGGCCCCTGATGTGAATATTAACCCTGCGGCTGCGATTATCCACATCATCAAGTTGATCAAGCAGAGAGTAAGTTCTTTGGTCTTGTACTTTGCAATGTGTCTGCAGAGCTTGCAGGGTAGGGGTGATGTCTTTTACTGATGCCTCTAGAGCCCCTACTCTACCCCCAATGTGGGCTGTGTCTGCTTGCAGGGCTTAAATGTCCTGTCGGGGGCCTTCTCCATCCGAGCCACAAAACCCTCCAAATCTGCTTTAGTGGGGAGGGATAGGATGTGGGACTGCAAGTCGATGTCCCCCGAGGTCTCTCCTATGTCAAGGCTCCTGACAGAATTGCAAGGGGAGCCCGGAGGAGCAGAGGGAGGTGGTGAGGTGGAAGGCGGCCTTGGAGGGAGTATGAAGGCCCCATGTGCAGCCGAGCTGCTACCTCTTAGGGCCTCACCCGGATCCATGCTGCCAGCAGAGCTACTGGGGGAGCCCGGTGAAAGGGGGGGGGGGGGTGAGGTGGAAGGCAGCCACGGTGACAGGATTGGGGATGCCGTACGTGCGGCTGTAGAACACTCACCCGGCACCATCTTGGATCTGGACTCGCGCAGCCAGCCACCGTTAGTGAAATATGCCTCCTGGGAGCTGGAACTGAGGCTGCAAAGATTGTCTCCGCTTGAGTGGCATCTCTCCTGGCGGGGTTTGTCCTCTGCTCAGCTGCTGCAGGAGCGGTAAACAGGAGCGGGTCGGACAGATCTCAGCTTAAGCACGTCCATTCGCTCTCATGCTGCGGCCACGTCCCTGAAAACAATGTCGATTTAACTCCACTAACCATTAGAAAATTAAATAAATGTTCCTAGAATTGAATTTTTTAAAATAAATTCTGAGTGTGATGCGGTAGATTACTTTGCACTACCCAATTCAGAAAAAAGTACTTTGTGCCATACTTTTTTTTTCAGGCCACAACACAACGATGTGAACTGACATGATGCGGAACCAGGCTTTTTGTCTTGTCAGTGCAGCCCAAAGCATCTGGTGTGAACAGGCCCTAAGGCCCGGTTCATACTGGTGCAACATGCACTCCAACTTTGAGAGCACAAGTCGCATGACAAGTCGCGCCCCATTAAGTGCAATGGAATCGTTCTAATAGGAGTGACTTGAGTCGCTCCGACTTAGAAAAAGGCTCCTGTACTACTTTTGGTGCGACTTCAGCACAAATTGCATTGACTTCTGTTAAAGAAATCGTATACAAGTAGTGCCGAAGTCGTGCTGGGATTTTGGCTTCCAAGTTGCGGCAGTGTATTCTTTTATGTGTTTTTACACAAAATGTTGATGTTTGCTGAATTTACTTCTGATTTTATAAAGAGAGCTGCTAGGTTTTATTCTTTACTTTGTATGAGGTGATTACCACCTGGAAGGAAACATTTTATTATAATATAAATATACATAACATTTTAGGTACAATAATAACTAAAACACAGCCAGCATTTAAATTCACTGACACCTGCATTTTTTTTTACTCAGCACAGGGAGACAATATATTGCAGTAAGGGTACCTTTCTATGTACGCCTAAATTGCTGCGCCTCTGAAAAGAGATCTGCATTCAGATCACTTTTCAGAGACATTTGACAGACAGTGAGGATGTGACATCATGCTTCTTCACCACCTGTTTTAACCTTGTAAATGCTGTCGCCACTCACTGCAACCGTATGAATTGGTTGTAGGGCCTTTGTGACACGTTTCCAATCGCTTGGGTGGGTTGCATTCAGTTATGGTACTGACTGCTGAATGCAACAGGGGGAACAATTTTTGCCACAGGCGCAAAGCACCACATCACAACCGCAGCATGTGAAAATCCGACTTTGCTGTCTTTGCAGCTTAACCACTTCCATACCAAGCACTCTTACCCGCTTCCTGCTCAAGCCAATTTTCAGCGTTCAGCGTTGTTACACTTTGAATGACAATTGCAATTGCGTGGTCATGCAACATTGTGCTCATATGACATTCTTATTTTTTTCACACAAATAGTGCTTTCTTTTGCTGTCATTTAATCACCGCTGGGTTTTTTTATTTTTTGCAAAACTAAAAAAGACTAAAAATTCAGAAAAAAAATAACAAGTTTTTCTTCGTTTCTGTTATAACATTTTGCAAATAAGTAATCTTTCTTCATAAATGTTGTTCAAAATGAATACTGCTACATTTCTTTGGCAAAAATAACTAAAATAAGTGTATATTATTTAGTCTGTAGGAAAGTTATAAAGTCCACAAACTATGGTATATACAGTACAGTATATACAGAAGGCCTGAAAATGCAAGAACAGTATTAGGGCGTACACACGGTCGGACTTTGTTCGGACATTACGACAACAAAATCCTAGGATTTTTTCCGACGGATGTTGGCTCAAACTTGTTTTGTCTACACACGGTCGCACGAAGTTGTCGGAAAATCCGATTGTTCTAAACGCGTTGACGTAAAACATGTACGTCGGGACTATAAACGGGGCAGTGGCCAATAGCTTTCATCTCTTTATTTATTCTGAGCATGCGTGGCACTTTGTCCGTCAGATTTGTGTACACACGATCGGAATTTCCGACAACGGATTTTGTTGTCGGAAAATTTTATCTCCTGCTCTCTAACTTTGTGTGTCGGAAAATCCGATGGAAAATGTCCGATGGAGCCCACACACGGTCAGAATTTCCGACAACACGCTCCGATCGGACATTTTCCATCGGAAAATCCGACCGTGTGTACGGGGCATAAGAATATCCCCCAAATTGCCCTTTTTTGGAAAGTAGACAGTCCAAGGTATTTGGAAAGAGGTATGGCAAATTTTTTGAAGTTATTTCAGAATTTATTTTTATTTTTTACATACTGTCACCAGTGCAGTACAGTGTCATCATATAACTGGTGTGGAGGTGATCAGGGATACTGGCAAAAAAAACAATTTTTGTGGTTTTCTTTTTTTTTTCAATTACTTTATTACATATTTTATTATATAATTTTTTTTTCTTTTTACAATTTTTTTTATTTACTGTGACCGGAGCAATACAGTGTTATCATAGTAACACTGTACTACTCTCGGGAGGCGACAGGATTTTTTTTTTCTTACACACTTGATTGCTTAACCAGTTCCGGACCAGCCGCCGCAGTTTTACTGCAGCAGGTTGGTCCGGCTGTGCAAAACTATACGTGATGCGTGCGGCCGGCTGGGGGGCGTGCGCCCCCCCTAACCCCCCCAATAAAGATTTACCCCTTGATCACCCCGTCACCTATGATCACAGTATAAGTGTCACGGGTGACGCAGTTTAGCTAGTTTATTTTTTTTTGCATCAGGGCACCCGCCGTTTTTTTACCCAAGAAAGGTTTAACCCCCTGATCAACCGGCGGGTGACCAAAGTGAGGTTTTAGCGTCAGATAGGGTCTGTATCGCCCCAGGCAGCGTCAGATTAGTGCCAGTACCGCTAACACCCACGCACACACCATACGCCTCCCTTAGTAGTATAGTGTCTGAACGGATCAATATCTGATCTATACTAGCATCCCTAGCAGTTTAGGGTTCCCAAAAAGGCGGTGTTAGCGGGATCAGCTCCGATACCTGCTAGCACCTGCGTTTTTCCCCTCCGCCCAGACCAGCAAAACAAATAACTGCAGTGTTTGCAGAGTCGGGCCTGATCCCTGCGATCGCTAACAGTTTTTTTGGTAGCGTTTAATCAGTCACTGTCAGGAACTTTTTTACCTGTGAGTCTCACTAGTGTACCAGTAAATTTAGAGACCAAAATGTCAAATCAAAAGGTACACTAGTGAAGAGGCCTACACATTTCTGAGCATGACAGATAGTGAAGAGGAAGTCACTCATCTGTCAGATTCAGGATCAGAATATGAACCTGTAGACAGCAGCGGCACCCTGACAGATAGCTCTGATGACTAAGTTGTGGTCCCTGTCAAGGTCAGGCGTACCAGACCCCGATCTTCTGCTGTTGTTGAAGTGCAAGAACTGCAGGTCCCTCGTATGGAGCAGAGAGCCAGTACTAGCGCAGCTATTCCTTCTGGTGAACTGGCAAGCACCAGCAGCCTAGTACATCCTGGTCATACATCCAGCACTGCAGTAACACTTGGTGATGTGGCGAGTCCCATAAGTGCAGTTCAAGCTGGCGAGGTGACAAGCACGAGTAGTGTCCCACTGCCACCAAGAAGAAGACAAACACAGGCCCGTCGAGCCCATAGTGCCCTTCCTGCTGTATTCGCCAATCCTAATTGGGAGCCCACCACTTCTGCAGCACCTGTACTTCCCCCACTCACTGGCCAACTCGGAATTCAGGTGGAAATAGTTGAATTTACGTCGCTTGATTTTTATTCACCGTTTTTCCCTGAAGATCTCTATAGATCTATTGTGGACCAAAGCAATTTGTATGCTGGTCAATTCATCGCCGGTAATCCCCAGGTGACCCTTGCCAGAGATTGGAGACCAATTACGGTTTCCGAATTTAAGATCCTTCTGGGCCTATCAATCCTCATGGGCATAACCAAAAAGAGTGAGTTGCAGTCATATTGGTCCACTGACCCAATTCACCATACGCCCATGTTCTCTGCCTCCATGACCAAGACACGATACGAGCAGATCTTGCGGTTCATGCACTTCAGCAACAATGAACTCTGTCGTCCTTGGGGTGACCCTGGATTTGATCGACTCTACAAAATTCGGCCCCTTGTAAACCACTTCAACCAACGTTTTGCAGCCTTAATTAATCCCAATCAAGTTGTCTGCGTTGATGAGTCCCTGATTAAGTTTTCTGGCCGCTTGTCTATCAAACAGTATCTTCCCAGCAAGCGTGCCAGATATGGGGTCAAGATGTATAAGCTCTGTGACAGGGCCACAGGCTATACATATAGTTCATTGGTTTTCGAGGGAAGAGATAGTCACGTAGAGCCGGAGAACTGCCCAAATTACATAGGGAGCGCTGGTAAGATAGTGTGGGACTTAGTGTCACCTTTATTTGGAAAGTGGCTTCCCCCAACGGCTTGTAGAATCCCGACTTAGACGGGGGGGGGGGGAGAGCCTGCTTGAGATGTAATAATTTGTTAGCAGTGAAGTGGAGGGATTCATGGAATGTTTTTGTTCTGTCCTTGCTTCACGCAGAAACGGCAGTCCAAATTCTTATGGCGACTGGTGTTGTGGAGAAACCCCTCTGTGTCCACGAATACAACCTTAACATGGGAGGGGTGGACCTCAACGACCAGTTGTTGGCGTCGTACCTAATTGCCCGTAAGGCCAGACGCTGGTACAAAAAAAGTGTCTGTATACTTATTTCAATTGGCTTTGCTGAACGCTCATGTGCTATACAGAGCTTCAGGACAGACTGGATCCTTCCTTAAATTCCAGGAAGAGATCGTCAGAGCCCTTCTGTTTCCAGACGGTGCTCTTGCCCAACTTCTCAATCCAAATGCAGTGAGCCGGCTGCATGAGAGGCATTTTCCTTTGTCCTCCCTGGTACCCCTACCCAAAGAAACCCCCAAAAAAGATGTTGTGTCTGCAGCAAACGCAGATTTAGGAGTGACACTCACTTTTATTGTCCCTCCTGTCCCGACCAACCTAGTCTCTGCATTGGTGAATGTTTCAAACGCTACCACACACTAGTTGAGTTTTAGAGTAGGGTACAGCACCACACAGTCCTAAGCACACTAACACAGGGTCTCGAAAGATATGATGGCCATCACATTTTGAGAGACCCTAATCTGCAACGTTCAGTTTACAGTTTTTTTAAAAGTGAAAAAAGTAAAAAAAAAAAAAAATGTTCGCTCTCTACTGTCCGCTCTACTGTTCGCTCACTATTGTTCTATATCTATCGTTCTCTCTATTTTTACTATGTTTTATTGTATTTGCTTTGCAGGTACGGTATGTTATACTGTAATGTTTGGTTTATTGTTAACCATCATTTGCTTAGCAGGTACGCCATTCAGCTGCAGCACGGGTTTATTTATCTTAACAGTAACAGCGCTTGCTCCCACGATACATAAATCCACGACTCCAGCGCTGTCGGAGGTGATTTCACCACCACAGTTTAAAAAAAAAAGAGCATATATGCCGAAGCATGGGGGCAGCAGGGGTGGAGGAGCGATTTGCTCCTAACATTAGGGGCGGATTGCTCCCATGCTTCGGCATATATTTTTTTAGGCACAGATTGCAATGTTTTATTTTTACTATGGTTTATTGTATTTGCTTTGCAGGTATGGTAAGTCTTACTGTTATACTGTAATGTTACTTTGTTTTATTGTTAACCATCATTTGCTTAGCAGGTACGCCATTCAGCTGCAGCACAGGTTTATATATCTTGACAGCAACAGCGTTTGCTCCCAGGATACGTAAAGCTGTGACTCCAACGCTGTTGGAGGCGATTTTACCACCACAGTTAAAAAAAAAAATGGTGCATGTATGCCCATCATTAGAAGTGGGTGGATGAAGGGCGGTATTCTAATGGTGGGCATACCCACCAATCAATCTCTTTTTTTCGTTCAGCCCACAGGCTGCATGAAAAAAAGAACATTACAATGTATGCCCAACAAGGACCAGCAACTTACTGGTATGTTGCTGGATTTGAGTGGTTATACCAGAATGATGCCTGCAGGTTTTTCTATCATCTTGGTATCATTCTTTTCAGCCAGCGGTCGGCTTTCATATAAAAGAAATCCTAGCAGCTAATTAGCCTCTAGACTGCTTTTATAAGCAGTGGTAGGGAACGTTCCCCCCCCCCCCCCCCACCGTCTTCTATGGTTTTCTTGGGCTCTCCTGTCCCAACAGGGAACCTGAGAGTGCAGCCGGTGGTTCAGCCAGCTGACCATAGAGCTGATCAGAGACCAGAATGGCTCCAATCATCTCCATGGCCTAAGAAACCGGAAGCTACGAGCATTTCATGATTTAGGTTTCGCCGGATATAAACAGCGCCATTGGGAAATTGGCAAAGCATTTTATCAGTGGGGTAGAGAAGGAAGCGCCACCTGAGTGTAGTATTAACAAATGATGTTTAATGACACCAGGTAAAAACACACTTACAGGATAGAAAAGATAAAAATGTAACACTGCGCTTACCAAACAAAAGGAGCAGCTCACACAACAAATAAGGATTTTGTCAAATTACGAATGTATATACAAGTGTAGCGCTGTAGATTAAAAAGCTAGAAAAATAAAAATAAAGGGCAAACATCTATGTCAAACAACCATAGTTGCAAATTATGTTAATCTTCACAGATAAAGACAATAGACAAAAATAAACAAAATAAAGTCTCTGATGTTTCTTCAGATGTTTTTAAAGGTTTGAAGGGAACTGGTGTTAGTCCAAAGGTGTGTGTAGTTCCTTATTCACCACGTGGATAATGCATGCAAACGAGTGATGAACCCTCCACACAAGGAAAAATGAAGGCTTACCAGAAGGATTGAACTCATAAGAACATACGTTCAATGAGTCAATCAAGCTTGTAACCCCAACGGGTAATCAAAGAGAAGAGCCTTGCGATTAGATGGTGGTAAGGCTTCAGTATATGTCCACACTTCTGACGGAACTCAAGGTAAATGGCAAACCTTCCCACGGGTCATAGTATCTTCACTAAACCAACTCTGGATCCAGTGCCTTCCACCTACATCTTTCGAGCAATAGAGCTTGACAGCTTGACAGAGGTTTCCAACCCTTTCTGTGCGAGTCTTGATGTGTTCTAGAAAAGATACAGCAACAGGCCAAATCTGTAACGTTCACTCACTCCGTCACCAAGATGAACTCAGGAATGCTCACAACTCTCCGCACACGGCCGCCATCTTGTCCCGCCGCCTCTTCCTCCTCCCCCTCCTCCTCTTCTCCTCAGTCTGCACTGTGGGAAGGCTGGTGAGCCAAGCGCGCTCAGGATAAAAACATATAAAAGGCTCATCTGTATAGGTATGTGGTCCTCAGTGTTCCCTCTGATCCTGTGGTGGTGACGCTGCAGGGATGCTGGGCTGCAGAAGGTGGATTACCAGCCGGGAGCTCCTTCTGTGGCCATCAGGAAGAGACTAGGGGCCGGCGTGGAGCGCACGTGAAGCATGCATGACGTCACAGGTCGTCCGTCTGCTTCCGGGTTCGGTATCCAGGGGAGGGATCGTCCAGGGAGGAGGGCTAGCAGAGAGGTTGAGAGAAGGCTACGCGCTCGGAGCCACTGCTCCTTCAATAGGCCTAATAGGGAGGTGTCTGCAATGTGCTTTTATATGGCAGTGCTGTGGGATAACAGGTCCCAGCATCTATCACAAGAAAGCACAGTGCCAAGTTTGGGCGGGAGGGGAACTACAAGGTAACAATAATATTAACAATAGTAAAAATGGGAGTAACAATGGGGGCAAAAGATGGAGGTAAGTATAAGCCCGGTTTCACACATGTGCGGCAAATTGAATTGAGGAAACGCAATGATTCCTTTGAACAGGAGACTTTTATCTCCCCAGTGAAACCTGAGCTCAATTCGCACCGCACATATGTGAAACCGGGCTTATACTTACCTCCATCTTTTGCCCCCATTGCTACTCTCCTTTTTACTATTGTTAATATTTTTGTCTCCATGTTTACTACCATGCACTTCTTCATATATATGTTTCCATGACACTGAGTATTATATAACCTCCTGTTTTTTCTCTGTGTACATTGTTACCTTGTAGTTCCCCTCCCGCCCACAGGTGGCACTGTGCTTTCTTGTGATAGACGCTGGGACCTGTTATCCCACAGCACTGCCATATAAAAGCACATTGCAGACATCTCCCTATTAGGCCTATTGAAGGAGCAGTGGCTCCGAGCGCGTAGCCTTCTCTCAACCTCTCTGCTAGCCCTCCTCCCTGGACGATCCCTCCCCTGGATACCGAACCTGGAAGCAGACGGACGACCTGTGACGTCATGCACGCTTCACGTGCGCTCCACGCCGGCCCCTAGTCTCTTCCTGATGGCCACAGAAGGAGCTCCCGGCTGGTAATCCACCTTCTGCAGCCCAGCATCCCTGCAGCATCACCACCACAGGATCAGAGGGAACACCGAGGACCACATACCTATACAGATGAGCCTTTTATATGTTTTTATCCTGTAAGTGTGTTTTTACCTGGTGTCATTAAACATCATTTGTTAATACTACACTCAGGTGGCGCTTCCTTCTCTACCCCTCTCTCATCCATCACAGAGCCAGCTCTCTGAGGAAACAGCAGCCGTCTAGCCTACCAGCCTACTTTAACCATTACATTACCGGTTACCACTTAACCCTTGAACTTCCAGCCTGTCCCCTATGGACTAAGTTGCTCAGCCCTTTATATCTCCTGTTATATATGGACTTGTGTGTTTGCGCTTACAGTTACCAATACTCTGAAAGCATTTTATCACACCAATCTTGGTGTGGTCAGATGCTTTGAGGGCAGAGGAGAGATCTAGAGTTTAATAAATCCCATTTAAAAAAAAAAAAAAAGTACCTGTCACTACCTATTGCTATCATAGGGGATATTTACATTCCCTGAGACAACAATAAAAATGATAAAAAACATGATAAAAAAAGCAAAAAAAAATAAATAAAAAAAACAAAAAGAACCCCTGTCCCCCTGTGCTCACGTGCAGAGGCAAACGCAAGCGTCGGTCTGATGTCATATGTAAACAGCAATTGCACCATGCATGTGAGGTATTACCGCAAAAGTCAGATCGTGGGGCAGTAATTTTAGCAGTAGACCTCCTCTGTAGATCTAAAATGGTAACCTGTAAAGGCTTTTAAAAATGTATGTAGTTTGTCGCCGCTGCACGTTTGTGTGTAATTTTAAAGCATGTAGTGTTTGGTATCCATGTACTCGGCTTAAGATCATCTTTTTTACTTCATCAAACATTTGGGCAATATAGTGTGTTTTAGTGCATTAAAATAAAAAAAAGTGTTTTTTCCCAAAAAAATTGTGTTTGAAAAATCGCTGCACAAATACTGTGTGAAAAAAAATTGAAACACCCACCATTTTAATCTGTAGGGCCTTTGCTTTAAAAAAATATATATATAATGTTTGGGGGTTCAAAGTAATTTTCTTGCAAAAAAAAATAATTTTTCATGTAAACAAAAAGTGTCAGAAAGGGCTTTCTCTTCAAGTGATTAGAAGAGTGGGTGATGTGTGACATAAGCTTCTAAATGTTGTGCATAAAATGCCAGGACACTTCAAAACCCCCCCAAATTACTCCTTTTTTGTTTCAATGGTTTTTATTACAGGTTTAAATCAACATACAGATGTTTATGAATATAACAAAGTTGAGGAGACTTCATCGTCCCCTAACAGCATCCTATCAGATGTTTACCATTTGGCATTACAAAACTGAGAACAAGTAAATAAAAAAAAAAAAAAAGAAGAAGGGGGAGGAGAAAAGAGACAGAAAGGGGAAGGGGGGGGGGGAATAAGTTTGAATGGGGGGGGTTGGAAAAGAGTAGGGCTGGGTATGTCCCTTCACTCCAGGTATTTCCCCACGAACCAGCCACTCTCTCAAGGAGCCTGGAAATAAGCGATCCAGGGGTTCCACACTTTTTCAAACCTAGATTGCCTACCTTGCCGAATACTGGTCAATTTTTCATTAATCATGATTCATGATATTTTGTGTGTTCACCAGGGCAATATTGATTACGGGCGATTTCCATGCACATGCAATGGTTATTTTAGCCGCTAAAAGAATGAAGAATATAAGAGTACGCTAATGTCTAGGGATCTTCTCCGGGAGATCGCTAAACAACCCCGTTTTGGCTTTTCTGGGTATATTTTGTCCAGTCACCCAGTAAATTAGGTTAAACACTCTAATCCAGAACCGTCGGACCTTCAGGCAAGTCCACTAGACATGGTACATATCACCTTCCTGTCCGCATCCCCGAAAACATAGGGTTGAGGTACCAGGGTACAATTTTGCTAGCTTTGTGGGATCAAGGTACCAACGCGATAACACTTTATAGTTCGCCTCAACCAATGAGGTGTTGAGTATGCCTTTGTGCACCACGGTCGACCATTTCGTCCATATCTCCTCCTCAATTATCTCCCCTAGGTCTGCTTCCCATGCCGTTTGGTAGGAGGGTTTGGCCCCCTGGTTGTTGAACATGATGTATAATTCTGTGATCCCTCCCTGTGATTCTGGCCCCTTCAGACATCTATTCTCAAAGAGGGTCCTGACAGTGATATCTGCCCCATCGCTCAATAAGGTTTGTAGGAAGTGTGTAATTTGGCATAAGCGATATGTCTCCGTGGGGGGCATTTCTAAAGTTTCCCTAAAGTAGCTGAGCTGTCTTATCCCTTTATGGCCTATGAAGTGAGCAATTCTGTAGAGCCTTTTATTGACCCACCAGGTGAATTGAATACTTTGTTGGCCCGGGATTAAGTGAGGGTTGTGGAAAAGTGGAACCGATGGCGAGTGAGTGGATTGTAAGGGGTACAATTTACATGTTGTGTCCCACAGACGGAGGGAGTGGGACAAAGAGGGACTCAATACCACCCAACGCTCCTTCACAGGGAGCCACATAAGGAGACCTAAGGGAATGGTGGGGCTGGCCTGTGCCTCCAAGTAGACCCAATCAGGTCTTTATCTTTCGTTAAAAATTTTATATAGTTGGACCAGTTGTGCTGCTCTATAGTAGCACAGAAAATGCAGACCAAATTACCCCTTTTTGGAAAGTAAACATGGCATGGTTATATGTGGAATTAAACCCCAAAATGCATTCTGCTGCTTCTCCTGAGTACAGGATACATCATGTGTGAGACCTTTTGGGAGCCTAGCCACATACAGGACCCGGAAAATCAATCACTGTCTTCAGGATTTTGAAGGGTGTAAATTTTTGATTTTACTCCCCACCAGGGCGCCTTTTCTTGGGGCTCCCCCACCCCCATGCAGTTTTGCTCTCCACCTGCTCTGAGACATACAATAAATAGCAGCTAGACTCAAAATCAGTTTACTGAATCAGATCAGGCAGCTATTGCGATTGGTTGCCAGAGGTTACAGTGTATCATTACCGCTCACTGACTGGTTGCTAGAGGTTACAGCACACATTACAGCTCACTGATTAGTCGCTAGAGGTTACAGCTCATGATTTCTGCTTGTTGATTGATTGCTAGAGATTACTGTGGATATGACCTCAGGGGGGCATGATATACATATCAATGCCGCTGGCCGCCGCTATTTACATATGAATGACGCCGCTATTTACATATGAATGTTGGTATTTTACATGTAGACACAGGGTCTGCTGGTGAGTCCTCTGTACACAACAATAGGGCAGAGCTGGGCAGCATTAGTAGCAGCACTTCACACTGAGATATTGGGACACAGCACAGGACTAAAACCTTAAGGGACAAGGGACTTTAAACCAGGATCTAAAAAATACCAAAAATTCTTGTTTATACTGCATGTATGAAAGCTTGACATAAAGCAAATATAGTTTAGCATCCTGTGTACACCAAGTATAAAGCAACTCAGTATAACTGAACCAGTAGGTTACCTCTAATAAAATGGTGATGAAACATCAAAACATAAATGCAGTAAACATTTACAAAGGAAGTGCATAGAAACAGGAAAAGGAGATGTTTTTGGTGTTGAGTTATTCACTTTACGGTCAACACAGAGGACAAAGGGGCACTCTTTACGACCGAAGGAAAGAGATTTCATCTCCAAATACGGAAAGGTTTCTTCACAGTAAGAGCTGTGAAAATGTGGAATAGACTCCCTCCAGAGGTGGTTCTGGCCAGCTCAGTAGATTGCTTTAAGAAAGGCCTGGATACTTTCCTAAATGTACATAATATAACTGGGTACTGACATTTATAGGTAAAGTTATTCCCCTGCTGTAGCAAATTGGAGCATGCTCTGCTGGGGTTTTTTGCCTTCTTCTGGATCAACTGTGGGTATAGTATTGGGTATATTGGATTGTACAATATTTTTTTTTTTTTTTTACGGTTGAACTGGATGGACTTGTGTCTTTTTTCAACCTGACTAACTATGTAACTATGATAGTTGTCAAGCTGCTTTGGGCCCCACAACAATGACAGGGCCCAGGGCAGCTGCCCCGTTTGCCCTGCCTTAAAAAACGGCCCTGCTCCTCACAAATCACAGTTTTGAAGGCCATAAAATGCCAAGATAGCACAAACCCCCCCCCAAATGACCCCTTTTTGGAAAGTAGACACCCTATGCTATTTGCTAATAGGCATGTTGAGTCCATGGAATATGTTATATTTTGTCACAAGTTTCCGGGTAAATTACACTTTTTTTTTGCACAAAGTTGTCACTAAATGATATATTGTTCAAACACGGCATGGTTATATGTGGATTTACACCCCAAAATGCATTCTGCTGCTATAATAATAACCATAGAGGCAAACAAATACTAAAAAAAGAAAGCTCTGTTTGTGGGAAAAAAAAGACGCAAATTTTGTTTGGGTACAACATTGCATGACCACGCAATTACCAGTTAAAGCAGCGCCGTGCCAAATTGTAAAAAGTCCTCCGGTCATTGAGCTGCCAAATCCTCTGGGGCTAAAGTGGTAAAGCAGCGTTCCACCCGCTTATTAGTTTATTAAAAATTAGCAGCTACAAAAAGCAAAGCTGCTGACTTTTAATAAACCGACACTTACCTGTCCCACGGTCCAGTGATGCAGCCGCCCGGAGCCTCGCTCCTCTCCCCCTCCTCTCCTCTGCGCTCTGCTGTTGGGCAGCCAATCTTCTGGGACCTGTGTTGTGTCGCAGAAGAGGGACCGCCTAGGGCGAGAGGAGAAGTCGCCTATGCGGCCGATAACAGGAAGGGGGAAGTGGGACAGGAAATCACACTAAAAAAAGGGTGCACAGTCCCCCCACAAAAAAAATGACATGCCAAATGTGGCATGTCAGGGGACGAGGATTGCTTAAAGTGGAAGTTCCACTACTGGGTGGAACTCCACTTTAAAACAGTGAATATCACTGATATAAACAACCACTTTTACTAATGAAATAGATTCATTCAGTGTGTATTGTTATGATTAGCTGTGATTGGCCACAGCTAATTACATGGTACAGATGGGCTGTGATTGGGCCTGTCTGTACCATGTGATCACTTTGGCAAATCACAGAGATCAACACAATAGTACACAATGAATGGCAAAAATCAAAGCCATTCATAGTGTAAAATTGTCATGTGATCTGCTGTGATTGGTCACAGTGATCACAAAGTACCAGCAACGGGCCGGTACACTAATCTGTTATTCTCTGTATTTGGTGGACACAGCAGGTGACAGATCGCACCGTGCGCGGCCTGTGGGGGGTGTGAGGCGCGATCCTGGGAGGACGTCATATGACCTTCATTTTACAATAGGCTGGACAGTAAGAGGTTAAAGTGATTGTAAACTTTTCTTTTTTTTAAATAATAAACATGTCATACTGCTCTGCTCAATGATTTTGCACAGAACAGCCCAATCCCCATTTGCTGGGGTCCCCCACTGGTGCTCCTGGTTCCACCTCTTCAGTGAGTGCAACCATAGGAAGCCGCTTCCACTGGGAAAACTTGTGCAGGCTCAACCCACATCCACACTGCCCTCGTCTATAGACACAGACAGCGCTGATTCACCAGATTTGATTGACAGCAGCAGGAGCCAATGGCTGTAATGCATTTAGGCGCATCAAGTGCCTCACATTATTATTCTGGCCAAATAAATAAATTAATGCTGAAGCTCTAAATGTACATATCATTAATGTACGTTTAGACTCGTTTACTTGCATCTAAGTGCATCAAGCCTTTTTCTGCAATAACTCTGCTGCTTTTGGACATGTTGGCAGTGAGTTTTTTCCTGCCTCTAAAGGCCTATGTGTGCATGGACACATAGGCTAACATGCAGGGGCATTTTGAGGCAGACAAAAAATGGCAGACAACCCTAAGCACAGCATTTAAAACATCCAGTGTGCATGGGACCTTAATCACTTATGCACTTGCAGTGTTTTAATAAGGACTGTTGCAGGGTCTGCATCCCTTTAGAAGTAATTAACCCTTTGAGAGTATCTCATTAGATTTTTTTTTTGTTGTTGTTGTTGTAGAGGATGACTAAATCCTGACTGGTATCTTAGTGCAGACTTCTGGGAAAATCAGTGAGCCAATCACACAAGCAGGAAATTAAATTTATGGGTTTGTTCTGTATACCAATTGTGTACAGAAGGTCTCTAGGTTACCATATTGGATTTAATTTTACAGGAAATTACAGCACTGCAAATTGAAAAGAAAAAGGTAATTTTAATAACAATAAATTATAAAATGGCTTGTATAGCAATTGTATATGCTATATTATTGTTTTTTATTTGCTATGAAAATGGAGTTACCCTTTAAAGACCTGTTACACTAAAGAAATTCTACATAGTTACTGTATTTGTTTGTGTGTGTGTGTGTGTGTGTGTGTGTATATGCCTTTACACAAAATAAAATAAACTTGAAAGCATTATTCATTAACACAATGGAATGTGCTTTTATACTCTTTGCCCCAACCATCCAAAGAAGTTGGTTGTCTGCATGAAAAATCAAGAGTGCAGGCACTTCCAGAACTAGCATACAGAATTCCCAATCAACAACAGCCTCTTCTGAAACTGCTTTCCCCAGCTGACACTGTCTAATGTTACCCCTCCTCCCACCCAAGCCTCCTCCTTTCTTGGCCATCTCTAGCCCCAGCTAGCTGGCACGGAAATCAGAGTCATCATCTGCAAGGCAAAGCCAGGGAGAAGTACTGCAGGCAGTCTCTGCTTTGGGGTAAGTTTCCTTTGCTCATTTTTCTCTGAATCCTTTATTGTATGTGACCGTTACATGTGTTATCATGCATGTGTTGATGGGACAGATGCTGAAGTATAAGTGGTCGGAAGAGAAAAAAAGCAATAACTGAAGATACCAAGGTGCCAGGCTTAGACAGAACATCGAAATCCTACTGGCTTTTAATAGGAGTCTAGACATGCAAGCTTAATAAATATGTCAGTGCTAAGTGTTATAATGAAAAAGTGGCGTAATCTTTAGTAAATACTTAGCTCACTGTAGTTGAAACAGTCAGGACTTGAAAGATTAAGTCTGATCAGTTGTTGCAGGTTACTATACTTTGCTTTTTTAAATAAGACTAAAAAACGACACAAGTCTTTTCCCATACCCACATTTCCTGCAATATTTTAAGGTGTATGGTACTATAGCTAGTACTGCTGATACATTTGCAAAAATGTAAAAAGTTTGACAGTTGTTCATTATAATCATTGCAATGGGTATGCAATAACTCCTGCAAAAAAAGTATGTGCAATCAGTCCCACACAGTGTCCGATTTGTTGCTCAGTCATAAAATGCTTTGTGACACAGCAAGCATTTGTCCAAGGTAAACACTGAATTTATTTCTGCTTTAGGTTTTCTATTATTGTAATTGGTGTATGAGGTTTTCTTGATGAACTGCCCAAAATATGCTAACTGGGTGGCCCTGTTAGCCCCACTCCATTTGCCAAGTTGAATATTTGGTCAACATTCGGGAAAGGAGCCTACTGGAAAATTTTCAGGTGAACAGCAGCTGCATCAAATCACATGCAGCTACTATTTGGGTATCCTGATAGCCTCCAGTGGGGGCTACCAGAATACAATAGCTGATACAGTCCAATGAGAGCTCCTTTGCTGTTTTTATTTACACTGGCTTGACCTATACTTCTAAAACTGTTCCAAGCCATACTTCACAGTGCAGATCCCTTTGGTATCTGTTTACCCATGTCCATTTAAGCCCAGTCAAAATTCCTAAACCTTGATGAATGGGCAGTCTGTTTGGTTCCTGAAATGCACTGGATTTTTCTTCTATGAACTAATTATATCATTAAGAACTATGGACTCTTGGAAGATTGCTCTTGGAAGATTGCTTGGCCCTGTGTGGATTCTCAACTGGGTTCTTCCTCGGTTTTTATGGGGCAAACCCATTTTCAGGTGTGCTGCCGAACTCTCCAGTGTGCCCAGTGATAATTTCAGTGACCCACCGAAAAACTGTATCAAGCTTTGTAATTGTGTTTAGAACACAATAGCCCAATGATTGTCCATCAGCACAGCATGGAGGAATTTGTTAGATTTATTTCCATGAGCCCACCAAAAAAAGATAACAGTGTATGGCCAGATTTTATTTAGCAACATATGAGGACTGGTTTGGCTGTAGAATACTTTAAGAACAATAGGCATTTGAGCGTGAAGAAACCAGAAAAAAGTTGGTGTGAAAAGTCCATCAAATAATCACATTCAGCTTATACGTTTTAAAGTTTACATAACTGTTGATCAAGGAAAAGATGAATTATGTACCCCTCCCTCCAACTTATGCACATTAACATTTCAAGTCATGTGGCCTTTAAAGAAGCAGTGGTTAAAAAAAAAAATACTTGGCCTATGTACAGACTGCCAGCTCAACTGACAGTCACACAGCACATACCACATTTCCAGCTTTTAATTATATTTGTTTTTTTTTTGTTTTTGTTTTTTTAATCTTCTGATCCATCCTAAAATGTTGCACACAAAGGCTGCTTCTTTGACAGCTGATCTCTTACTCAATAGTAGTTACACTTTGAGTGCCAGCAGGTTTAGCAATGATACCAGTACAGTACAATAATAACTTAGTACAAGAAGGCTGCATGCACACGCTGCATGGGTGCAGATAATTTGCTGTGCTCAGGCTAAATGCTGCCTCCAGAGCAACACTCTGTGCTATGGTCACACGAACTGTCCGAATAGCTGCAGCCAGTTTGTGTGTGACCAGAACTCCTCAGCAATGTTGACCCTGGACCCACACTGGCTGCCGAACCAGCTCCTGACAAGACATGTGCTTTGAAGAAATAACATTCAAGGTTCAATTTACTTGTGGGCAGGTTGAACCAAATAGTTAGGTGCTGTCCTGATTGGAAGGTGAGTGTGCTAATTCCATTCCTGTTTTCTTGGTGTTTTTGGCGGGCTCCTGTCTGGGTCCAGCCCACTTGTCCTGTTTGATATAAATTGGGTCAGTGGTCCAGCTCAGTGAAAGAGGGGGAGAGAATGGTAATAGAGGTCCCTGGGGAATAAGCGAGCAGATCGGAGAGTATCAGCGCTGCTGTGGGTTGTGAGATCGGTAGGGGATGGAGACGGAAGATAAGACCCGTAGAGGCAGGAGCATGTTGTTCACTACGGTCCACATGTAGAGACTTCTAGCTTGGGGTTTGCCCTGAGGACACCAGTACTGGTGATTGCCTCTGAGAGACTATGTTTGCTGGGGTGCACTTTTGCAGGTATGCCGGGGCAACACTCAAGTCTGTAGTTATAGGTAGGGAATTAGGAACAATAATGCTTTTGCTTGTTGGGCTGTGGGATGTCTATGTTGCACTTTCTTGGGTGAAATGTTCGAGGCATTGTCCATGTCTGGTCTGAGGTTGTTGGAGGGGTGTTTTACATGTAACCAACACACATACCATTAGTAAGTGGGTCTTGAAACATTGGGGTATGAAGGTATTCGTGTGGAATGGTGTAATGTGAAGTAGTTTCCAAGAGTAAAGGAAGTTTAAAAAGCAGCCTGTCCATAGCCTGTACCAATTATAGCTGGCATGGCCTCTTGCAGTGAGAGAGATGTTGTCAGCACTCCTTCCGCCAGCGGTCTGTTTCCCATAGCAATGGTGCGTGGATTACACCGCAGAAGATGTACAGAGGTTCAAGAGTAAAGTTAAGTGCATGTGTGGAGCCTGGGCAGAGTGCACGGGGCGGACCACTCTGCTACTTTGGAGTAGTAGTGGAAAACTCTGGATAGGTGGATGTGGACATTGGCTCAGCGTGTCCCTCCAAACTGAACGTTACTGTGAAGGGGTACACTGTCATTGTGAACAGAACAGTTGCAGTGTCAGTTCCTCGGGTTTGTCCCAGGGCATTGATGAAGACGGCACAGAAAAAGGTACCCCATGTGTAGTAAAGTGACCCTGTACTAAGTGCCTAATGTAGCCCAGAATAACCTACCCCAGGGTAGGCCTCTTATGTCACCCACATTTGGACCCCAACGAGTTAATGTGGAACATGGAGGACTTGACAAACAACCACAACTTACCCATTACACACTTCTAGTATATTCAAATTGTTTTCAATCAAGCCCTGATGAAGGGAATACTTTTGGACACTGAAAATACATTGGCTACTCTATGGATTGTCCCTCTGACCTTTATTGCAATAAAGTTGTATCTGAACCTCTTAGCAGTAGTATGGAGCTTCAATTTCCATTTTGTTACATACTGGCTGCCTTCAGGTTTAGTCAGTGGCTGTATTAACATGTAACCACTCAGATGAGGTGGTGGGCACCCCTGTACAGCCATGTGAATGTAGCTGAAGAGGCCCAACTCTGATCCTAATTAAAGAATGCTTGATGGTTTTCTTTTCACTACACCTAAAATATGTTTATTTTGATTGGAAGATCATATATCCATCATCCATGATTGTGATACAAATACAAAAACATGTTTTGCCTTATACGGTTTAAATAGGCAGGAAGTCTAGAAGCTGCTTCCAGAAATTTGAAAATATATGATCCTGTTGGACATAGACCCAAACCCTGGAATTTATAAATCATACACCATCTTTAAAATTCTGTCATGCCTCCACACAACAAATGTCAGTGCCTTCAACAAATTCATATACTTGTTGCATGAATTATATGGATTTGTTGCATGGAGACATGGTGGTGGCACTGAGACCTGGGTGACCATACTACACTAAGCCATCCTTAGTGTAAAGCTCAGCCATCTCCCCATGCCATACATCAGCCATAATTTCTGCCCCGTTTATTGTTTTTAGCTTTAAGCCAGGGAATCTCTAGCAGTTGCTGGGGCCAGGTTGTATCATCAGATGGCCACTGGGTTCATAGCAACCTGTCTGAGGAGCTATAATATTCGTGGCACAAAATGCGCCACTCTGAGCACTGCCATCTCTCTGTACACCAACTCAGCGTTGGTCTTAATTACCACCAGTTTACATATAGCAAAACCTTTAACCAAACAGTGCAACACACATGCAAGTGAAACAAATAAATAACCACAAGCTAACGATGTATAAAGAATCTCAGAGGAATAGGCAAGGTAAAGTAGGCAAAGCAAAGTCAGACAAAAGGGCACGATTGCAGAAGAAAGAGCAGGCCAGGGCATATATGAGATGTGGGTCAGCCAGGAACAAAGCACAGGCACAATGTTGAGGCAAGAAATATACGGCAGGGTGGAACTTAAGTCTCCCAGCAGCCATTCTCAGTTGGTGATTGAACAAAACTCAGCTGGCTGCACGGAGATCTCAGGATTTCACTATTCCTGCTTATGAACTACAGTGCCACCTACAGGTGCTGTGGCTATATGTTCCTGTTAGTGCCTCTACCTTTAGGAGGCTGCACCTGGCCCTAATTAGTGGGAGTCCAAATAACTGAACAGTCCTTTGTAAAAAGAAAGTCCATAAGTCACATGTTGGATATTACTGCTGTAGTACATGATATTATACAAAGTCCTTAGATTTGAAGTTCCCAGAAAAATGGTGCCCCATTGCTGAAACTGGGTGTCAGGCAGAGAGTTATGGAGATTGACCATGTGCCCTGCCACCAAGATTCAATATCAAGCTAGGTGCCCCTCCACCAGGGTCTGGAGGCTGGTAAGATGCCCCCCTCGCAGGTTTGGAGAATAACCTTTTGCACTGCCACAGGTGTCTGATAATAGGCCTGTTGCTTCTCCCAAATGTGCCAAAATGTAATCTCTAAAGACACTCCAAACATCAGATGTCACAACACTGGGGTATGGCTCTGCACTGCGATGTTTAGGTGACAAGTAAAACCTGAGCATTCTATACCTAGGTATATCACACATTTCAGAGTCCTTTCATCCAGGTCCTAGGTCCTGTTCTGCTAGCTGACAGACACCTAGGATTTTTAAGGCACTAGTTACCCTATATGGGTCCTCAAGTGCATTTAGAGGCACAGTTCATCAATCTGAGGAACAGAGAGGTTCAAATGAAACTCCCCTATTCTGAGGAACAGAGAGGTTCAAATGAAACTCCCCTATTCTGCAAAAGGCCACTGTCACTAGAACTGACAACCCTAGTGGCACCACTGAACCACAAGTTTAGCTTTGGATTTACTGTCAAAATTAACCAGAACAGGCAAACTGTATCATAAATGGAGACTTAGTCAGTAGCATCGGGAGGGGGGACTAAGGGGGGCTGGAGCCCCGAGTGGGCCCCCAAAAAGCCCCGGGTCTTCACAAATGTATTATTAGTCCTGAGCCCAAGCGGAGACCAATGTGACTTGCGCGGCCGAGTGACATAGCAGGTGCCCCCTTCTGGAGCCTGCAGCGCCTATGATGGACGTCCCACTGGTCCAATGCCAGGACTGCGGGACGTGCAACGTCCATCATAGGCGCTGCAGGCTCCAGAAGGCGGGAATTACAATAAGGCCGCGTCACTGTGAGAAGACCCCCACTCAGCGCTCGGCTCTCCTCTCATGTCTCTGGCTGCCTGCTGTCTCCTGGGATGGGCGCACCAGCGCCGCACACTATGGCTGAGCTGCAGGAGGTCACCTGAAGTCTGACCTCACGTGTAATAGGTCAGTGTATGTCTGTGTGTGTCAGGTAGGTCAGTGTGGGTTTGGGTCAGTATAATAGTCAGTGTGCATCAGGTAGGTCAGTGTGCGTCAGGTAGGTCAGTGTGGGTCAGGTAGGTCAGTGTGTGTTTGGGTCAGTGTAAGTCAGGTAGGTCAGTGTAATGGTCAGGTGGCTCTATGTGGGTCAGGTAGGTCAGTGTGGGTCAGTGTAATGATCAGTGTAGGTCATTGTGGGTTAGGTAGGTCAGTGTATTGGTCAGGTAGGTCAGTGTGGGTCAGGTAGGTCAGTGTAATGGTCAGGTAGGTCAGTGTGGGTTAGGTAGGTCAGGTAAGTCAGTTTTTAGTGGTCAGCATTTATGGGCACTGGTAAGCCAGGCAGCAACCAGCAGATGAGCTTACCAGCCACCCCCCCAACCACACAACACCCCCCCCCCTCCTTGTCGGGCTTGGACTTCGGGCTGAAGCCCCTGGTCTTTTTCCACCTAGCAATCTAGCAATGCCCCTGGGCTTAGTGGATACAGACCAGTCAGTTGGTGGGAGCCCCACATAATCATTGGGGTCAGATCAGGCAGCAGGTGAGAGACAATGCAGTCAGGCCAAACAGAAGGCAGAGAGTCAATAGATTCAGACTGCAGGGTGCACAGAGAAACAGCAGGGTCAGGATGGGTGGGAGGTGGAGAGTCAACGGAATTAGAATGAACAGCAAGCAGAGTGTCCATGGATTTAAGCTGAACAGCAGGCAGAGAGATAATAGATGGCAGGTGAAGAGTAAAATAAAGTCAGTCTAAACAGCAGGCAGAGAGTCCACAGAGTCAGGCTAAGGCTTGGGCAGAGTGTCCACTGACCCAGTTTGACCAACAGGCAAAGAGTTCACAGAGTCAGGTTCTTTAGAAGCCAAATTAGGGTGCAGGACTTATGCCCTGTACACACGACCGATTTTGCCGTCGTAATAAACTCCGAAGGTTTCTCCGACGGAACTCCGACAGAATTCCATTCAAGTGCTCTTGCCTACACACGGTCAAACCAAAGTCTGACCAAAGTTCGACCGTCCAGAACGCGGTGACGTACAGCACGTACGACGGGACTAGAAAAAGTAAGTTCAATAGCCAGTAGCTTCCATCTCGTACTTGCTTCAGAGCATGCGTCGTTTTTGGTCCGTCGGAACAGCATACAGACAAGTGGTTTTCCCGATAGGAATTGGTTCCGTCGGAAATATTTAGAACATGTTCTATTTCTAGCTCCGTCAGAATTTTCGAAAAAAAAAAAAGTCTGATGAGGCATACACATGATCGGAATATACGATGAAAAGCTTCCGTCAGACTTTTTCTGTCGGACATTCCGTTTGTGTGTAAGCGGCTTTAGAAAGCCAAATGGGGGTGTGGGACCTCAGAAGGTAAATCCAGGTGCAGGACCTCGGAGCTAAATCGGTGTGGAGGACTTCAGGAACCAAATCGGTATGCATAACAGCAGAAGCTGAATTGGGATGCATGACCTCAGAGATCAAAGTACTTGACTGCAGATGCCTAATTAGGATACAGCACTGCAGAAGCTGAATCAGGTTGCAGGATTGTGAAAGCTGAATCAGGTTGCAGGGACAGGTGTTGGGTTCTGTTTGTACTGGCAGGATAAGAGGTCTGAGTAGTTGCCATGGGTAATGGGGTTATGTAAGGAAATTTCAAGGGGCTAGTAGCAGGACCTGTATAACCAGCGTGAATGGGAACAAAAGGGTGTGAGGCAGCAGACTAATTTATGGTTGGAAGAGAGATACACTGAGTTACAGCTATTGGTAATACATTTGAAGACATTTGGTAGGCCTGGTAACTAGTGGCATGAATTGGTTGATATAAAATAAGCTTTGTCTGAAAATTAACAGGTTCAGAGCAGTGGTTGAACAAAACTATAATTGCAGGTTCCCTGTTTGACAATTAACAGAGTCAGTACAAGGCCCTCATAGAAATACACCAAGTACTTTTCATAGAATTAGAATCCTGAGTATACCAGCAGCAATAATCCCTGTTTTCCTCTTTTAACAATACACAATACACAATAGTGTTGGGACCCATCTTGACACATTACACTGGAATAGGCAGGAAGGCAGACAACAAGCTCACAGTTCCCAAGTGTAGTAGTAGGCCTCAGCATTATTATTATACAGGATTTATTATACAGGATTTATATTGCGCCGCGCTTTACAACATTAGGGCAGACAGTACAAGTACAATACAATTCAATACAGGAGGAATCAGAGGGCCCTGCTCGTTAGAGCTTACAATCTAGGAGGGAGGGTCAAGTTATACAAAGGGTAATAGCTGTGGGGGATGAGCTAGTTGAGAAAATAGTGCAGTTGTTAGATGGAGGCAGGATAGGCTTCTCTGAAGAGGAAAGTTTTCAGGGATCGCCTAAAAGTGGATAAAGTTGGAGACAGTCTGACAGATTGGGGTAGGGAATTCCAGAGGATGGGCGAGGCTCGGGAGAAGTCCTGGAGGCGGATATGGGAGGAGGTGATGAGGGAGCTAGAGAGCAGGAGGTCTTGAGAGGAACGGAGATGGCGATTAGGTTGGTATTTTGAGACTAGGTTAGTGATGTAGCTGGGGGCAGAATTGTGGATGGCTTTGTAACTTATTGTTAGTATTTTGAATTTAATTCGTTGGGCGAGTGGTAGCCAATGGAGGGATTGGCAGAGAGGGGTAGCAGACACTGAGCGGTTTGTAAGGTGGATGAGTCTGGCAGCAGCATTCATGATGGACTGAAGGGGGGATAGTCTATTTAAAGGTAAGCCAATGAGGAGTGAGTTGCAGTAGTCAAGGCGAGAGATAACCAGGGAGTGAATCAGGAGCTTTGTGGTTTCATTGGTTAGAAAGGGACGTAGTTTAGAGATGTTGCGGAGGTTGAGGCGGCAAGCTTTGGAAAGTGATTGGATGTGGGGCTGAAAGGAGAGTTCAGAGTCCAGGATAACACCTAGTACCCTGACATGTGGGGACGGGTGGATGGTTTTGCCATTGCTCTTGACAGAGAAGTCGGGGGAAGAGGAACGTGGGGGAGGAAATATTATAAGCTCGGTTTTGGACAAGTTGAGTTTGAGGAAGTGGTGTGACATCCATACAGATATGTCGGTTAGTAAGTTAGTGATGCGTGAAGAGACTGATGGAGTGAGTTGAGGGGTGGAGAGATATATTTGTGTGTCATCAGCATAGAAATGATATTGAAAGCCGTGAGAGGCTATCAGCTGACCCAGGGAAGAGGTGTAAATTGAAAATAAAAGAGGTCCAAGAACAGAACCTTGGGGGACCCCGACAGAGAAGGGAAGAGGAGTGGAGGAAGTAAAATTGTAAGTGACACTGAAGGTGCGTTGGGATAGGTAGGATGAGAGCCACTGAAGAGCACAGTCACGGAGACCGAGGGAGTAAAGTTTTTTGAGAAGGAGGGGGTGGTCAACCGTGTCAAAGGCAGCAGAAAGATCCAGAAGTAGGAGTACAGAATAGTGTCCGTTGGGTTTTGCAGTTAGTAGGTCATTATGTGAGTTTTAAAAGAGCAGTTTCTGTGGAGTGTTGAGGGCGAAATCCAGATTGAAGGGGATCAAGAAGGTTGTTTTTAATGAGGTGGTCACTCAGTTGGTTGTAAACCAGGCGTTCAAGGAGTTTAGAGGAAAAGGGGAGCAAGGAGATTGGCGTAGGTTGTTAAGATTGGTAGGGTCCAAGGACGGCTTTTTGAGTATGGGGGTGACCAGTGCATGTTTTAGAGCATCGGGGAAGATGCCAGAGGTGAGGGAGAGATTAAAGATGTGGGTTAGAGAGTGTAGGATGGGGTCAGAGGGTGACCGTAGCATTTGAGAGGGAATAGGGTCCAGGGGACAGGTGGTTAGGTGGGCGATAGAAAGGAGTTTAGCAACTTCATCTGTAGTAGTAGATTTGAATAGGGGGAGTGTCAGTTGTACCTGTTGACATGGGGTCTTAGCTGGGGGAGATACCTGTAGAATGGAGATTTTATCACGGATTGTATCAATCTTGTTTTTGAAGTGATTAGCGATTTAGTGTAGTAGTAGGCCTCAGCATTATATCAGGAAACCAGTAAGAGGATATCTGGGATCTGTCGGGATGAGATATGTGAGCTACACACAGCAAGATACCATGGTTTAAGTAAAGACAAAACAATTTTTGGAGAAATTGTAGAACAGAGATTGAGAACATGCAGCATACAAAATATAATGCATACATACTGTATAGCAAAACCAGTAACCAAATAGTGTAAAATATATGCAAGTGAAACAAATACTAACTATGTATAAAGAATCTGAGAGGAACAGGCAATGGGAAGTAGGGCAAAGTGATGTCAGGTAAGGGGGCAGGATGGCAGAGGAAAGAGTTGGTCAGGACAGGTACAAGAACCGCAGGTCAGCCAGAAATAGTTTGCATAGGCACCATGCTGAAGCAAAGAGCATAATGCAGGGTGGGACAAAATAGTCTCCCCACCACCAACCTCAGGTGGTAGTTAACTAAACTTGGCTGGCCACTGGGAGACCCTTGCTGCAGGACACCAGCATTTTATCATTCCTGCCTAGGAACTACTGTGGCAACCAATAGGTGTTCTGGTGGTGCTGCATGCTTCTGACAGAGTGGGGAAAGGTTAGACCACCTGTCTTTCATTCTGCTATGTGTCTCTGCTGAGGAGATCCCTTTCTGTCATAGTGAACATTGTCACTGAAGCAGAAAGGGATGGGAAATCCAGGTAAGGGTAAATCTTCCAGAAGGGACACTGGTTCCATTGACAAGTGTTTAAATGTGTAATTTCTATGACTTTGTGAAAATTTGCACTCACTTCCTGTTGCATGTCCAGGACAAGAAGTGAAAGGCAATTTCCTTGTTGGAAAAAGGCAAATACAGGGGTTTTAATGATTTCATGCTATCATACGTTCACTTTTTCAACCTTATTTTGCTTTATTCTCACCTGGTAATCCTGCAAATAACACACTTCCTGTCCCTGGGTGGCCACGTCACTTCTCCACTGTATGGAGGGAGACATCGCCATGGTTATCACTCTAGGCAGCTCCCCTGATATGAACTACAAACATTTATGTATCTCTTCATCCTCATTACACGGGGCAGAGCGATTGGTAGTTTGCAGAAGATAGCTAAGAGGGAAGATATTCTTCTGTGCAGCTCACATGAAAGAACCCTGCATTTCTGCCAAGATCAACGGGTCTGTATTTGCTGAAAATAGTATCAGCTTGATAAAAAATAAAGCTAAGGCAGCCAGCTAAGGGTTTAATTCTGTTTTAAAGCATTTCTAAACCTAAGGACACAAATTTCAGTTTTCTGAGGCTTCAGTTTAGTACATAAGAAGTTACAAGCACACTGGATTCCTGGCAAGATCAACAGAAATTCTTTGTACTTGCCAGAATAAAGAAAATGAATGTAACCACCTCATCTAAGGACTGGTAAGCTGCAATATATAGAATATTTGTACTTTATACATATGATATGATATTGATATGATGGGGTAAATCCTTGAACCACTTGAGTCAACCACACAGCCTAGAAAGTTAATACGTGAACCTTTCATGGACTGACAGCAGAGAGCACCAATTACCACAACTGTCCCTGTCTTCAGGAGCTTAGGGGCCAGAAAGAGTGTGTATTCTATGCTACAGCTCTTTGCCCCTCACCACTATTCATCGTGAGCATCTCACAACCACACCAACTATTATTGGTTGGTATGGTTGGAATATCTATTTGCTATAGACCGATCTGTAGGAAAAAGATTATTAAGAGGGGTGACCTTTGAAAAAAATAGCCACTCACCACTAAAGAATCTCCAAATACTGATGTATATCCATGCACAGACTCCAGTAACCTGGGCAAGAGTTTTAGAGTCCTGTAAACTAGATCTCTGAGCAGAAATTTTTGGCATTACTACTAGTCAGCCGAGAAAAATGGTATGAAACCAGTCACGGCATAGTGCTAGGCAACACAGGCTTGCATGTGGAGACGACCTTTAACTGCCTTTGAAAAGCTCTGACAAAGTAACATCGTAAAAATACACTTTCTGTGCGTTCTGCAGCCAGGAAAATGTGATCTTAGTTCAGCTGATGCAATGAAATCTATTGTATCTTTTTGGTTTAATACATTTTTATTAAGTATTTTAACAAAGAATATAAACATACAAAACTTCAAATAAAACCATATATAGTTTTAAGTCAAATAAGTCCCTGGAAATACACATTATTTTTATATTATTATAAAAGAAAAAGAAAGAAAAAGAACTGTAAAAAAAGTGGCGGGGGGTGGGGGGTTTGAGGGGGGTGCTTATCTGGCTGTTGATTCCAATACAACTTTAATATTACATTACACTACAAAGAGTATTCCTTTCTCTTCATCATTTAATGTACTACTTTACGTAAATATTTATAATAAAACTCATATATCTAAAAACAATATTACTATATAAGGATGTAGTTTTAAACTCATACCAGCATGTCCATATTTTTAAATATTGCTCTGTAGCATCTCTAGCCATGTATATTAACTTGTAAAAAACATATATCATCCACCTTTTGTAACCATTGGACTACTGTGGGTATAGCGCGTTGTCTCCAATATGCGGGAATCAGAGATTTTGCAGCATTCAATAAATGTGGAGTAATTGACCTCCTGTATCTGCCTATTAATACTGCTGAACAGTTAAATAACATGGACCAAGGTTCAAGTTTTATCTCATTTTTTTGGATTATAGAAATTATATCAGCAACTTCTTTCCAATATCTCTGAATAAGTGAAAAAGTCCACCAAAATGACCATGCGTCCTGATACCTCTGCATTCCCTCCAACACAAAGGTGATGTCGAGGAGGACATTGCGTGCAGTTTGTTTGGAGTATAATGCCAATGAATTAAAAGTTTTTAATTGACTTCTTCCATTTTAGATGAAATAGAGGATGCATGGGCTAACTGCATAATCTTATCTTTTTGCCCATCAGAGATACTGGATTGTAAAAATGTTTCCCCACTAGCTATATAACCAGGAAGAGGACCACTGAAAGATGATAAAGCTCTATAGAATAAGGATATACAGTGCAGGAGATGGATCTCGGACCGCATGATCACTTCAACATTGTTCAATTCAGACATTGATCGAATGGGTGTGGTAATTTATGCACAAAATGGGATAGTTGTGTAAATCGCCATATATCCATGGAATTAAGCTCCATATTTCCACAAACAGACTGTAACGATTTTTACTTATTATTCTCAAGAATTTGATGTAGCTGAGGATGGTAATCTCTGAACCAACTGCTAAACCCTCTATCCATCAGACCTGGCAAAAAATAAGTATGTCCAAAAAGAGGCATTAATGGGGAATTATACTTCCAAGAATAACGAGAATGTAATAGGTCCCATATGGATAGAGTGGATATGGTCAAAGGGGATGTTGAAGATGCGAGACCTCTAAATGAGCGTGGGAGCCACATTACCATGGACAAATCTATCTGCCAAGGCGGTTTCTACTTGCACCCAATGTTTAGCATCACTAGATAGTCTTAAAGCATATTGCTGAATGGAAACTATCGCATAATAATATAATTTAACGTTTGAAAGTGCCAACCCTCCCATTTGTTTAATTCTATACTGGACATCTTGAGAGATTCTCGCACATCTTCCCTTCCATATATAGTTTGAAATAAGAGCCTGTAGGTTAGAGAAAAAAAATATAGGAACACCCATGGGAATCATTTGAAAGAGAAACAAGATGCAAGGCAGTATGTTCATCTTTATTACATTTATTTTGCCCAGCCATGAATGGCAGATTGAAGACCACCTCCTTAAATCTGTTTTAATTCCATTTAGCAGAGAAAAGTAGTTGTGTCTAAATAAATCTGATAAGTGGGCAGTTAAGTTAATTCCTAAGTATTATAGGGTAACTGGTTAAACGCGAATAAGGAATTAAGCTTCAGTGCCTCAGTTGGTGGGTTTTCGGATTTAGACATATTAATTTTATACTTGAATATAGCTTGAAAAGTAAACAAGGAAGTCATAAGATTTGGTAATGAAATTCTAGGTTGCTGAACATAAAATATTATATCATCAGTATAAGCAGCTAGTTTATGTTGCTTCTCTCGCACCTTTACTCCATGTATATCAGGATTATGCCTGACCATTTGGAGAAAGGTCTCCAGGGACAAAACAAATACAACCGAGACAAGGGGCATTCCTGATGGGTTCCATTGTATAATGTGAATGAGTCACCTAGGACTCCATTAATCCTTATTTTTGCGGTGGGCAATCCATATAAAGATGTTATCCGGCTTATCATTTTGGGGCCAATTCCTAAAAAAATTCAAGGTCGTCATTAAATACTCCCAGTCCACCCTGTCAAATGCTTTTTCAGCATCTAAAAGATAATAACAGGGTGGGCTGGGCGTAGTGTCTAACATATGAAATAAGTGATAGGGTTCAGACTAATTATCTCTGGCCTCACGACCTGAAACAAACCCTGTTTGGTCTGTGTCTATCCAACTCATGAAGCAAAGGGTGATGTCTTTCAGCTAATACTTTTGCATAAAGTTTAATAATGAAATAGGGTGATAGTTACCGCAATAAGCCGGGTCCTTTCCTGGTTTTGGTAGAACAATTATACGGCATTTAAAGACTCAGGGCGAAAACCCTCCGCACCCGATATTGAACTAGCAAAAGAAGCTAAATATGGAATTAGGGTATCTTTAAATTTTTTATAGAATAAGATAGAATACCCATCGGGTCTGGGTGCCTTCCCTGGTGACATTGAAGATAATGCTTTATAATATTCTGCCTGTGTAAACTCCGTCTCTAGAACAGACAAGGCTTCCTCAGGCAATCTTGGTAAATTAGATTGCCCTAAGTATTGCATTATTTTGTCCTGTTTTTCCTCCAACGATAAATCAGCAAGCTCCCCCCTCACATTGTATAGATTTGCATAAAAATCACAAAAAACTCATGCAACGTGAGGGGAGATATGTGCTACTCCCCCGGGTGGTATTTTAATACTAGCAATATAAGTAGCTGACTTTTTCTCCTTAAGAGAGCGAGCCAACAACTTTCCAGGCTTATTACCCCACTCAGATTTTTTGTGAAGAAAATTGTAAACGAATTTTAGATTCTAAATTAAGAGCCGATTTAGGTTCTTCTCTTCTTTGCATAAGTTCAATGCTAACAGTCTTACAGCTAGATAATTTATGAGCTCTCTCAAGATCAGTCACATGCCTCAGCAGGTCGGTCAACCTCAGCCACTGTATTTTCTTCTTTCTGGCTCCTAGCTCAATCTCCCCCACATAAAAAGCCTTATGAGCCTCCCATTAAACCGCCTCTGAAATCTTGGGTGAAGCATTGTCTCGAAAATTTTGGGTCAAGGAGGCAGAAAGATAGGCCAGGTCTTCTGATTCAGAAAGCAAGGTTTCATTAAGTTTCCAGTTATATTGTCGCAGTGAATCAGCAGATATAGCCAGACGTGCCAAGACTGGGGCATGATCAGAAAGAGACATTGTCCCTATTGAAGCAGAAAGTAATTGCGGTAAATGATAGCGATCGATGAATATAGTATCTATCCTTGTATAGGAGTCGTGAATGTTAGAATAGTATGAAAAAAATCACGCTTCTTATGCCGCGTACACACGGTCGGACTTTTCAGCTACAAAAGTCCAACGGACGCTGACGGACTAAAGCTGGCTGGTAATCCGATCGTGTGTGGGCTTCTCCGGACTTTCAACGTACTTTTTTAGCCTCAAATCCGACGTACTTTAGATTTGAAACATGCTTCAAATCTTTACGTCGTAACTACGACGGACCCCGAAATCCGCTCGTCTGTGTGCTAGTCCGACGGACAAAAAGCCACGCTAGGGCAGCTATTGGCTACTGGCTATCAACTTCCTTATTTTAGTCCGGTGTACGTCATCACGTACGAATCCGTCGGACTTTTGTGTGGTCGTGTGTAGGCAAGTCCGTTCGTTAGAAAGTCTGCACCAAGTCTGCCGCAAGTCCGCCGAAAGTCCGCCGAAAGTCTGTCGGACCGGCTGTCGGACTTTTGTAGATGAAAAGTCCGACCGTGTGTACGCGGCATTAGGGTTTACAACCCCCCAAGTGTCGATCATCTGAGCAGAGTGTAAGCTCTTTCTGACTTGAGCAATCCATTTACATGAGATACCAGTGCGTCCCTGTGAGGTATCAAGCAGGGGGTCCAAAGACAAATTAATATCTCCTGCTAATATAGTTATACCTGTAGCAAAATCCTTCAGTTTGGATAAGGCATGTATAAAAAAGGATGTTTGGTTGACATTTGGGCAGTAGATATTTGCTAAAGTACATTGAATGTCCCCAAGCTTACCTTGTAAAAACAAAAATCTACCAGGATCGTCTGTCAATTTCTTATCCAGAGTGAAGGAAATATTTTTATGTATACCAATAGCTACTCCCTTAGCCCTTTTAGTGTCAGAAAAACTATGTGGGGAGTGGGGAAATAAGTTGAATGCAATCTAATAAATCCTGAATAAAATGTGTCTCTTGTAGAAAAGCTATAGAACATTTCGAACGTTTCAATTCCCAGAGAAGCCGATGATGTTTTCCTGGAATGTTTAACCCTCTATTATATGTCATCAAATGTACGTTTACCATAGTAGGGAAGGGATATCTCTAATAGACATATAACCAGATGCACAAAAAAAAAAAAAAAAAAAAGGGGTGAGGAGAGGAAAAAAAATAAAGAAGGGGGGGAGGGGGAGAAATATATAGGTATAGCCTATAACTTTTTTTCTTATGCTTAGCTACACCACGCATAAGAAAAAAAAGTTACTGTGGACCCAACGGGGGTCTGATATCAACAAAAACTGGGCAAAAAAATAAAATGCCCAGATACAGAAATGTACGCCAGAACCCCAAAATGGGATTTGGGGGGTTTCTGTAAAACGTAAAACATAAAAAATGCCGCAGGAAAAAGGAAAAAAAAAAAAGAGGGAAGGAGAGGAGGATGGCTATCAAGAACCGTCATATAATATTTTAATATTTTTAGATTTAATTTACTATATCTGAACTAAACTACCCCTATAATTACCCCCCCCCCAAAAAAGAAAAAAGAAGGGGGGGTCTATTACATAATTCCAGACAAGTATTAAACTTCTGTCCATATTTACCCAAAAAAGAGAAAAAAGAAAAATTCAAGCAAGACTGCCTCAAAAAGTCTTATAATATATTACTGCTTCTAATATTGGAAATAATATGATTAATTCAGCTAGATTATTAAATGTCTTATAAGTCCAATATATGTTTCCAGATCTCACCCACTGTATCTTTTTGGAAGAGTTGATGGTTTTGTTTTTTTTTTGTTTTTTGTTTTTTTAGACCGAAACATTGATTTATGAGCTCTAGACACCAATTTCTACCAACTACATAGGTCGTTTTTGAAGTACAATAATTCTATGATGGAATGATTGGCATCCTATCCTTGAATTACCTATTATACCACATTGAGCTATGTATGGAGTGTATAATTGTAACTGTATTTTTATGCACTGATTTTCTACAGATTTCTGTATTCCCTCTTTCTTCACTTTTTTTTAAAAATAATGTTTTGTATAGAATACTTGTTATCGTGCCTATAAAGTCCAAGCCCACAGACACATTTCTATCCAATATTTATGTACAGTATACTGAAAAAGAGGTAATTATTTGTATATACGTATATTTTTTCATACATAAACAATCTATTGTTTAAAAAATTGTCAAGTTTAGAAGATGGCAGCATACAGTAAATGTACTGACAACTAACTATTTGATACTCACTTTGGTGGGCAAGGTATATCTTTTTTGCTCATGACATTGAATTCTAAATCAGCCTTTAATTAATGCACCAACAGATTCTAAT
This sequence comes from Lithobates clamitans, assembly GCA_037952925.1. NCBI lineage: Eukaryota > Metazoa > Chordata > Amphibia > Anura > Ranidae > Lithobates > Lithobates clamitans. Next base: position 2,177,831 of record JBBGZY010000563.1, read on the forward strand.
GCGTAGCACAAGCCTTCAAGTTGCATCAGGTGATGCCCTGTGAGATTTTTACAATTTTTTATGAGGTTAAAATTGTAAATGATCACTTTTGACACTTTGAAACTGTACCTTAAACATGCTGTAAATGCCATAAGTGCATTTACAATATGTTTATGGCACACTTGTGCCACGTTTTATTTGAAGTGAATGGAGGTGGTTACAAAGCGTCAATGCCTGACAAGCTTAGCAGGCATAATTTGTAGTGCCTTGCCACAACAAAATATTGGATCTAGAGCTACTATTACACAAGGAGGATTTAGACTTTGTGGAAATAACTGAACCTTGGTTTGACAGCTCGCACGATTGGCTGGCCAAATATACAGGGGTATTCCTTGTATCGAAAGGACAGGGAAGGTAGACAAGGGGTGAGTTTATATGTCAAAAGTGATGTAAGGGTGGTAGAGAGGAGCGACATTATGTATGGGACCAGAGAGAGGTGGAATCAGTATGGGTAGAACTTCAAAGAGAGGAGGTGAGTGGGAAATTAATAGTGGGGGTATGCTATAGGCCACCCAACATGAACAAGGAGGAGCTGGAATTACTATTATTAGAAATGGCAGGGAAACAGGGTAATGTAATCATAATGGGGGACTTCAATTATCCCGATATCGACTGGGCAGAGGGAACAGCTCACTGACTAAAGGCCCATCATTTCATGAATAATTTACAGGACAACTTCATGTCCCAAATGGTGGATTTCCCAACTAGAAAGAATGTCCTGTTAGATCTATTAATTACAAACGATCCAAGTCTGATCTCAGATGTGGAGATACGCGATAACTAGGGATCTAGCGATCACAGGATGACCATAAATCACAGGAAAAGGAGGCATATGGGTAGTACAAAAATACTATATTTCAAACGAGCCAATTTTCCTGAGCTACGGTCATTGCTACATGACATTAATTGGGACCAAATTCTGGAATCATTGAACACAGAAGAGAAATGGGAATGCTTTAGGGACATATTAAAAAAAAGGTATCAAACAGTGCATTCCATTGCACAATAAATAAAGTAATGCAAATATTAGACCTAGGTGGTTAAACCATAATGTGAGTAGCCTCATCAAGGAAAAAAGTATGGCATTTAAAAAATATAAAGGGAATTGATCACCACCAGCATTCCTGCACTACAAGAAATGCAATAAGAAATTTAAACTCACAATCAGGGCAGCTAAAAAAAAGATTACGAGAGACACATAGCGTAAGAAAGTAAAAATAACCTCAAATTCTTTTTTAGATATATTAACAGTAAAAAGACAAAATCGGAGCACATTGCACACTTAAAAGATGAGGATAGGAGGATGGTTACAGATGACACCAAGAAGGGAACTGTACTAAATGCCTTCTTCTCCACAGTTTTTACACAGGAAAAAGTAGGGTTTACCGACAGCGCCTGTAGTGTTAGTGACACAACACGTGACATACCCACGTGGCTAACAGAGGCCGGAGTTAACGAAAACGGAAAATTGTATACATACCTTCCGTAATTTTTCTTTCCTGACGCATCCCATGGCAGCACACACATTGGGTTGTGACTCCGCCTCCACAACCTGATAGGACTAGTTAGCTATAAGATCTTGAAGAGGAGTCCACCTTGCATTCTCAGTAACTATCACCTTAGAGGGGTGGGTTCTGTGTGCTGCCATGGGATGCGTCAGGAAAGGAAAATTACGGAAGGTATGTATACAATTTTCCGTTTTCCTGACGCATCATGGCAGCACACACATTGGGAAATAACTCGCTAAATGGGTGGGTGCTTTCAAAAGATTTTTATTTGCTCAAATACAGGGTATAGAAGAATTAGTCTGAATGATTGATCTCCCGAACTCAACCGTAGTTAATTGAGCTGGGTCTATTCTGTAGTGTGAGATGAAAGTGTTTCTGGAAGACCAAGTTGCTGCCTTGCAAATGGTTTCTGAGGACACTCTACAATATGCTGCCCAGGAGGTCGCTACCGCTCTAGTCGAGTGGGCTTTTAATCCGTCCGGTATTGGGAGTAGCTGAATTTGGTACGCTCTTTTGATGATTCTCACTAACCAAGACGCTATTGTTCTCGAAGAAGCTGCCTGGCCTTTTCTTGGTCCATGTGGTATGACTAAAAGGTTGTCAGTCTTTCTGAATTGCTTGGTAGTTTCTAAGTAGGTAGAGATCACCGATTTAACGTCCAACGGATGTGGGTTCCCTTCACTATTAAGAAAGACTGGGAGATTGATCTCCGATTTGAAGTGGAAGGTAGACGCTACCTTAGGTATAAATTGATCTGACGGTCTGAGGACGACTCTATCTGGGTAGAAGACCAGATGTGGTTCTTTGATTAGTAGCGCCTGTAACTCCGAGACTCTTTTGGCAGATGTTATCGCTACTAGGAAAGATAATTTAAACGTTAGATCCCATAAGGATACTGATTCCAGGGGGAAGAAGGGTTCTCTAGACAGAGCTCCTAGTACAATCGATAGGTCCCAGGTCGGAAAGGTTGGTTTTCTTGGTGGCCTTATTTTCAGGCATGCTTTTTGGAATTGGATTATGAGCGGATCTAGGACCCATTTGGTTCCCGTCATTGCGGATAGTGCAGAGACTTGGACTTTGAGAGTGCTGGAAGCTAGTCCCTTCTCCAGTCCTAGTTGTAGAAATTCTAGGATTTGAGAGACTGAAGGAGAGAGTGGGTTCCAAGACTGCTGTTGTGAAAATTCGGTGAATTTTTCCCAGATTTTGCTATACGTGTTGCATCCTTGGTCTAGTAGCCTCTCCCTTTCAACCTCCAGGCCGTTAGGTGTAGTCGATCCGGTGCTGGGTGAAGGAATGGGCCTTGTGAGAGCAAATCTGGGGTTACTGGGAGTGGAAACGGCTCTTCTGTGTTTAGTTGCAGGATGGTTGCGAACCATGGCCTTCTCGGCCAGAACGGCAATACCGCTATGACTATGGACGTTGATCTCCTCAGTCTGGCCAGAAATCTGGCTATTAGGGGAATCAGAGGAAAGACATATCCCAAGTGGAAACTCCATCGGTGATGGAGACAGTCGATCCCTGCCGCCGTTGGATAGGTGGCTCTCGATAGGAACCGAGGGCATTTGTTGTTCTGTGGAGTTGCTGCCAGATCCATGTCGGGGATTCCCCATTTGCGAGTGAGCAGAGCGAATACTTGAGGGTTGAGAGACCACTCGTTGTTTGATATAAATATTCGGCTCAGGTCGTCTGCGAGTTGGTTCTGTACTCCCAGGACGTAGATTGCCTTTAGATCTGTCAGATGAACTTGAGCCCATTCGATTATTGGGCGAACTTCTTCCATGAGTGTGTTGCTCCGGGTGCCTCCTTGTCTTTGAACGTAATTCACAGCCACTGTGTTGTCCATGCGTAGGAGAACGTTTCTTCCCGTAAGGAGTGGTCCGAATGTTAGTAGAGCCTTCCAGGCGGCTCTGAGTTCCAGAATGTTTGAAACTATCCCCTGCGTGTGAAAGGACCAATGGCCCTGTACCCCTTGATGCTTATAATGTGCTCCCCACCCCTGGAGGCTGGCATCCGTGGTGATTATTTCTGGTAGTGGCGGTATTATGGGACGGCTGCGTGAGAGATTGCTGATTCGGGTCCACCACCATGCTGACTTCTTTACTGCTGGATTGATCCTGATCCGCTGGTTCATTGATGACCCGTTCCACTGTTTTAGGAATGAATTCTGGAATGTTCTTTAATTCCACTGCGCCCACTGGACCATTAAGAAGGTGGAAGACATTGACCCCAAGATGCTTAGACAAGTTCTGGCTGATAAGTATTCTGCTGCCAGGAGTTTCTTTATTTTCTGTACTAGCGGGTCTATTTTCGCTTGAGGAAGACCGACCGTGTTGGAGTTGGTGTCTATCTCGGCTCCCAAAAAAATGATTCCTTGTGCCGGAATCAGATTGCTCTTTTTCCAGTTTATTATCCAGCCAAACTGTTGGAGTGTGGAAATTAATATTGTTTGATGTAGAAGCAGAGTTTGTCGGCTGTCGGCTAGTAGCAGTATGTAGTCGAGATAATGTAGGACTCTCAGACCTTTCTCCCTCAACTGTGCTATTATCGGTAGCAGGACTTTCGTAAAGGTTCTGGGGGCTGTTGATATTCCAAATGGGAGGCTTTGAAACTGAAAATGTTGGCGACCTATTGCGAAGCGTAGATATTTTTGGAAGGTTTGGTGTACGGGAATATGTAAGTAGGCGTCGGACAAATCGACCGATAGCATCCAATCCTTTGCTGCTATTGCTAGCAGTACTGATTGCAGGCTCTCCATTTTGAATGATTCGACTAGAATCGTTTCGTTGAGACTTTTTAGATCGAGTACCGGTCTCAAGTCTCCTGTCTTTTTCGTTACTAGAAAAAGAGGAGAGTAGAATCCTGTGGCTTTCTGTTCCCGTGGAACCTCTATGATTGCCTGTTTTTGTAGTAATTCTAGAATATACTTGATTAGAAGCTTTCGCTTTGGGAGAAAAGACGGTAGTCTGGTAACTCTGTAGAACTCTTTGGGTGGCTTGTGCTTGAATGTCCATTTGTGGCCCTCCTGGATGGTGGAAATCGTCCAGGGGTCTCTTATAGAGTGTATCCATACGTGAGCAAACAGCCTCAACCTCGCACCTAATATTGCGAGTTGGGCTTGCGTGCCATCAAAACGACTTCTGTTGATCCCCTGAGTTGGGGTTTTTGGGCTTCTGTACCCTCACAAAGGCTGGCTGTGGGTTTTGCCAATTCCGCTTAAATTGTTTACCTGGCCTATAAGACCTTGCTTCTCGATATCTTTCGGGCAGATGTCGTCTGAAGGGTGGATTCTTTTGCTGTTTGGGTCTCCTGTCTGAGGGAATGAGGCCCGATTTACCCCCCGTTACTTTTGAGATTGCAGAGTCTAGTTTAGGCCCGAATAGGTTTGTTCCGTCGTATGGGATTCTACACCAACTGGATTTTGAAGTCGCATCTGCGACCCATGGCTTTAGCCACAACGCTCTTCTGGCTGTTACTGCCGCCAACATTGCTCTCGCTGAGGATCTTATGATGTCCACCGATGCCTCTGCCACGAAGTCTCCCACCAGGCTGAGTTCCTGTAAGGCGGACGTGATCTTTTCCCGCTCTGCTGCTTCTAGTAATAATTTTTCAATGTTAGACGCCCAGCTGGAGATGGCTCTACCGACTGCTGCTAGTGTAACTGCCGGCCTGTAGGCCCCTCCTGCCGCTGAATAGGCTTTTTTAAGATCAAGGTCTATCTTGCGGTCCATTATGTCTCTAAAGGTGACGGCATCTTCAATTGGTAATGTTACATGACGCGCCAGGCGCATTAGTGATGAATCGACCACGGGTGCTGCGTTGAGAGGATTTACCTTTGGTTCCCTCAATGGGTAAAGCTTGGCTAGCCTATTATTTAGGCCGGATTTTTTTTCTGGCTTTTGCCACTCATCTTTTATTAACTCTTCAAGCTCATCGATAAAGGGAAAGGTTTCGGGATCTTTTTTTAGGTTAGGAAAGTATTTCCTTAGTTTGCAAGGAGCGTCATTTTCTTCCTCCCATCCGATCGCCTCCTTTACTGCTCTCGCAAAAGGGTCTATTAATGCGAAATCGAAGGAAGTGGGTACTAGACCCTCCTCTTCCTCTGGTGAATCCTCTTGGTCCTGGGGATCGTAAGGGGCTGAGGTCGGAATGGATTGTCCGACTGATTCGGATGTTGCCACCTGCAGGATAGATTCTTTTACGGTTTCTCTTATTATGTTGGATGCCTGCACTGTGTCCGCTTCCTTGTCGCGGGTTGCCTCTTCTAAGCATGCTTGGCATACTAGTTTGCCAGATATCGCTTGCGCTCCACAGACCCAGCATGTATTGGCCGCAGGGCGGATACACTGTTCATCTCTTGGTTGACGGGAAGATGTTGAATCTCTATGGTGGGAGGATCTTGAATGACTTCTTCGAGAATGAGAGTGTCTTGAAGGTGAACGCTCCTTTCTTTTAGAATGCGATGACCTTGATGACCTGCCGGAACTACCAATAAGGTGGTATTAGTGGCAGTGCTCTCTTTTCTCCTCTTCATTACTTACCCATTTTGTTGCCCCCTTACCTTGTGGTCCGTGAATGGTCTGCTGTGGCAGCGGCCTCCATAGAAAAGGTAGAGTGTGTCTATACAGGTAGAAAAGGAGAAAAGAAAGATTCCTCAAAAAAATTTTTTTTTTTTTTAAATATAGGAGGGGGGGGGTCCCCCTTTTTTTTTTTCTTTTTTTTTAATAGGAAGAAGGAATGGACTTACCCAAGGTAAGGATAATAATTGACCAGCAAGGCAGCAACGATTATGGCAGTATTGGTGTGGAGGGTGATCTCCTACCCTCCCAGCAACTCCAAATGACAGAAACAGCGGTTTTTAAATAGACCGCCGTCGCTGTAGTGATGACGTCATGGCCGCGCATGCGCTCTAGGTGTCGGCGACGCTCGGCGCCATTTTGGATGCTGGCAGTTGACTATCCAGGACCTCATGCTGTCATTTCCTGGCGCGGAGAGCCCGAGCCGGCCGCCATGATGGACAGGCGAGGCAAGGGACTACAGAGCCCAGCGGACCCAGATGAAGGTATAGAGGGGGAAAAAGAAAAAAACGGAACAGGATGAGAAATAAGAATTTCATTATGCCTACAGTGGTGACCTACCAGGTGGTAGAGAGTGTAATTTGAAGGTAAGAGGTGGAGACCGCTGAACACTTTTAAAACCTATTTAAGGCTTTTTGAAAAAAGATTGTTAGGACATACCCCTGAGACCACCAGAGTGGGGTTCCCTGCATAAAGCTCGTTTAGAGGCTGTACAGTCAGGGCTTCCAGCTAGGAGAGGCTTGAACCCAGCTGGGGCGAATCGGTAAGGGGTTTCCAAGCTGTAACCAGTCGATCCATCCAGGTGAGGAAAAAAAGGAGAATGCAAGGTGGACTCCTCTTCAAGATCTTATAGCTAACTAGTCCTATCAGGTTGTGGAGGCGGAGTCACAACCCAATGTGTGTGCTGCCATGATGCGTCAGGAAAGATCTTTGTGGACAGCATACTGACAGGATTGGTACCAGTTGATTGGAGAAAAGTCAACGTGGTACCAATATTCATAAAAGGGCAGAGACATATTCCTGGGAATTATAGGCCAGTCAGCCTAACATCAATAGTGGGTAAATTATTAGAGGGGATGATTATGGATTATATCCAAAGCTTTACTGAGGAGAAGAATATCATTAGTGGTAATCAGCATGGGTTTATGAGAGGACGTCCCTGCCAGACCAATCTGATAACATTCTATCAGTAAGTAAACAGCCATCTAGATAGAGGGACATCTGTGGATGTGGTGTATCTGGACTTTGCAAAAGCATTTGATACAGTCCACCTTTAACGCTTAATTTACAAGCTGAGGTCTACCGGCTTGGACCATAGGGTTTGTGCTTGGGTAAAAAACTGGTTACAGGGACGGGTCCAAAGGGTAGTGATAAATAACATGTACTCAGACTGGTCTGGAGTGGTAAGTGGGGTACCCCAAGGTTCTGTCTTGGGACCAATTCTATTCAACATATTCATAAATGATATAGAGTATGGGATAACTAGTTCAGTCTCAGTTTTTGCAGATGACACAAAGATAAGCAGAGTAATAAACTCGCATCAAGATATAGAAATTTTGCAGAAAGACCTGAACATAATAAAAGAGTGAGCAGACAAATGGCAAATGAGGTTTAATGTGGAGAAATGTAAAGTAATGCACTTGGGGTCAAAAAACATAAATGTAAAATATTCACTATATATTCTTTATTCATTTTATTTCCCAATACAAAATATCATAAAATAAGGTAGGAATAACAGCAAAAAAAAAAAAATCTCTTGTATCCAGCATATTTTCCTTTTCCAACATTGTAATACAATACAGCAAACTTTATCCCTATCCCCCACTTCCCTCCCCCCCCCCAATAGAGAAATACTCTATGTATGCATATATCTCTATTTACTAACTATTCTAACTATTCTATATTTGACTTCAGTTCTTTAGTTAGACTTAATTTAGAATTGTATCCAGTTCTGGAGGCCTCACTGACAAAAAAAGATATTGATAATGAGCCCAGAGGCAAACAACAATAATGATGAAAGGTCTGGGGCATAAAACATATCAGAAGAGACAGGAACATAACATGTGCAGTCTGGAGGAAAGAAGAGAAAAAGTGTACATAACTGAAGTCTTTAGATACATTAAAATGCAGCCAAGATCACAAACAGAAAATCAACACAATGGACATAATTTACAGTCCGTAGGATGTGTCCCTTATACTGATTTCTTTATGTTAGTGAAAATCTTCCTCTATTCTGCCCCATACCCCCACCATTGCAGCAGAGGTTATGGCAACTAACAGGCTGTCACAGGCTCTCAACCTTTCTGCCCAGCTTCACTCATCACTGAAGCCATACTACAGGTTCTATGAATGAAACAGGATCCATGAATGGAGGAAGGACGGATGATTGATAGGTCTGCCCCCTCCATTCATAGATTGTGTTGATTGTATTGAGCAGGGCCATCAGTCTCACCAGTTTGGTTGCTACTGCCCCACAGTTTCTAGAATCCAGCATTAAGGGCTTTCAGCTTGAATTCTGGCTAAAGTCAAAGGGAAAGAAAGAATATTATAATGGGAATAGCAGTTATATTCACACTTTGACTGCTGTTGGACTACAGTAAGTTTCATTACTTATGGCAGAGAGCCTCTATTCACTGCTGTGCCCATCCCCTCTGCTGTGTGCCCTTGAGAAAGCAAAACGAAACAACTAAGGAGCATGGTTGATCATAAAATTCATAGTGATGGAGAATTTTAAAATGTTTTAGCACAGCTGCAAGTGGAGAGGATGAAGATGGATGAAGTGATTTGAGGACATTCATGGAAAAAATAAAATGGAAAAAAAGAGTCACTGGCAGAAAGTATTCTGTAATATTTAAAGTGTATCTACACCCATACACATAGCCCAAGTATGTTGTTGCACATGTTCATGTAATGTCAAAAAGTTGAACCTTTTTTTAATTTTTTTATTTAACCACTTGCTTACTGGGCACTTAAACCGGGGGGTATCCAGACCAATTTTCAGCTTTCAGTGCTGACGCACTTTGAATGACAATTGCGCGGTCATACAACACTGTACCCAAATAAAATTTTTATCATTTTTTTCCCCACAAATAGAGCTTTCTTTTGGTGGTATTTGATCACCTCTGTGATTTTAATTTTTGTTAAAAAAATGTAAAGACTGAATTTAACAAAAAAAAATAAATATTTTTTTATATTTTGTTATAAAAAATTTAAAACAGGTAATTTTTCTCCTTCATTGATGTACGCTGATGAGGTGGCAGTGATGGGCACTGATGGGTGGCAGTGATGGGCACTGATGGGTGGTAATAATGGGCACTGATCAGTTACACTGATAGGCAGCACTGCTAGGTGGCACTGATTGGCACTACTGGTGGGCATTAATAGGTGGCACTTGTGTGCATTGATAGGTGGCACTTGTGGGCATTGATAGGTGGCACTGTGGGCACATGTGCCTCTTCCACTTTGGAACCTTTGTCCCTTGCATCTCAGCCAGTGATCGGCTTTTGTACCGATCTTTTGTTTACATCATGTGATCAGCTGTCATTGGCTGACAGCTGATCACACGGTAAGGGGCCGGGACCGGCCCCTTACTCGGATCGGTGATCACCCGAGTCTCAGTGACTCGGTGATCACAGCGCGATCGGCGTGCGCCCTGCAGGGCGCTTGCACAGGGGAGGCCGTCTTATGACGACCTCCCGGGAATTCAGGTCCGCGCTGTGGCCGTCATTCGACCATATCGTGGATGTCAAGTGGTTAATCAAATTATACAAGCAGGGTGTGTATATGTTGTTTCTAGAGCTACATGATTCTGGCCAAAATGAGAATCACAATTTTCTTGCTTAGAATAAAAAGATCACGATTCTCACAGCGTAAATTTTTCACATTATACAAAAAAAAAAAAATTGTGCTAACTTTACTGTTTTTTTTTTTTTTTTTTAATTCATTAAAGTAATTTTTTCCAAAAAAATTGCATTTGAAAGACCACTGCGCAAATACAGTGTGACAGAAAATATTGCAACAACCACCATATGATTCTCTAGGATGTCTACTAAAAAATATATATAATGTTTGGGGGTTCTAAGTAATTTTCTAGCAAAAAAAAAAATGATTTTAACTTGAAACCAACAAATGTCAGAAAAAGGTTTAGTGTTTAAGTGGTTAAACTTCCCTCATTTACACAGAAGTCTATTCCATTGACAAATTGTTTCAATGTTTAGACTAAGGCCGGTTTCACACTGGGGCGATGGGTGCGTCGGCAATAAAACTTTTATAGCTTTTTAGCGGCGCTTTAACATCGTTTTAGCAGTAAAACCGTTAAAACCGCCCCGCTAGTGGCCCGAAAAGGGGTTAAAACTGCCCGCAAAGCAGGCACTATTTTTAGCGCAATAGCGCCTGCAAAACGACCCAGTGTGAAAGGGGTCTTAAGTTCAACTGATAAAGAATGTTGTGATTCTTGGCAGACTGCCCGGTTTTTTCCTTCCTTTGTTTTGAGGGCTATGGCTTCAGAAGAGCAGAGAGAATTCTTTGGATAGAAAGAATCGTGAAACACTTTATTCAAGATCACAACAGGGTAAAAAAAAAAAAAAAAAATCGCGATAACGATTCTGCTGCAGGGAGAGGCAAAGCTACCACCATGCCACAACCTTTTCTGCAGCTAGCGGCCAACAACATTTTTTTTTTTATGAGCGAGAGCCACCCCCCCTCCCCATCCATGTTCCTGCAGCATCTCTCAGCCAGAGACTGGTCTTTATATCCACCCCTGCCCCATCCCCCCACTCCATTCTTCCTGATCATGTGTTACTAACAGTAAGGACAGCTCAGTCCTGTGCCAGTGTCCTAGTGTGTCCACCTGTGATTGACAGCCCCTGACCCCTCCCTCCACCCTGCCCTTACCCCTGCCTATGCAGGGCTCCACTGGGGGGGGGGGGTTGGGAGGTCCCAGTCCAGGGTTGATCCTCTGCCATGGTGGGCCAGGTGCTCCGCATCCTGTGCTGGCACTGCCAGCTGATTGGCTTCTCCGCTGCTACCTCCCTCACTGATACCAGCACCGAGATAGAGAGCACCGACCGACACCAGCACCGAGATAGAGAGCACCGACACCAGCACTGAGATAGAGAGCACTGACATCAGCACTGAGATAGCACTGACACCAGCACTGAGATAGTACTGACATCAGCACTGAGATAGCACTGACACCAGCACCGAGATAGAGAGCACTGACATCAGCACCAAGATAAGAGAGCACTGACACCAGCTCCGCATCCTGTGCTGGCACTGCCAGCTGATTGGCTTCTCCGCTGCTACCTCCCTCACTGATACCAGCACCGAGATAGAGAGCACCGACCGACACCAGCACCGAGATAAGAGAGCACTGACACCAGCACTGAGATAAGAGAGCACTGACACCAGCACTGAGATAAGAGAGCACTGACACCAGCACTGAGATAAGAGAGCACTGACACCAGCACCGAGATAAGAGAGCACTGACACCAGCACTGAGATAAGAGAGCACTGACACCAGCACTGAGATAAGAGAGCACTGACACCAGCACTGAGATAAGAGAGCACTGACACCAGCACTGAGATAAGGGAACACTAAACCAGCACTGAAATAAGAGAGCACTGACACCAGCACTGAAATAAGGGAACACTGACACCAGCACTGAGATAAGGGAATACTAACAACAGCACTGAGATAAGGGAACACTGACACCAGCACTGAGATAAGGGAACACTGAAACCAGCAGTGAGATAAGGGAACACTGACACCAGCAGTGAGATAAGGGAACACTGACACCAGCACTGAGATAAGGGAACAATGACACCAGCACTGAGATAAGGGAACACTGACACCAGCACTGAGATAAGAGAGCACTGACACCAGCACTGAGATAAGGGAACACTGACACCAGCACTGAGATAAGGGAACACTGACACCAGCACTGAGATAAGGGAACACTGACACCAGCACTGACATAAGGGAACACTGACACCAGCACTGACATAAGGGAACACTGACACCAGCACTGACATAAGGGAACACTGACACCAGCACTGAGATAAGATAACACTGACACCAGCACTGAGATAAGATAACACTGACACCAGCACTGAGATAAGATAACACTGACACCAGCACTGAGATAAGATAACACTGACACCAGCACTGAGATAAGGGAACAATGACACCAGCACTGAGATAAGGGAACACTGACACTAGCACTGAGATAAGAGAGCACTGACACCAGCACTGAGATAAGAGAGCACTGACACCAGCACTGAAATAAGAGAGCACTGACACCAGCACTGAAATAAGGGAACACTGACACCAGCACTGAGATAAGGGAATACTAACAACAGCACTGAGATAAGGGAACACTGACACCAGCACTGAGATAAGGGAACACTGAAACCAGCAGTGAGATAAGGGAACACTGACACCAGCAGTGAGATAAGGGAACACTGACACCAGCACTGAGATAAGGGAACAATGACACCAGCACTGAGATAAGGGAACACTGACACCAGCACTGAGATAAGAGAGCACTGACACCAGCACTGAGATAAGGGAACACTGACACCAGCACTGAGATAAGGGAACACTGACACCAGCACTGAGATAAGGGAACACTGACACCAGCACTGACATAAGGGAACACTGACACCAGCACTGACATAAGGGAACACTGACACCAGCACTGACATAAGGGAACACTGACACCAGCACTGAGATAAGATAACACTGACACCAGCACTGAGATAAGATAACACTGACACCAGCACTGAGATAAGGGAACAATGACACCAGCACTGAGATAAGGGAACACTGACACCAGCACTGAGATAAGAGAGCACTGACACCAGCACTGAGATAAGAGAGCACTGACACCAGCACTGAGATAAGGGAACACTGACACCAGCACTGAGATAAGATAACACTGACACCAGCACTGACATAAGGGAACACTGACACCAGCACTGACATAAGGGAACACTGACACCAGCACTGACATAAGGGAACACTGACACCAGCACTGAGATAAGATAACACTGACACCAGCACTGAGATAAGATAACACTGACACCAGCACTGAGATAAGGGAACACTGACACCAGCACTGAGATAAGGGAACACTGACACCAGCACAGACATAAGGGAACACTGACACCAGCACTGAGATAAGGCAACACTGACACCAACACTGAGATAAGGGAACACTGACAACAGCACTGAGATAAGGGAACACTGACAACAGCACTGAGATAAGGGAACACTGACAACAGCACTGAGATAAGAGAGCACTGACAACAGCACTGAGATAAGAGAGCACTGACAACAGCACTGACATAAGAGAGCACTGACACCAGCACTGAGATAAGGGAACACTGACACCAGCACTTTAAAGCTCTTAATATATGTGAGTGTGGTAGTCTGTTGTTCAATGGCATTAGTTCATTTTTTTTTGTGGCGGGGAGGGGGGGGGGTTGCAGGGGAGGGGGCCCCATACAACATTTTGCTATGGGGCCCTGTGATTTCTAGTTATGCCCCTGATGGCTAGCTACTGTGTATAGCATCCCCCTTTCCCAAAAAGGCAAGCTGGCCTGCTGGTACTTGGTTCTGGGCTCTGGCTCCTGCATTACTGCTGGAGGTGCGTTTACACGCACACAGACAGTTCCTAGACTTGTTATGTCAGTTTGCAAATTTCCTCAGCAAATAAGCGACCCTGTGTAAAGTCCACCTTGACATAATTTATTTTTTTTGTTAGAGGCTTGTGATAATGTCACATCTACCCTAAGGCAGGTGGTTAGACACTATAGCTAGCTACTGTGTGCTTCACCTATAGCAGCCCCCTTTCCGTTAAGTCAAGCAGGCCTACTGGTACTTGGTTGCCCTCAGGACTTATACACAATGGTATAGTGCCTGGCCACCATGCCAGGGCAGATGCAAACTGAGCAAACAAACAGACTACTTGCAGTTAGCAGACAGATAGTGTGGATCTATGACAGTACAGGTAAAAGGCAGGCTGAGTTCAAGGAATAGTCCAATAATCCGGTCCGAAGTCATACACAGGGAAATCCAAACTAGTAAAGCAGGGCAAACAGACAGGGAGCTCGATCAGGAACAACACAGGTATCATTTTCTATCACAAGCAAAGGACTGAGAGTTTAACTTGCTTATAACAGGTGACTGACCACATTAATCACCTAGCAGGTGGACATAGACATGAAGAATACAATAGCCAAAACCAGAATGCTGGAATGAGGAGCAAGAGCAGTGATCCTGACACCTGTATTTGGCTCCATCCATCTTCACATCAGCTCTGACCAGCTTCCCTGCTGAAGAAAAGCATCCCCACAACATGATGCTGCCACCACCATGTTTCACGGCAGGGATAGTGTATTCAGGGTAATGTGCAATGCTAGTTTTTTGCCACACATAGCGTTTTGCTTTTAGGCCAAAAGGTTCAATTTTGGTCTCATCTGACCAGAGCTTTCTTTCAACAATGGCTTTCTTCTTGCCACTCTCCCATAATTGCCAGTTTTGTGGAGTGCATGACTAATAGTTGTCCTGTGGACATATTCTCTGACCTGAGCTGTGAATCTCTGCAGCTCCCCCAGAGTTACCATGGGCCTCTTGACTGCATCTCTGATTAATGCTTTCCTTACCTGGCCTGTAAAGTTTAGGTGGACAGCAATGTCTTGGTAGGTTTGCAGTTGTGCCATACTCTTTCCATTTTCGGATGATGGATTGAACAGTGCTCCGTGAAATGTTCAATGCTTGGGATATTTTTTTTATAACCTAACCCTGCTTTAAACTTGTCCACAACTTTATCCCTGACCTGCCTAGTGTGTTTCTTGGCCTTAATGGTGCTGTTTGTTCACTAAGGTACACTAGCAAACCTCTGAGGGCTTAACAGAACAGCTGTATTTATACTGAGATTAAATTACACACAGGTGGGCTCTATTTACTAATTCTGAAGGCAATTGGTTCCACTAGATTTTAGTTAGGGGTATCAGAGTAAACAGGACTCTATATACAAATGCACGCCACACTTTTCAGATATTTATTTGTAAAAAATTTTGAAAACCATTTATCATTTTCCTTCTACTGCACAATTATGTGCCACTTTGTGTTGGTCTATCACATAAAATCCCAAAAAAAAATTTATGTTTTTGGTTGTAACATGACAAACTGTAGAATAATTTCAAGGGATATGAATACTATTTCAAGGCACTGTATATGGAGGTTTTCTTTTAGTTTGTTTTTTCCTATTGGTTGAACTAGAGGGATTTCTTTCAACCTAACAGTGTAATTATGTAAAACTAACTAAACTGTTTCAACTACTCAGGATAAATGTTTGAAAACCTATATGTAATGCAACACGGCATTGAAAAGAAGCTTACCTGGAGGCAGCCCCTTCTTATTTAAAAGGAACATCAATACATAAGATGCCCAATGTTGTTCAAGGCTGCTGAAGAGTGGCTGCCATTGTTACTTTTTTAATTTATTGCAGACATGCACTGGGGGTCTTTGACAGTCTTGGGCAATGCTGGGCTTCGGCTGTGTCCTTTTAGGATTTTCTATTTTTAACTACATATTGTCAGTTCTGTGAATGAAATTGCATTTATGTACAGGGTTTATCATATTTATGTTTTTGTTCTGTACATAACCTACCTGGTTTCGTAGCATGCCACCTCAGTTCAAATTGTGAAATTAATTTATCCCACCTGCCACATGACACCACCACAATCTCTAAAACCAGATGGCCACTTCATAACCTCAGTTGTGATGAAAGATGTATCCTTAATTCTCTTTCCAGAGATAAATCTATGATTCTGAAACCAGCCAACAAGGGTAGAGCAATTATCCTGGACTACAAACCATAAGACATGGGGTGCTACATCCGTAACGTTGACATCACTTACGTACAGGTTATTGTGGCTCCATACATGGACATACAGCAGAAAATGTTTTGACAGCAGAAGACTGTTGTGAACAATGGGGTGGATTTATTGACACACTGACAACTTTCCTAACATGAAGCTCCTTCCTTTCCAGTTTACTATGGCCTTCCAAAGCCATAAGAGTCATAAGGGCTACAACTGTCTGAGATTTTGACCTATTGTCTTTGGCTCAGGCAGGATCACACAGCTGTTAGCTCAACTTGTCCTTTATTTTCTACAGTTCTAAGTTACATTGAATTCCTACATGTGGGCCTGTATGTGATTGGATCTTTTCTATTGCTGACTCCCTCTTCCACACCCCATACCCTTGATTGTACTAATGCAACCAGAAATGTGTCTGCAGAGGCAGAATATTTTATTGATGCAAACAGCAGAGACAAAACACTGTACCGACACAACCAGAAATACATCCACAAAGAGAGAAGCCAGAAATGTATCATCAGAGACAGAATACTGTGCTGAGTGCTGACACATCCACAGAGATAGATACTGTACTGAGAAAGAGACAAACTACTTTATTGATGCCAACAGAAACACGTCCACAGAGACAGAACACTGAATGCATTTGAAGAGGTTTTACTGACACAATCAGAAATGCATTCTCAAACACAGAATACTTTGCTGACACATCCAAAAATGCATTCGTAGAGACAGAACACTATGCTAATGCAACCAGAAACACATTTGAAAAGACAAAATACCGTATGAGTGCAGAGCAACTCCATTTTTAAATGGCTTGGGTAGCTAGGTGTCACCTATGCTGGCCCTAGCCATGACCATCATTGTAATAAACAAAGATACTATTTTAATAAAAAGAATAAAAGTCATATCAATTGCTTATTATAGTCATGGTTAACATTCATTAAATCAGAAATTTGGGTAATAAATTTAAAAGAGCGAACAAAAGTCCTGGATGGCTTAACTCCAATGTAAAAATGCATATAAAAGCAAAGGAGAAGGCCTTCAAAAAATACAAGGTTGAGGGATCATCATCAGCATTCAGACTTTATAAAGAATGCAACAAGAAATGTAAGGGTGCAATTAGGACGGCTAAGATAGAACATGAAAGACACATAGCGGAGGAGAGAAAAAAAAATTCCAAGAAATTCTTTAAGTATGTAAACAGTAAAAAAGGGAGGACAGACCATATTGCCCCCAGAAAGAATGAGGAAGGACATCTGGTTACAAAGGATGGGGAGATGGCGAAGGTATTGAATTTATTCTTCTCCTCAGTCTTCACGAGTGAGTCGGGGGGCTTCAGTAACCAAAACTGCAGTGTTTGACCTCATGACACAACACAGGAAGCACCTCCATGGTTAACAGAGGACAGAATTTAAAAAAAAATTAGACTTAAGAAACTTAACATTAATAAATCACCGGGACCAGATGGCTTGCATCTGAAGGTACTTAGGGAACTCAGTCAAGTGATTGCCAGACCGTTGTTCCTAATTTTTGCAGACAGTCTACTGACTGGAATGGTACCAGCTGATTGGAGAAAAGCCAATGTAGCACCAATATTTAAAAAGGGCCCAAAATACATCCCTGGGAATTAAAGACCAGTTAGCCTAACATCAATAGTATGTGAACTCTTGGAGGGGATGATAAGGGACTATATACAATATTTTATTAATGAGAACGGTATCATTAGCAGTAATCAGCATGGATTCATGAAGAATCGTTCTTGCCAAACCAATCTACTAACCTTCTATGAGGAGGTGAGTTGCCATCTAGATAAAGGAAGGCCTGTAGACGTGGTGTACCTGGATTTTGTAAAAGCATTTGACACAGTTCCCCATAAACATTTACTGTACAAAATAAGGTCCATTGGCATGGACCATAGGGTGAGTACATGGATTGAAACCTGGCTACAAGGGCGAGTTCAGAGGGTGGTGATAAATGGGGAGTACTCGGAATGGTCAGGGGTGGGTAGTGGGGTTCCCCAGGGTTCTGTGCTGGGACCATTCCTATTTAATTTGTTCATAAACGACCTGGAGGATGGGATAAACAGTTCAATCTCTGTATTTGCAGACAATACTAAGCTAAGCAGGGCAATAACTTCTCCGCAGGATGTGGAAACCTTGCAAAAAGATCTGAACAAATTAATGGGGTGGGCAACTACATGGGAAATGAGGTTCAATGTAGAAAAATGTAAAGTAATGCATTTGGGTGGCAAAAATATGAATGCAATCTATACACTGGGGGGAGAACCTCTGGGGGAATCTAGGATGGAAAAGGACCTGGGGGTCCTAGTAAATGATAGGCTCAGCAATGGCATGCAAACAGCATATTGGCATGCATTAAAAAGGGGATCAACTCTAGAGATAAAACGATAATTCTCCCACTCTACAAGACTCTGGTCCGGCCGCACCTAGAGAATGCTGTCCAGTTCTGGGCACCAGTCCTCAGGAAGGATGTACTGGAAATGGAGCGAGTAAAAAGAAGGGCAACAAAGCTAATAAAGGGTCTGGAGGATCTTAGTTATGAGGAAAGGTTGCTAGCACTGAACTTATTCTCTTTGGAGAAGAGACGCTTGAGAGGGGATATGATTTCAATATACAAATACCGTACTGGTGACCCCACAATAGAAATAAAACTTTTTCGCAGAAAAGAGTTTAACAAGACTCGTGGCCACTCATTAAAATTAGAAGAAAAGAGGTTTAACCTTAAACTACGAAGAGGGTTCTTTACTGTAAGAGCGGCAAGGATGTGGAATTCCCTTCCACAGGCGGTGGTATCAGCGGGGAGCATCGATAGCTTCAAGAAACTATTAGATAAGCACCTAAATGACCGCAACATACAGGGATATACAATGTAATACTGACACATAATCACACATAGGTTGAACTTGATGGACTTGTGTATTTTTTCAACCACTGCCTACTATGTAACTATGTAACTATGAAATGTTATATTTTCTTTTCGCAGGATTGTCTTTTTTGTATAATTTGTCATTCAGCAGTATTTTACACCTATGTCTTAAGAAAGGGCTACGTAAAACCCCCTTCTCCCTATTCATTGGTCATCCTATACTGTAACCCAGCTGTGCAAATTCTTTACTTTTACGGATGGCGAGATACAAGGGCGTTTAAGTCAAACCGGTACTTCTAATTTTACATGTATAAAAAGGGATGCTAGCGTGGTGGTACTGCACCCAGTAGTAAGTGGCAAGTGTGTCCTATTACCGATAGGCGGTGCACATGTCGCGGGCCAGTACAGAGACCGTTAATCAAGATGGCAGACAACAGCGTTAGTGCGTGCATGGAACAGAGTGTGGTGATGAAGTTTCTTGTGAACTAAGGCGTAAAATCCATGCATATCTTTAGAAGACTCCAAGCACAGTACGGCGATGAGACGCTCAGTTGCAATAAAACATTTGAATGGTGTAAACATCTCAAAGATGGCCATACATCCATCAGTGACAATCCCAGCCGTGGTGGTTCCCAGCCGACAGCAGTCATTCCTCTGAACATTCAGCACATGGAACAACTGATCCTGGATAATCGACGCATCAACTGCCGTGAAATTGCACAAGAGACGAATCTTTCATTTCAGCACTGATGACGAAGTGAAGCAGGCTGTCCTAGGATGATTCAGGCATACTGACAAATCTTTCTATGCAGAAGGTTTCCAGACATTAGTAAAATGCTGGGAGAAGTATAAAAATGTAGCAGGGAAGTATGTTGAAAAACAAATGGAGTTTTCACTCCTTGAAAGTTGTTTTTTATTGTATAAAATCAAAAGTCCCGGTTTGACTTGAACAGCTCTCATAGTTTACCAAAGGGAAATGTATAGGGAGGGCCTTGCCAGTGTGGTGATGCTCATTCATAGTCCAATTAGCAAAACTGAAATAGTATATAGTATATACTATAAAAAGGTATAATATTAGTTTAATATATAGTATAATAATATACAGTGGAACCTTGGATTATGAGCATAATCAGTTCCAGGAGAATGCATGTGTAGCACCCTCTATCATCAGGTAGGTGCTAGTAATAAGATTTTTTTGTTAAATAGACTGTCAGCACAGGCAAATCTAGGCAGGCCTATGCTGCAAGCTAGGCCTGTCTGTTTTGACATGGGGGCTGGGAGTGGATAGAGTAGCAGTGGGTGTGGCCAACTGTGCTCTGGTTCTGAGGCGCCTCTGTTGCTTCCAGGGAGAATGTTCTGAAAGAGGGGCAGGGCTTGGAACTGGAGTGGCAGGCAGCTCATGTGGGAGCCCCATCTGGGGGGGGGGTGTGCCAATCGCAGGAGGAGGCCCAGGGAGAACTGTGAGGGAACTTCGCCTTTACATGATCATTGGCGATGTCCTTATTATTACACAGTGATCGATAAGGAACTCCTGGAGCAGAGGGGCAGGCAAAGCTGTCGGAACATATGGTCTGGTCAAGTTCTCCATCAAGGACTCAGGGCAGAGAAAGATCGGTGAGTGTACCACAGTGGAGGGCTGGATGTGCCAGGATGTCGAATCTTTTCTCTCTATGTAGAATAATCTTGGACTAATAGAGTTAAGGTTAGGCACATTCGACCACAGGTTCGATAGACACAGATTGTTATTGTCAGTGTCATGTTGAATCTCCTATCTATATCGAACTGTTGTCGCAACGAAAACGAAAATAAAGCATTTGTTTATGTCGGATCTTTCGGTTTTCGTATTCTGCACTTTCGTTATCGTTTGTTAAAACGATATTGAAAATACCTGAAAATCGGATGAAAATGCAGTCCGACAAAAACGAATGCACATGTCTACTAAACAGGCTGAACTGATGGGCACTGAACAGGCTGAACTGATGGGCACTGAACAGGCTGAATTTATGGGCACTGAACAGGCTGAGCTGATGGGCAGAGAACAGGCTGAGCTGATAGGCAGAGAAGAGGCTGAGTGGATGAGCAGAGAACGGGCTGAGCGGATGTGCAGAGAACAGGCTGAGCTGATTGGCACTGAACAGGCTGAACTGATGGGCACTGAACAGGCTGAGCTGATGGGCACTGAAAAGGCTTAGCTAATGGGCACTAAATAGGCTGCATTGATGGGCACTGAAAAGGCTGAGCTGATTGGCACTGAACAGGCTGAGTTGATGAGCAGAAAACAGGCTGAGCTGATGGGCACTGAACAGGCGGGACTAATGGGCACTGAACAGGCTGCGCTGATTGGCACTGAACAGGCTGAGCTGATGGGCACTGAACAGGCTGAGCTGATGGGCACTGAACAGCCTGAGATGATTGGCATTGACCAGGCTGCATTGATGGGCACTGAACAGGCTAAGCTGATTGGCACTGAACAGGCTGAGCTAATGGAGACTGAACAGGCTGAGCTAATGGGCATTGAACAGGCTGAGCTGATTGGTACTGAACAGGCTGAGCTGATGAGCACTGAACAGGCCAAGCTGATGGCCACTGATGAGGCTGCACCAATGAGCACTGATGAGGCTACGCTATTGAGCACTGGTGAGTATAATACACTCTTTAAATGTGCTTTAAAATGCATGGTTTTCCCTTTTATGAACAAGAAAATAATGACTTTATGCGGTTGGGCTGGTATGAAGTGATTTCCAAAAATAACGTACAGTATCTCACAAAAGTGAGTACACCCCTCACATTTTTGTAAATATTTTATTATATCTTTTCATGTGACAACACTGAAGAAATCACTCTTTGCTACAATGTAAAGTAGTGAGTGTACAGCTTGTATAACAGTGTAAATTTGCTGTCCCATCAAAATAGCTCAACACACAGCCATTAACCACTTAAAAACCGCTCTATAACCGAATGAAGGCTACAGCACAGCTAATAACTCTGGGAGGCCGTACTATGGGATCGTCCCAGAATCGCATCCTGTAGGGAGCGCACACGGGAATATCCATGATCACGGTAAATGGTCACTGACAAATGACATAGCAATCACTTGTAAACAAACTGGTGTCATGTCCGGTTCCTCTCTCCCCTCTCTGTACCGATCGGTACAGTGTAAGCGGAGAAGGGAGAGATCAGGTGCAGCAGCGCTGTGGGCTGGATTTGTAGTGCCTACAGCGCTGTTCTGTGCCCTTTGCAGGACTCATCCCATCCATCCATACTCAGTCATGCCATCCATACTAACAGCCATGCCATCCATACTCAGCCATCCATCCATACTCAGCCATCCATGCCATCCATACTTAGGCATGCCATCTATACTCAGCCATCCATGTCATCCATACTCAGCCATCCATCCATCTCAGCCATGCTATCCATACTCAACCATCTCATCCACCCCCATCAATACTCAGCAATACTCAGCTATACTCAGCCATACTCAGCCATACTCAGCAATACCCAGCCATACCCAGCCATACCCAGCAATACTCAGTCATACCCAGCATCACTTAGCCATACCCAGCATCACTCAGCCATACTCAGCCATATCTAGAAATACCCAGCTATACCCAGCCATACTCAGCAATACCCAGCCATACTCAGCAATACCCAGCCATACTCAGCTATACTCAGCCATGCTCAGCTATGCTCAGCCATACCCAGCCATAGCCAGCCTTACTCAACAATACCCAGCCATACCCAGCAATACCCAGCCATACTCAGCAATACCCAGCCATACTCAGCAATACCCAGCCATACTCAGCCATACCCAGCCATACCCAGCCACACTCAGCCATACCCAGCCACCCCCATTTATGCTCATCCATGCCACATCAATGCCACTACAGTGCCCATCAGTGCCACTACAGTGCCCATCAGTGTCTCACAATAGTGTAATAGGTAGTCAAATTAGATTTGACATTTATGCCCCTAGAACACCTGATGGTGCTCCCTGCATGTTGGGCCTCTGTATGTGGGCAGGCTGTGGAAAATTCTCCCACATGTGGTATTGCCGTACTCAGCAGGAGTAGCAGAATATATTTTGGGGTGTAATTTTTGATATGTACTTGCTATAAAAACTTGTAGAAAAAAATGACATGTTCAAAAGACTCATTATGCCTCATAGATTATATGTTGGGGTGTTTTCTTTCCAAAATGGGGTCATTTTTGGAGCGTTTCCATTGTCCTGGTGCTCCATGGTCTTCAAAAGTGCAAGAGGTATTCAATTAGTTATATGTGTAATTTATGTCCCTAGAACACCTGATGGTGCTCCCTGCATGTTGGGCCAGGCTGTGTAAAAGTCTCACACATGTGGTATCGCCATACTCAGGAGGAGTAGTAGAATGTGTTTTTGAGTGTAATTTGTGGTATACATATGCTGTGTGTGAGAAATAACCTGCTAATATGACAATTTTATGAAAACATTTATTAAAAATCTCGATTTTGCAAAGAATTGTGGGAAAAAATTAAAACTCACCATGCCTCTTATTAAATACCTTGGAATGTCTACTTTCCAAAAAGGGGTCATTTGGAGAGTATTTGTGTATTCCTGGCTTGTTAGGGTCTCAAGAAATGAGATAGGCCATCAGTATTTCAGGTGTAATCAATTTGTGATGGGCACTGAACAGGCCGAGCTGAACATGTGTGTGCTTGCACCTAAGCTGTGTGCATCTTATTTGTCCTGTTTACCATTGTCACCGAGAGTGAACATGAAGAAAAATCCCAAATTTTGGGTTATCACCAGAACAGCAACAGAGGAGAAATCTTCCAATAGGGACACTAGTTCTGATGACAATCAGGGATTCCCTCACTTTGGAGGCACTTCAAAGGGAACTCTCCCTAATGGGACACAGATGGCAAAAAAAAATAAATAATAGGGGTTATAACCCTTTGTTACTCTGTCCAAAATGACTTTAAACTATTGTTTGGGACCCAAGTTTGATCAAGGGCATGTTTATGATGGGTTGCCACATGACTCTAGTAAACGTAGCCTAGTTTATCTAATCATGAATTCATTGGTGAATGACATAAGGCCCCTTTACATGGGGCTGATTCTCTGGACGGACTCCGCTAGCTCAGCAGGGGATTGCTCCATTGATCCCCGCTGAGCAGGCGAATGACAGGTCTGTCTCTGCTCACTGTGCAGAGACGGACCTGTCAGAGCCCCGCTGTTCTCTATGGGGAGTTTGGATGAAAACGGACAGCCTGTCTATTTTTATTCCATTCGAACCAATCCACTGAACGGATGGCTAATGTATCGCCATCCGTCTGTCTTGAGCGGATCTTGTCGGATCAGATGGCAGGCGGGTGTCAGCGGACACATCTCCGCTGACATTCGCATGCCCATAGAAGTCAATGGGTGGCCTGCTCAGATCCGCGTGAAAAGCAAACAGGCGGATCCGAGCGGACCGATCGTGTGAAGGGGCAAAACACATTTTATTTATTTATGTTTCAAATCATATGCTACAAAAATGGTGAAGACCTTCCGCCATGTGTTTTTTGACTGTTTGCTTTTGCTGCTATTTTGATAACAATTCTTTTCTTGCATTCCAGTGTGGGAACAATTTTATTTGGGTACTCAGATTTACAAGTTCAAGAACCCCTAAGCTATGGGATCTCAATCTTTAGATCACCTAAAAGCTTTATTCATCTTAGTTTACAAAAACAATCAGAAAATAATATGGGAAAAAATATTGTTTCTGTTCACTGAGATTAAGGCTGTTCCAGTCCCTTCCCAAGTCACGAGTATTTATAAATGTTGCTTATCCACATTAGACCTATGCTTACACATGCTGCGTTCCAGGGAGGGTCTCTAAATCGCCCACCCTCATGTGTGGCATACTATACATAGCACACAACCATGTTGCTTTAACATACCTCTCAGATTTCACTATAACTATGAATATACACAGGATCAGGGACAGCTGATGTCTGAGTTTTATCTGTTATAATCAATCAGGATTTCAGGGATTCTAAACTCTCTCTTCTCTCGTTTCTTGTCTCTTTGGCAGCACAGTGGTTTAGTATTTAGCACTCCTGCCTTGCAGTACTAGGGTCCTTGGTTTATATCCCAACCAGAAAACCACCTGCATGGGGTTTGCATGTTTTTCCTGCGCTTGTGAAGGTTTTATTCGAGTACTCTGCATTAGTAGTAGGTTAATTGGCTCCTGTCCAAATGCATATGAGACAGGGATCCTAGACTGTAAGCTCCTTGAGGGTAGAGATTGATATGAATGTACTGTTGTGCAGAGTGTTGATATAATGCGCTGGAAGCTCTTTGTATACAGCAATACACTTTGCTTTTATGGAGGAATATCACAACGTGTTTTTTCATGGAAAAGGAAACAGGATACAAACAACTGCACATAACACAATAAGGAAGGTACATCCTGTGATTACCTTATATCATACAATACATGCTATAACGCTGTAATACTACAGCGCAACCTGCTGCAAAGATAGCTATAATGCTTATATATAGTTCACAGTACAAAGCTACTTGCTGTTGCTTTTCCAACATGTACAATATGGAAAGTGCTGCATTAACATTTGCGTTGCTATGTCAATATCTGTAATAAATAAAACAAACGTTTGCTGAAAATGGTATACAACTGGATATGAGTCCTGTAAGTGCCTTCCCCTGTACAGCATGCTCTGTACAAAGGGCAGGTCTTAAAAATGACAGGCGTTTGTACATTGGTGCTTATAAAGTTGTGTAGTAAAAACATAGTTCCCAACTGTCCCTGATTTGGAGCAATGTCCCTCTGTCCTTCATTCCTCCTCATTTGTCCCTCATTTTGGTCTGATCTATATAGATGTATATAAAATGCAGTTTTTATCTATCCAAAAGTATTTTCCAGCGTTAAACCTTTCATTAGATCTCTAAATTGCTGCATTTGTAAATTCCAAAAGCCAATATAAAGCAATAGTAATGGTAAAAAAGCACTTGTGGGTTTAACCAATCTTGTTTTTTTTTGTACAATTCTCCTTTAAGAGGGTGTGGCATGGGGTGTGTCCTATGCCTGCATACTTTTGCTGATAGGTGTCCCTCATTCCCATCTCAAAAAGTTGGGAGGTATGGTAAAAAGGTTTTGTTGCATTTCATTAGCATTTTGCCAGCTTATTTTCAAGTCTATTGAAACATACTGTTGTATTTTTATGCTTGTAAGAATGTGAATTGAGTGTTAAAAAGCATTTTAGTGTTTCTATAGACTTCATTGGGGAGTGATGCTGTATACAGCGGATACAAAAAAAAACCCCCACCAATACAATTGCTTGTGTAAAAGCTTATCACCAGTGTACCTGACTGTTGTACAATATTTGGAAGTGCTCTTAGTATAAGTAGGCTTTCAGGATTTTGCTTCCCTTTAGCCAGCTGTGCATATGACTCATTAGGCTTAATTGTCATACTGTGTAATTGGCAGTGTGGTTATTTCCGACGTGTGCAGTTAGAAGTTTCCAGTTTTTGCTTGAATTTTTTTTGTTTGAATTTCACAAAATCTGCATCTCGCTATGAGTTTTGAAGGATTGGGGTGTTGATTCTTTTGAAGTAGAATCAATATGTATGTATTGAACCCTGATTAATAGGGTGATAGGTAGCTTATAGGTAGAGAGGGGTATCAAGAAAGCAGACAGGGTGGGTTTGACCATAGTCAACAGTTCCATATAACACATATAAGCATTTTGATATATGTTAATGGTCTTTTTTTTTTTTTTTTTTACACCCCTTTGCTGCACAGTTTATTTTTTTCTTTACAAATAAGATGCCAAAAACATATGTACACAGAGAATCCAAAGAAACCCAAAGCAAATATGTGTAGCCAGGTGCTTGGCTAGGAATGGAGAGGGAGAGAAACACTGGCTGCAGCTGCCCTGCTGTGCTGAACTGGTTTAGGCTCCATTCACACCTCAGCATTTTGTAGCTTGAAGTTGAAAACGCCAAAACACTGGAGAACAAAAAATTGATTATTCTCTATGGAGTTGGTTCACATCTCCACTTCAAGTTGCCTGAAGCCAAACGCCTGAAGCTCAAAAGAGTTCTGGAGCTTTTTGTGTAACTCAAATTGGGCAGATTTGCTCGTTTTTGGCATGTTTTTATTCCCATAGAAATGAATGGAAATGTGCGATTTACACATTTTTATGTGCTTTCGCGCGCTTTCTGATTAAAAAAAAAAAATAGTAATAATATATGAATAAATAAATGTAAAATAAATACACAAATAACTAAAAATCATCATAAATAGCTAATAAATAAATATCTAATAATAAATAATTATTAACTGTTAACCTTAAAAAAGATATTAAATAAATCATTAATAATAATAAATTAATAATAAACACCCAAACCTGAACAAAAAATAATAATACTATAAATAATAATAATATTTATTATTATTATTATTATTATTATTATTATTATTATTATTATTATTATTATTTCTATTATTATTAATAGTAATACTAATAATAATTTATTTAATTTATGTTAGGGTGTTATCTATATATGATTACTTAGTATTTATTTATTGTATTTAGTTATTATTTATTCCTTTGAGTATTTATTTTACATTTATTTATACATTTATTATTAGTAGTAGTAGTAGTAAGAGTAGAAGTAGTAGTAACACTCTAACCCTAAATAATAATAATAATAATAATTAATAATAATAATAATAATAATAATAAATAAATAATAATAAGACAATAAATAAAATATTAACCCAAACCCCCAATCCTAACCCTAACCTAAAGTCTAACCCCTCACCCTAACGAAAAAAATAATAATAAATTAATAATAATAATAATGGAAAAAGAAATAAAAGCTGATGTAAAAGCTAAAAAAAGCTGTAAAACCTAGCAACAAATGATGCAACAGATGATAGTTTTTTTTCTATTGACTAATAAAAAAAACGCCAAAGCTCAAAAACACTGTATAAAAATGTGCATAAAAAAGTGCCAAAATCGTGCATAAAAATGCGCGAAAAAACGCCAGAAGAGACACTACGCTCAGGTGTGAATGATGCAGCCTAACAATTATATATCGGCAAGAGGAGGGAGCTGTTGAGCAGGAAGAGTTTAATAGACTAAGTTAAGCAGCACTGCCTTGTGGGAACTGTAGTCCTGAGGAGAGACTCTCTGCGTAATCAAGAGCTTTTGAACTACATTCCCCATAGAGGAGATTGTCGGGAGAAGTGGAAACAGCTGCATTTTCTGAGGCTATACAGGACACAGCCTCTCGTTATCCTCTTGCTGTGAGGGAGACCAGAGAGCTCACATTGCTGTCTAGGGTGCACCATCATTGCTGAATATCAGCCACCTGAGCAGGATCCAGAATACTGTGTTTAGGGGTACCGACAGACAGGGCCATTTGGTTGCAGAGCAGAAAGTGCCCTAATCGCTGTGTGTGTGACTGGATGGTGAGCTACTGCTGTAGGGATTTACTATCTGCTGCTAAAAAGACTGGACAGCTATCTAGTAGCCATATTGCTGCCTGCAAGCTTGACTGGGACTATTCTCATGTGCACCAACTGGATTCATATTGCCACACTGTATTACCCAATCCCAGGTAGCCTCTCCTCCAGCCACACAATCTATAGCACAGTCTACATGTCATCCTCCCATACAGTTGGCACCAGTAAGTAGTCATTCTGGTTGGCTGAAGATGCATACTAACCTGCAACATATGTTTTTGGTGGGTCTTTCAAAATGCAATGTTTTTTCGATAGCAATTATATATGACAATGAGAGAGACGTATGCTATGCTGAATTTTGTATTCCAGGGTAAAGCAATCACATATGGCCTTATTGGAACTCTTCTCCTTAACATTTGAGAATGCATTAAGAGTGGCCAAGCTTTCTGCAACCTAAGGATATAAATCGTATTTCTAACACATTTTAAAGAAGAATTCCAATAGTAGATATTTTTATAGTTACATTGGTCCAGCTTGGACCAAAGTAACTATGCATTTACCATACCTGTGGAATCCTGCTAGAAGATGGAAAGACACTGGTAGACACTACTACTCCAGTGATCTCTACTAGCTTCCTGGCCCTATGCCAAGGGGCTCCCCTTCTGCATTCTGAACACAGGAGGTTGGCCACTGGGTAATGGGCGCTGATCATAGATCACTTTGCACTCTCTCAATGAAAACAAAGAATTCACTGATTGGATTAGATGGAGAGACGGGGCATTGATGTCATGCTCTCCACTCCTCCCCACGCTGTTTTTTTCGTCCCTCCAAAATTCATACCAGACACAGTGCCTGGTATTGTCTGGGATCAAAGTCGGATCCCTGTTCATTGAAGTCGGATGGATGTCGGACTTCAAGTCGCAGGATAAAGTCGGATACACAGTCGTACGACTGTCGTGTCGTACCAGTGTGAACCCAGCCTTAAAGAATTCATCCCTTATGTTAAGCTGGGTACCCATTACAATCTGGTTTTACATTCTACTTTAATGTACCAAACACTACATGACGCAATTGACTGATTAGATATAAATAAATGTATTATTTAGATAAATCCTCACTCTACATAGTTGTTGGTAAATTTAAAGGAGATTGTATAATTAGACATTCTGGCCATCCATGTAAGAATATGATTGTTTGATGATAAATTGTTTTGATAAAAGGAATTAATTGCACTAAACTACCATTTTGATTTACAGACATTTACAGACATTTTAATTAAAAAGGGAGGATCCATCCTTCAGAAAATTTGGACAAATTCAGCAAAGTTAATCACACATAAAATGTATAATCAGCTTAAGTTTATTATCATTTCACTTGAAATTAACCACTTAAGAACCAGAAGGATTTGCCCCCTTAATGATCAGGCCATTTTTTTGCGATACGGCACTGCGTCGCTTTAACTGACAATTGCGCGGTCGTGCAACGTTGTACCCAAACAAAATTTATGTCTTTTTTCCCACAAATAGAGCTTTCTTTTGGTGGTATTGTATCACCTCTGTGGTTTTTGTTTTTTGGGCTATAAACAAAAAAAAAAAAAAAGAGTGACAATTTTGAAAAAAAAAACTATTTTTTACTTTTTGCTATAATATATATACCAAAAAAAACATTTCTTCATCAGTTTAGGCCGATATGTATTCTACATATTTTTGGTAAAAAAAAAATCAAAATAAGCGTATATTGATTGGTTTGGCAAAAGTTATAGCGTCTACAAAATAGGGGATAGGGGTGTGTAGGCCTTATCACACATGGAGGTTCTGATCTCTGAAATCTTTTTTGTTTGACCTTTTTTAACCCCTACCTGCCTGGCCTATTGTAGAATGATGGCTGGGCGGGATCACTGTTGTTCTGGGAGGATGTTATATGACCCAGGAATGCACCTCACATGAACCAGTATGATCTCTCTCACCCACCGTGCCCACCGAACACAGCCGATGACAGATCACTGTACTGGTCTGCTGTCGGTACAATGTGATCGCTGCGGCCAATCATAGCAGATCACATGATTGTTGTACACAATGAAAGGCTTTGATTAATTTCTTTTATTGTGTACTACAGTATTGTGATATGCTGTGATTGGTCACAGCTATCACATGGTAAAGACAGAGCCAATCACAGCCAATCACAGTTAATCACAATAGTAAACACTTAATGAATAGTTTTCATTCAGAAAAAAAAATGGTTGCGTATAACTATAAAATTCACAGTTATAAGCAATCATAGGGTATACAAAAAAATCCTGATCACCTCCCAAGAGTAGTACAGTGTTACTGTATTATATTGCACTGGTGACAGTATGTAAAACATTTTTACAAATTGTGAAATAAACATCATTTTTTTAAATTTCTTCATTTTCCAAAAAATGTGACAAGAAATATGCCATGCCTTTTACGAAATACATTGGGCTGTCTACTTTCCAGAAAGGGGTAATTTAGGAGATATATTTGTACGGTGAGATGAAATGAGATCTTCAGTACATCAGGGTTGATCGGTTTTCATATATTTCTACCATGGTTTGTGGTCTCTATAACTTTCCTACAGACTATATAATATACACTGATTTGGGTTATTTTCACCAAAGAAATGCGGCAGTATACATTTGGCCTAATTTTATGAAGAAAGATTGTTTATTTTATATAACAAACACAAAGAAAAATGCGTTTACTTCAAAATATTTTTTTTTTTTTTTCATTTATTTAGATTTTTTTTTTTTTAAACGGCCACGATCAAATGCCAAGGAATGAAAGCTATATTTGTGTGAAGCAAATTATAAAAATTTTATTGCATTCATGCAACAGTGTTGCATGACCGTGCAATTGTCATTCACAGTTGACAGTGCTGAAAGCTGAAAATTGGCCTGGACAGGAAGGAGGTAAAAGTGTCCGGTATTAAAGTGGTTAATATACTTTATTTTAGGTCAACTGACCAAATAAGACGTACATATAAAACAAAAATACCAAGTCAGTTACCACAGTACAGCTTGCAACATTAACCGCTGATTCAAAAAGATTACCCCCCAACCTTTGTAGGGTAAAATTGAAAAAAGTGATCAACCTCACCAGACCATCTTGTTCTGTTAAATAGTAACTCCACTTTTGTTGAGAAAAAAACATTCCCCTCTGGGTGATCTGTGTACATTGAGGGGATTTAAACAAATTCTGTGGCAGATTCCTGACTTTTGTTATTATTTTGAAGGAAAAATAGTTTTTCGTCTGTGTCCATGTGAATCTGTTTGGGAGTGGTTTTATAATTATTAATCAGCTGCTGCACTTGCAGGGTTCTAATGAGGAAAGTTGCCTTTTTGGGAGTATCTCACCAAAAATGACATTTTAGTTGTAGGGGATGCCCAAAATCTGATTTGTATCTAAGTGCCGACTAATGGGAAAATCAGTAAGCCAATCACGGAAACAAGAAATGGCATTTCTGGGGGGCGTTCTGTACACCATCTGTGTACAGAAGGGCTCCAGATAGCCATATTGCATTGCATTTTACAGACAATTACAGGTCTGAATATTGAAAAGGATAGGTCATTTTAATAATATTCAACTACAATATGATTTGTGTCATAATTGTATATGTTATATATATATTTTTTTATTTGCTAATTTTTTCCCACAAAAGTGGAGTTACTGTGTAACATTGAAAACATATTCAATACTTAATTAATATAGATGTTTCCAACCATTGATTCCATTTATAGAATTAAGCTGGACATGTGAAACTTATGTATATTTGTATTAAGAAAGCATGTTGTTAATCAATGGGATATAAAACTGAATAGTCAGTGCCAGTGATTTTTTTTCCCAGTGCAATGTAATAGGATTTCTTGCATGGAATAATAGTAAGCATAACAAAAGTTCACAGTGTGTTGCTGGGACTTAGTCATGACAAACAAAGATACACTATATTGCCAAAAGTATTGGGACACCTGCCTTTACAGAAGCTCTAATAGGCTTCATAATAGGGTGGGCTCGGAGCGCAGAGTGTGTTACAACAGTGAATGAATATTCGCTATTGAAGCACTGATCTTCCTCCCAGCCAATCAGGAAGTGGATCTGAGACACTTTTCCTGATTGGCTGAAAGGAGAAGCGTCCCGATTGCCCGCTGAGGAAAAAGGAGGAAAACGGAAGCCGCCTTAATGCCTACGGAGAGTAGGAGTAGGCGAAGCCACTGTCACTGTGATGACCGCAGAGAACCAAGGAAAGCCACCGATTAAACACGGGAGAAGCGCTGCCCGCCATCGATTAGTTAATTGCTCTGGACCAAACCAACCAGACAGGGGGGTGGTGGCACTGTTTGCTCCCCCCGCAATATTGAGTTGGCCCACCCTTTGCAGCTATAACAGCTTCAACTCTTCTGAGAAGGCTGTCCAAGGTTTAGCAGTGTGTCTATGGGAATGTTTATCCATTCTTCTAGAAGTGCATTTGTGAGGTCAGGCACTGATGTTCGATGAGAAGGCCTGACTCATAGTCTTCGCTCTAATTCATCCCAAAGGTGTTCTATTGGGTTGAGGTCAGGACTCTGGGGTGGAGGAACTTAACCAGCCTGCACAAACACGCTCATCCATGTCTTTATGGACCTTGTATGTGCACTGGTGCGCAGTCACATTGGAACAGGAAGGGGCCATCCCCAAACTGTTACTACAAATTTGAGAGCATGAAATTGTCCAAAATGTCTTGGTATGCTGACGCCTTAAGAGTTCCCTTCACTGGAACTAAGGAGCCAAGCCCAACCCCTGAAAAACAACCCCATACCTTAATCTCCCCTCCACCAAATGATTTGGACCAGTGCACAAAGAAAGGCCTTCTCGCCCAACATCAGTGCCTGACCTTACAAATGCGCTTCTAGAAGAATGGTCAAACACTCCCATAGACACACTCCTAAACCTTGTGGACAGCGTTCCCAGAAGTGTTGAAGCAATTGTAGCTGCAAAGGGTGGGCCAACTCAATATTGAACCCTACGGACTAAGACTGGGATGCCATTAAAGTTCATGTGCGTGTAAAGGCAGGCGTCCCAATACTTTTAGCAATATAGTGTATCTCTGGAAGGAATGACAGGCATAAGTTCATTGTGGTTGATAGAGAAGATGTATTTGCTTCCAGTAATTAACAATTTGGGAACAAATCCATAAAACATGTAACGAATTAGCAGGAGTTGAGTCACATCTATGACATTTAGCTGTATTTATTAACCTCATTTTGTGTAGCCTGTCTGAGGTGTAATATTGGCAGTGAATAAATAAAATTGAGAAACCAGATCTTGCGTGGTTATTACTGTTAAGAATAATGTTTCCCCTGCATCCTCAAAGATCTCCATGGTTATACATAATATGTCTTTTGACCAACAGTAGATGGGCTGATTCTTTGGGTTTGTAAGAAGATGTATGAATAGGTACCTTGTTTTAACATGAATGATATAAGACCATTTAGAGGGAAAAGCGATTGCAAGTTTAAACACAGTAATCCAACCTGTGACTGTATCGCATGTCTCAAAGATAGTTATGATATGATAATTTTTTTTAAATTAGCCAAGGGTGATTAAAATCCAGCCATGTTCTTAGTTGGCAGGGGAAGGACAACTATAAAGACAATGTGCTTTAGCTGTTTTGTGTGCCTATACAAAACTCTCTGGCTTTTAATGCTGTTCAGCATCCATCCAGCAGAGGGAGCCCTGGCCACGAAGGACTTGAGAGACTTTGAATCACTGAACTGTGAGAACTGTAGTCTAGGAAGAGGGTCTTGCGTAAGAGTAAATGAAGTGATGGACTACAACTCCCAGATATAGATTCTTAATGGGAAAGGAGCATTTTCTCTCATGGGCTTAAAAGAGCCAGAACTTCCACTTGCTGCAAGGAGACCAGAGAGTGTGCACCTCTGTTCCGGTGTGCCCACTTGTCTGCTACACTCTGAGGACCTGTGTGCTGAGATCAGAGTTGCTCAGGTGCAGAGCTACTAAAGTTGCTGACAGCTTAGGACCTGGATGGAGATCTGCTTTATCGCTGGGACTGGCGAGAGGCTGCTGCTGCAATTGATTTATCGCTGCTAGCAGAGGCTGAGACTATAGAGAGAGTGACTTTCTGCTCTGCTTCTATTACTGTATGCAGATTTTGGAGCAAGTGGGGTTCACTTGCGAAAACTGGAGAGTGCAAAATCTGGTGCAGCTCTGCATAGAAACCAATCTGCTTCCAAGTTTTTTTATCAAAGTTTAATTTAACAAGCTGAAGTTACAGGCTGATTGGCTACCATGCACATCTGCACCATTTTCTACACTCTCCAGTTTTAGTAACTCAAACCCATATGCTTTTAGAGGTCAGTGCATCCAGGAGCAGTAAAGTTTTAGCAGGAGAAGGAAGCCACTACTGAATGAAATTTGGTCACATTCATTCATTTTTTTTTAAACCTGCAAGGTAAAGACATCGCATACTAGCATATTATGAAATACTTACCTTAGAACGAAGCCTCCAGCGGCACACTGGCCCCACTGAAGGCGCTTCCATCTTCACCCGGTCTTCTTTCCAGGTTTGTGTCCTCCAGCCATCTAATGGGCCACGCTGCAATGATGTCACTTCTGTGCATGCTTGTGGGAGTCCCGGACCATGGCAAGGAGCTCTGAAGGAATGGCACGGGTATGCTGTCCCTTCAGAGCGCATGTGCCAGTGACATCACTGGCTGTATGCAGTGTGAATTTCACTGTACCTACAGATAAGCCTTCTTATAGGCTTACCTGTAGATATAAGTACCAAAATAAGGTTTCATTCCACTTAAAGGAAGCACATTGGCAGGAGCCGAAGCATATGAGCCCAAAGGCTAATTTTTTTTTTAGCTTCCTGTGCTTTTTTTAGTAGCAGGCTGCCCTAGACCGCCTTGTAATTTAGTACAGTATAGCAAGGGTTTTGTTTTGTTTATGTCTAGAGGTGTTCCATATACAGTAAATCTACATAGTTACATAGTAGGTGAGGATGAAAAAAGACTTAAGTCCATCAAGTCCAACCTATGTGTGTGATTATATATCAGTATTACATTGTATATCCCTGTATGTTGTTGTTCAGGTGCTTATCTAATAGTTTTTTGAAACTATCGATGGTCCCCGTTGAGACCACCGCCTGTGGAAGGGAATTCCACATCCTTGCCGCTCTTACAGTAAAGAACCCTCTACATAGTTTAAGGTTAAACCTCTTTTCTTCTAATTTTAATGAGTGGCCACGAGTCTTGTTAAACTCCCTTCCGCGAAAACGTTTTATCCCTATTGCGGGGTCACCAGTACGGTATTTATAAATTGAAATCATATCCCCTCTCAAGTGTCTCTTCTCCAGAGAGAATAAGTTCAGTGCTCGCAGCCTTTCCTCATAACTAATATCCTCCAGACCCTTTATTAGCTTTGTTGCCCTTCTTTGTACTCGCTTCATTTCCAGTACATCCTTCCTGAGGACTGGTGCCAAGAACTGGACAGCATAATCTAGTAGAGCTGAAGAATTATCGTTTTATCTCTGAAGTTAATCCCCTTTTTATTGCATGCCAATATTCTGTTTGCTTTGTTAACAGCAGCTTGGTATTGCATGCCATTGCTGAGCCTATCATCTACTAGGACCCCCAGGTCCTTTTCCATCCTAGATTTCCCCAGAGGTTCTTCCCTTAGAGTATATGTTGCATTCATATTTTTGCCACCCAAATGCATTATTTTACATTTTTCTACATTAAACCTCATTTGCCATGTAGTTGCCCACTCCATTAATTTGTTCAGATCTTTTTGCAAGGTTTCCACATACTGCGGAGAAGTTATTGCCCTGCTTAGCTTAGTATTGTTCGCAAATACAGAGATTGAACTGTTTACCCCATCCTCCATGTCTTTTGTGAACAAATTAAATACGATTGGTCTTAGCACAGAACCCTGTGGAACCCCACTACCCACCCCTGACCATTCGGAGTACTCCCCATTTATCACCACCCTCTGAACTCGCCCTTGTAGCCAGTTTTCAATCCATGTACTCACTCTTTGGTCCGTGCCAACGGATCTTATTTTGTACAGTAAACGTTTATGGGGAACTGTGTCAAATGCTTTTGCAAAATCCAGATACACCACGTCTACGGGCCTTCCTTTATCTAGATGGCAACTCACCTCCTCATAGAAGGTTAATAGATTAGTTTGGCAAGAACGAATCTTCTTGAATCCATGCTCATTACTGCTAATTATACCGTTCTCATTACTAATATCTTGTATATAGTCCCTTATCACCCCCTCCAAGAGTTTACATACTATTGATGTTAGGCTAACTGGTCTGTAATTCCCAAGGATGTATTTTGAGCCCTTTTTAAATATTGGTGCTACATTGGCTTTTCTCCAATCAGCTGGTACCATTCCAGTCAGTAGACTGTCAGTAAAAATTAGGAACAATGGTTTGGCAATTACTTGACTGAGTTCCCTAAGTACCATTGGGTGCAGGCCATCTGGTCCCGGTGATTTATTAATGTTAAGTTTCCCAAGTCTAATTTTAATTATGTCCTCTGTTAACCATGGAGGTGCTTCCTGTGAACTGTCATGAGGATAAATACTGCAGT
Source organism: Lithobates clamitans (assembly GCA_037952925.1). Taxonomy (NCBI): domain Eukaryota; kingdom Metazoa; phylum Chordata; class Amphibia; order Anura; family Ranidae; genus Lithobates; species Lithobates clamitans. The sequence continues at coordinate 2,214,792 of JBBGZY010000563.1, forward strand.
TTTGGTTACTGAAGCCCCGCGATTCCCTCGTGAAGACTGAGGAGAATAATAAATTCAATACCTTCGCCATCTCCCCATCCTTTGTAACCAGATGTCCTTCCTCATTCTTTATGGGGCCAATATGGTCTGTCCTCCCTTTTTTACTGTTTACATACTTAAAGAATTTCTTGGGATTTTTTTGCTCTCCTCAGCTAGGTGTCTTTCGTGTTCTATCTTAGCTGCCCTAATTGCACCCTTACATTTCTTGTTGCGTTCTTTATAAAGTCTGAATGCTGATGGTGATCCCTCAACCTTGTATTTTTTGAAGGCCTTCTCCTTTGCTTTTGCGTTATTGCATTTGAGTTAAGCCATCCAGGACTTTTGTTCGCTCTTTTAAATGTATTTCCCATTGGGATGCATTGGCTAATGCCCTTATTTAATATGCTTTTAAAGCAAACCCATCTCTCCTCTGTGTTCTTTGTCCCTAAGATTTTATCCCAATGTATGCCTTCTAGCAAGGTAGTTTAGGGAAGTTGGCTCTTTCATTGTCTTTGTATTCCCCTTATGTTTCCTATTTGTGTGATTTATATTGAAGCCAATTGACCTGTGATCGTTGTTTCCTAAATTACCCCGTATTTCCACATCAGTGATCAGGTCTGTATTGTTGGTAATCAGTAGATCCAGTAACGCTTTATTTCTAGTTGGCGCGTCTACCATCTGACCCATGAAATTATCCTGCAAGACATTTAGGATCTGGCGAGCCTTGGACGAATGCGTGGTTCCCTCCTCCCAGTCTATGTCTGGATAATTAAAATCTCCCATTATGATAACACTTCCCATTCTTGCTGCTAATCTAAATTGTGATAGCAGATCCATCCTCCCCTCCTTCCCCAGGTTAGGGGGCCTATAGCATACTCCCCAGTATTATTTTCCCCTTTAGCTTCATCCCTTTGGAGCTCTACCCATAAGGATTCCACCTCCTCCCTAGCTCACCTCTGTCATCTCTCACATTCACTTGTACATTATTCTTGATATATAGGCATAGCCCTCCCCCTTTTTTACCCTCTCTATACCTTTGATAAAAGGTATACCCTTCAATGGTTGCCAGCCAATCATGGGAGCTGTTGAACCAGGTCTCTGAAATTCCTACAAAATCCAAATCCTCCTCGTACAACAGTATCTCTAGTTCACCCATATTGTCCGCCAGGCTCCTGACATTGGTGAACATGGCACGTAGTTTAGACCGATCGCATACTATCCTCTTATTGGGTGTTCTGGGATTGCAACTAGGACTTGTTCCTATACTTACCTTGGGTTTATGTGCTTTAGTCACCTACCCCCTACTCTGGTGATTATGATTATAGTGTTTGTAATCTATAAAAGGGAATAGCTACTAAGTGTACTGGGGCATAATACATTTTGTCAAAATAATAATCTTGACTGCTGCAGTCCTCACTAACCATGAGAAACTTTGGTTCATCCACATGTTCAATAGATTTTCTAGTATTTAGAACAGTACAGGATACCTTACATGGAACAGTGTTTACTATAAAGCATTCAGGTTTTGTTGTGACAAGGAAATGCCAGTCTGGTAGAGCCTGCCAAGCTTGGCACAGGCCGAATGGGAATACTTTTTATACATGAAAGACTACCCTACTATTAGTGCTCTCAGTGCAGACACCTAGAGAATTGGTAAAGAATGTCATGGGTGTTAAGAAAATGCTACACAGTGTAATACTGGGCCATACATTTCTTCTGTTTTGGAAACTGTGGGGAGAAAAGCATTTAACCAGTTTGAAAATGTTTCTGACATGAATTATGCTAATATATTGTCTGAACTTCAGGGGGATGTTGACATGCCTACAGTCATGGTATGGGAGTCAAAGGGTACTGCTCCAGTGCCAAAAATAAATGACATCTTGATGGCCATGGAAGATTTTAGGGCCACACAGCTGCAGGATCCAAAGCTGGCAAATTCATAAAAAAATTTAAAGTTAATAAACGGGGTACCTAAAAAAAAAAACCACAAGTTAGCCTAGTATTCCCCCATTTTGTAGTATACCAGGACATACTGTATTGTGTAGAGAAGGAAAGCGCTAAAAATATGCATGCATCATACATACTAGGAAAAGTACAACTTGAGGAATCAATAGTGGAGAAGGATCTGGGTGTTCTGGTAGATCATAAGCTTAATAACAGCATGCAATGCCAAACTGCGGTTTACAAAGCAATTCAAATCCTTTTTAATATTAAAAGAGGCATGGACAACAGAAATAGAGATATAACTTCGCCCCTGTACAAATCATTAGTAAGAGCTCATCTGGAATATGCAGTTCAGGAAATTAGATTAAACCTCCAAATACGAAAAGGCTTCTTTATAGTAAGACCTGTGAAAATGTAGAAAAGACTCCCTCAAGAGCTGGTTCGGGCCAGCTCAGTGGATTGTTTAAAAAAGGCCTGGATTATTTCCTAAATGAACAAAGTATAACTTGATATTAATATTTATAGGTAAAGTTGGTCCAGGGAAAATCTAATTGCCTCTTGGGGATCAGGAAGGATTTTTTCCCCCAGCTGGAACAAATTGATCATGCTTTATTGGTTTGTTTTGCCCTCATCTGTGGGTATAGGATTGTGTATATGGAGGTTTTCTCTTTGTGTGTGTGTGTGTGCATTTTTGTTTTTTTGTTTTTCTTTTTTGTACTATGTGTTGAACCAGACTAACTATGTAACTATATGAAAGGGAGCAAGGTGTGCAGTATTTGGTGGATCCCCAGTTTCACACAAGAACGGTATTAGATCTGGCCCATTCCCATGTGTCAGGGGGTAATTTTGAGGGTATACAAAAAAAAAGGAGGATCGAGCAATGTTTTTTTTTTCCTGGCCTAGTATTCACAAAGCAGTGGAGAAGTATTGTAAATCTTGTCATGAGTGTGAAATTAATGCACCCCAACATTTTAAAAGTCCCCTGGTACCCTTCCCTATAATGGTGGTCCCTTTTGCAAGAGATATTGGTAATCCTTGACTATGCCACCCGGTATCTAGAGGCGATCATTTTCAGAAACACATACTCTTAGGCAGTGATCTCTAAACTGCGATTAGAGGGTCAGATGCAGCCTTTGCTCGCCTTTATCTGGCCTGTTGGACACTATTCCTTCCACTGACACGAAAGATAAGCCACCATTTTTCCACTGAAACCAACACTATTCCCTTATACTGAATTCAATCATGGGGAGCTATATCTCCCACTTATAGCAATGATTGGAAACAATTTGCCCTCCTATTAACCACAGGTAATTTTTTACTCCCACTCACCACCAAATCTGAAAAATTGTTTACTACCACTGATGCTGGGGCATTTTCTACTCCCATTGACCACAGTCCACCCCCTCTAAAGTCAGTAAACTGGCTCTTTGTTTAGAAAGTTTGAAGACCCCTGCTTTAAAGTTATAGCAAAAAAGTTGTTTCCCCTGAGGGACAGCACAATACTATATGTATGTTTTTTAATATATGTAATAAAATTAGGTTTTTATAAAAAAAACTGTGTTGTTATCCATGGGAGTACTATTAAAGTCCACACAGCCTCCAATATGATTTCCTCAAAACTGAAGCATAGTAAACACGGTTTATTGTGTTTCAGTTATGGATGAACACAGTGAGTGATCAGTATCGGTAGTGTGTTCATTCAAAAAAGGAAGGGGCCAGTAAATGACATTTACATTCCCCTTCCCCTTTCCCTATTTTGAAGATCCCCCACAGCAGCCGACGAGAGAGGAGAGGGGGAAGTCAGCAGTGCTGGGGAGAACAAAGTAGCACACAAGGGGCCAGAGCAGCAGAAATGAGAATAACCTGGATAGGAGTGATGGTGGGGTAGCATATATAGTAACTGATCCCCTCCATTTTCCTCCTGCAGCTGCATAGGGGATCATTTCTTGTATATGCCACCCCCGCTACCTCTACTGTTTAGGTGTTACAGGGAGGCCAGGCTGCCCTCACCCCATCCTCCCTCTGCTAGCTCCTCTCCGGCTCTCCGCTCAGGATTTGAAAATGGCTCTGAAAGCCCAGACTCCATGATTTTGTTGAATTGGGATGTATTTGGCCTAATAGAATGTGCACACCACTTCAAGGTAGCATCACAGTAGCATCCAAGTTGCATTACATAATCACACTAAAGGTCATATTGAAATCTGATCGCAGCAGTAACCTCAAAGTCAAACTAAACTAAATGATTTAACTGTTTCCTAAAACAGTTAACTTAAAGGCATACCTTATGCAATAAAGGTCACAGTTGCCTTTGTGCTTATTATGCCATTTCTCAACCAATCTTTTAAACCCTTAAATGGTCGTGGTGTCCTAACTGATCACATGAGAAGTACCATGTCAATTGCAAATCTAAGGCCTCATACATACAGAACGTTTCCTGCTTCCAGGAAAAAGCAGCGTTAAAAAAAGTGCTGTTAACCACATTTTTGAATAACGTTTATGGGTGTTTGTTCGCGTTTTTTGGCGTTGCCATTTTTTGGCTTTTTTTCAGTAAAAACACTCCCTATAATGTAAACAAGCCTAAAAATGCCAAACGTGGCTAAATGCTGCTAACAGCTGGTTACAGTGTTTAGCAGCGTTTAGGGGCATTTTTTATTTTTACAGCTTGTTTTTACTGCTCTTGGAAGCACAGGCTGTCGTTGTTTTTTTCTACTGCTCCTAAACGCTTATGCCTTCAAACGCCTCTGACAGTTTATGTGTGCATGGACTTTTAGGCTAACATGGAGGGACGTTTAGAGGCAGTTAAAAAAACGGCAGACGCCCCTAACAGCAAGTGTAAAAACGTCCAGTGTGCATGAGCCTTAAACAGAGGCTAAGATGGCACCTTTCATGGCTGCAGGTGATAGGAGGATTTAGCTCTGCTGTAACTATTTTCTGTCCAGTGTACATATAGTATCTCTACATCCTGCACAAGAAGCAGTTATACCAGGATCATAGCTGTAGCTGCAGTCGTGATCCTGGAGTCATTTTTAGAGCTGGCAACCGGCTTTCCAGTAAAAGCAATCCAAGTGTCTCTACAGCTGCCCGATCACATTTACAGGGCTCAAAAGCCCCCCCCCCTCGATGCCACCTGCTGCAGTTCACAGGCTCTCCCGCTACATCAGGGAGCCCAAGACCACTTCAAGTGGTCAGATTGACTGCCCACAAATGATCACAAAATCAAGCGCACATTTTTCAAAAATTCAAACAAAATTCTACAAATGGATTGCCAGCTTAATGGAACAGTAGCAGTCACCCCTATTTGAACTTTTGTACAGTAGACGCCCCCTGGGACTCATGTATATAGCCCTGGAAACATAAGAGCAAGAGGCCACACCTTATAAACATGCAATTAAGCACATTTGCTTGGATAGAATAGTTACAGTATGTCTATAGTTCAGAAACAAATGCTGCAAATTTTTAACCCAGGAGACAAAATATTATTATTATTATATATACAATATAATATATTGGCACCTATTTTGGAGAGTATATTGCCCTTATGGAGAGCAATGCCCCTATGAGATCAGAGAAAATCAGTGGTATCAACTATCAAGTATGGCAGTTGTGAGGCTATAAGCAGAAAAAGACCCTAAAGTTTCATCAGTGAAAGGTATGCCAGTGGTTAGGATGTCAGAGACCCTGTCTGCTGCTTAGATTCAGGAGATAAGAGTGTTCTGGCAGAAAAAAGCCAGGTGCTTTCAGAATTACCTGGCTCAAATAACACAATTTACCATGACATTTTACTGAGCCCTGTAACGAAATGTCCCACACTTCCGTCATATACCACTTCCTCCAGTCTGAATATAGATATTAGATATTATAGCCACATATTACAACCAAGAACTAGGCAGGATTAATTTGGCTGCAAACTGGAACTGTTTATTTGAACAAGAATACAGGCTTTTATACACTTGAGAAGGAGGTCCCCCTCCTGATCATATTACCCTAACAATACAAACTGTAACCAGAAACATACATTAACATGAGCTAATTAACTAGTCATTTAACCAGCCTAGGTGACTCAGCGGTTTGACCTTTCAAGTCAGACTTGCTGTCTTCTAGTTCAGAAGACACAATACACATTATCATAAGTATAAACACAGAACATCTTCACATAATAGCAGGAGCACCCAGTAGCAGACGGACCGGCTCTTACAGTGAAGACCATGAGATCCATATCTAAGCAATGCTTCAATTAATCAGGGATTGCAGATGGCATGGCAACAGTCTACAAAACTTTTGCAATGTTCCATCATTTTCTAAATCACCCTGTGCCCCTAACAGACAAAGGGATACTTAGACATAGGAGGAGCATGGGAAGCTGAAACAAGGGTTTCCCAACCTGTCCAGGGGATTCTGGGTTCCATGGGCCCCCCGCCCAAAGTGACTCCTGTCACAAGCCCCATTTCAAAGAAAATGAAAACCTTATAGTGTACCTGAAGCCCAGGGAAAATTATTTTTAGAAGAGCTTTGAGATTATAGAGACATAACGGTGAGTGGTCAAGTCCTATAGCATTCATCCCTAAACTGAACGGCAGGCTGAAGTTCTGCAACAACGTCAGAAAACTAAATGAAAGATACAGATTCAATGTTTATCCCCTGCCCCGGATGCATGAGTCGATAGGAACATTCAATCCAGATGCATTACCACCCTCAATATAAGGGCATTGAGAGGTTCCTTTAACATGCCAAAGTAATTAAAAAATATGCACAATTGTTTACCTTAGAGTGTACTACTTACTGGTAAAAAGCACTTTATACAAACAGCTGCTATAAACCAATGGAAGATAGCCCTTGAATCATAAAGAAAGTCAGTCTCCAAGATCATTACAGAAAGGGGCATACAATCCCTGGAAAGTGTTGCTGCATAAATCAATCCTGCCTTTGACTAAAGCCCAGAGGAAGCTGGTGGGGTTTGTGTTCCTAGCAGCCTGGCAAACCCTAGCCAAAACTGGCGCCAACCATTCCTAAATTTCGCTGAAGTTAAGCAGCGGCTCCTGGGAACCATAGTCCATGAAAAGCTCACATCTATAGTTACCAACACCCACACCAAATTTCTGAAGATTTGGGATCCATGGATAATGTACAAAGACCATTAAAACTGACTGTTTGAATGGATATTCTTTGTACTTTTTAACAGGCTGTCCTGCACAGGATTCCCTCCCATAGTAAGGATGCGGCTGTACAGTATCCTGTATCCACCAAATATGGCTTGCAATCTCAAGAGAGGTGGTGCCCTGGGATCCAGTATTGAAATGCGGCATGTTAAAATAATATTTATTGTGGGGAATTACTCAAAATATAAAAAGGAAATAATATGAGTATAAAAGATAATAAAAAATCTTGCAAAAAAGTTTATGAATACATTTGAAAAGGATATCTGTAGGTTAAATCTCATCCAGCCTGCAGTTACACAACCTCCATTGAAATTTTGTGGAATTTTGTTTTAGCAGGCTTGCCAGGTATCCCTTTTGTATAAACTGTTAAGTCAAAAGGTCTGTTTCCTGTTTCTAAAGCCATAGATGGTTCGAATCTCGGCCAGTTCAGCAGGAACTGGCCAAGATTCAAATCATGTATTTGCAGGCTGAATGTACCAAGTTTGCTTGATCGACTTGGGTACAACCAGCCTGCTGGATTTTACATGCGATTATCACTCATTATAACGGATTGTATAGCCTCCAGCAATAATCACTGTCTCCTCCCAGTGGGGATGTCTTCCCCTGCCCCCCCCCCCAACTCACCAGAAGAATACAATGGCTCGTGGGAGGGATTCCCCTGTCAGCACTGTCTGTGGTTGCAGGAAAGAAATGCACTCAGTGTATGGGCTGCTTAATTCTCTACCTTACTTTAATTCCTTGCAGTCATCAGTACTGGCTTTTAGGAATAATTATGTAATCATTTTTTCAGGTAGCAGCTATTAGATAATATACAACAGTTTGTGTCTACTGATTTGTGTAATGTTTTTGTTTGGATATGGTCAGGGCTTTTTTTCTCAGAGAATAGGTGCAGGAACTGCCCCCTTCTGAGTCACTTCTCATCTCCGCCCATTACCCACCTTTGAGCACCGTTCCTTGGTTTCACCCCCTACCCACCTCTCAGTACTGTCCCTTTTAGAGCATACAGAACCAAGTATAATTGTGTGGTGCTAAGTAATTTCTATGAAATTTGTTAATGATAGCAAGAAAAGTAGTAAAATAGATTCCCCACAGCCAGCAGCAATAGACCCCCCCCCCAGCAACAATAGATTCACTCAGAAACAATAGACCCCCCCTTAGCAACAATGGACCCCCACAACAAAATACCACCCAGCAGCAACAACAGATCTCCCAGCAGCCAGCATCAATAGACTATCCAGCAGCCAGAAACAATAGACCCCCTCCATCAATAGTAGATCTCTTCCAGCAATAATTGACCCACCAGCAACAATAGACTGCCACTCAAACATAGATCTGCTCCAGCAACAATAGACCCTCCAGCCCACCACAGCACCCCTTACCATTACATACATTCAGTGCTAGAGGTGCCGGAACTGCGTTCCCCCGCGTTCCCGCTGAAAAAATGCCCTGGATATGGTCCTATATATACAGTAGCTAGTTAGGACTGAAAAGTTAATAGAGTCCGCTGGTGAGTGTGAATTTGAGGTTTGAGGTTTCCCTAACAGAAAGGGAAAAGGAAAATACAGTGTGTGACACCAGATGGACTGTACTAATATTTTATCCTCCCTGTTGGATTACATGGGGCTCTGGCTCCATTCCAAAGTATGATTAATTGCATTTTTAAGGCCCACAAAGCATATGCTTTAGCATGTCTACATGGCCTTGTCATTTTGAGTCTTGACTGGGATTCCAACCTAAAGAAGGCCCAGGCAATTCTGGATTCCAAATGTAAGACCAGTTAATAGCAGACCCAAAATAATGTTCAATAGGCCTGGGAGAAGCCCGGTATCTAGGCTACAGCATTGGACAGAGGTTATAAAGCCTATAATACACAAGACTAAATTAATTAGAAAAGCTGGCCACAGCTTCCTAGAGATTAGAGGATACCACCAGATATTTGTGCCTAACCTTCCTACTATAGCAGCTACACTTATGCATCTCACCAAAGGGAGCAAATCCAATCTGGTGAAATCGAATGAAGAGGCAGAGAGAGCTTCTCAAATGCTTAGGGCAGTATTGCATAAGGGACCATTGTTGCCTACACCCACCTTCAGTCAAATAATTTTTGGTACAAACCAGATACCACTGATGTTGGCCAGAGATTCTTATCCCAGGAAATTAATAGGGAAGAACATTCAGTGGCATGCCTCAGCTCAAAACTAACCCCTGCAGCAAGCAAAATAATTCATAGCAGAAAGGAAGTGTCGTATCATAACGTGGGCACTGGGTCACAGAGGTATTACATTTTCGGCAGACAATTCCTACAGACCATTCTGCACTGCAATGGAGCAATGCAAGTTTCACAGGTTTCTGGCTGTGCAAGATGTTACATTTTATTCAGAACAAGTGTAATTCTTTGCACAGGTCTGAGCAGAGAGGGAGGCAAAATGAGGCACTGGTTGGCAGGATTGTGGAAGTTGTGAATGTATTCTCTAGGTTTCTCACATACACATGCTGAGGAGCTCCATGGTTTATTGCCGATGTGCAGAAAACTTTTTTTTTTCCACTCAGATATTAATAAGTTCTGTTTTAGGTCCTGAAGCTCCGAGGCTTTGTAAGGATCGGTATGGGATATACAGTGAGGGGAAAAAGTATTTGATCAACTGATGATTTTGTATGTTTGCAAACTGACAAAGAAATAATCAGTCTATAATTTTAACAGAATAACAACAAAAATATCCAGAAAAACACATTTCAAACAAGTTATAGGTTGATTTGCATTTTAATAAGTGAAATAAGTACAGTATTTGATCCCCTATCAATCAGCAAGATTTCTGGCTCCCAGGTATCTTCTATAGAGGTAATGAGCTAAGATTAGGAGCACTCTTAAAGGTAGTGCTCCTAATATCAGCTTGTTACCTGAATAAAAGACACAGAAGCAAACAATCATTCAATCAGATTCCAAGACCAAACAGCTGTCCGAGGATGTCAGGGACAAGATTGTAGACCAACACAAGGCTGGAATGGGCTACAAGGCCATCGCCAAGGAGCTTGGTGAGAGGGTGACAACAGATGGTGCGATAATTTGCAAATGGAAGTAACACAAAATAACTGTCAATCTCCCTTGGTCTGGGGCTCTATGTAAGATCTCACCTCGTGGAGTTTCAATGATCATGAGAATGGCGAGGAATCAGCCCAGAACTACACAGGAAAATCTTGTCAATGATCTCAAGGCAGCTGGAATCATAGTCACCAAGAAAACAATTGGTAACACACTACGCCGTGAAGGACTGTAATCCAGCAGCACCCGCAAGAAAGCACATGTACAGGTCCGTCTGAAGTTTGCTAATGAACATCTGAATGATTTAGAGAACTGGGTGAAAGTGTTGTGGTCAGATGAGACCAAAATCTATCTCTTTGGCATTAACTAAACTCGCTGTGTTTGGAGGAGGAGAGATGCTGCCTATGACCCCAAGAACACCATCCCCACCATTAAACATGGAAGCGGAAACATTATACTTTGGGGGCGTTTTTCTGCTAAGGAGAAAGGACAACTTCAATGCATCCAAGGGACAATGGACGGAGCCATGTACAGTCAAATCTTGGGTGAAAACCTCCTTCCCTCAGCCAGGGCATTGAAAATGGGTCGTGGGTGGGTATTCCAGCATGACAATGACCCAAAAGATATGGCCAAGGCAACAAAGGAGTGGATCAAGAAGAAGGACATTAAGGTCCTGGAGTGGCTTAGCCAGTCTCCAGACCTTAATCACATAGAAAATATGTAGAGGGAGCTGAAGGTTCAAGTTACCCAACGTCAGCCATGACACCTTAATGACTTGGAGAGGGTCTGCAAAGAGGATTGGGACAAAATCCCTACTGAGATCTGTGCAAACCTGGTGGCCAACTACAAGAAACGTCTGACTATGATTGCCAACAAGGGTTTTGCCACCAAGTACTAAGTCATGTTTTGCGAAGAGGTCAAATACTTATTTCATTAATTAAAATGGAAATCAATTTTTAACTTTATTGAAATGCGTTTTTCTGGATTTTTTAGTTGTTATTCTGTCATTAAAATTATAGACTGGTCATTTCTTTGTCAGTGGGCAAACATACAAAATCAGCAGGGGATCAGATACTTTCCCCCCTCACTGTTAGCCTTCATCAATGTATCCACAGCTTACCTTGTTGTCAGTGCCTCATTATTGGTCTCAGACATCCAAAGGCTTTTATGTAAGTGAACTGACTGATGTCCATGGTTGTCTTTTAGTCTTTGTGCTGTGGAAGCCTGCTGCTGTGTGAAAAGGCTGACTGCTCACAGATAACTAAAAAGGTGCCTTGCCCATTTGTTTAGGGGAACCCATTAGGGGGTACCTTGTTTAAATGATCCGTGTTTAGTTAGTGAGACAAGAGTTTTAAAGGCACCAAACATGATTGGAACCCTGTTAGGAACTGAGTTGGTGTCATGGTTATGCAGTAATCTTTGTCTGTCAGCTTACCTCCTCCAAGTGTTCACCTTTAGAGGCCAGCCACTCTCACCTGGCTGCTTATATAATCATCCCTCAGCATAGCTCTACCTCAGCCTTTAATTAGGAACACTATATTAACCTGTGTATTGCAAGCCAACCTTGCTGATCAACCATTGTGTGTTTAGCTTTCATGTGCTACTTGCTGTGCCTCCTACGTCTGATTCCAGTTACCTATCTTGGCCTGTTCTCGATTATCCCTGTCTGCTTGTGACCCTGACCTTTGGCGTGCTCTATGTTTATCCTTGTCTGCTAGTCGCCCCGACCTTTGGCGTGTTCTATGTTTATCCTTGTCTGCTAGTCGCCCCGACCGTGGCTTATCCCTTACTATCCTTGTTGTTTCAGCCTGCTGCTTCCTTCCTCTTTCTCCTGTAGTCTACCGTGAGTGTGAGCTGTGAGACTCTGGGGGCCGCGACCTGGAGCCAGACTGCAGCGCAGTCCATCCTGACCACTAGAGGCTCTGGTGAACACCTGCTGGCTCTTAGACTCCGCGCCCTGGGGAATCTATGCTCTAGCTCCCAGTGGGATCTGTGTTGATGCTCCAGTGGACCTGCTTCCTGAACCTCCCAGAGTTCAATTCGCAGCAGTCAGTCCTAGGGTCCACTACCTTAGCGGTGCACTCCTGACTTCTACGGAGTGCATGTCACCTGGACTCAGGTGACCTGACACTTAGGTTCGGTTAGTGAGTCAAAAGTTTCACAGAAAAAAGATGGCTCCACCCTTCTGATACAAAAAAGAAGAAAAAAATGTTGTCGGCATAACTTTGAAAGACATCTTTAATTTAAAAAAAGCTCTTTTAATCCACCCCTCCTAAACTATTTCTCCCAGAGGTAGAGAAAACGTTGCACAGGATGATGCTCTGCTACAGGGAGTAGTAAGTAAGAAGCTAAAGTATGGGGTGTTAATACAGGTTAGTTTGGGATGGTTAGTTTTGGATGGGTGGAGGTAGATTTGAGGGATTTCTTTTGAAAGTACAATTTTCCTTTAATATGTAAAAATATATCTGATGCTAGGTACAGTTTAATTGCAATGTAATGAGAAATAAATAATATGTTCTTTACATTGGCCTCATTTAAGGATTCTAAAATCAGTGTAAGACTAAGTGACACACACCAACTTCACAATTTGGAGGCAAAGCATTTGCCAAAACAATTTGATGCACTGCCTGGGTTTCTATGCTATTAGGATTGCATGGAAAATAAGTCAGCAGCCAAAATGAAACCTGCCAGCATAAAACAAACTGTAGATGTGACATGGATAGATGTGGTGCACTGGGAGGTGGGGAATGCTGCTACTAGCCAGAAGAGATTTACTTCCAAGAATCTGCTACGTTGTACTGGATATTTTCCCAGCTACACAAATCATGAGCCTCTCATGACCAATCCGCATAGCAGGCTGGGGGTGCACCTTTCCACACTGTATGCTAATGTTATTCATCTTCATCCTGAATGTTTACACCCAGTGAAGGGCAGTACTACAAAATAAAAAGGTCAGAGAGTAGCCCTATTTTTGTCAGCTCTTAAAGTGTATGTCACCCCAAAATGTATTATTCCATATATGTGTATGTGTGCTTTACTGTTGTTTCCTTTTAATGATTTATTTGCTAGTTTTCCTAGAAATACTTGGTGATCCTACCAGCCCCCCTTGCTTGCTGTTGCAATCTGACCACAACAAGCATGGAAGCAGATCTAGCGCAGAAGCTAGTGTGGTCACATTGCATGAAAGTCATTCCCTCTTGGAGTTCCAGGGTGCCATGCTGTCATACGGTGTTCCTGTAACTCCATAGTCAGTTACAGCCATGCAATGCCAGTCCCACCCAGCTTTGTTGTGCTCAGTATCAATGCAAGGACAGGCATCCTGTACACTCTAGTGTGTATGCCTCTGCCCACCTCTCTATCCCATCTTTTTTTCTACCTTATCTTTTGTTCTACCTTTCAGCCCTGCCTCTCTGCCCATCTATCTCTTTAAATACAAGCTTGGCCAGCTGTCTCATTAAAGTGGAGGTCCCCCCCAAAAAAATAAAAAATAAAAAACAGGCAGCTACACATACTGCAGCTGCTGGCTTTTAATAATAGGACACTTACCTGTCCTGGAGTCCAGCGATGTGGCCACCGCAGCTGATTTTTCCATCAGCTGTCGAGTGCTGCCTCTGCGGGTAAGGTGTAACTGGCAGTGTAGCCTTTCGGCTTCACACCAGGAACCCTACTGCACATGCACAAGGCTTGCTCCTCTCTCCTACTGGCCCGTGACGTCAATAGCCGCGGCTGAGGCTCCCGGAAGTGGGAAAGATACCTGTCAAAGTCACAGGTAACATGTCCCCCCTCCCCCCGAAAGGTGCCAATTGTGGCACCGGAGGGGGGGAGGAATCAGATGAGCTGAAGTTCCACTTTTGGGTGGAACTCCGCTTTAAAGAGAACCTATCATAAAGGCATTATATATCACATAGACAATTTTTAGTCCTCTACAGTATATGTTATAAATAAAGTTTCAGTATTTAAAAAGTGTCAAAGAAAATGTTACACCCAAGCACTTACAAACATCCTCCCCCCAGCCCAGAAAATAGCTTTTTTTTTGTTTTGCATGTGAACCTAAAGTTCGAATGCCTATGTGCAAAAACTTTGGTTATACTACACATGTTATATATCTCTGTGCATGCTGGAATAATAGCAATAATTCTAGGGCCAATATTCACAGCTTACTCTAAAGTGATGACCTGTAGGGGCTTTTATATTGTCTCCCACAGAAATTATAGAATACTAAAGTTTGTTGTCCTCTTGTGGGCACACGCAATAGTAAAACTTAACATGTTGGGTATTTATTTACTCGATTCAACTTTATCTTTTATTTTTATTTTTTAAATGGGTAATATATTGCTTTTGTGTTAGCTAAAATTAACTTTAGTGTATTTTTTACTAAAAAATTGAGCTTGATAAACCATTGGGCAAATACAGAATCATGTGACATAAAAAACTAGAACTACCAACATTTTATTTCCCTGGGTTCTCTGCTTTCAGAAAATATATATAGTGTGATTTTTATAACGTGCAAAAAACTCCAAAAAAACAGCCAACGGGTTAAGCCAACATTTTAATTTTTTTTTCTTTTGGCTAGATTAGGGGGATGCTCTATTTGGGGATAAATCTGACCTCCTTACTCACAACACTGTACTCCAATGATATTCTGAGGTGTTCTAAAATTATTTTTCCATCTTGGCTCAGGAGAGTATATTACATTAAAATAAATTTTCTATTCTATAAATACAATTATATTTGTTTAAATGCTTTTAATTTCTATGTTAATAGAAGATTAAGGATGAGCCCAACATTTTATTATACTTGCTTTCTTCATAAAATTTTAGTCAGTTTATCATTTATTGAATTTTCGGAGAAATTGCACTTAAAATTTCCCTTGTGATGGTGCAAGGTGAAGTTTTAAAAAGATGGCCGCATTTAGAAACCACTCAAGATAGCTACGCAATCACTGCCTGTCACCGAGACAGTAATGAATTAGATCCCTTTCACACTGGGTCGTTTTGCAGGCGCTATTGCGCTAAAAATAGTGCCTGCAAACCGACACTGTGTCTCTAGTGTGAAAACGAAGAATAAAACTGCGCTAAACAATGAATAAATGTGCACAACAAATTGATATATGCAATACATAAAATAGACATCAAATGACATCAAATCATTAGTGTACAAAATGGTAGCAAAATTCATAGATATTGAAGAAACCAAAGGTCTGGTAAAGAGGTAGAAGGAGTCCCCTGACAATTCTCCTTGAAAATTAGGTGAGGAAATGGAATGCAAACACACCCCACACAGTGATTCTCCACGACCAAACATATGCGCTTACCAGATGGAAAGCTCAACAGGCACATCACAGGACTACATCCAGGTAAAGCAGCTTGGCAATGAAACACTCCTCCAGTAATCTCAAAGGAGGGTAAGCATCTCAAGCGTGTATAGACTGGGTCCCGGTGTCCTACCAGCGATAACCTTCCATACAGCGTAAATCCACCACACAACAACACGATTTTAAGGACATAAGGGCAAGAGGGAGGCAGCCATAGCATAAATCTGATAGGACTGTTTATTTAAAATAAAGTAGAACACTTACAAATTAGTAGTAAAAAATGAGCAGTTCGCCGGCCGGCAAGCGAGCGCCCGTTCGTGGCAAGGTGCGATGACGTCAGAGCGTCAACCTCCCGACGTACGTTTCGTCTATCACTGACATCGTCTGGGGAGACTGGGGATTTTTTTGTTTTTCTTTAGTGTGAAAGCCTGAGGGCTTTCACAGTGGAGTGGTGCGCTAGCAGGGCGGTAAAAAAAGTCCTGCTAGCAGCATCTTTGGAGTGGTGAAGGCGCTCCTCTACCACTCCTGCCCATTGAAATCAATGGGGCACTGCAGCTATACCGCCGGCAAAGCGCCTCTGCCTCTGTTTTTAACCCTTTCTCGGCCGCTAGTGGGGGGTAAATCCGCTGCGCTATAGGCCGAATACCGCTGCTAAAACGGCGGTAAAGCACCACTAAAAATAGCGGCGCTTTACCGCCGACGCACCTCCCGCGTGTGAAAGGGGCCTAAAGGAAAAGGTGGACATGGAAAACTCAAACAGAGAAAAAAAGAATCTCACTGTGTCACCATCCCAATAGTTTCAAATTCCATAAAATGTAAATTACACTAATGAAGGAAGGCTGGCATCCAACCGGATACAAAGCTATTCCTCCTCTGGGGAAGGGACTTTAAATGTGCCAAGCAAGTGAAAAACCAAATAATACATACAACATACCCTCACGTCATTTTATTGTATCTTGTTAACAGATGCCATCTAGATTAAAATCAACAGTACAAAACATTCAGACAAATGTACATAGGTATAGCAAGTGTGTGACATCCGACAGGTTTCCTTACATATGCTTCTTAAGGATACACGCTCTAAAGATGGCAGCCAAGGGAAGTGTCTTAAACAATTAAAAAAGACAAAATCCTATGCATAACCCTCCATCCCAGGGTAGGAACCTGTAAAGTTGCCCAGAAGCCCCATACTTACAGGCCAAGAAGGTGGGATTACATATCTCAAACACTTTATATCCAGGATGACACCATTCCAAAAGATGGATAGATAAAGACTCCTGAGATACTTCACTTTAAACGTCTGCCATAGACTGTGTTTACCTCATACACTGGGCCCCACTTTTTGCATAGAGCTCCACCACAGGTTAATTTAGTAAGGCGAGGAGTGTTTATTCTGTTACATATCATGTGGAATCATAATAATGCATGCTGTAATGAAAACACAATACACATTAATGTGCAGCACAATGACAAGGAGGTCCAGCCCTAGCCCCCCACAAAAAATTATAGGTCAGCAGCTACAAAAACTGCAGCTGCTGACTTTTAATATATGGACACTTACCTGTCCAGAGAGTCCACGATGTCGGCACCACATCTTCGGACCGGCTGTTAGGTGCAGCCGCCACCATTCCTGGTAAGGGAACCCAGCAGTGAAGCCTTTCGGCTTCACAGCCGTCTCCCTACTGTGCATGCACGAAGCTTTCTAATTGGTCCAGTGCTGGAAGAAGGAGGAGGGGGCTGAACATCGGGGAGACCGGGCTGTGGCCCCGTCTCCCGGAAGTGGGGAACAGTACCTGTCAAAAACCGGTACCTGTTTCCTCCCCCCCTGAAAGGTGCCAAATGTGGCACCGGAGGGGAGGAGGAGATGGATAAGCGAAAGTTCCTCTTTAAGAAAAAAAGCCCCCAATAACAACACACAAAAAAGTAGGCAACAAAGGCGGTAACTGTTCAAGTGCAACCAATCAAACTTGTTGCTGGCACAATTCTGTTGTAGGTTAAATTAAGAACTGTGAACTTGACAAGACTGCACCATGGCAGTTCACAAATGAAAGGGCAGTTTGCTAACTGACGATGCTGTTTGTCATTTCTTTCTATACTTTCCCTACTGCAAATATATTAAACCAAAAATTTCAAATTAACAGGATTTGCTGCAAAACCAAGGCCGTGGAGAAATCCTACTTCCAGACACCAGCTGAAACCTGAAACATTATATCATGCTCACGGTGAGAGTGACCCAGATCAGCTGCTGACATAAGATAGAGTAGACATCACATGTAGAGCAGCCATTCTCAAACAGGATTCTGTGGAACCTGTGCTATGGGTTCCTTGAGCTGTGGCTGGTTGATCTCCCATTCAGTGGTGCCTGCATACTGTAGTTCTAGCAGAAGACAACAATTTGATGAACATACCCCCTTCCATGCCCCCTTAAAGGAAAGTTATAGAAAAAAGCATTAATTAAACCCACAAGTACTTTTTTACCACTACATAGTTGCCAACATTGTAAAAAAAAAATTTTAGGGACACTTTTTTGGCTGTAGACGGAGTCTTATTCTAATTAGGGGGTGGGGCATGAGTTTGTAGGCATGGCATAGCAAGAAAAGAAAAATGCGGCGCACGTAGCTTGGGTTTGGTTTACGTGAAATAGTGGGCATGGCTTATGTGGGTGTAGTTCAAAAGGGGGTGTGGTTACAGTCTGAGATGAATGAGAGATGGAGAAAGAAAGGGGAAAAGAGGAAGGGAGGGAGAGAGAAAGAAGGAAAGAAGGAGGGAAGGAGAGAGAAGGAAGGAAAGAGGGATGGAGGGACAGCAGGTCCAGATCCTACACCACAATAGAAATGTGTGTTCCAGAGTTTAACAAATCAGCAGATAAAGATACTCCAAACACCTGGTGTTAGCGCTTTATTCATCCCAGCACCATGGTTGTTGTGGTGTCAGGATGATTGAAGCACATTATTACTATTATTGCATTGTAATATAGAATGAAATCATTCAACTCACCATAATCCAGAATCAGTGGGACCCCTGAGCGTGTAACCTGCCACATCGCCTGCCACCAGATGCCATCAGCTGTCCCTAGCTGAGTCCATCCTTACATCAGGTTCCCCCAGCGAAGTCTGTCCTCACATCAGGTGCCCCCAGCGGAGTCTGTCCTTACATCAGGTGCCCCCAGCAGGGTCCCTCCTTACATCAGGTGCCCCCAGCAGAGACCCTCCTTACATCAGGTGCCCCCAGCAGCGGAGTCCCTCCTCACATCTGTGTCCCCATCAGCGGAGTCCATCAGCGGAGTCATCAGCGGAAAATTAATTGGGACGAGCTCCGATTGGGACGAGGCAGGGTGGTGTACGGAGGTCAGCAGGCTGCAGGGCGGTGTGCGGAGGTCAGCAGGCTGCAGGACAGTGTACGGAGGTCAGCAGGTTGCAGGGCGGTGTACAGAGGTCAGTAGGTTGCAGTGCGGTATACGGAGGTCAGCAGGTTGCAGTACGGTGTAAGGAGTTCAGCAGGTTGCAGGGCAGTGTACGGAGGTCAACAGGTTGCAGGGCAGTGTACGGAGGTCAACAGGTTGCAGGGCAGTGTACGGAGGTCAACAGGTTGCAGGGCAGTGTACGGAGGTCAGCAGGTTGCAGGGCGGTGTACGGAGGTCAGCAGGTTTCAGGGCGGTGTCAGCAGTGTTGACATGTGTGCCAGTGCCACTGTGACCCTTGCTCTCTATTTATAGAGCCACAGCCAGGTCAGGTTTAGGGACAGTCTATGGGGAGAAGACAGCACATACCTGGTACTGCTGGCCAGCCGAGTTTAATCCGCAGGCTGTAAATACAGCCTTCTACTGCTCCCAGCAGCTCCTACCCCACGGCGTCCCCAACATGCAGGCAGCATGGCATAGGGTGGGATCAGAGCAGCAGTGACACTTACGGGCCGCCCACTCATTCCTTGCTGGGGAAACACAGCGGTGCTTCCTGTCTCCCTACAGCGTGCATGTGCCGAGATGATCCGCCTATTAGCACAGCGTCATGACAGAGCAGCCCGGGGGCGGGACAAAAAACTATTTTCAGGACAAATGCCAGGACAATAAAAAATCGGGACATAGGTCGGATTTTCGGGATTGTCCCGGCAAATTCGTGACTATTGGCAAGTATGCCACTACTATTTCTTTATGCTGGTTTTTGAAATTTACAAATGCAGCAATTTAGAAACTGGATGAAAGGTTTAGCACTGAGAAACACTTTTTCAGAGATAAAAAGTGCCTTTTATATACAATTATATAGATCAGACCAAAATGAGAGATAAATGAGGAGGAAAGAGGGAAAATGGGACTTTGTTCCAAATCAGGGACAGTTCCTCGAAGTCAGGGACAGTTGGGAGATATGGGTGAAGACTGGCTGGGCGACAGTCACAGGTATGATTATTAGCAGAGACTGACAGGTTAGTATGCAGACGGTCAGCAGAGACTGGCTAGTCAGTAAGGATGGAGAAGGACCAGAACATGCGAACAGGCAAAAAATTCAGACGAACACACAAACACCGTTAAAGTCTATGGGACACGAACATGAAAAATCAAAAGTGCTCATTTTAAAGACTTATATGCAAGTTATTGTCATAAAAAGTATTTGGGGACCCGGGTCCTGCCCCAGGGCACATGCATCAATGCAAAAAAAAGTTTTAAAAACGTCAGTTTTTTCAGGAGCAGTGATTTTAATAATGCTTAAAGTGAAACTATAAAAATGAAATTCCTTTCAACATTGTGCCTGGGGGGTGTCTATAGTATGCCTATAAAGTGGCGCAGTTTTCCCATGTTTAGAACAGTACCACAGCAAATGACATTTCTAAAGGAAAAAAGTTATTTAAAACTGATCACGGCTGTAATGAATTGTTGGGTCTCAGCAATATAGATAAAACTCATTGAAAAAAACGGCATGGGTTCCCCCCAGTCCATTACTAGGCCCTTTTGGTCTGGTATGAATATTAAGGGGAACCCCAGGCCAAATTTTAAAAAAAAAATTGCGTGGGGGTTCCCTCGAAAATACATACCAGGCCCTTCAGGTCTGGTATGAAAATTAAGGAGAACCCTGCGCCAGATTTAAAAGAAAAATTTACCAGACTCATATCCGAGCATGCAACCTGGCAGGCCGCAGGAAAAGGGAGGGGGGCAACATGCCCTCAACAAGGCCACATGCCCTCAACAAGGGGAGGGTGCTTTGGAGTAGCCCCCCAAAGCACCTTGTCCCAATGCTATAAACACCCCCCAGGCACGATATTTAAAGGAAAATTTCATGTTTTTTGTTTTACTTTAAGCATTAGTAAAATCACTGCTCCCGAAAAAACATCAATTTTTAAAACTTTTTTTTGCATTGATACATGTCCCCTGGGGCAGGACCCAGGTCCCCAAACACTT
Organism: Lithobates clamitans; assembly: GCA_037952925.1. Taxonomy (NCBI): domain Eukaryota; kingdom Metazoa; phylum Chordata; class Amphibia; order Anura; family Ranidae; genus Lithobates; species Lithobates clamitans. Next base: position 2,235,653 of record JBBGZY010000563.1, read on the forward strand.
TTTATGACAACTTGCATATAAGCCTTTAAAATGAGCACTTTTGGTTTTTCATGTTAGTGTCCCATAGACTTTAAAGATGTTTGCATGTTCGTCCGAATTTTTTGCCTGTTCGCATGTTCTGGTACGAACCGAGCCAGGGGGTGTTCAGCTCATCCTTACTGACTAGCCAGTCTCTGCTGACCATCTGCCTACTAACGTGACAGTCTCTGCTAATCATCATACCTGTGACTGTCGCCCAGCCAGTTTTCACCCATATCTCTCAACTGTCCCTGACTTCGAGGAACTGTCCCTGATTTTGAACAAAGTCCCATTTTCCCTCTCTACTCCTCATTTATCTCTTGGCTTTCGAATTTGCCGCGAACACCGCATATTGTTTGTTGTTCGCCAAACGTCCGAACAACCAAAGTTTGGCCTGAACTTCTGCTCGGGCGAACCGTTCACCCATCCCTACTAGGCAGCAGACTGGTAATTAGCTGGAACTGACTGGACCACAGGTATGTATGTAATCAGCAAGGACTGGCTGAGCAGGGGGCAGATAAGCAGCATAGTGAGAAAAGCCAGTTGGGTAACAATCACATAAACAGAAGCGTAGTCAGGATTCAGGCAGGAGTCAGTAACAGGTGAGCAGATCAGAAGCAAAAGAAGCAAGCAAAAGTGCAAATCTGAGTACAAGCTAGGATGCAGGTGGAAGTCAGAAATACATCAAAGCAAGCTGACCTTCCAGACCTTCTACTTCAATGGAATACCAGATGTACTTAACAGGTTTCTTCTGTACCTAGCACATGTGCATTACACAGTTTGTTTGATTTTTCCTGAATGGAAATCACATTCACAGTTATGCCCCGTACACACGGTCGGACTTTGTTCGGACGTTCCGACAACAAAATCCTAGGATTTTTTCAGACGGATGTTGGCTCAAACTTGTCTTGCATACACAGGGTCACACAAAGTTGTCGGAAAATCCGATCGCGGTGACGTAAAACACGTACGTTGGGACTATAAACGGGGCAGTGGCCAATAGCTTTCATCTCTTTATTTATTCTGAGCATGCGTGGCACTTTGTCCATCGGATTTGTGTACACACGATTGGAATTTCCGACAACACGCTCCGATCGGATTTTGTTGTCGGAAAATTTTATATCCTGCTCTCAAACTTTGTATGTCGGAAAATCCGATGGAAAATGTCCGATGGAGCCCACACACGGTCGGAATTTCCGACAACACGCTCCGATCGGACATTTTCCATCGGAAAATCCGACCGTGTGTACGGGGCATAAGAATTTAATTTACTCGGATAAGAAACCAAAAGCATTTTTCACCCTGCTCCTCTAAATTTGTTCATCATTACAGTCAAAAACAATCATCAGTTTCACCGCACTAATCAGTAGAAAATCAAATGAGCATTGCGTAAAATTTGTAAATTCTGCTGGTGTATGGCCTACTTAGGACTAAACATTGTGTTGTTTACATTGCTACGGAGTTCATGACATACTGTATTTCAATGTAGTATTGATATTCCCTAAGAAATTATCTTTTATTCAAACCTTGCCGGTAGGTACTCAATCTAAAGTACGTTTCCTACACACACAGTAGTACCAAACTAGATTAACCAATGACCTTGGATTGATGTCCTACCCCCCACTTAACCTGTAATATGTTTTTAATCTAATGACTTAGGCCTCCCCCCAATTTTCTCTACCTCCTTAACTACTTCACCGACTGCCATCCATCTAAGTGCTTCTTACGATTCACCCCTGGACCCAGAGCTGCTAGCTTAACAGCAAGCTGTATTAACAAATTGTACATTGTTATTATTATCCAATTTTTTATGGCCAAATGTTGTAGCCATTCTTATTGTCAATTGCATTCTCACATTAAAGATAAAAGTTTGCATTATTAGCAAGCATGTTTTTTGAATTACAGTGTTTAGGTTACAGTCATTTTTAACGTTACTTTCATATTTTTACAAACTGGCTGTTAGGTATTTTTGTCAATGTATTTAATATAATATAACCAAAAAACTCTTCACTTAGTGACAATAAGGAAATCTTGGCAGCTGCACTCAATAGTTACCAGAATGCAACAACAAATACAAATTGTATAAAAATGTATTTGCGCTGTCCCTTTTAAAACTACCTGCATATAAAATGCAAACCATATACAAACTTAATAAATACATCAGATTGTATGTGGCTGTATTTTTCACTACAAAAGTATATGTATATATGAATTCTGTGATATATTTAAAGAGATTGTGCATCTGATGTATTTATTAAGTTGTATATGGTTCTTCACAATAATTATTATAGTTGCACTTGCATATTTAGATGCAAATTTGGTATATTTTTCATTATTTGTTTATTTGTGTCACTTGATATATTTTTAAGGTTAAATATTTGTTTATTATTATTTTTACACAGACCATATTATGACAAAGGAAAAGTATTAATAATAAATAGCATTGACAAACACACAAAAGAGGCTCTGAAAAATTTTAAAGATATTATTTTCTACACCTCAGGTAGGAGTGTTACTTTAAGTACTCTGTAAGGCGAAACAGCTATATCGGTGTAACATGCTGTTGTTGGAATGCTGGTGACAGAAAAGGAGAGAGAAAGATAGAGAGAGAGAAAGAAAAAGAGGGAACACGTGATATATTTTTTAAAGGGACCACACAGCTAATTTGTGCAACAAATTTTTTATTTAGATTGTATTTAATATAAAGATTTGTATATTGGCAGCTATATTTGACTCAGGTTCATTTAAGCTGGCTATACACAATAATATTTTTATTGTAATGTTTGTAGAAAATTTGATTGTCAGAACATTCTTTCTTGCCATTGAGTGAGCCAATTTTATTTGAAAGCCCTTAAAATTTCATCCAGATCTGCTTTTTGCATGGAATCCCAGACGTATTTTACAAGTTTCATTACAATATATTTTGATATGTGAAATTTCACTTCTTCAAGAATTTTTTTCCATCCCATTCCTTATACCTTTACTGTCACTGTGGTCGAAAGGAAGCCTCGATTTGACCCCAATAATCATTAGTGGGGATGGGCGAACAGTTCGGCACAAACTCATGCTCTCCAAACAACGAAATTATAGGGTCGTTTGACCGTTTGTTCGGCCCACCGAACGACCACAATGTACTGCGCCGCCGCACAGTGCATTGAAAGCCTTGATTGGCTGAAACGATGAAAGCTTCGCCCAATCGGGGCACAGAGCACTGTCAGAGCCATAATTGGATGCTGTCATGATGACTGTATCCAATCATGGCTCATTGCTCTTAATCCCGCCCCACACTATAAAAGTATTTATTTCCATAGTGTCCATTTGTAGTGTGATAGCGGCGTGGAGAGAGATAGAACAGGGTTAGGGTTAACAATAGTTCAGTGCTATTAGACAGTTAGTGTGCTATTCTGATTCTATTGTCAGTGTAGAATATCAGTTTAGTGTGCATCTAGAGATAGTTCAGTGTGAGTGTCGTGTGACCATTTATCTTTACATTAGTGTGAATGTAGGGATAGTTCAGTCATTGTGAGTGTAATGCGACCATTCATCTTTACATTAGTGTGAATGTAGGGATAGTTCAGTCATTGTGAGTTTAATGGGACCATTCATCTTTACATTAGTGTGAATGTAGGGATAGTTCAGTCATTGTGAGTGTAATGCGATCATTCATCTTTACATTAGTGTGAATGTAGGGATAATTCAGTCATTGTTAGTGTAGTCCAACCATTCATCTTTACATTAGTGTGACTGTAGGGATAGTTCAGTCAGTGTGAGTGTAGTGAGCATTTAACACAGTATATTTTATTGCGTCACTGCAAGTTTGACACCGTATATATCAGTGCGTTACGTGACGTATAACGCAGTACATTTATGGGCGATACTGCACGCTTAATGCAGTATATTTAAGTTGCGATACAGCAAGTTTAACGCTGTACAGTTTAGTGTGTTACTGCAAGTTTAACGTCATATAGTTCTGTGCGTTACTGCAAGTTTAATGCCATATATTTCATTGTGTTACTGTAAGGTTAACGCAGGGATGGATGTGTGGTGATAGGTGAGGTGAGGTGGCACTGGCGGGCACTGAGGGGGCATTGGTGGGCACTAAGAGGTGGCACTGATGGGCGGCACTGAAGGGCATTGATAGGTGGCACTGAAGGGCACTAATAGGTGGCACTGATGGGCACTGATAGGTGGCAGTGACGGGCACTGATTGGCACTGGTAGGTGACACTGATAGGCAGCACTGCTAGGTGGCACTTATGAGGCACTGATTGGCACCACTTGTGGGCATTGATAGGTGCCACTCCTGGGCATTGATAGGTGGCACTGATTGCTGGCACTTATGCACTGGTGGGTACTTATTCGTGGCACTGTGGGCACTGGCAGGCGGTACTGGTGGGCACAGATGAGGCGGCTTTGCCTCTTCCTCTTCGGGACCATTGTCCCTTGCACAGAAGCCAGTGATGGGTTTTTTTTTTCTCCTCAAAAAAAAAGATTACCGATCTTCTGTTTACATCACGTGATCAGCTGTCATTGGCTGACAGCTAATCACGTGGTAAGGGGCCGGGATTGATCTGTGATCACCCGAGTCTCATTGACTCGGTGATCACAGCATGCGCGCCCTTCAGGGGGCACACAGGGAGCATGCAAAGGGGAGGACATTTACTGACGGCCTCCCGGCAAAGTAGGTCCACGCTGTAGCCGTCATTCGACTATAGCGAGGATCTGAAGGGGATAACAAACATGTCATACTTACCTCCACTGTGCAATTCATTTTGCAAGTTTGACAGCGTATATTTCATTGCGTTATTGAAAGTTTAACGCCATATAGTTCTATGCGTTACTGCAAGTTTAACGCTGTATATAACCTCTAACGGGATTTTTAAGGCAATGAAGATTTTTTGATTTACTTAAAACCAATTTTATTATTAAATATATCAAGAAAAAATATGACTGTTTACACGAAAGATATAATCAAATAAGTAAAGAAAATTTATATACAAAAAATGCGTATTGCTAATAATACATAGCTATAAAAACAGTTTCGGAGAAAAGTGAGCACCTGCGTGCGTGCACGTGCACGGGGATTCGCCTGGCGCAACCATGAGGGGGACTGGCAGGATTACCTATTCTTCGGCCATTTTCCTGACAATTTCATTGCGTTATTGCAAATTTAGCGACTGGGAACCTGCCATTGTGGTACAGCACATTCTGCAAACTCATGGAAGGGGGCAGAATCCACCAGGCAGAAAGGCAGAAGTTGTAGAGCCAGCAGCTTTGACAAGCTTGGATTTAGATGCTGGGCATGTACTGTCAAACTATTTTTCCGCACCTGTTTGACAGGTACATACCATTGCAATTTTTGACAGCAAGGCCAATTCTTGCTTTCATCAAGAATACCACTATAGGGTGACGGTGTGAAGGCGCCACAACACCCAAAGAACAATTTTTACGCACATGTTACTTCTATCCAAAGTCTGTGGTACAGACATCAGAATTTATATAAAAAATCTCTAATCTTGTTCCTATTGCACTACTTTGTGGCCTCATCATACAGACTGGCTCCGCAAGCCGTTGCTTACAAAATAAAGAAAGCTTGCAGGAAAAATTTCATTTTTTTGGGCTTTATAAATGCAATTATTGCTGCAGCAGCTTCTAGACACAGTACAGATGTTCCACTTTACAGGTGGACTAAGACCGAAATTTTTGAAAAAAAAAAGTCTTGCTTTTGTTTCTGTTAAAAATTTTTGTAAATAAGTAAGTTTTCTCTTTCAATGATGGGCACTGATAAGGCGGCACTGACAGGCACTGATAAGGCGGCACCGATGAGGTGGCACCAATGAGCGGGCACTGACGATGGGCACTGATATGTGGCACTGATGGGCACTGGTAGGCGGCACTGATGGGTGGCACTGATATGCAGCACTGATGGGCATTGATAGGTGGCACTGATGGGCAGTCATAGGTGGTACTGGGTGGCACTGGTGGGCACTGATAGGCTACACTGGGCACTGAAAGGCTGCAAAGATGGGTTCTTATGTGTGGCACTGATGGGCATTGATAGGCGGCACTGCTGGACACTGATAGGTGGCACTGCTGGGCACTGATGGGCACTGATAAGTGGCACTGATGGGCACTGATACGCTGCAGTGATACACGGCACTGATAGGCATCCCTGGTGGCACTGGCAGTGGTAGGCATTGTGAGTGGGCACTGATTGGCAGCTGCCTGGGCATTGATTGCCAGCTGCAGATTAGTATTTCCCTGGGGGTCTAGGGGGCATACCTGGTGGTCCAGTGTGGATGGCTTCCCTGGTGGCCCTGGGCGGCTTCCCTGGTGGTCCTGGGTGGGATCCGAGGGGGGGGGCTGTGCTGATAAACAATCAGCACAGACCCCCCCTGTCAGGAGAGCAGCCGATCTGTTCTCCTCTACTCGCGTCTGTCAGACGCGAGTGAGGAAAAGCCGACCACTGGCTCTTCCTATTTACATCGTGATCAGCTGTGATTGGGCACGGCTGATCATGTGGTAAAGAGTCTCCATCAGAGACTCTTTACCTGGATCAGACTGACACCCCGCAACAACGATCGCCGCGATGCGCGCCCCCGGGGGCGCGCAGCGGCTCAATATACTGCGGACGTCATATAACACCCAGTCAGGGTATTTAAACCACTTTGCCGTCATCATTCTGCTATATGGCGGGCGGCAAGTGGTTAAGCATCAATAAATCACAGCTCATTTAAAAATTACGTTTTTTATAAACTTTTTTTCATTGATACATGTCCCCAGGGCAGTAACGGACCCCCATAACTGTTGTATGACCAATTACTTGCGTATAAGCCCTCAAAATGGGCACTTTAGATTTTTCATGTTCGGGTCCCATAGATTTCAATGGGGTTTGTTATTCGGTTCCGAATTTTCGCGATGTTCAAAAGTTCTGGTGCGAACCGAACAGGGGGTCATTCAGCCCATCCCTAATCATTAGGAAATTCCAGACATTAATTCTACTAGTGTAAGGCCAGCTTTAGTCTTCTTGTTTAAACAACTTGTAAGGAAAGTGGGTAGCAGGGGCAAACAGATGACAGGGTGGTCGTCATGTCCACCACGCTTCCCTATTAACTTGTTGGGAGCCAAGTACTGGGTCACATGGAAGTCCAACCCCGCATAGGTTCTTCTATTCTTCTAGGCTACGTTACGCACTTTAGTCACTTTACACACACATATGGGGTACCTCTCTTTTGTGTCATCTTCGTCAATGCCCTGGGACAAGGCTAAGGTTGCTGTGGGGGAATACTCGACCTTAAGGCAAACCTTTTACTCTTACTCTTAAAGATGAATGTACACATGTACACTGGCACCTCAACTGTTCTCCAATTAATTCTGGGTTCCACATGAAAATGTACATCTTCTCTGTAGTTTGCATTTAGGAGGGACATGCTGAGCCAATGTCCACATCCACTTATGCAGCGTTTTCCACTACTATTAAGAAGCGGAGTGGGACCCTTCCTGCCCTCTGTTCTGGCTCCACACATGCACTCAACTCAACTCTTGAACTTTCGTACCTCTGTACAGGATGGGAACCTCAGCGGTGTAATCCACTCCCATTGCTATGGGAGACAGACCACTGGTGAAAGGAGTGCCGACAACATCTCCCTCGCTGCTAGAGGCCGTACCACATATAGCAGGTACATGCCATCAACAGGTTGCTTGTTTACACTTCTGTTACTCTTGGCAACCACTTGTATCTTCACATTACTCCATTCCATGTGGATACATTCATACCCCAATGTGTTAAGACCCACTATGTGAGCTATGTGTATATTACTTACGATACACCTCTTTAGTAACTTCAGACCAGGCAAGGACAACATTCAGCACATTCAACACTTTACTTGAGAAAGGTGCAAATTAGACATCTCACAGGCCAACAGGCAAGGTATTATTCATTCCTAATTCCCTAATTATAACTATAGGCTGATTGCTGCCCTGGCATACCTGCTAAGGTGTAGTCTAGCAAATACAGTCCTTCAGAGGAACTCTCACGTAGATGCAAATCCTTCTGAGGCATACTCCAGTACAGGTGTCTTCAGGGCGAACCCTAAGTTAAATGTCTCTACATGATGAATGACATCCTTCTGTTCCCTAGGGTCTCGTCCTCCATCCTCATCCCCTATGGGTCTCGGAAACCAACACTGCGCTAGAACTCTCTCTCAATGCCCCTCCTGATGCTCTGCAGTTTTAAGCTATCTTGTATACTGAAATGGCAGATATGGGAGCACTATCTGTGCTAGACCACTAAAACAATTTATATCTCACAGGACAAGTGGGCCATGCCCACACAAGAACCTGACAAAAAAAGATCAAGAAACCGTGCATGGCATTAACTCCTACTCTCCCAGCTGGGACAGCACCTAACTAACTGTTTCAACCTGCCCACAAGCTGTTGAGTAAAAATGTCAGCCACTCATAGCCAGGCTCACAGACTTGCAAATAAAACAGTAAAGCACAACTACTGTGTAGCAAAGCAGGGAGCAGCACATGTGTGATCAGTGTGCAGCTGCCTCAGGTACATACTGTATATACCTAATTACACACATTGATCAAATTATAAACATTAAGTGGATCCCTTTTAAATGTATAACAAAAACAGTAATAAAAAAAATTATACATTCTCTTTTAAACACAGTAGCAATTCCAGGTAACAAGTTAATTAGTATTTAAACCCAAAAACAAAAATAAATGTATTGTAGCCTACCCATCCTTAGATATGGTGGATGCTATAGTTTTCTGTTTTAGGGCTTTTCTTCCTTTGATATCACCTGATGATCTGGCCGGTAATACACTTCCTGTATTAAGGTGGCTCCTCTATCTATGATCAGTGGCGGCCCATCCATAGGGGACACACGGGCGCTGCTCCCCCCAGCAGTCACAAAAAAAAATGTTTTTTTAAAAAAAGTCTCTTTACAAAAAAAATAGAAAAAAATGTCCTTTAAGTGCACTGTGTTCGGGCGCCAGACAAAGTGCACTATGGGAAGCGCCACCTCTATGCAATCACGAGATTGCAGACGAGACGCTTCATTTGCAGGGTTTTGAATGGGCTTGTGGCGAAGTCTATCGCGGCAGACAACTTCCGCCCGCTCGTAGTATCACTACGGCCTGGTGCTTTGTTCTCTGTATAAGAAGTCACTTCTGTATTTTCCATACTTGCCAACAGTACCGAATCCTGATTTTCCCGGGACAATCCTGATTTTGAGACCCTCGTCCCAATCGGAGCTCATCCCAATTAAATTCCCGGGATTTAGCTTTTTGTTCCGGGAAAATCTGGAATGTTTTAGCAAAAACGGCCGGCGGGCTACAAAAAGATGGCAGCCAACGTGAGGACTAATCCCCTTGTGTTCAGTGGAGAGGGAAGGCCCCTCCCCTCTCCACTGAACACACAGAGAAAGCCTGGAACAGACTAGCTGCCACTGAAGGGGACAGACACGGCATGAAGGAGGGGCTCCGCTGCCGGGGACACAAGTGAGGAGGACTCTGCTGATGGGGACACTGAGATGTGAGGAGGACTCTGCTGATGGGGACACTGAGAGATATGTGAGGAGGACTCTGCTGATGGGGACACTGAGATGTAAGGAGGACTCTGCTGATGGGGATACTGAGATGAGATGTGAGGAGGACTCTGCTGATGGGGACACTGAGATGAGATGTGAGGAGGACTCTGCTGATGGGGACACAGATGTAAGGAGGGGCTCTGTTGATGGAGACACAGATGTAAGGGGGAGTCCGCTGATAGGGACACAGATATAAGGAGGACTCCGCTGATGGGGACACAGATGTAAGTAGGGGCTCCGCTGATGGGGACACTGATATAAGGAGGACTCCGCTGATGGGGACACAGATGTAAGGAGGGGCTTTGCTGATGGGGACACTGATGTAAGGAGGGGCTCCGCTAATGGGGACACAGATGTAAGGAGAACTCCGCTGATCGGGACACAGATGTAAGGGGGGGCTCCGCTGATGGGGACACAGATGTAAGGAGGACCCTGCTGATAAGGACACAGATGTGAGGAGGACTCTGCTAATGGGGACACTGAGAGAGATGTGAGAAGGAATCTGCTGATGGGGACACTGAGAGAGATGTGAGGAGGACTCCAGAAGACAGCTGCAGGATGAGGCGTGAGGCGCAGGCAACAGCAGGCTGCAGGGGATGGTGTCACCAGTAGTGGACGTGTTTCTTGAGCATGCGCGCTGCGATGTACCGGCAAGCTGGAGACGTCATGCCCTGCAGCCTGCTTTTCCCTGCGCCTCACGCCTCTGTGTGCCCATCAGCGGAGACCCTCCTTACATCTGTGTCCTGATCAGCGGAGTCCTCCTTACATCTGTGTCCCCATCAGCGGAGCCCCTCCTTACATCAGTGTCCCTATCAGCGGAGCCCCTCCTTACATCTGTGTCTCCATCAGTGGAGTCCTCCTTACATCTGTGTCCCCGACAGCGGAGCCCCTCCTTACATCTGTGTCCCGATCAGTGGAGTCCTCCTTACATATGTGTCCCCATCAGCGGAGCCCCTCCTTACACCACTGTCCCCATCAGCGAAGCCCCTCCTTATATCTGTGTCCCCATCAGAGGAGTCCTCCTTACATCAGTGTCCCCATCGGCGGAGCCCCTCCTTACATCTATGTCCCCATCAGTGGAGTCCACCTTATATCTGTGTCCCCATCAGCAGAGTCCTCCTTACATCTGTGTCTCCATCAGTGGAGCCTGTCCTTACATCTGTGTCCCTATCAGCGGAATCCCTCCTTACATCAGGTGCCCCCAGCAGCGGAGCCCCTCCTTACATCAGTCTCCCCATCAGCAGAGTCCTCCTCACATGTGTGTCCCCATCAGCAGAGTCCCCCTCACGTCTCAGTGTCCCCATCAGCAGAGTCCTCCTCGCATCTCATTTCAGTGTCCCCATCAGCAGAATCCTTCTCACATCCTAGTGTCCCCATCAGCAGAGTCCTCCTCACATCTCATCTCGGTGTGCCCATCAGCAGAGTCCTCCTCAGATATCATCTCAGTGTCCCCATTAGCAGAGTCCTCCTCACATCTCAGTGTCCCCATCAGCGGAGTCCTCCTCACATCTCAGTGTCCCCATCAGCAGAGTCCTCCTCACATCTATCTCAGTGTCCCCATCAGCAGAGTCCTCCTCACATCTCATCTCAGTGTGCCCATCAGCAGAGTCCTCCTCAGATATCATCTCAGTGTCCCCATCCGTAGAGTCCTCCTCACATCTGGCCCAGGATCCAGGATCACCACCCTCATAACTACCTTAACACCTTAATGCCTGTCACTTTCTGCTAAAATGTGAGTTTAACTACTATATGTTCATTAAAGCTTGTTAAAAATGTCTGCACCCAGAGGTGCCTCTCTCCTTGTTTTTCTGGACTCCGCTGATAAGGACACAGATGTGAGGAGGGACTCCACTGCTGGGGGGCACCTGATGTAAGGAGGGGCTCCGCTGATGGGGACACAGATGTGAGGAGGGCTCCGCTGATGGGGACACAGATGTGAGGAGGACTCCGCTGATGGGGACACAGATGTGAGGAGGGACTCCACTGATGAGGACATAGATGTAAGGAGGGGCTCCACTGCTGGGGGCACGTGATGTAAGGAGGGACTCTGCTGGGGGCACCTGATGTAAGGACGGACTCTGCTAGGGACACCTGATAGCATCTGGTGGCAGGGGACGTGGCAGGTGACACGCTCAGGGGTCCCACTGATCCTGCATTATGGTGATTTGAATGATTTCATTTTATATTACAATGCAATAATAGAAATAATGCGCTTTACTCATCCTGACACCATAACAACCATGGTGCAGGGATGATTGAAGTGCTAACACCAGGTGTTTTAAGTATCTTTATCTGCTGATTGTTAAACTTTATGGAATACACATATTTCTATTGTTGTGTAGGATCTGGGCCTGCTGTCACTCCATCTCTCCCTCTTTCCCTCCCTCTCTCTCCACCCCTTGTTCATCTCAGACTCTAAACACACCCACTTAGAGCTATGCCCCTTTAAGCCACGGCCACTATTTCGCTGAAACCACGCCAATTTTTCCGCTATGCCACGCCCACAAATTAATGCCACACTCCTAATTTTAACAAGGGGTGTGGCTTATGAGAAGTGGGAGGGGTCTAAAAGGAAGGAGTTGTGATTAATAGGAACCAGTTAGATTTCACCATTTCAAAGAAACATTAAACAAGAATTCTTAACAATTGCTGTTGTATACAGGTTCAATAGTGTGTTATTATTTACTCTTTAGTTTTAACAGACCTATAGCTTCTTGTGATGATTAAGGATTTAAAATGTAGCTACACCCCAACTTTTTTTTTGTTTTTAATGGATGGAGTAGGGAAGGTTTAGAATGGGGGTCGATCTTGATCTACAGGTCGATCATGGCTATAGTGGAGTATGCAGGCTACTGGAAGATGTTAGTGGGCCTTAGTCTGCCTAAGGTTGAAAACCACCGTATTAAGGTCTAAAAGTAAAGAATCCACAGGTTCATGGGAGGTAAAAATGCAATAGATTGTGCAAAAATTCTTTATTACATTGTTAATAAATAAGAATTATGTTTTGTTGTAGACATCTACTGACAGAAGATTAGAACAAGGCCATGTCAGTGATTTACAGCGAAGTTGCAGGGGATGAAAACACCAATGACAGCTTCTGGATGGTAAGTATAAACAGGGATTTTTAACGGGGTATGCATTTTACTTAGGAGTATGAGAACCAAATGGGAATATGGGGCTGGATCTCTGAAAATGTTTTAAAAACTGGTAGGTTAAACTACCCGTGATATATTAACATAGTGCTCCCGCCACCAGGTACCTCTGCAGGACATACCATTCCTATCCCAGTGAAATATTTCCCACAAAGCTTGAAATCTTCTGAGCCAGGCCTACGCGTGAGCAGTAACCCTCTATTAATAATCCTATGGGGAGATTGTAAAGCACGCTCCAGCGGCACATGAACTCTTCATAGGAATGAATAGAGAGTGTACTGCACATGCGTGGGCTCGGCTCAGAAGATTCTGACAGGCAGCTTCCTGAGCAATATCTCGTTGGATTGGGAACAGAGGAGTATAAGACTTGCAGGGGGGCAGGGAACACTATATGCATTAAATGTGCTGTTATGTCACAAGAAACAAATACTGTTCATTAGAAATTTACATTTTTATTTTGCTTTAATGCTTTTTATTCTTGCAGCTGTTCTGTTCCTAGCTGTCCACGTAAGGTGAAACCATGCTAATGATATCTTCTAAAGTCATACTGTACCTAATAGGACTAGCGAGGATGATGATTTTCACAGTCTGGTGAATGGAGTATAGGGACATATTGGGCAATCCATTAGAAGTCTGTAACCATAAAAAGGTTAAGAACCTCTGGTTTAAGATCAATTTCACAGCAAATACAGGGCTAGTATATATGGCTATGGAAATTAACTGACCAATGTGATAAGTGCCATAACACCCAGATGCTATCATTTATTGGCATAGAATAGAAAGTAAACATAAAACTGGTGATGACCTCAAAGTTGAATCCATACACAGGTTTGTTCCTACAAACTCTAGGCATTTTACTCGTTCGGTGGGAGTTGGATGTCATGGATAGAAGTGGTAAAAAAAATACCCCTACTATACATGACAACAGGGGCGGACTGATAACTCATGGGGCCCCCGGGCAATAGGAGATTATGGGGCCCCCAGGCAATCAGAGATTATGGGGCCACACAGTATACACACACACAGTATACAATCACACAGTATACACATACATGTACACACAGTATACACAGACAGATGTAAAAAAAACACAGATTTATACATACTGTCCCTGGTTTTACTAAGGCTGGCAACCCTGATGGGGCCCCCTAGTGGCCCAGGGCCCTCGGGCAGTGCCCTAATCGCTCAATGGTCAGTCCGCCCCTGCATGACAATGATATTGACTAAATATGGTAGTGGCCTTATTTGGTTAATGATGTCGCCTGGGACACTCTGCCCTTTTGTTTACTTTAGTGTTGGGGTCCAGGAAATGTCAGCCCCCAGGGACATGTTCCATGTGTTTTACAATCCCTTGCCTATTAGACTAGAAAATGGTCATTGCTGTTTTTAATATTTGACTCTCATTGAATTTAATGAGGTTCAGATTCGGCACCCGAATTGTTCTCATGTTCTGCGATCCGGCCTCAAACAGAATGTTTGGTTCATCCCTAGTTTAAGTGGAGTTCCACCCCAAAAAAAAAAATGTAATTTATGTGCATAAAAAAAAAAAAAAAAACATTTGGAGAATTTTTTTTTTTTTTACTCACCTCTAAATGCCTGTTGCTAGGGGATCCCTCGTAGTCTGCCTTCTTCAGTGCCTGGGCTCTTGATGTCACTTTCCTCGGCCCAGGAAGGGAGATCAGCTCTGCCCCCTCCCTGTTGTCAATCATCTGGGACACGTCACAGGTCCCAGATGATTGCGTGGCCAATCACGGCACGTGGCGCTGCTCGCGCATGCGCAGTGGGTGCCCGGCTGTGGAACCACAGCCGGGCGCCCACAGTTACAATGCCGGCGCCCCTGGGCGGAGGGGGAGAAGAGCGAGGCTTCGATCCCCCACATCGCGGGCGCCCTGAACAGGTAAATGTCCGATTATTAAAAGTCAGCAGCTGACTTAAGCGAAACACCACTTTAAGATAATTAATTGATTTTGGATTAATGCACTGTCTACATTTCTCTCAACCAGAATTTTCTTAATAATAACAATAATAATAATAATATCATACAAATTATTATCATTATATTTTTTTTCAAAACAGGCACTTCAGACAAAAAAAGCTAGTTTTCTGCACTAGTTGTTGACCAGTGTACCCCGTAGAGTTCTTCTTATGGATTTAGGGGTGTGTAGTTATATGATAACATAATGCAATTAAAAAATCTTTGTAATAAATGTTCTCCTATAGACAGAAGAGACAAGGAATTTACATTTTGTAAACAATTATTGGCCACACATATTTTACCATCTTCAGTTATCTCAAGTATATGAATGTTCATATTCTAATGAACATCTGTTCCTGGCCACTATGGTATCTTCCCAACCGAATTGCCCTTTCCTGGTCATACCTCACGTCAGCACACAATGGGTTAACGCCTCATCTGGCGCCCACAGGACCACCTCTTCCTATATAAATAAAAAACAGCCCCTCCTCCACTGGCGTGGTTTTTTTTGGTCACGCTCCAGGCCACTTGTGGATTGCAGTTGGTAAGTACTTTGGTTGCTGCAAGGATATCCCCTCTACCACACCGCCCCTCCATGTTCAGCCTCTCATGGAGCTGGAAAACCCAGAAAGTTGGACATAAACACTCCTGAAACTGGGTATCCCTTGTGCCGGGAAGCGGGAAATGTTGCTTAGATAGCACAAATATTCTACAGGTGTGGTATCAATAAGCTCTGCAATTAGGGTTGCCACCTTTTCTTCAAGCCAATCCCGGCATTTTTTTGGGGGGGTATACGCTATAAGATTGTAAAAGACCTGCGACACTTTTGGTGTCCTGAAAGAGAGTAGTAATGTGGCTGAATTGTGAGTGTTCTGCACGGAATGCAGGGGTCAGATATGTCCTGGGGAGAGGGCTAGTGCTAGCAGGGGTGTAGGGAGAGTTAGATATTTGCTGGTGGGCAGTGGTGGCTGGTGCTCAAAATTCTTTGGGGGGGTGCAAACATGCTGAAAAATTCTGAAAAAAAACATCAATTGCAGCCTCACTGTGCCTCATAAAATGCAGCCACTGTGCCCCAATTAAATGCAGCCATTGTGCCCATCAAATTCATCCTCTGTGCCTATCATTTGCAGCCTCTGTGCCCATCATTTGCAGCCTCTGTGCCCATCATATGCAGCCTCTGTGCCCATCATATGCAGCCTGTGCCCATCATACAGCCTCTCTGTCACTCATACAGCCTCTGTGCCCATCATATGCAGTCTGTGCCCATCATACAGCCACTGTGCCAATCATACAGCCTCTGTGCCCATCATATGCAGCCTGTGCCCATATGTGCTGTGGGCGCTTGGGGTGGTCAGATATGTGCTGGAGGGGCGCTTTGTGAGAGAAGAGGGTCAGTGCAAGGGGGAGGGGTAGGGGGGTAGGATATGTGCTGGAGGGGTCCTTTGGGAAGGAAGAGAGATCGTGCTAGGAGGGGTTGTCAGATTTCAAATCCAATCCACATTTCTACCATATCTTCCTCCTGCCAAAGACTCCCCCAGCACATATCCTCCTAACTTCTCGATCACTCCACATATTTTCTACCTTGTCCTCCTTTCCAGCCGCTCTCTCCCCCTCCCTCCTCCATCTACAGAGCATAATAAAAACTTTCTACAGACCTGATATCAGCGCATCCCTGCTCCCCTCTCCTCCTCGTGTGTGTACAGAATGGAGAGGGAGGAGGAGTGGAGGAGCTTTGATACACTGACACTCTGCTCTGCTCTGCTGAACCAAGCTGCTGTCAGAGAGAGGGGAGACGTGTAACTCTCGGTGCAGTCCGTGTGAATGATGTGTCCGAGTCTGGGGCAGAAGTAAACTCGAACACATCATTCAAAAACCGGACTGTCCGGGAGAAAACCGTACATGTGTCAACCCTATCTGCAATGTCACTATTGGCCTCTCACTTGGGGTTTTTCCTGTCTTCTCAAGGCAGCGTGCCGCTCTCCTGGCTTTGTCTTCCATCTGAGAGCGGCGATGGATGATGTCACAGAGGGCAGGGAGATGGGCGGCGCAGGGTAGCAACCGTCATTCACAAAGCAGCAGCTAAACAGTCTTAGAGCCAGCAGTGGAACTAATTTCTCTCCATCTCTCTGCAGTCCTGCCAATTTTCTCCTGTGAGGTAAAGACATGTTGCTGTTTGCTCCCCTGCTGTGCTGTGTTCCCGGGGGTTAGACTGGTTTTTGTTTCAGATTCTGTGTTTCCTGTCTGCCTCTGGAAGGCTGCCTGACCTCACCTGCTGCTGCTTTTGTAATGTAATGAAAGGACCTGTTTTTACTTAGTGACATAATTATGTGTTTTTTACATATTTTTTTTTGCAGATATGAGCTCAGCACACTTGTCAGTGGCACAGAAGAAGAATGCTCAAGGAATTCAAAGTATAGTGTTTAGCATTATTTTAGGAGCAGAAGCCCTAAACGCAAACACTCCAGAAAAACATAAGACCTGCCAAGACAATATGCATTCCTCACATTCCCGCACATGGCGGCTTTCATGCGCCTCAAGCAGCTCTTGTGGCAATGGCTCACATGCTTTTTAATCAGCGCAATACAAAATGCCTTGCCCAGCCCTGCATGCATATTGGCCATTAATTGGCATAGATTGCCTCAAATGCCAATGGATAAGGAAGCGGATGCACAAACCTCAAAGCCTAGAGGCTGTAGCGGAACATATGTGGCAGATATCCATGTCACAGGCAAGACGAGGGGCCAACCATCGCAAACGCACGCAGATATTTCCAAATGTGAAAAACAAAGGACTTCTTTTTCCCATAATGTGGAGCTCATTGATAAAGAATGGGAGAAATGTGATAAGAAGACCAATTTACAGTAAAAGGTCTCCAACTTTTATCCAATGAAGCTGGCTGATGCATGTTTAAGCAACGCACTTCCAGGAGTGGATGGGGCCTGCCAGCGTCTGGTGCCTTTCAATGCCTTTAGGGTTCCTACGGGTTGAAAGTGGACTTAAACTGGTTGTAAAGGCAGAAGGTTTATCTTAATGCATTCTATGCATTAAGATAAAAAACCTTCTGTGTGCAGCAGCCCCTCTCAGCCCCCCTAATGCTTACCTGAGGTCCCTTTCTGTCCAGCGATGTCCACGAGATTGTCCCTCCTGATTGGCTGAGAAACAGCAGTGGCGCCATTGGCTGTCGCTGCTGTCAATCAGAGTCAGCTAGCCAATCAGTGGTGAGAGGTGGCGGGGCCAGGTCGGGGCTGTGTGTCTGAATGGACACAGGGAGCTGTGACTCAGCTTGGGTGCCCCCATAGAAAGCTACTTGCTGTGGGGGCACTGAACAGGATCAGGATCACAGAAGAGGGACCAAAGAAGAGGAGGATCTGGGCTGCTTTGTGCAAATCCACTGCAACAGAGAAGGTAAGTATAACATGTTTGTTATTTTTATAGGAAATAAAACAAGCCTTTACAATCACTTTAAGGCTGGTTCACACCAGATACAGTCCACTGCATTTTTATTCAAATCAAGAATGCATGAACAGTGTTTACCATGGATTTCAATGGCCTACACCACACCAGCGCAGTGTGTTCCAGTAAAGTCAACTAAAGGAGAACATGTTGCATTTTTTCTCTATGGAACGCATCTGTAACATGGCAAAACGCATTGAAAAAGCACCTCAAAAATGTGCATGTAGAAAGCCCTCTTCAACTCAGAAATTGTGGTGAACTTGCCCGCAGACTTGCAAAAAATCTATACTGTGGCAGGTTTTTTTTACCTGTTGACTAACAACAGCGTTAACTGTGATGTTGAAGCATTAAGAAATGGCCTTTAATTCAAGCGGAACCTGCAGGGGTGGGCATGGTTCTGGAGGACTTGAACCTGGCTGCTGACTTTTGGCAGAGGCTTCAATAGACCTAGTTCTAGAGCTGGCACATTAAGTCACAGCGATAGGAGCTTTGTGGTTGTGCCATTGGAGGGTGGATGAAGCCTCCATACAAGCCCTTTATAGCATTCTCCATATTGGGAGATTGTTTGGCAAAACGTTGGACGAAAAACAAGTGACAGAAGAAACGTCCAGAGTGTAGCCAAAGTCTAATAATAGGAAGCAGCCAACTTTTTTTGCTCAAGTCGTCGATCTTCAGAAGGGTTCAGGAGGCCAAATATTATAGGCCAGGCTGTAATTTCGCAGTGGGTGTTTAAACTTCCTGTTTTCATGGAATCAAACCCAGAGCGGGTTGCTGTCAGAAACCATGAATCAGACTGAGACAGAAGTACAGTTAAATCACACTTGTTTAATAATAATAAAAAAGGTAAACAGAGTAAACGTAGTCAAAACATAGCCAGAGTTCAGGAACCGGAATGGATAATCAGACAAGCCAAAACGTCAGGGAGCCAGAGAGAAGTGTAGTAGAACACCAAGCAGGATCTGGAGCCAGAAGGAATGTCAGCAAAGGAAGAGATCATCTGGACTGGACGGCTTAAGTAGGCAGGACTGACAAGCAGGATATCATCAACATGTGAGTCACTGTGGATAGATAGGAGCTGGCAATTAGCCAACAGCTGAGTGGCCAGCTTTGAGAAGGAAGGGCTGAGCCCAGCCCTGACAGTTGCTAGACATGTGGAAAGTCTTTGAAGGTGGGCCCAACCAGTGCCTTCCAGTAGGATCCAGAATAGCCTCCTTTTTGGAGGGTTTGGGTGACAAACATCAAAGACAGCTGGGATACAATCACCAAATCTTTTCATTTATGACCAACAGATCTCAAGAAGAAAGAATTACTGCAAGATTGCGTATAAGAATTATACTGCAACAAGTCCATAGTGATGCTGCCACTAAAAGAACAAATCTGGGGGTTTCTCCCCATTCTTTCTAGTACCCAAGGCATCAGGATCTTTCCCTACTGTCTGGGTTTGAAGAAATTGAATGGGTACATACACAACAATGGGTTCATGATAGAGTCTATGCAAACAGTTATGGCGATTAGTTCAGCATGAGGACCGGTTAGTCAATCGACCTGGCTGATGTATACTTCCATATACCAATCGATGCGTAACACCAGAGACATCTGAGATTTGCAGTGACCGACTGTCCCTTCCAGTTCAGGTGTTTGCCATTTTTAGAATTGACACAGCACCAAGAAACTTTTTGAACATTTTGCTGGCAGTAGTGGCAGTAATGCGTCTTTGGGGATAAGGCTCTACCACTACTTGGATGACGTTTCGATTATCGCAGGTGTAAGCCAATAGCTGGCAAAGAATCACAACCTTGTCCTAGAAATCCTTTACCAAGTTCAGTCTACTAGTGAACAAACAAGAAAAACGGTTAACCCCTTTAATCCGTGGAGGATCTTGCAGTCGTTTTTCACACCAGAATATGTCAAGTGGTTTTCCAAAATCTGCATATGAAGAGTCATGGAGACAGCATTTATGTCAGCGAGGGACATTAGCACATTATTCATAGATGCATTTATGTTATAATCTTTATCTATTTTTACTTTTATGTATTTGTAACCTTCAATAAATGTATATTTTTATACTGTTACTTTCTCTCCAGTGTTGCTTAGCCATTAAAGTCCGCCCCCTTGTAATACTTAGTATTACTTATTTTTTGTCTTCATAAATTTACGGACGTGGCCTGTCTTTGCACTTTCTTTTATTGGCATGCAGGAAATAGGCCTTTCTGCTCAGGTGCAAGCTCCTTCAACTTGAGTGGTGGCAGCCTTTGGGGCAGTTATGCCAGGATTTCAGTGGAAGATATATGTGAGACAGCTAGCCTTTTCACTCGACTTTACAGGCTAGGCATGCAGTCAGCAAGTTCTGCAAAGTTTGAGACGAGACATATAAATTATTTTTGTGTTTGGCAGCTTTTCCTTGATGGTCAATGTTTCTTTCATGTGTTCTCTCCCGCCCATTTATTCAGCTAGTTATATCCCATTGTGTGCTGACGTGAGGTATGGCCAGGAATACGGAAAATTGTTATCAAATACTTACCGTAATTTTCCTTTCAGAACAGGACTCCCTCCCTAGTGGCCTGTCACAGGCTAGTTATCAAACATGCCAGTGGGGGAGGGGCTGTCTTTTTATTTAGCTAGGAAGAGGTGGTTCTGTGGGCACCAGATGAGGCATTAACCCATTGTGTGCTGATGTGAGGATAGGCCAGGAAAGGAAAATTACAGTAAGTATTTGATAACAATTTTCTGTATTCTGTAAGTTTGTTGTAGTATTTGGACTTATAATGCATACAGAAGTGTCCAGAATTAAGGTTTTGGCAGCTTTTTTTAAAAGATCTGCATCCTGATTGGGCAGATAGGTTCCTATTTGGTCTGCAGAACAGGTTGCTTAAGGGACAAGTAAAAAGTATTTCAGGAAATAGAAACTGGTGCTATGCTTCCAGATGGAATTTGATGTTGCAGTGTATTTTAGATTTAGGACCCACATTTTATATCTACATTACACCACACATATTGCTGCACAGATTCCAGAAGTGGAGCGCTGCTTGTTTTTAGCACTGGGGGAATCAAATCTGAGTCACCCACAGGAACACGAGTCTATGTTTATAAACAGGGACTTTTGGAAAACACAATAAAACTTATTAAGTATGTCATATACTTACAGTATATTTGATAATATAATATTGCAATAAACCTCTTGAAAGATTGTATAATTGGTAACAAGTATTCTTAATGTGGTCTGGTGATATTTGCCTCTTTTACCACCTTGCCAGCCCTCTCATCCCTTGTGCCTATTTTAGGGATATATTAGCTATGGTCTGTTGATCCTTTATATTCATACATGGGAATGAAGAGTTATCTGTTTTTTCATTCATAAAATAACCACATAATTACAACATTTGCACACAATGGGTATGTCTTCCTGTGTCAGGATTCAGGAATATGTAATCAAGCCATTTTGCCCCTGCTATTATCTCCCCACTTTCCAGCCTAACAACTATGGCACCACAGTGAAGCGGACGGAAGATGGCTACCGACTGTGTGATGAGATCATTGCTTGTTTCCAAGACAGAGCTAAAATAGAGAAGCAGTATGCTCTACAGATGGATGAATGGACTCGTAAATGGAAACCGCTAGTAGACAGCAGTAAGTAGCTGAAATTTAAGGGACATATCTCCTTTCTGTTCAACGTAATCATTTGCTAAATATATTGGTAATATTACAAATAAGTATTGGTTGAACTGGATGGACTTGTGTCTTTTTTCAACCAGACTAACTATGTAACTATCTATGTAAGTGAATAGTCACATCTATCGCCTCCAATAAGCCGCCTGTCCTTCTTCAATTGTTTAACATTTTTTTTTCTTAATAAATAAATGAGAGGCCCACTCAACGAATGGTTACCAACCTGGCACATCGGCTATAATTTGCTGGTATCCGTATAATTATTTTTAAAATTCATCAGTAAACTTTAAATCTGTAACAAGCCTTCACCAATTCACTAGGCAGGATGTAGCAACATAAATGCCTATATCCTGACAGTCATGCACTACCTTTTGGAAGCATCAGTGGTATGAACTGTCTAATATCAGCAACTTTAAAAAAACTTGTATTGTTGGCAGAGCAATAATACAAGTTGTATATCTGACCAAAGTTGAGCTTTAAAAATTATTTCTAAATACTTCTATACTATACATATTTGTATTCATATTTTAATTCATTTTATTTTTTTAAGTCATTTTTTTATTGTTTTTATTCACTGGTATGAAAAGTCTGATGTTGGTCTATTGCTGGGTGGTGTTTTAAGGGCATTATATATTTTTTTTACTTTTTGTCAAAAAATACTATATAGCATGGGTTGTACATGCTTGCAGCCTTTTTGTAATGGAACAACAGCCAAAGTCTTTGGTGACCAAGCTGATAGACTTGGTGACCAAACTATATAAAAAAAACACTCAGGAAGAAACTGGTAGATCAGCTAGTGCATCATAAATTTCCATCTGCAAACCTCAAATCTGCTGGATCTTTTGGGACCTGGGACCCTTGGGACCTTTTGGGATGTTTTAAGGAACTTATTTTGAGATCTAAAGATGCTAATCTCAACCTTTTATAACATACTGTAGTTAGGTCTACTAAAACACCAGTAGGTATATATATGTAACATTATTATAATTGTTTTTATTCGCTCTTGAAGAACAGAAATTTTAAATAATTTATCAGTACATATTCTGATATTTGCAGTTCTCAACATCTGGAGATTTTAGTTGCATAGAGTTTTTTGGCCGTATCCACAGGCCACTGAAAGGTGGTCACTGAAAGAGTAGTGGAGTTTTGCAGGCCAAAGATGTTTACTGCCCAAACAATAAATTAGAACAAAAAAAAAACTTGTAGATATACTGTGCATATTTATTACCTAGTATTAAAATGTACCTTCAGTGAACTAAATAAAATGTAAAAGGCGTTTGTTCCCAGGCCCTATGTATGGCTCTCTCCTGCGTGCCTGGAAATCCTTTATGTCAACCACAGAGAAGCTCAGTGCACTACATGTACAAATCCAGAAGACTCTGATGACAGATGACACTGATAGAATACGCAACTGGCAAAAGGAAACTTACCGCCGTAAGATATTTGGTGGCTTCAAGGAGTCCTGTGAGATAGAGAATGGATTCCACAAGGCGCAAAAACCATGGGCCAAGAAATTAAAGAAGGTAAGAGACTAGTTCTGGTAAGGACTGGGACTAGTAGTTTGCACAAGAAAGAAAAAAAGTTTATGCTTTCCTCACAGAAAGTGGCAAGGATATTGCATTTCTGGCAAGATCAACAGTTATTTTCTGTATTTGCTGAAAATGTTTTTAGCCTGACAAATATAAACTAATGCATCTAAAGAATGGTAAGTAGCAAAATATATAACACTTTTGTTTTTAGGTTTAGACATCCTTTATGATAGACAGCAGCATAGTATGCATCAAAAGGAGGAGACTACCTTGGAAACTTCAGCTCTGATTCTCTGCACCAAGGTTGTAAAGAGAGGATTTTACTTGTAGGGTGCTCCTATCACCTCCTCTCAAAATTAAAGTTTTTGGATAAATGCATAGCTTTTTTTCTCAGAGAAAAGGTGCAGGAACTCACCCTCTCTGTCCAACTCTCTGCCCCAACCATGCCCAAACCCCGCCCGAGCCACACCCAAACCCCACCCCCAGCCACCCCTTTCTTAGAGGAGAGATTTACAGCGGTGCCAAAAAAGTTAAGGCTTAGAACTGTGGGGGAGCTAGTGCTGGAAGGGGGAGAGGGCTAGTGCTGGAGGGGGGGGGGGGTAGTGCTGGAAGGGGGGAGGGCTAGTGCTGGAAGGGGGAGTTGGAAATGTGCTGGGGGGAGAGGGGGGCTAGTGCTGGAAGGGCGGACTAGTGCTGGAGGGGGGGGCTAGTGCTGGAAGGGGGAGAGCTATTGCTGGAAGAGGGGGTTGCAAATGTGCTGGGGGGAGAGGGGGGCTAGTAATGTGCTGGGGGAGAGGGGGGCTAGTGCTGGAAGGGAGGTGGGGGGAGAGGGCTAGTGCTGGAAGGGGGGGCTAGTGCTGGAAGGGGGGAGAAGGATAGTGCTGGAAGGGGGGGAGAGGGCTAGTGCTGGAGGGGGGGCTAGTGCTGGAAGGGGGCGTAGTGCTGAAAGGGGGGAGGGCTAGTGCTGGAAGGGGGAGTTGGAAATGTGCTGGGGGAGAGGGGGGCTAGTAATGTGCTGGGGAGGGGGGCTAGTGCTTGAAGGGGGGGGCTAGTGCTGGAAGGGGGGGCTAGTGCTGGAAGAGGGGGTTGCAAATGTGCTGGGGGGCTAGTGCTGGAAGGAGGGGGGTGGAAATGTGCTGGGGGAGAGGGGGGCTAGTAATGTGCTGGGGGGGAGAAAGGGGCTAGTTGGCTAGTGCTGGAAAGGGGGGAGAGGGCTAGTGCTGGAATGGGGGGAGAGGGCTAGTGATGGAAAGGGGGGGAAGGGGGGAGAGGGCTAGTGCTGGAAGGGGGGGAGAGGGCTAGTGCTGGAAAGGGGGGTAGAGCTGGAAGGGGGGGCTAGTGCTGGAAGGGGGGAATGTGCTGGGGGGAGAGGGGGGCTAGTAATGTGCTGGGGGGAGAGGGGGGCTAGTGCTGGAAGGGGGTGGGGGGAGAGGGCTAGTGCTGGAAGGGGGGGAGAGGGCTAGTGTTGGAAGGGGAGTGGGGGGAGAGGGCTAGTGCTGGAAGGGGGAGAGGGCTGGTGCTGGAAAGGGGGGGAAGGGGGGAGAGGGCTAGTGCTGGAAGGGGGGGGAGAGGGCTAGTGCTGGAAGGGGGGGCTAGTGCTGGAAGGGGGGTTGGAAATATGCTGGGGGGAGAGGTGGGCTAGTGCTGGAAGGAGGGGGGTGGAAATGTGCTAGGGGGAGAGGGGGGCTAGTGCTGGAAGGGGGGTTGGAAATGTGCTGGGGGGAGAGGAGATCTAGTGCTGGAAGAGGCTGTCAGGTTTCAAATTAATCCCACACTGATTTCTGGCATATGTCCTTTCTCATACCAAAGCACATATGCTCCTAACCCCGCAATCACTCCACCAAGTGTACATTGTTTTTGTTTACTGCTTCCCAATCCCAGCCACTCTCCCCCCTCCTCCCTGTCTATCTATAAAGCATAGAAAAGTTTGTACAGACCTGAAGTCAGCGAGTGTTCCTGCTCCCCTATCTCTTGTGTGTATACAGAGCTGAATGAGAAGGAGGAGGGGGAGGAGACAGCTTTGTTCTGCTGTGTGTGAGTGAGACATACATCTGATGATTGTGCAGACAGCAGTCATGTCACTCCTGGGGGAGGAGAGGGCTGCCAGAGGTTCCGGAACGCGGTTCCAGAACGCAGTTCCGGAACGCAGTTCCGGTGAGTTCTGGCAGAAAAAAAGCCCTGGATAAATGTATATATAAATGTCCTGTATGTAAAAATTTGATGTGATGTGAAAACCATTACTCTATTATGCAGCAATTGTGTTGTAAACTTTCTGCAGCTTGAAAAGACAAAGTCAGCATACCACAAAGCATGCAAAAAGGAACATTTAGCAAGTGTCAGAGAGAACAATGGAAAGATCAACCCGGAATTATCTCTAGAGAAACAGAAGAAACTCACAGAAGACCATGAAAAATGTAAACAAGACAAGGACAAGGTGGGATGGAGCTAAAAATGTTACAAAAGCTGTATGGTCCTATACATAATGTAACCCATAATCTATCACACCTATGTATAGTTATAATGTTCTTCAAGCATAATTGTTTAATGATTGTGGTCTTGACCAAAGTATGGACAATATTCAAAGCAAACTAAACAGTAGCAATCAATCAAAATTCATTGTTCAGTGGTATCACAAGGAGAAGCACAGGTGCATTCTAAGTGTAACTGTATGATAAGGATTTATTACAAATAAAATAAGAACTACTCACAAGTAGGGATGAGCCGAACACCCCCGGTTCAGTTTGCATCCAGAACACGCGAACGGACCGAAAAATTTGCGCAAATTTTCGAACACCGCTAAAGTCGATGGGACTCGAACGTGAGAAATCAAAAGTGCGAATTTTACAGGGGGTGTCTATAGTATGCCTGTAAAGTGGCACGTGTTTCCCGTGTTTAGAACAGTCCCTGCACAAAATGACATTTCTAAAGGAATAAAAGTCATTTAAAACTGCTTGCGGCTGTAATGTAATGTCGGGTCCCGGCAATATGGATGAAAATTATTGAGAAAAATGGCAAGGGTAACCCCCCAGCCATTTACCAGGCCCTGTGGGTCTTGTATGGATATTAAGGGGAATCCCGCACCCAAATAAAAAGAAAAGAGCCCTATATACTCTGAACACCAGTATGCAGGCGGTCCCAAGAAAGACAGGGACTGTAGGTTTATTCTTAAGTTGAATGTGTTTGTAATTTGGAACAGGTACATTTTGTAAGTGTAGCTTCAGCCAAAAAATCTATTTTTAAGCTTTTTGGAAAACATAGGGAAGGGTTATCACCCCTGTAACATTTGTATTGCTGTCTGTGCCCCTATTCAGAAGATTTCACCTCACTTTTTGTCCCAATGACAATTGGAATTTGAATATTTGGGGTTTTTAGGGAAACAAGGATTGGTGATAAAGCATCAGTGTAGGAGACACCTTTTTCCCATATTAACTCTTACAGGAGAGAATTTCCCTTCCTAGGGGTAGATTTCCTCTCACTTCTTGTTGTCTCCCTCCGTTTGTAAGTAGGAGTCATTTGTAAGTCGGATGTTTGAAAGTAGGGGCCTGCCCTATATACTCTACAGAAATTTGGGCCTTAGGTGTTGGTGGTACCAGAACACTGTAAGCCCTCACAGTTACTCTTGGTGGGCACTGGAACGAGCCCTGCTGTGAAATATTATATCAAGAATTGTAATTACAAGCCCCTGTTGAACAGGGTCAGAAAAATTGGGTCTTTGGTGGTGGTGTGGTGGTGTTGCTACAACACTGTAAGCCCTCACAGTTACTCTTGGTGGGCGCAGGAACAGGCCCTGCTGTGAAATATTAGATCAAAAATTGTAATTAAACTCCCCTGTTGAACAGGGGCAGAAAAATTGGGCCTTAGGCACTGGTGGTGGTGCCACAACACTGCAACCCCTCACAGATACTCTAGTTGAGCGCAGGAACAAGCCCTTCTGCAAAATATTACAGCAAAAATTGTAATTACACACCCCTGTTAAACAGGGGCAGAAAAATTGGGCCTTAGCCACTGGTGGTGGTGCTCAGAACCAAAAATGTTCTTAGAAGCTATCAACATGAACATTGAGGAGGAATAGGATATTCACTCAGCATAACAGGATAGTCACTCAGCAGCAGCATAGGCAGTCTTCAAGGGATCTCACATTCATAAAAAAATTAGTTGGTTACATCAGCATCAGGTGCTTGGTAGCTGGTGATCCAAGACTGATTCATTTTTATGAAGGTGAGCCGATCAACCGAGTCGGTGGACAGGAGCACTCTGTGATCGCTTACAAAGCCTCCAGCAGCACTGAATGTACGTTCCGAAAGAATGCTGGATGCAGGACAGGCCAGTAGCTCAATTGCATACTGTGCAAGCTCTGGCCAGTGATCCATCCTCAAGACCCAGTAACCCAGAGGATTTTCAGTTGGAAAGGTCTCCAAGTCTGATTTTGCCCCTAGGTATTCCTGCACCATGTAAATCAGACGCTGGCGATGGTTGCTGGAACCGATCAGACCTTGGGGCTGCGGAATAAAAAATTGTCTGAACGCATCGGTCAGATGGCCACCTTCTCCACCGCTCTTTCTGTGACTGACCGAAGCCTCAGCAACACGTTGTCCAGGACCAGGAATTTGTAACCTCCCAGGCTCTGGAAACGCATTGCACAAACCTTTCTGCAAGGCCTCCCGAAGATGTTTCATCCTCTGCTCCCTCTGCGATGGCTGGATAAGTTCTGCAACCTTACCCTTGTAACGTGGATCAAGGAGGGTTGCCAGCGAGTACTGATCCCTCTCCTTGATACCATGAATCCGAGGGTCCTTTCGCAGGCTTTGCAGGATCAGGGAGGCCATGCAGCGTAGGTTTGCTGAGGCATTCAGTCTGGAGTCCTCTGGGTCACTAAGGACAACCTGATCCACAGCCACCTCCTCCCAGCCACGTACAAGTCCATGGGTTTCTGGGGACTGTAAACGATCCCTTGAAGACTGCTGCTGATGCTGAGTGCTAGGCTCCACCAACATGCTGACACAATCCTCCTCCTCCTCCTCTTCCTGTGTGATCGGCGGGCCCGCAGGAACACTGTCTGGATAAAGGGGGCCTTGAGAGGTAATGAAGTCCTCCTCTTCCTCCCTCTGTTCTGCCTCAAGTGCTCTGTCCATTATTCAACCCGGCGTGTGCTCCAACAGGTAGACAAGAGGGACAGTATCACTGATGCATGCACTGTCACTGCTCACCATCCTCGTGGCCTCCTCAAATGGTGACAGGACAGTGCATGCATCCTTGATCATGAGCCACTGGCGTTGCGAAAAAAAGCCAAGCTCCCCTGACCCTGTCCTGGTGCCATAGTCGCACAGGAACTCATTGATGGCCTTCTGCTGCATGTGCAGCCGCTGCAGCATGGCCAACGTTGAGTTCCACCTGGTGGGCATGTCACAGATTAGGCGTTTCTTGGGCAGGTTGTATTCCTTTTGGAGGTCAGCCAGCTGAGCACTGGCATTATATGACCGACGAAAATGCACACAGACTTTCCTGGCCTGCCTCAGGAGATCCTGTAAGCCCGGGTACCTGTACAAGAACTGCTGCACCACCAAATTAAGGATGTGAGCCAAACAGGGAACATTGGTGAAGTGTCCCTGTCGGAGGGCAGAGAGAAGGTTGGTGCCCTTGTCACAAACCACCATTCTTGCCTGAAGCTGGCATGGCATCAACCACCTCTGAGCCTGCCCCTTCAGAGCTGACAGAATCTCTGCCCCAGTGTGGCTCCTGTCCCCTAAGCACACCAGCTCAAGCACCGCATGGCATCTTTTTGCCTGAGTCCTTGCGTAGCCCCTTGAACGCCTACGGAGCACTGCTGGTTCCGAGGACAAATCTATAGAGGAAGAGGCCATGGAGGAAGAAGAAGAGGAGGGGGTGGAGGAGAGAGGTGTGTCAGAATCACCACTAGTAGCAATTTGGAGGCGTGGTGGTGGAACAAGCTCCAACAATACTGCACCCTGTCCTGCATCCTTCCCATCTGCCAGCAGGGTCTCCCAGTGCACTGTGAAAGATAGGTAACATCCCTGTCCATGCCTGCTGGACCATGAGTGATGTACTTTACAGCTGACCGCCCTGTCCAACGAGGCCAAGACATTACCTTCCACATGCCGGTAGAGAGCCTTCCGTGAAAAAAAGTGGCGTTTGGGAACCTGCCACTGAGGTACCGCACATTCCACAAATTCACGAAAGGGGGCAGAGTGTACCAGCTGAAAAGGCAGCAGCTGGAGTGCTAGCAATTTAGCCAAGCTAGCATTTAGCCACTGGGCATGTGGATGGCTGGGACTGAATTTCTTTTGCCGGTTTAGCAACTGGGGTAGGGAAATTTGCCTGCTACAATCGGACGTTGGTGTAGCGATGGCCCGCAAGTACTTGGCAAACCTAATTCTACACCTTCATTCCTCTCAGTGCAGGTTTCTGAGAGAACTGAAGGTATAGAGGGGTTAGAGATCCCAGCTGATGAGGAGCAAGGAGAGGTCCGCCTTGTTCTTTGGTGTGGGTCTTTTAAGTACGCTTGCCAACGGACTGCATGGGAGGTCGACATATGTCTGGTCAAGCATGTGGTGCCCAAGTGGCTTCTGTTTTGGCCACGCTTGATACGCTTCAGACATATGTTGCAAACAGCAACAGTGCGATTTGCTGCATACGTCTCAAAAAAGGCCCACACCAAAGAACTTTTGGAAAAACGTGCGGAGTCAGCAGTGCCCTGCACATGCAGAGCTCTGCGATGTGATGCAGTCAGCTGGCTGCTCTTAAGCTGGCCCCTGGAGGGCATCCTGCCTCGTTGGAGATGTGCCTCCTCCTCCTCCTCTCTCCTATCAGGCACCCATGTAGAGTCAGTGACCTCATCATCCCCTCCCTCCTCATCGCTGGAGCAAACCTGGCAGTATGCTGTAGCTGGGGGAACATGACTGCCAGTTTGTTGTCCTTCTTAGGCACCCCCTCTCTCTGAGCTCAGGTTACTGCCTTCCTCAATCTGGGTACCATCATCGGGGCCTTCAAAACGCTGCACATCCTCCTGCAGCATGTACCCAACACTGTGGTCGAACAGTTCGGGGGACTCCTCTGGGCATGATGGTGGGGCTAGGGAAGGAGTGACTGATGACATTGAGCCGATGGAAGAGGCCACTTTGGCAGTTGAATTTGCAGCCAAAGTACTCTGAGATTGGGTGACAGATGATCAGGAGGATGAGGACAGCTTGGTCATCCACTCTACCAACTCTTCTGCATGCTGTGGCTCAACACGGCCAGCTGCCGAAAAAAGGACAAGCGTGCCCCAAGGCCACGTGCTGAGGATGCACTGTGTCCACGACCAGCAATGTTGGCTGTAGACACAGAGCCTGCTTGGCCTCTTTTAGTGGC
Organism: Lithobates clamitans; assembly: GCA_037952925.1. NCBI lineage: Eukaryota > Metazoa > Chordata > Amphibia > Anura > Ranidae > Lithobates > Lithobates clamitans. The sequence continues at coordinate 2,266,415 of JBBGZY010000563.1, forward strand.
CTGTGAGCGTCTGCCTCTCCTTGTTGGCCTTCCAGACATACTTTATTTGATGTATTTGTAATGTATTTGAATAGGTACACCAGGAATGGCCTGCAGTGAGATGTAGCTGCACAGAGCTGGGATGTATATATATAATGAAAATACTGCAGCTAACTGAATGAACTGCCTGTATTATATTAGGAACAGAACGACAGGAACGGTCTGCAGCGAGATCTAGCTGCACAGGATACAGTACTGAATATACTGCAGCTAACTGAATGAACTGCCTGCCTGTAGTATATTAGGAAGAGAACAACAGGAACTGTCTGCAGCGAGATCTAGCTGCACAGGATACAGTACTGAATATACTGCAGCTAACTGAATGAACTGCCTGCCTGTAGTATTTTAGGAACAGAACAACAGGAACGGTCTGCAGTGAGATCTAGCTAAACTGAATACAGTATATATATATATCTATATATATATATATATATATAGATATATATATATACAAAGTCTGGAATGTATATATATATTAAATATACTGGAGCTAGCTGAATCAACTGTCTGCTCAATCTATCAAAATGAAATGAAATGACACTCTCTGTCTCTCTCTCTCTCTGAACGCCGGAACACACTACACCTGGCCGACGTGCAGGCGGCCTTATATAGTGTGTGGCATGTACTTAATCCCCTGAGCCATAATTGGCAAAAGGCACCCTGCCTTTGGCCAATTATGGCTCTGTTTGCTTACGGCGTTGTGATTGGCCAAAGCATGCAGGTCATAGTGCATGCTTGGCCAATCATCAGCCAGCCAACCTCTGCGATGACACAGTGCATTATGGGCCGTGACGCGCCACTCGAATTTGGCGCGAACGGCCCATAATGTTCGATCTTCGTCGAACGATCGAACAGCTGATGTTCGAGTTGAATTCATGTTCGACTCGAACTCGAAGCTCATCCCTACTCACAAGTAAAGTTTAAAATCAGGCATGTACAGTAGCGTGTGTAGGATGGTCCTTGGCTACACAATCTGGGGGGGTCCACAGGGACGTGGTCCTCTGTCAGGTTGTGCGGATGGTCAGACAGTGGATTCCAGCGCTTCCTAGTCCATGGAATGCACTGGCAGGGTGGGGATGACATCACTTCCCGGATGCAGCGTGAGGACCAAGTGTTTGCGGAGCATGTACTCCTTCTTCAGGCCGTGATGTTAGCCATATTGGAAAAGGACTTTATAAGGGCACGGCTGTAGTGGTGTCAGAGCAGACTCCGCCCCAAGTCATTAACCCATTATAGGCTGGAAACTTCTCAATAACAATAACAAGGTATACATAGCAATACATTAAATACAATTAAATGACATTTTTTTTTAAACATAACAATGTTTAAAAAAAATCTGGATATATGCACACATATATTTGATACACAAATTACATTTAGGGCTTCTGGTGATGGGTTATAGAGAGTGAGTTCTAAAAAATTACTTGGGATAGTAAAATGCTCTATGGGTACACTAGTAGTACAGCACGTATTGGAGGGGAATAGTTATTTAAAGGGACAGAACTAATGAAAAATAGTATGTCCAAATTTAGATGTACATGGACATTGAAGAGGATTATCTGTATATAAACAAAAAATAAATGAGATGTTTATATAGATTAGAAAAAAAAAATTAGGAAAACCATGCATAAATAAACGTACTGATATGGAGAGAAGAAACGCTCAGGGTCTTAAGTGGAACAGGACCTGTGTATATGCATTTACATACAATTACTACTTATGTTGGGTATTTCGTACGTGTGAAGCAGAGCCACATGCATATGTGAATCCGCAAACTTAATAATGGCATTAGAAAGGGATAAGATATTATTATAATATGTTTACAACTCTAGAGGCAATATTAATCCAGTAGTACTTGCTGTAAAAACTGTCTGAACAGCTCGTAAGGGTCCATAATGATATGGAGATACCTAGATAGAAGATAATACATGTTATTATTATGTCAGACAGGGGCAGTTCGTCCATTAAGCATGCACAAATCGCCGCCTCCCTATCCATGCCGCCACCACCTCTCATCCATGCATTCGTCCCCTTTCAGGATGCGGGAGCATAAATTACAGGGGCGGGAGAGTTTTTTTGAAGCACCAGCTAGATCCAGAGGCTCTAATAGGCTTCAAAATAGGGTGGATTCCGGGCGCAGAGCATTGCGCTTGAAGCCCACCTAGGTGTGTTAGAATAGCAAATGAATATTCACTATTCTCACACTGAATTGCCCTCTCTGCCAATCAGGAAGCGTGGGTCTGAGACACGTTTCCTGATTGGCTGAAAGGAGAAGCGTTCTGATTCGCCACTGATGTCAGAGTACACTGAGATATCACTAAACTATTTAATATATACGTATTAGATAAGGTTTACCCCTGGGCTTGTGTGGTAGTGAAATGGTGTGGTCAGAGTAAGGTGTAATTAAAGCAGTGTATAATTGGTCGGTTAAGGGAGACACAGAGGAAGTGGTATGACTAAAGTTCTGAAAGTGGATTTCTGAATTGTCATCTATTTGGTTTTAAGGTGGAATATCACCCCAAAGTGAAGGGTTAGGCACAAACAGCAATAAAAACGCTTTTCTTTTATAATCCATTGAGGGTCAAAGGATCCAAAATAATTCCATAGATTATATAGCGCTACCTTCAGGGGTAGTGGACACTAGGCAAACGAAATTGTAGGCCAGCCCCTTGGGCTTACATAACCCCTCTCACACTTTTGAATGAGAATCTTCAGGAAAAGGGTTTTTCAAGTAAAACAATAAAGGAAGAAAGAGCACGAAATGTGGTGTAGTATTACTAGTGATTAAGACATACACTTTATTACCAAAAGTATTGAGACGCCTGCCTTTACACTCTTGTGAACTTTAATGACATCCCAGTCTTAGTCCGTAGGGTTTAACACACTCCTAAACCATGTGGACAGCCTTTCCAGAAGTGTTGAAGCTGTTATAGCTGCAAAGGGTGGGCCAACTCAATACTTAACCCTACGGCCTAAGACTGGAATGCCATTAAAAGTCATGTCCGTGTAAAGGTAGGCGGCCCAATACTTTTGGTAATATAGTGTATGATACAATTTATTTCTATCAACCTGAAAATGTATTCTCATTCATATTTTTGCTTGAAACCAAGCACTTGAAACTAGGGATGCACCAATACCATTTTTTAAGACCGAGTATCAGTACCAATACTTTTTCTCAAGTATTCACTGATGCCAATTACCGATGCCTATTCTTAGTGTCATGTGACAGTTTTTTTAGATTAATGAAAAATGATTACCGTAGATCAGGGGTGCAGGGTAGATGGGAGGTGCAGGAAGAGGAGAGGGCTCCTGTACAAGGTCAGGGGAGGAGTAGTGGACAGAGGACAGTGTCGAAGGGGACCCTGGACAGCCTTGAACGGTTGCAGGGACCCGGTATCAGAGCCCTCTGTACAGATCAGAGCTGGGGGAGCCAGGCAGAGAGGGGGGCAGCTGGTACTCACAATTTGGGTAGCAGCGGAGCCTGGTCTTTTCCTGAAGGACATTCACTTGGGGTGGGAGGGGGGATGAGCCAGCCCCCATACGGAGGGATCCGGGGACTGGGAAGCCTGGGAGGGATTCGGGAACACCAACACAGCCAGCGCCCGCCCCCATTCACTTCCTATCTGCTGCTCCACGTCAGTCACTAAGTGCCGAGCAGAGCACCAATCACTGGGATCCACTGTACACCACACTGACCAGGAGCCGGCATAGCTATTGCCGGTGTCTTGTCGAATACAGTCCCCTATCATATACTGTCCGCCCTGTACTGCGCAGGCGCAGTACGGAGGACAAACGAGACGCCGAAAGTCTCCGAAGTTCAACAGCTGATCATCAGCTGTACACGGCGCCTGCGCTTTTATTCTCACCCTATGTCCAGGTTCATTCCCTACTATCCAAGTGGACATAGAGCTAGAATAAATAGTTGCCGAGCGCAGCGAGGCCGTGCCCGAAGCGTGGCGAGCGAAGCGAGCCCGCGAGGGGCCCTCTTACACAGCCATCGCTAAGAAGTGCCCAAGCGCTGTGTACAGCTGATGGTCAGCTGATACAACTTCGGACATTTTCGGCATCTCCTTCTTCCCCATACTGCGCAAGCGCTGCGCCTGCGCAGTACGGGGCGGACACTATCCGATAGGAGGACACTTTATGTCAGAACACCGACTCACACCGCCATCCACTGCACTACCCCACTGCCAGCCCTGATCCTCCGTCCACCCTTTGGCGAGTCCAGGCCTGCATGTTTTAGTATCGGAGCATTTGCACGAGTACAAGTACTCGTGCAAATGCTTAGTATTGGCACCAATACCAATATGGGTGCAACACTACTTGAAACTTTGGAAGAGTTGCTCTCTAGACTGTAGGAAAGCTCTTGGATTAATCAGACATATGTCCGTAGAGGTTTGGATAGTGTACAAGAATTTCCATGTTCACTTGAGAGGGTGTAGCTTAGGTACTCCTAATTTAACGTTAAGAAAAAAAGTCAGCAGTGTTGTATTAAAGTTTGGCTTTTTTTTTTAAAGTGGACCTTCACTCTCTATATCAACTTTCCCCCTCTCCACCTCTCCTTCCCTCATACACGAATCTGGCAGTGTTTGTTTTTTGTTTTTTAATTCACCTTTATTTTAGAAAAAAGTGCGTGACTCCACTCCTAAATGCAAGTCATTGCCCTAGACGAATAATGTGCATAGTGCTCGCTAGGCCTCCTGGTATATGCATGTCACAAATCTCCGGAGTCCTTTAATTATTCATTTAAAAATAGGGGGGGCCGGCCTAGCGACACATCATCGCAAGGCCCCACGAGCTGAACCTGGATGTCAACCAGGATGTCAACGAGACAACGCTGGATCCGGTGGCTGGGTGAGTGTCTGAATTATGCCTAGAACACCACCAGGTAAGCGGGGGCAGAGAAAAAGAAAGTGGGGGGGGGACGTTGAAGGTCCTCTTTAAAGAGTCATTAGAGGTTAAAGATGTTGTTGTGACACAACACTGCTGCTTCAGAACACATCTTCTCTCGGCAACCTTAAATTAGGTGCTCTTCAGCCGCACCCCTCCAAGCCAACACTTGGGGAAATACGGGGAAATACACAAGGAGAAATACGGAGCTGGCTGCATTGTCCTGTGGGGGACCATTTTTGGGTTTGCAACTGGGATTTTTTACTGAAACTTGTCTCAGTCTTTGATCTCAATGAGGACATCACATGGTCATCCTTGGGCCTGGCGTTTGTTTATCACAAGAAAAATGTACTCCATTGTCTGGATGTTGTCTACTCTTTTTCGATCTATCTGAATTCTAGGATTGCTCTTAGGGTGTCCATTGCCCTGTTTGTGCTTCTAGAGGGTCCTGAGAGGGATACATAGTTCTACCATTTCACAGTGGATCTGCCAAAATATTGTTCATACCTTGAAGGTTCCCCTTTTTCTTGTAAGGGCTTACTCCACTGGTGCAGCAAGCACCTTCTGAGCCTTTTGGCATCAGGCCTGTTTCTCAAGTCTGTAAAGCTGCAACCCGGTCTTGTATTCGCACGTAGATGTTTCAGCCCCTGCTGATGCCAATTTTGGCTGCAAAGTTTTGCAAACAACCCTATGAATTGTTTTTTTCTCATGTTTGTTGGTGTTCCCTGCCTCTTTTGCGGATACTGCTTTTGGACAAACAATTTATTATACTGAATCCTTTGTCTCTGTATAAATGATAGAGGAAATGGGATTCTTGTTCTTAATGGGAAATCCCTTTTGCAAAGTCTGTCAAGGGACATAGGTCCCTTCCCTCATGGGTTATGACCATTGGTATTGTACTGTTTGCTAGAACTGAAGCATGACTGGTGTGGGAGGGGTCTTATAGACCCCAAGGTCCTGTCTACAGTTTTATTTTCCAGGTGTCGGTTTATTCAAAGGTAGCTCTATATAACCCCTGGCATTATATTGGATTCTGTGTTCCGAAATGGACTTTAAAAAAGGGATATTTTAAGGAAAAAAAATATTTAGTAAAGTGGATAAGGGTAGAACCTCTGCTAGGTTTTTACTGCTTTTGTTCCAAGCTGACACAAATTGGATGACCTGAAGAAAATATCCTATGTCTGTATACACCTTTGCTTGTTTGTTTTTGCATGCTGGGCTTTCATATACACATTTATTGAATTTTATTATCTTCATTGTAACTGGTGTAGGTGAAGCAGAGGTATGAGAAAACCCTACAAGAACTCAATAAATACAATCCTAAGTATATGGAGGAGATGGAAACTGTGTTTGACCAAAGCCAGCAACTGGAGCAGAAGAAAATATTCTTCCTCAAACAAGCACTGCTATCAATACACAAACACCTTGACATTACCAATAACGAGAGGTAAGCTGTCAGAAAGTGTGGGTGGTACAGGCAGAAAAAAGAATGGTTACATTTGGTATCTGAATTAGAAGCTGTGTGACCAATGGGTCAGCAGCACACACAGAGCCAAATTGATTATTTCTTCTTCCCTATGCCAGCTATTTTGTGCTACCTCCTCTTCCCTACCCCCTTCCTCAAACATGCACAAGTAGCACCAAAACAAATTTATCAAGATTTCCAAAATTGTAACAATGATAAGATTATAAGCCATAGTTGCAGAAGTTTAATCAAAATGAAAAGGACACAGTCAGAACCAGTAAGGCCTCATTAATACTTGCGAATTAGTCCGGTACCAATTACATGGGGGAGGCATTGAAAGTATTGTACTGCAGAAACATAAGTATCTTACTTACACAAACATGTCTGCAGAGATACAAGTGCTTACACAAGCACAAACACATCTGCAGAAACATAATACCATACTTACACAAGAACAAAGATATAACAAAAAGCACAGCGCTGGATATAAATGCAAAAATACAACAAAAATTGATATTACTATTAAAGCACCAACAACTTTCATATGTGGTAAAATAAAAAAATAAAAATAAACAATAACATGAATGCTTCACTATAGTGATATATATGCGTGAACAATAACATGGATGCTTTACTATAGTGATATATATGCGTGACTATTCCCAGTTTTTTATCCACACATTTAGAAAAAGTCCAAAGATGCAAAAATGTCCAAAAAAGCAATTAAATGTGACTTTCTATGAATAATAAATCCGTGACTGTCACCGTGTTGAAATCCCGTCACCTGGTAAAGATTGAAGGCTTACCGGATAGCCTCTGATCAGAGGCATAGAGCTAACAGCTTGGGGTTTGCCCTCCACAGCGGCTGGAACTTTAGCTGGGATGATGGATGTAGATCCACAAACGATCGCCACAGGCTTCCAGACAGCGGTACAATCAGGGAAGAGAGCTCTCACCGTGTTTAAAAGAAAAGAGAAAACTCCAATGGTGTAGAACGTTTTATCTCTTGTTTATTAAAAGTCGCCTCACTGGCATCCATAAAAACACTTTTCCTTGCAAGGAACCAATACAGCTTTAAAACGAAACTTCTCGCATGCGCCGTCGGTACGAGCGTGTCAATCCTACGGCCGTTTCGTCAGAAATGACATCATCAGGGGCACCTGATGATGTCATTTCTGACGATCCTACGGCCGTTTCGTCAGAAATGACATCATCAGGGGCACCTGATGATGTCATTTCTGACGAAACGGCCGTAGGATTGACACGCTCGTACCGACGGCGCATGCGAGAAGTTTCGTTTTAAAGCTGTATTGGTTCCTTGCAAGGAAAAGTGTTTTTATGGATGCCAGTGAGGCGACTTTTAATAAACAAGAGATAAAACGTTCTACACCATTGGAGTTTTCTCTTTTCTTTTAAACACGGTGAGAGCTCTCTTCCCTGATTGTACCGCTGTCTGGAAGCCTGTGGCGATCGTTTGTGGATCTACATCCATCATCCCAGCTAAAGTTCCAGCCGCTGTGGAGGGCAAACCCCAAGCTGTTAGCTCTATGCCTCTGATCAGAGGCTATCCGGTAAGCCTTCAATCTTTACCAGGTGACGGGATTTCAACACGGTGACAGTCACGGATTTATTATTCATAGAAAGTCACATTTAATTGCTTTTTTGGACATTTTTGCATCTTTGGACTTTTTCTAAATGTGTGGATAAAAAACTGGGAATAGTCACGCATATATATCACTATAGTAAAGCATCCATGTTATTGTTCACGCATATATATCACTATAGTGAAGCATTCATGTTATTGTTTATTTTTCTTTTTTTCTTTTACCACATATGAAAGTTGTTGGTGCTTTAATAGTAATATCAATTTTTGTTGTATTTTTGCATTTATATCCAGCGCTGTGCTTTTTGTTATATCTATTTAGTAGTGCCCTTATCAAGGTATAGTGCATAGCTGCAGGATTTTCCTTCACGGGTGATATTCACCAAGTTACTGTTTGTACACCTAGCGCAAATTTTTTCTTTAGAAACACAAGAACAAAGATGTCAGCAGAGAAGTAATGATTACCATACTGAAATAACCAGGAACATGTCCATAGAGACACAGTCAGTGCTATAATGACACAACCAGGAACCTTTCTAGAGACACAATTAGTACTGTACCAACAGAATGACTACATAATCTGTTTTAACTTGGTGTGCCACACCCAAAGGAATAATATAAACTTTTTTTAGAGTAATTATAAAGGACTTTTTTTATGAAGTGTTGGGTCAAAGATGGATCATTAATGATCTCACAATACTATAAACAGAATATATTGAATTTTATACTGTAACCCTGTAGATCATTGATGGGTACACCCATCCATCAAAATTAACCATTATGACATGGAATAAAAATTTTATAAACATCAGTGATCCACTGACTAATCAACATGTAAGTACAGGTACAAAGTGGATGAAATAGCATAATGTTATATAAGATGAATGTGATGGATACCCAATGAAGGATCATCGTAGATACTAAGCACCAACATGTTTTAATTACATGTAATCTTCCACAGGGGGAGATAAGTGACAATTTATATATATATTCTGTGTCCATCCAATATTAAATTCAGAGGTCCGAGAGTCAGTGACAACCCAGCACAGGTCACCCACCATAGAAGAACCACACACGGATCACCATTAAACATCACAGCTCCACCACGTCATATAGGGAGTAGCAATACTGTAAGAAATATCAAAGAAGAGCCTTCAGGAGGTTTATAAATGCTCAAAAAAAGCATGAACCTCTGATGGAGTAGAGTAGTCCAGAGGCTTCAAAAAGTGCTCTGATAGAGTGGAGTGATCCAAACATCCCAAATACCAAAGTGCAAATGAGGATTTACTCTAAAATAGATTCTATGGTACTCTACTAACACAACATGAAAATTTCCACAAAGACTCAATAATGTACTGACAGAACCAAGAACATGTTAGTAAAGACTTATTCAGTGCGGTACAGATAGAAGTAGTCAAAGCAATATCCTGCTGCTAGGATTGTCTCTTGCACAAAACATTGGCTTGTTTTACTGGTCTTAAGATATTATGCAGCCGCAAATTTTCCAAATAAACATACAGCAGACATTGTGCAACTAGCTCAGTGTTTCTCAACTCCAGTCCTCAAGGCACACCAACAGGTCATGTTTTCGGGATTTCCACTATTTTGCACAGGTGATTTGATCAGTTTCACTGCCTTAGTAATTACCACAGCTGTTTCATCTGAGGGAAATCCTGAAAACATGACCTGTTGGTGCGCCTTGAGGACTGGAGTTGAGAAACACTGAACTAGCTACAGTATTAAATACTTGGCTCAATGTACAGAGTGTAATTGTTTGATTATGTAATAAGCAGCGTCATATACTGACACCATATTCTTCAACCAATGGTCAATGGTAGGAATAAATGTCCCTGTGTTACTACTTACTGAGAGGAAAAAGTGCAGCCAGATCAGTATAAGTAAAAAAAAAAATTCCAAAACATCACTGGGAGGAAAAAATTACCAGTTTTGGTGGTGAGTGAAAAGAGAAAATTACCAGGTATTTGTGGTCAGTGGGAGGAAAAAATGTCCTGGTGTCGATGCTCAGTAAGAAGAAATAATGCCCCTGTGTCACTGGCAGGTAAAAATGCCCCATTGTCAGTGGGAGGAAGATTACCCCAGTGTCCATGATGAAAGGAGTAAAGAAGACTCAGCGTTGGTGGTTAGTGAAGTGCAGAATTTCCCAGCATCGGTGGTCAGTGGAAGATAGGGTGCCCCAGCATCAGTGACCAGTGGTAGAAAGAATGCCCTGCCATCGAATAATGATCAATGGAAAGAAAAATTCCCCGGTGTCAGGGGGAGTAAAAATATCGGGGCTTTGAAGGGGAATAGGAAACACTTCAGGAGGTTGAGAGCTCTGAAGGGTGCTAAAAGCTTTGGGCTAGTGGGATGAGATGTGAAGTTACCTGGTTGTACTGCATAGGGGTTGTGGAGAAGACTGTGGAACACTGAAGGCATTGTAGAGGACTTCATGCAGCATTGCTTCTTCCCCTCCCTGTGCACAGTTTTTTCAGACCTCTTCACAAAAAGGGAGCTTATCATGTCACATAAGAGAGCACAACAAGATCAAAGAGAAGAAGAAAGGCACTTGACTTCCCAGCAGGAACCCATTCTTTCGACAGGTCTGTGGGTCTGTGATGAGTCTGGGGAGGCATTCATTTCCAGTGTCTTCCAATGATGCCAGCTTAAGCAGTGCCAAATTAGGTGGTGCTGTTGCAGAGAGCTAGGTGGTGCTGTTGCAGAGTTTTTGGCACGGAAGTGCAGGTGTCAGATGCTGGGACAGCGTGGTGTGCGAGGGAGTGTACCCGGGTGCTGTGAGTGCACGTGTGCTGTGAGTACCTGAGTGCTGTGAGTGCACGTGTGCTGTGAGTACCCGAGTGCTGTGAGTGCACATGTGCTGTGAGTGCACATGTACTGTGAGCGCCCGAGTGCTGTGAGTGCACATGTGCTGTGAGTACTCCAGTGCTGTGAGTGCACGTGTGCTGTGAGTGCACGTGTACTGTGAGTACCCGAGTTCTGTGAGTACACGTGTGCTGTGAGTGCACGTGTGCTGTGAGTGCCTGAGTGCTGTGAAGGCCCTTGTGCTGGGAGTACCTGTGTATTGTATTGTTGAGTACCTGTGTATTGTTGGGTATTAGTGTCAGGAAGCTAGTTGTTAGTTAAATTGGACAGAGTATAATTCCCAATCCCCATTAAATTAGTGGGTACAATGTCCAGTGGGTATGGAGATGCGACTCTGTGTACATCTTGCAGCATGTATGCGTTTCTTGAGCATTCAATCAAGGGTGAATACTGCTGTGCAAAATGTAAGCACGTTATTTTTCCTGGAAGCCCAGGTTCTGAATCTAGGGGAGCAACTGTCAATACTGAGAAGACTCTCCATACTTAAGGAGAGTTGGGATCGTACCCGGCAGGTGTTGGCAGGTGCCAGCACAGAGGCGGGTGGAGACAAAGAGGTGCAGGCACCAGAGCAGAGTAGATGGGCGACAGTCAGGAAGGGTAGAGGGGAAAGAGTCAGGGAGGCCGATCCTGGCCTGGAACATCCCAATAAGTACGCCCTGTTGCGTGACATTGGTGAAACCAGTCAAAGACCAGCATTGCTGGAGCAGAGTGACGCCCCTGGCTGCCAGGGGAATAACTCCTCCAATGAGGGCAGGGGTTAAGCCAAGGGAGAGGAAAGACAGATTTTGGTGGTAGGGGACTCAATTCTTAGAAGAAAAGAGAGGGCAATCTGTCACAAAGACCTGAAGCACCAAACTGTATGTTGTCTACCGGGCGCTCGGGTTCAGCACATCATGGATCTGGTGGACAGATTACTGGGATGGACTGGGGAAGATACAGCTGTCATGGTACACGTTGGCACCAATGACAAAGTCAGAGGAAGATGGAGTGTCTTAAATGATTTTAGGGACTTAGGAGCTAAATTGAAGAAAAGGACCTCCAAGGTAGTATTGCCAGAAATACTACTGGTACCTCAAGCCACACCAGAAAGGCAGCGGGAGATTAGGGAAGTAAACAAGTGGCTGAGGAGCTGGTGTAGAAAGGAGGGGTTTGGTTCCTGGAGAACTGGGCCAACTTCTCAGTCAGTTACCAGGTATTTAGCAGGGATGGACTGCACCTAAATGGGGAAGGTTTAGAGTTAGAGGGGCTTTTAAACTAGGCAACGGGGGGATTGTCCAGAGGTGTAGATAGAAAGCACGGAACAAATTCCAGAGGGTATTGGGGCATTAGTAGTAGGTTGACTAAAGCACCTAAACCCGAGGCAAGTACAGTAACAAGTCCTATTTGCAACCTCAGAACACCCAATAAGGAGATAGTATGCATCCGGACTAAACTACGTGGCATGTTCACGAATGCCAGGAGTCTGGCAGACAAGAAGGGAGAACTAGAGTTGCTATTGTACGAGGAGAATTTAGATGTGGGATGGAGGATTTAGATACTGGGAGTATACTATCGGCCCCCTAACCAGAGGGAGGAGGCAGAGGCGGACCTCCTATCGCAATTTGGATTATCAGGAAGAATGGGAAGTGTCGTTCTAATGGGGGATTTTAATTATCCAGACATAGACTGGGTGAAAGGAACCGCACATTCATCTAAGGCTCACTAGTTCCTAAATGTCTTGCAGGACAATTTCATAGGTCAGATGGTAGACGCACCAATTAGAAATAAAGCGTTACTAGATCTACTGATAACCAACAATACAGACCTGATCACGGACATGGAAATATGGGTCAGTTTAGGAAACAGCGATCACAGGTCAATTGGCTTCAGTATAAATCACACAAATAGTTAACATATGGGAAATACAAAGACACTGAATTTCCAAAGGGCCAACTTCCCTAAACTACGAACCTTGCTAGAAGATATAAATTGGGATAAAATCTTAGGAACAAAGAACACGGAGGAAAAATGGGTATGCTTTAAGAGCATATTAAATAAGGGCATTAGCCAATGCATCCCAATGGGAAATACATTTAAAAGAACTTAACAAAAAGTCCTGGGTGGCTTAACTCCAACGTAAAAATGCATAGAAAAGCAAATGAAAAGGCCTTCAAAAAATACAAGGCTGAGGGGTCATCATCAGCATTCCAACTTTACAAAGTATGCAATAAGAAATGTAAGGGTGCAATCAGGGCGGCTAAGATAGAACACGAAAGGCACATAGCGGAGGAGAGTATATAAATAGTAAAAGAGGGAGGTCAGATCATATTGGCCCCATAAAGAATGATGAAGGGAATCTGGTTACAAAGGATGGAGAGATGGCGAAGGTATTGAATTTATTTTTCTCCTCAGTCTTCACAAGGGAAACGGGGGGCTTCAGCAACCAAAACTGCAATGTTTATCCTCATGACACGTCACAGGAAGCATCCTCATGGCTAACAGAGGATAGAATTAGGAATAGACTTGAAAAACTTAACATTAATAAGTCACCAGGAACAGATGGCCTGTACCCGAGGGTCGTCAAGGAACTCAGTCAAGTAATTGCTAAACCATTCTTCCTAATTTTTACGAACAGGAGAATTTAGATGTGGGATGGAGGATTTAGATACTGGGAGTATACTATCGGCCCCCTAACCAGAGGGAGGAGGCAGAGGCGGACCTCCTATCGCAATTTGGATTATCAGGAAGAATGGGAAGTGTCGTTCTAATGGGGGATTTTAATTATCCAGACATAGACTGGGTGAAAGGAACCGCACATTCATCTAAGGCTCACTAGTTCCTAAATGTCTTGCAGGACAATTTCATAGGTCAGATGGTAGACGCACCAATTAGAAATAAAGCGTTACTAGATCTACTGATAACCAACAATACAGACCTGATCACGGACATGGAAATATGGGTCAGTTTAGGAAACAGCGATCACAGGTCAATTGGCTTCAGTATAAATCACACAAATAGTTAACATATGGGAAATACAAAGACACTGAATTTCCAAAGGGCCAACTTCCCTAAACTACGAACCTTGCTAGAAGATATAAATTGGGATAAAATCTTAGGAACAAAGAACACGGAGGAAAAATGGGTATGCTTTAAGAGCATATTAAATAAGGGCATTAGCCAATGCATCCCAATGGGAAATACATTTAAAAGAACTTAACAAAAAGTCCTGGGTGGCTTAACTCCAACGTAAAAATGCATAGAAAAGCAAATGAAAAGGCCTTCAAAAAATACAAGGCTGAGGGGTCATCATCAGCATTCCAACTTTACAAAGTATGCAATAAGAAATGTAAGGGTGCAATCAGGGCGGCTAAGATAGAACACGAAAGGCACATAGCGGAGGAGAGTATATAAATAGTAAAAGAGGGAGGTCAGATCATATTGGCCCCATAAAGAATGATGAAGGGAATCTGGTTACAAAGGATGGAGAGATGGCGAAGGTATTGAATTTATTTTTCTCCTCAGTCTTCACAAGGGAAACGGGGGGCTTCAGCAACCAAAACTGCAATGTTTATCCTCATGACACGTCACAGGAAGCATCCTCATGGCTAACAGAGGATAGAATTAGGAATAGACTTGAAAAACTTAACATTAATAAGTCACCAGGAACAGATGGCCTGTACCCGAGGGTCGTCAAGGAACTCAGTCAAGTAATTGCTAAACCATTCTTCCTAATTTTTACGAACAGTCTACTGACTGGAATGGTACCAGCTGATTGGAGAAAAGCCAATGTAGCACCAATATTTAAAAAAGGACCAATTCATATCCCTGGGAACTACAGACCAGCTAGCTTAACGTCAATAGTTTGTAAGCTCTTGGAGGGGATGATAAGGGATTACGTACAAGATTTTAGTAATGAAAACTGTATCATTAGCAGAAATCAGCATGGATTCATGAAGACTCGATTTTGCCAAACCAATCTATTAACCTTCTATGAGGAGGTGAGCAGCCATCTAGATATAGGAAGGCCTGTAGACGTGGTGTATCTGCAAATGCAAAGGCATTTGATACAGTTCCCCATAAACGTTTACTGTACGAACTAAGGTCTGTCAGCATGGACCAAAGGGTGAGTACATGGATTGAAAACAGGCTGCAGGGGCGAGTTCAGAGGGTAGTGATAAATGGGGAGTACTCAGAATGGTCCGGAGTGGAAAGTGGGGTCCCCCAGAGTTTTGTCCTGGGACCAATCCTATTTAATTTAATCATAAACTACAGGATGGGATAAAACCGCTCAATCTCAGTATTTGCGGATGATGCTAAGCTAAGCAGTGCAATCATTTCCCCGCTGGATGTGGAAACCTTGCAAGAAGATCTTAACAAATTAATGGGATGGACAACTACATGGCAAATTAGGTTTAATGTAGAAAAATTTAAAATTATGCATATGGGAGACAAAAATATGAATGCAATCTACTCATTAGAGGGAGAACCTTCCTCACACATTTGTGAGGTCAGGCACTGATATGGAAAAGAAGGCCTGGCTCGCAGTCTCCGCTCTAATTAATTCCAAAGGTGTTCTATCGGGTCGAGGCCAGGACTCTGTGCAGGCCAATCAAGTCCCTCCACCCCAAACTCACTCATCCATGTCTTTAAGGACCTTGCTTTGTGCATTGGTCCAAATCATTTGGTGGAGGGGGGATTATGATGTGGGGTTGTTTTTCAGGTGTTGGGCTAGGCCCCTTAGTTCCAGTGAAGGGAACTCTTAAGGCATCAGCATACTGAGACATTTTGAACAATTTCATGCTGCCAACTTTGTGGGAACAGTTTGGGGATGGTCCCTTCCTGTTCCAACATAACTGCGCACCAGTGCACAAACAAGGTCAATAAAGACATAAATGAGTGAGTTTGGGGTGGAGGACCTTGACTGGCCCGACCTCACAAATGTGCTTCTTGAAGAATGGTCAAACCATTCCCATAGACACACTCCTAAACCTTGTTGGCAGCCTTCCCAGAAGAGTTGAATCTGCTCTAGCTAAAAAGGGTGGGCCAACTCAATATTGAACCCTACGGATTAGGACTGGGATGCCAATAAAGTTCATAAATTCATGTGCATGTAAAGGCGGGTGTCCCAATACTTTTGACAATTATATATATATATATATATATATATATATATATATATATATATATATATATATATATATATATTTGTCAAAAGTATTGGGACACCCGCCTTTACATGCACATGAATTTATGATATATATATATATATATACATATATATATATATATATATATATATATATATATATATATATATATATATATATATATATATATATATATATATATATATATAAAGCTTTTGGGTTTAAATATGCTTTAATGTGACAATGGAAATGATTCAAAATGTGGAATCTATTTAATAGCTAGTATGTGTGATATAGGCATAAATAGTAACTGACTGTGTTGTATTTTCAGCATTATGACTGTCTATAGTGACTTGAACCAGGCCATTATGGCTGTCAGCGACCAAGAAGATTTGAAGTGGTGGAGGAATAGATATGGTCCTGGGATGTTAATGAATTGGCCTCAAATAGAGGTGAGCTGTTATGATATTGGGCTAAATGGTAATTTTTTGTTGAGTTACTGCGAAAACAGATATTGCTGCTACTGCTTCCCTATGTATTTCAGGCTGCCCTAAAAATGGAAGCTACTACGAGCTGCTATATAGGTTTCAGTGATTTTCACTAAGAAATAATAAAGTAATGATGATAACTGCGTGAGGCCACCCATCATAATCATTGACAGTATTAAAGTGTCCGAGGGTTTCAGCCCTAAGTTTGTATAAATAGAAGAGATTTGAATCATTCACAAAAAAGCTCATTAGGTTTCGGGGTGCCAAAAGAGGTATGCAAACACCCATTAAGTCTTTGCCTACCGAACTTCTACTGTACATGGAGAAATTGTGATGTTTACAGTAAACTCATGTTCATTTTAAAGCTCTCTTTACAGTTTAGTAGAGGACAAATTTGTGAAAGAGGGGAGCAGAGGAGGTAAACATTATATTTATCATTATATTAAGTGCTTCCAGAGATTAACGTTTTAATGCATTTTGCATGTTGCCTGTTGCAGTTCCAGCCAAGTTTAGGCCTTCATGCTGTTTTCCAGTCACTACACTAGCAGGTTGCCTTGAGTAAGAGCTAGGTGTAACTTAGATGCCAACTACAGCCCAGAAATGTTTTTAATTTATTATAATTTAATTTAATGAAATTATACATAAACATATCATTTCATGTCCTTCTTTCACTTGTAATATATTTGTTGCAGTGAATATAAAAGCCCTAATTACCAGTTTCAAGAATTCTTCTCTTTCCAGGATTGTCTTATACACCTTTTTGAATCTTCTTCTCCAAGTTAATCACAGTGGGGAAACTACTTTTTATTGTAGGGTTCCCTTACTTTTTTATGGTTAGCATTAGATAAAAAATGATAAAAACTTCTAATGGGAAGCTTTTCCCTTAGTCAATCCTTGTTTGGAAAATTTTCCAGTGCTAAACTCAATCAGCAATACAACAGATATTCAGCAAACTGATTTAATCTAATTTAATCTACTCTAAATGATCTATTATTGTATAAACAATTTGGTATACCCACACTCTCCCTTGGATCTTTTTTGTCAATAAGGCCGGCCATAATTGGAGCGAATTTCTTTCCTGCAACCACGGGTTGCAGGAATGAAGCTTGCTTGAATCCCTCATCAACACACAGACAGTGTTGACAGAGGAATCGCTCCCGCAGAGCTATTGTGTTCTCCCGGCGGGGGGTGGGGGAAGCTGTCCCAGCCGGGAGAACATAGTTATTATTGCTAGAGGCTATAACAGCTGCTAGCAATAATCACATGTAAAAATAATGTAAAATTGCATGTAAAATGTAAAATCTGATCGATCAACTTGGGTATATTCAGCCTGCCAATACATGGTTCGAATCTCGGACGGTTCCTGCTAAACCAGCCAAGATTCCAGCCGTCTATGGCTGGCCTAACTCTTTATTGTCATTTTAAAACAGTACAGGGATATAAAAAGATAAAGTCATATAGATTACATTAGTTTAGGTAGTGGGTGCAACACTGTTGAGGAAAACAGTCTCATAAACTGCAGGTGAAGTCAAAGAAGATCTAAAACTGAGTACACGCAGATTGAAATTCGTCCAGTTCAGCAAGAACTGGCTAAATTTCAATCTGTGTGTATCTATCTCTGTTTAATAAAAATGTATAAATGTGTAGATAGAGGAGTCTGTTAATTTTATTTTTTTCATTCATCCCACTTGCTGAACACAAATAAATAAGCCATGTGTACCCATATTGAAGATCAACTTACAAACAATATTGTTGCTGATTATAAAATAACTTCATCATGGAGGTGTAGGAAGAGAGGTGGGAAAAGGGTGTAGGGGGGGACTGAGGTCAAGGCTGGATAGAAGGGGGTAGGGAATAGAAGGGGGGGGGGGGGGTAATCAAACAAGGGACTCAACTAATGTAGCAAGAACTTCCAGTCGGTAAGAGAAGGAGAGATCAATACATATCATTCTTATACAGTATGTCCCTTACATACAAACTTTCAACTTGCAAACTTTCAAAGATGCGAACATGTGTTTGCATGTCCAATCGTGTAAAGCAGTTTTTTTTGTTCAGCCCGCTGGGGCTGACAGATTGTCGTACCAACATAAGCAATGTTGGTGCAGCAATCTCTCCTTCTGTGCTATTGTGTTCTGACAGGGGAACTCCCCCCACCAGAACACACTGATCAGTGCTCGCAGCCATTGCCTGCAAGCACTGATCTTTGTTGGAGTTAAATATGAATTCCTGGACGAAACCCGTTCATAAGCAAGGGGCTTACTGTAGTGTACAAAGTTGTTCAACCATATGGACCAAGACAAAACAAATCCTTTGTACTTTAATTTTTAGAAACCAGTATTTTTTCCATTTTACATTGGTGGCTTAGGTCTCTAATGCCCCGTACACACGGTCGGATTTTCCGATGGACATTGTCCGATCGGAGCGTGTTGTCGGAAATTCCGACCGTGTGTGGGCGGCATCGGACATTTTCCATCGGATTTTCCGACACACAAAGTTGGACAGCAGGAGATAAAATTTTCCGACAACAAAATCCGATCGCGTCAATTCCGACCGTGTATGGCCTGTTCCGACGCACAAAGTGCCACGCATGCTCAGAAGAAATTCCGACACGGGACAGCTCGTTCTGGTAAACTTAGCGTTCGCAATGGATACAGCACTTTCGTCACGCTGCAATGTAAAAAATGGTTTAATACAGCGCACTCTCTTCTTCTTTATAATGTGACAAGAATTAAGTAGTTTTGCTGCTCATATTCACACACACTTCTCACAAAGTTTTATTTGTGTTTTTTTAGTGGGATTCCCTCAATATATTGTTATTAGTTGTCACATCTGACAGTTTTATATTTTTTAGGTTTTTTTTTTTTGGTTTTTAAGCCTTTTTTTTTCTTTAATGTTTGGATTTTTTCCAAGGCTGATCTTTGTTCAATGTTATTTTTATTTTTACTCCAGAATATTTTTGTGTGTGTTTTGTGTGGCAAGTTACCCCAACACCATTGATATCTTTTATTATTTAATCTCCATGAGATTTTTTGTTGTTGGTGTCCCTTGTTCATTTCACATTGTATATTAGAAATGTACCTGAATCCTCACAAACAAACCATCATTTTTGAAGAAGTAAAACACATAGGAGAGTATAATTCAAAACAAAAATCCTTTATTAAGGGCTCAGAACCAAACAAAGAGGAAGGCAACACTGGATCAACAGGAGAAATTAGTGAAGCCTGGGACCCCCACAGCAGACAACAATTCTTAAACCTCAAAATTGGTGGCCTGAGGAGTCCATATATAAGGGAGGGCAGTCTGGTCCGGGATTCACAGAGACTTGGATAGCAGCAGATGACATCAGTGTCCCCAGGCTGTGGTACCACAAGAGGCTGCATCTTTTGGCCGACCAGACTGGATCCAGGGTCCTCACTGTCTGGTCTTCCTTTCACACTTCCTTCCGGGCTGTGGCTGTGCAGTTGGAGATGTGGCAGGAGGAGGAGTAGGACCTGGAGGAGGAGTAGGACCTGCAGGAGGAGGAGGAGGACCATCCCAAAGCTGTGTGTGAGGTGTAAGTTGGCCCCTCACACCTTTCGCCAGAGCCTCTGATATGAGGGCCTCACACATGGCTTTTTGGCCCTCCTCCATCCTCTGCATTTTATAGGCTATGAATGCCGCAAGGTTCTCCTGCCTGGTGTGTGGTACTCCCAGGACCTCTGTAGCCCTACAAAAAAATCTGATAGCCGCCTCCTCTAGGCTACTCCTCCTCCTGCCACTTTCTGTTTCCAGGGGGGGTGGAGGGACCTGCAGATCAGCCACCTCCTGGCTGAGACTTCCCTGTGTATGAAAAAGGGACATGGTTTTAGTTTTTGCATCATCAATCACAATCATAAATTAGTACTCCCAACTAACATCTAGGTAACATCATTGATTGGACAAGCAGAAATATTTAGAGGAATGCTATACCTGGCTCAATCTGGGCTCCTCCACATGTGGCCTGGAAGGCCCAGGTTGGGCATCAGAAGCCTCAGCCGGGGGGGAAGGAAGCGTGGAAGGAAGACTGGAGAGGGATGGCCTGGGTTCAGTCTGGCCTGCCAGAAAGTGCAGCCTGTCGTAGTACAACATCCTGGGGACATAGATGTCACCTGCTGCTCCGGATCTCTGCGAATCAAGGACTTCATTGCGCTCCCTCAGATATGTGCTCCTCAGGCCACCAATGAAAATCTTTAAATAGAGGATGTCTGCCGTGGGGATCACCTGCTTCACAATTTCACACAATTGCTCCAGTGCTGCCTTCCTCTTTGCTGGGTTCTTGTAATGGGGGTGTTTAATCTCCCACAGACAGGGCAGCTCCCTTAGCATCTCTATGAAGACTGAAATGAAGTCCTGATCTTCCAGTACCATATCCATGTTCACTGCAAGACACAACACAAGACAAAGCCTAATGTCACACCAAACTCTCCTAATCTTGTTACAATATAGGCCTCAATCTATAGAAGCAGTATAGGCCCAAGTTTGTCTCTTACCTTCGTTCTTACGATCGCCGCGTTCAATGCTCCTTCCTCCGCTCGCAGATCAAACGTAATACGCACGCGTGTTACGCTTTATATACACTGCGCATGCGTGTAACTCCGCCCGCCCCTGACGTTCTTTCTAGTGTATTCCCCGCCCCTTTTCATTCGGCGCAGTGGGGGAAGAGCATGATGGCGGACATACAGCAGGTGCGGGCTAATTGTAGCAACGAGGAGGAGGAGGAAAGGGCGGATCCAGGCACGTCCCGATCCAGAAGGAGACGTTTTAAGGCCACAAATATGCCGTTTGGAGAGATGTTGGAGATGGTCGACATCATGAGGAAGTCCGACTATGACGGAAAATATGGGCCTTACCCCCACCCCAACATCCGAAAGGCCAAAATCATGGCGAAAGTGGTCAGGAGTCTCGAGCGGAATTTCGGGGTACGAAGGTCTAAAGATCAGCTCAGGA
The DNA here is from genome assembly GCA_037952925.1 of Lithobates clamitans. Lineage (NCBI taxonomy): Eukaryota > Metazoa > Chordata > Amphibia > Anura > Ranidae > Lithobates > Lithobates clamitans. Next base: position 2,287,871 of record JBBGZY010000563.1, read on the forward strand.
AGCGGTGGTCGGACCTGAAGTTGAGAGAGCCAGAGCAGTACCGAAAGATCCGGAGAGTGCTGCAAAAAAGTAAGTAGTTGTGCTGTGTTCATATTCTTTCTGTCTTTATTACGTTCGTTCTGCTCCATATGCTTTGATTAGTTGTAACGTTTCCAAAGGTCAACTTTAATGTTCATGGGCACATTATTCGTTCATATCAAACATTTTTCTTTCGGCCTCTAGAACACCATTGTTTAGGCCATATGCATTTTCACACATTTTTGGGGGCCTACTTGGATGCCAAATATTTGTTTGTGTAGATGGGTTTGTTACTAGAATGAAATGCAAACTAGATTGTGTGTAAGGAGAGGACACTGAGCAGCTGTTTTCACATCTGGACACTGGAGCACTATAGTGTGGGACACAAGAACACCATTTTTATTAGGGGGGGCACACTGGTGCTCCAGTGTATACTATAGGGGGGTCTCCATCTGTGAAGCTTGTACCAAACAGGTAAAGTATTGCAGCTTGACAAAGGGCAATAAAAAATATACATCTTGGAACTCGGCTAAAATAGACAATTGTACCCCACTTCCAAGCAATGTTTCCTATTTCTATAGTTCTGCCATCAAATATCTGTGTGCTAAGTATACCATTTTTGTTTTACATAGGGGAGAAAAGACTCGGACACCCCTCATCCCAGGAGACCAGAGACCCCCCCTCTCTGGAAGAAGGGGAAATACCAACCCAAGAAGCTGAGCAGGAGGAAGAAGAAGACGTGGTGGAGATTGGCACCACAACAGGTGAGTGTCTGCGACCACAGACTCAGGTAAAAGAGATGGCTGGTGGCAGATTTTTGAGACCTTTTTTTTTGTTCTTTATCTCTTTTTAGGTGATCGTGATGTGAGGGATCCAGAACGATTTACATCTGAAAGTGCCCAGATACTGATAGGGGAGATCATGGGGTGTAATCTCCAATTGCAAAACATCCAGCAACAAATCAGTGATGTTATTAAAAAAAAAAATAACATCATTGATGTTTTGGGGCGAATTTAAACCCCACAAAATCACCTGTTTTATCGTACCAAACTTTTTTCAATGTTTAGAAAAGCCAAATTTGGAGGATGCACACAGTGTGCCAACATGTGCTATCTGCCATCACGGGAGATCAATGGACGCGTTTTGGGGGTGCAACCCCTTCCTCAATTATAAAGTAGCGTTGAGGAAGGGCTTGCTCCCCCCAAACACGTCCCTTGATCCCCCCTGATGGCAGATAGCACATGTGGACATTTGTAAATTGGTGTGCATCTTCCAAATTTGGCTTTTCCAGGGGTGATTTCCCCCCATCTGAACGCTATATCAAACCCAGTTCCTAAATACTGATGTCTGATATAGCCTTCAGGTTTTACCTAATGTGAACTTTGTAAGTTCAATTTTTGTGGCTTTCTTGTTGGTTTTACACAGGCCTGTTTTATCTGAAATGGATATTTTGATTTTTCATAATGCTACTGCAAACATTGTTATACAACAAACATGTTGGTTTGTTTTAAAAACCTTTGGTAAATGCGCATGTGATTGTGCAGGTATAAAAAAAGTGCCTTACTCAAGAATGTGTGGATTATTGTCTCAACACTACTACACTTTTGGGGTGATGTAATTGTTGTTTTATGTACAAATGGGGGTTATTTCCTAAGGGCAAATCCTCTTTGCACTACAAGTGCAGGTTCAGTGCAGTTGCAAGTGCACTTGTAGTGAAATGTGTTTTTGCATTTAGGAAGTACCAGCCAACACTATTCTTTATAAGGTTACCCAATCACGACATTTTCTGCACTCAACACATTTCTGTCAGGGTCAGCTAAAACAAACACAAGCAGGAAATGTCCACCAAGAATTTCTTTTGGTTGTTTTTTATTTGAAAAAGGTGTCACAGATTGTCTGGCATATTGATAGCCCCCCTACCCGCAAAGAACTCCAGGTATCGTAACCAGACATCACGGGCATTCAGGGAGGGCAAGCCAGGACGGCCGCTTTCAAGTGCCGTCATTGTTGAAGTATTTGGGATTCCGGCCTCAGGCCCAACTGAGCCAGCATAGTTGGCTGAATGTTTTCGTAGAAAATTATGGAGAACACAGCAGGCAAGTATTATATGGTTCAGTTTATACTCCGCCATATGGATGGGTGTCATAAATAATCGGAACCGGCTGGCCAGGATTCCAAATGTGTTCTCTGCCACTCTTCGGGCTCTGGCCAGCCGGTAATTAAAAACCCTCTGTTCCGGGGTGAGGGTCCTCATCGGGAATGGCCGCATCAGGTGGTCCCCCAGCGCAAACGCTTCATCAGCAACGAACACAAATGGGAGACCTTCAACATTGTCCTCTGGAGGTGGCAAGTCCAAGCTGCCATTCTGGAGACGCCTGTAGAACTCCGTCTGGGCGATGACTCCACCATCGGACATCCGGCCATTCTTCCCCACTTCCACATACAAGAAGTCGTAATTAGCCGACACCACCGCCAACATCACTATACTATTAAACCCCTTGTAATTATAATAGTACGACCCCGAGTTGGGTGGTGGGACGATGTGGACGTGTTTCCCATCAATTGCCCCTCCGCAGTTAGGAAAGTCCCACCGCTGGGCAAAGTGGGAGGCCACAGTCTGCCATTCCTGTGGCGTGGAAGGAAACTGTTGAGGAAAAAACAATAAACATTACTATTTTTTCACAGAAACCTGGCAAGCAGATTAGACACAAACATTATGGGTCAACCTCCAGATAGCATTTATTAAGGGGAATTTAACAACAACAAAGTATAAGGTACACCTATCATATCCCCCCCCCCCCCCTCTCATGGGCCATTTCTAACATTATAGGGGGGGGGAACTCTTGGACAGGTAACCCTCTTCACTTCATTGAGAGATGAATGCCTAAATACAGGGTATTACTTGGAACAGCCCCTCCTTAGTTACACTATTGGCAGCCCACTGGACAGGTAAGAAGTGTCATAATACAAAGATATAAATACACACTGTACACATTTGAGCACATTTGGACATTCTGCTATTACCTATCAAGATCATAATAGGATACAAGAACTTTAAACAGTACCATTGGAAAGTATACAGGCAGGCCCTTGCTCTACATGCTTTGGGGAATTCATCCATAAATCTGAGCACTAAAGAGGTGGGTATAGTGTGTATGGGTTTGGCAAAGTCAGCAGATAGATGATTGAGGATAGAGAATTGTGATAAGCTGACTTAGCAGTTGGGGGGGGGGGAGGGTTACAAAAAATTTGGGGACACCACAAAAAAAAGCCTCTGGCCCTCTGCCTGAATTTAAATCAAAAATAACATTTCAAAACATTTTATGGGGTGTTTGGGGTAAAGCACTACTATGGAGCTGATAAAATACATTGTTAAGTGACTACATGAGGTGAATATAGGGCAGGAGACACCATGCTGGGGAGGTTATTGAAGGGCAAATATGTATGAAGGACCTAAAATAATAATTACATAAAAATCCAGCATGCATGAGGACAAAGGGGACATTCACATCATATTACAATCATGGTAATTAGGGCATGAGGAAAGAAATACAATATATTATCAAACATTCAATACCAAAAAATGTGATATAAAAGGATAAAAATCTTACCTTCATATACTCCTTCTGCAGGACCTGTATGATGGCAGAACAGGTCTCTGGGATAATGATCCCCAGAGCCTGCGGGGAGATGCCTGTCGAGAACTTGAGGTCCTGCAGGCTTCTCCCTGTGGCCAAATACCGCAAGGTAGCGACCAACCTCTGCTCCGGAGTGATGGCTTGCCTCATGCAGGTATCCTGCCTGCTGATATAGGGGGTCAGCGAAGCCAACAAACGGTGAAATACGGGGTCCGTCATCCTGAGAAAGATCCTGAAATCATCAGGATTATTCTCACGGATCTCACGGAGCAAAGGCATATGACAGAACTGGTTACGCTGAAGCAACCAATTCTTGGTCCATGAACTCCTCCCCACCCTGTTCATGGACTGGACTTGTGTCAAGGTCAGGACCCCAACACCAAGCCCCCGCACAGCACGAACTCTACGAGGAGTACGCATACGAAACATGGCTAGAAAACGGTTGGCTGCTCAGAACGAAGTAACAGAACGCACTGAAGAACAGCAAGGCCTGTGAAGAGCGACCTGAAAAACAGCAACGAGCGGACAAGATCGCACAGAAAACTCCAATACGAACTGACTGCACGCACTGAAGAGCAGATACAAACCCACAAGCACAAACTGAACGGCAGAAAACGATCTGAAAGCCACGAGTCTGAAAAAGCGCGAATCGTCTCTCACCAAACTTTTACTAACACGAGATTAGCAAAAGGAGCCCAAAGGGTGCCGCGCTTGGTTCTGAACCGGCCTTTTCTAGTCTCGTCGTACGTGCTTGATGTCACCGCGTTCTTGGCGATCGGAAATTCCGACAACTTTGTGCGACTGTGTGTAGGCAAAACAAGTTTGAGCCAACATCCGTCTGAAAAAATCCGAGGATTTTGTTGTCGGAATGTCTGATCAATGTCCGACCGTGTGTACGGGGCATAAGAGTGTTGTCTAGACCAGTGTTTCTCAACTCCAGTCCTCAAGGCACACCAACAGGTCATGTTTTCAGGATTTCCCTCAGATGAAAAGGCTGTGGTAATTACTAAGGCAGTGAAACTGATCAAATCACCTGTGCAAAATAGTGGAAATCCTGGAAACATGACCTGTTGGTGCGCCTTGAGGACTGGAGTTGAGAAACACTGGTCTAGACTGGGCTGTGAAAGGAAGTTTAAAAATCACCTTTCAACAGGGAAATGCCAGAGTTTAATCAACCTCAGACTACATGTTTCGGGGATTAACTCCTTTGTCAGGTCACGTCATCTAAACTAGCAAGAGCAGGGATTTTAATACAGCTACTTGGGGGTGGGGCAGCCAAATAGTCCCGCACACATTACCCTTCATACAAGCGTGGAAAAAAACTATTAGAAAACATATCTAGCACTAACTGGAAGAAAAAAAACTATGAAATGCTAGTGCATAATGGAATGAGAGTACAATTGGATTCAGCAATAATATATAATAAGATGAAATGAAACGTTATATACCAAAAATGTGTGAAAATTAATCAAAAATGTCTGAAACCCATAAGAGACATAACTCAATCATCTGTTACCCAATAAGTCCAGACATGAAGACTACAACAATGCAACAGTACAATAGTACAACAAGAAGTTGGGAAAAAAAAAGATATTATACATAATAAACATTACGGGGTGTAATGCTGACAAGAATACACAGTAACTCAGAAAAAAGATTAAAAAGGGTTTTTTTTATTTCCATGACAGTGTAGATATCCAGCTCCTCATTCAACCTGTGGGGAGAGAGTGATTTAAGTTTATAAATCCACATGATCTCTCTTTTACATAGCAACATGAATCTATCGTTGTCTGTGAGGAACCCTTTAGGTATATGTTCAATGGCTAGTACTGTCATAGCTTTATAGTTCTTCTCATGAAGAGGAAGAAATGGCACGGTATGCTATCCTCCTGGAAATGTATATTCCATAACACAATTTATCACATGTTCAACCCAATTTGTGATATACATTCTAAAAAGTCCCTGCAATTTACTTTACGTGGGCCGAACGTTATGCACGTTGCACACCAGAGTTGGCAAACATCGTAGGTACATCATAAAAGGTGAAGATGAGGATAGTATACTGCGCCATTTCTCCCTCTTTCATGGGAAGAATTATAAAGCTATGACAGTACCAGCCATTGAACATATACCTAAAGGGTCCCTCACAGACAACCATAAATTCATGTTGCTATGTAAAAGAGAGACCATGTGTATTTGTAAATTTAAATCACTCTCTCCCCATGGATTAAATGGAGGAGCTGGATATCCACACTGTTATGAAATAAAATGCACCTTTTTTTTCCTTTTTTCTGAGTTACTGTATATTTTTGTTGGCATTACATCCCGTAATGTTTATTATGTATAAAGTATCTGTATTAAAATCCCTGCTCTTGCCGGCTCAGATCACGAGACCTGAGAAGGGGTTAACCCTCGAAACATGTTGACTGAGCTCCGGCATTTCCCTCTACGATCCCCTTCCCCTCCCATCGCCTGACCAGGACCGACCAGCCTGCATTGCCTCCCCGACCATCGGGAGCGGAGCGTGATCTCCCTGGGATTACAGCCCCTCCTTCATGAGTCTAGGACTCCACAAAAGCCTTTCTCCATCTGGTTCTGCTGGAGACCGAGGAACTCAACCTGCACACACTGGGCTCACTATCCCTCCTCCACAGCCCTAGGGTTTGTGACAGCCATCTGTCCCTTCTGGCTCTGCGGAGGACTCCACAGAAGTCATGAGTTACTGTGTTCACAGGGGGCGTACGGTCCTTTCCCTCTGCCTGTATGGTCTATGCATTTTTTGACACTTTGCTTCCTGACAATAATTGTTTTATCAGCAATTAAAGATTTGAATATTTCACATTGTTCTTAATTGTTTTTACCTGTCTCTATCAATCTATTGGAACAGCGCTCCCTTTGTTGATTTTTATACTTTCTCTCATCTGGTCTCTTGAGTTTGAGAGCAGCGGCCGGAGTTTAATATCCCCTCACTTAAGAGTATCCTTGGACACATTCATGCGCCTGGCCCCCTTGTTGCTTTTTTATTCTAACAATGTTGTGTTTAGCTGCTAAAAGAAGGTGGATGACAATGAATCTAAGGTCAGGTGAGTACCTATAATATTACAGGATAGTGAGAACACACAATTCCAATATGAGTGAATGATCTACATCGCCACAATATGTGGTAAAGGGATCCCATTTCTCCACATAACCACTAACACTTAGGAGATTGTGTTGGGTAAAATTTATAAATTATAGGGGGTGAGGTACCAACAATGGAATGTTTTCTGGTTCCCTTGGATTTTTAAATGTCTTTTTTCGTCCAGGAATTTCTATTGGTTCTAGTGAAAGAAAGGGGCAGGTCAAAGACAGCAAGACTAAGGAGAATGCTGAAAGTCCTACAGTCAAAAAGGCAAACTCTAACTGCAGCTTCTAATGCACACTGTGAAAGACTCAGTGCGCAGTGAAATCAAAGTGAGCAGGGAGTGAGAAGGGAGCCTGTACAACAGTGCAAGACTGAAGGTTAGACTTGGGTTCAGCTTTAAGAGTCACAGACTTGGAACAAGTATGCAACAGTGAGGTCAGAACTTGTGATCTCCATACATATTCTGGGTCTGAAACTCAAAGTATTAAAGCCAGTAAAAAAAAAAAAATTTCCAGTGTGACAAGTTGGGGAATTTGTACCTCATTGGTAGCACCAAACATAGTGAGTTTACTCCATGCCAGAAGAACATTTTAGGGATTTTTCTGCCCACTATTATTTAAAATAAAGCAAAAAGTTCACATTTGAATCATTTTCCACGCAGGGGTTATCACCATCAATGTAACATAACATAGAATTTAGCTTCGTAGCTCTCTTTGCAGCTTCACTGCTCAGGCCTCCTGCCTTGGTCCTCCAGACCATCAAACACACAGTCCCAGTGCTTGTGCACAAAACACTGTACCTTTGTCCTGCTTGACTGTTTCTCCTGCAGCTCCCAGCTTCTACATCCTCGCAGGCTTGTGCCTTTGTCTGTCCTGACCAGGAAAGTATGGAAAGTATGGAGCAATGTGCACCTCACAGCTCCCTTCACACACTGACCTCTTCGGGAGGGTGGGGCCAGTGACTTCTAACTCTGGCTCTAATATAAACCCAGCACACACCTGTATCATCAGTGTGTGTCCTTCCTGCAAAATATGGCCTATTTTATGGCACCATTTTGAACAGTGGCATAGGCCCGACCTGCCAAACCTATCATTATAGATTTCCATAGAAAATTTCCCCTCCTGCAGCATGACACAGCATTTGCAATACACGATTCACTGCTGTCTTGAGACATTAAAACTTTATTAGTAGTTGGCAGATAAGTAAGGACTGCAGCCTTCCAGAAAGAAAAGCCAGTGCCATAATCCTTAGAAGACAAGGAGAGGGATAGTGGACCAGGAATCAGGCCTGCCATTTGGGCCATAGCTAAAGCTAATCCTTAGAGTACCAGTCTGTGTGTGACCGAAGGGGGGGGAGGGGGATATCAACCTACAATATTATAAAATATATATTTCCATCACAAGAACAATTTCTTTTTTTCACTGCAGGAGTGGAATCCGGACGTTGAGCAACAGATAGTAAAAAAGAAGAAAGTGAAAGAGGACAACGTGAAGTTAACCCCCACTGACACCAGGTGAGACAAATCTGATAATAGTTAAAGCAGAACCCTCTTCTAGACAACAGGATAATGTTCTTCCCAATTTAGCAAAGTCAAATCCTTAGCAATAAATGCACTCAAAATTAATGTTTCTGATTTTGGTAAGCATTGTATATCTGTGGCCATTACAAACTGATCCCACTCTCCTTGCTGGAAGCAGGAACACCCAAAGCATCATGTTAGACAGGAGCAAAATAAAGAATCATGTAAGTGTAAATCTAACTTTTACAGTGTCCAGGACATATGAGAAGTCATGGGCTGACCAAGACCACCAAAAGTGGTCACTGTTGGGTGGACTGATCCTTTAATATAGTCATGCATACATAAGCCACTGACCTGACTGCCTGTAAGTTTAAACCCAAGTAGTCATGTGCAGATCATGCAAGCTGTAAATGCCTACTTGGATTCCAACTTGCAGTCCCGGATGGTATCCCTCACCCTGTGGTTATTGTTGTACAAGCTCTGATGAAGGGGGAGTTTTAGGCATCTGAAATGCGTTGTATTTTTTTGCAGCATAAAATATTTGATGGACTGGGTGGATATTTAATGGAGCTCCCATTTAAAAAATTTTTTTTGGTAAACTTCTTCGAGGGTCCAACAGGACATCATGATGGTTGGTGAGCAGCCTACAGGACTGCACACTACATATGATGTTACAACTAATCACTGCAAGGTTTAGCACTTCTATACCACCAAAAGACAGTAATGAGCAACCCAGGAGTCAGCAATCTCAGAGATGAAATATTGTGTAAAAATAATCCTGCACTATTAATATATTGAACAATCTACCAAAAAATCAAACAATAAATAAAAAGTTAAAAAAAGTGTTACAAAATATATATATGAATATAGAGCCGCTACCACCAAACAGTTCAATCACCAAAAAAGAGCCTTTGAGAAAGCCCGGAGGTGCGCAATGCATCAGGGGGGGTAAGTCATGACGTCATCATGCTGGGCAGGGATTGGACGCCATCTTGCCAGTACAGATGCTGATGATATGCTAGTCTATGCTTTTGCTTGACACCTTTAAATGTCCTTTTATCCTGTGAGTTTATTTTAAATTCATTAATAAATTCTTAATAAATGTGAAAGTAGTTTTGCAAGATCTTTTTTGTGACTTTTATGACTGCTAATTAAAAAGGGTCTTTGACCTCCTTTATTAGCAGTGAGGTCCATCTTGTCAGCAGAAGAGGCACCTAATTGGGCACACTGGTGGCACTATTGGTGAAAGAGTATAGTACAAGGAATCTGGGAAGTTTTGTTTTTCTTTGAACATGGACATTTGTGTAGATTTTGTCACAGCTATTTATCCTGTGTTTATTGAAGTGTGATGGAACTCTCTGCACATTTTATAGTAACTGTTGCATTTACAGTGCCTTAAAAAAGGATCCATACCCCTTGAAATTTTCCACATTTTGTTATGTTACAACCAAAAACGTAAATGTATTTTATTGGGATATTATGTGATAGACCAACACAAAGTGGCACAATTGTTAATTGGAAGCAATATTATAGATGATTTTCAATTTTTTTTACAAATAAATATGTGAAAAGTGTGGCGTACATTTGTATTCCCCCCCCCCCCCCCCTCGAGTCAATACTTTGTAAAACCACCTTTCGCTGCAATTACAGCTGCAAGTCTTTTGGGGTATGTCTCTACCAGCTTTGCACATCTAGAGAGTGACATTTTTGCCCATTCTTTTCAAAATAGCTCAAGCTCTGTCAGATTATATAGAGAGCATCTGTGAACAGCAATTTTCAAGTCCTGCTACAGATTCTCAATTGGATTTAGATCTTGACTTTGACTGCGCTTCTAACATATGGATATACTTTGATCTAAACCATTCCATTGTAACTCTGGTTGTATGTTTAGGGTCATTATCCTACTGGATGGTGAACCTCTGCCTCAGTCTCAGGTCTTTTGCAGACTCTAACAGGTTTTCTTCTAAGATTGCCCTGTATTTGGCTCCATCCATCTTCCAATCAACTGACCAGCTTCCCTGTTCCTGCTGAAGAAAAGCATCCCCACAACATGATGCTGCCACCACCATGTTTCACGATGGGGATGGTGTGTTCAGGGTACCGTGCAGTGTTATTTTTCCGCCACAGATAGCATTTTGCTTTTAGGCCCAAAAATTTACATTTTGGTCTCATCTGACCAGAGCACCTTCTTTCACATGTTTGCTGTGTCCCCACATGGCTTCTCGTAAACTGCAAACAATACTTCTTATGGCTTTCTTTCAACAATGGCTTTCTTCTTGCCACTCTTCCATAAAGGCCAGATTTGTGGAGTGCCTTTCTAATATTTGTCCTGTGGACAGATTCTCCCACCTGAGCTATGGATCTCTGCAGCTCCTCCAGAGTTACCATGGGCCTCTTGGCTGCTTCTCTGATTAATGATCTCTTGCCAGGACTGTCAGTTTATGTGGACAGCCATGTCTTGGTAGGTTTGCAGCTGTACCATACTCTTTCCATTTTCGGATGATGGATTGAACAGTGCTCTGTGAGATGTTCAAAGTTTGGGATATTTTTTTATAAGCTAACAATGCTTTTAACTTCTCCACAACTTTATCCCTGACCTGTCTGGTGTGTTCCTTGGCCTTCATGGTGCTAGTTGTTGACTAAAGTTCGCTAACAATCCTCTGAGGGCTTCACAGGACAGCTGTATTTATACTGAGATTAAATTACACACAGGTGGACTCTATTTACTAATTAGGTGACTTCTGAAGGCAATTGGTTTCACTAGATTTTTGTTAGTGGTATCAGAGTAAAGGGGGCTGAATACAAATGCACTCCACACTTTTTAGATATTTTTTTGTAAAAAATTTGGAAAACCATTTGTCATTTTCCTTCCACTTCACAATTATGTGCCACTTTGTGTTGGTCTATCACATAAAATTCCAATAAAATACATTTACGTTTTTTGGTTGTAACATGACTAAAAGTGGAAAATTTCAAGGGGTGTGAATACTTTTTCAAGGCACTGTGTGCACTTTATACGATCCATTTTAGTGATTTAAAAATATATTTTGTATGATTGTTGTTATTTTGGAGTGCTTCACTGTATTACATATTTATAATCTCATAGTTAAGGTAGCTAGAATGAGGTCACAACATTAGCCACTTACGTGTGCACCCTACACTCCAGGGGTGGGTGGTTTTACTAAACCAAATATCAAAATATCACCAAAAGTTAAGTTTTCCTTTAAGATCAATTTGTTCTGAAGCTATCCTACAAGGCATTCAGTTGCTCCTGCCTAGATCTCATCATTCGTCACCCAACATTGCAACCAGGGAAGTAGATACATAAATCCCATCATACAGGTACCTATAACATGGACTCTATGATGTGTTTACAGTATGAATAGACCACCAGTAAATGTGCCAGGGGTCCGTGTTCGAGCTGTGTATGATTATTCTGGACAGGAATCGGATGAGCTCAGCTTTAAAGCAGGTAAGAACTTCAGCCTAGCAGTTTTCAACAATGTCATTCCTTAATTTTTGGCTGCTGGAAGACTTCTACAACACTATCAGCATACACTAAGCATAAGTCACGCGGTGTCATGTGAGCCTTCATATCAGGATTATTGAGTATTTTCTTAGCTCCTGAAAGCCGAGGGAAGCTGGGGATAAGTGAAGGAACATTAGGTATATGTTGCTGGGGAGGGGAACATTAAAGAAACCACAGGCTTGCTTCAAGCTGGCCACACATGTTACAATCTAATTGTAGGATGTATATTTAAAAAATATAGGTTAACCCTTTTTAGAGAATATAAGTTATTTCTTTACTTTTTATGGATTAGTTTTTACCGCATCAGTCACCTTTCTGTAGAACTTATACAGAGTTTATCACCGGGTGCTGAATATGCAAGACAAAACTGTATGAAAAACCGCATTTACCCTATGGAATCATGTGCGAATCTGAGTATATTGGGATACAGTGGAAGTTGAAGTGGTTGTAAACCTCAGACATGAAATATGAACAAAGCATATCCCTATAGGTGTCCTTTTATGAAACTGCAGTAAAATACCGCTATTCAGTTCTCAGGCATTCTCAGAGGAGAACGCTTTCCTCTGAGTGCCTGTTTATGATGGTCTGTAGCTCGCTTCTCATGTTGAGTTGAGAAGCGATCTACAAACACCGGGAACTCCTGAGAACGTCTCCTCTCACTGTAATCTCGCGTGATGTAGCAGGATTACAGTATGAGGAAGTGTAAAATTAAAAAAATTAAACACGAATCAGCACACATTATTCCCCAACATATTAATAAAATAATAAAGTTAAATCCCCCCTACACAATATACTTTAACCTAATTATTAATGTAGCACGGACCCCCCAAGGAGCTGCTGATTTATTTGGGCCTGTACTCTGCTTTATTTCTCCTTTAAATTATCTCAGTCCCCCTGACACAGCTGTGGTGTAATAGTGTGCAGTCAAGATAAAACCTTAATGGCAAGTTCACAGTACACAATGTAATATACCTGTTTGTCTGTACCTTGGCCTCCACTTGCTGGATGATGCAGAGGAAAACAACACTCACACAGTTGTACTTGAATAAGAACCTTTTTTTCACTGTAATTGCTCTAATAGGTTAAACACTACAATGGTTGTACTGTCAAACCAACATAGTCTGACAGTCAACTGAACCTTATCAAAGATATTATACAAATATAAAGTGTCTGAAATAACTTGTGAGTAATGTAATAAAGTAAATAGGATAACTGTCAGAGTGAATTGATCTCACTATGAGCACTATCCTATTCTATGCGCGCTTTATAACTATACTAAATCAGAGATTAACTTGATAAAGTATAATACAATATTTAGTGAGCTCCCATATTTAGTATCGCATTAACCTTAATATGGTAAAGAAACACAATGCCTTGTGTTTTATTAAACACTCCTTCTTTTCTTCTTTCTTCTGCTAGCAAAGAATAAAGTAAATTTGTAATCCAGGGATGACTCCTGAACAAAGTAGGCTGAAATATAGAAGCAAAGTTCTGGTGCAGCAGCACTGTAACTATCTCTGAAGCCAATGACACAGTACTAACTCTTCAATGAGGTACAGGCCCAAAACCTAATATTAACTCTAATGCCCCGTACACACGGTCGGATTTTCCGTCGGAAAATGTGTGATAGGACCTTGTTGTCGGAAATTCCGACCATGTGTAGGCTCCATCACACATTTTCCATCGGATTTTCTGACACACAAAGTTCGAGAGCAGGCTATAAAATTTTCCGACAACAAAATCCGTTGTCGGAATTTTCGATCGTGTGTACACAAATCTGACGCACAAAGTGCCACGCATGCTCAGAATAAATAAGGAGATGAAAGCTATTGGCTACTGCCCCGTTTATAGTCCCGACGTACGTGTTTTATGTCACCGCGTTCAGAATGATCGAATTTTCCGACAACTTTGTGTGACCGTGTGTATGCAAGACAAGTTTGAGCCAACATCCGTCGGAAAAAATCCTAGGATTTAGTTGTCGGAAGGTCCGATTAATGTCTGACCGTGTGTACGGGGCATTAGTCTAATCCTCTTGACTTTGCTTGTGGGACTATGGGTCCCAGCAACTCTGTCTTGTACAGATAGATACTATCTGTAGTATAAAAGTGCATCAAGAAACTTTTGGGCAACAGCCTTCTCACCCAACCAGGACAGTGTTGTCAGAAGATTCCGCTCTGATGTACAGGGTTCTGTCTCCGGCCATCCGGCACTGCTGCACTGCTCCGCTCCACACAATGAGACGCTCCGACACTCTCAGATGGCTCCGACAAGCATCTCTAGCTCCTTCCCAGTCTTGCTCCGTCGTCAGTCCAGCTCACAGGTGTGTCGCAGTATCGCTGCTCGGAGGTAGGCTGCGCTGTGCTCCTGATGTTCATGGGAGTTAATTGGCATTGTGGGTAGGTCAAGTTAATGTCCAAATGTAAACAAACAAAACACTTCCATGTTAACTTCTTAAATGATAGAAAATAAAGATGCAGTCCTTTCATATTTTGGCCGCTAGATGGCGCCAGATGCTAAAATATAACATACATTAAAGCGGAGTTCCAACCAAAAGTGGAACTTCCGCTCATCTGATCCCCCCCCCCTCTGGTTGCACGATTGGCACCTTTCAGGGGGGAGGGGGGTGCAGATACCTGTATTAGACAGGTATCTGCACCCACTTCCGGGAATAGAATCCCGCGGGAGTCAGGCCCCCTCCCGCACTGGTCCCAGGAGATATCAGGGACCACTGTGGATGCGCAGCGCGACTCGCGCATGCGTAGTAGGGAACCGGGAAGTGAAGCTGCAACGCTTCACTTCCTTATTCCATCACCGAGAATGGCGGCGGCAGCAGCCGAGAGCCGAGCTGTTGCTAGGCTTCGGCTGCCGACATCGCTGGACTCCAGGACAGGTAAGTGACCGTTTATTAAAAGTCAGCAGCTGCAGTATTTGTAGCTGCTGGCCTTTAATATTTTTTTTTCAGGTGGACTCCCTCTTTAAGTTGCATACCAAATGTGTGACCGCTACATTAAAAAACATTGTTTTTATCAATATTTAAAGATCATACATGTGCCTATTTAAATGGAAATGGTGTATAGTAAATTAATGTAATCCACATATGTAATGCAACTATACACCATTCATTTAAATGCAAAATACATTTATAATCATTAAAAAATAATTTTAATAAAGTATACAAGTATAAATATTTATTAATATATTAAAATAAAATATATTTCATAATTGATAAACACCCGTAAAACTGTAATAGAACATGCCATGGGTAAAATCATATTTCAGGGTTTACAAAATTTTATTTACTAATAAATTACAAATTATATAAAAATGACATTAATAATAGCATGTAAAAGCAGGTAGAATAATATACAATTATTACAATTATTACAATGTGGAAGAAAGGTGATTTAAGTGACTTTGAACGTGGAATGGATGTTGGTGCCATACGTACTGGTCAGACTATTTTAAAAAATGCTGATGTACTGGGATTTTAACGCACAACCATCTTGTTTTATTTGTTACATATAAATATCATCTGTGATAGGATTAGGCAGTGACAGGTACTCTTCGTAGAGAGATCTGGGGTTTATTTGACCCCAGATGTCTCCTCTGCCCTTAAAACCAAATAATCACAGCAATCAGTATCATCAATTGTTTTTATAATTTAAAAATGGTGCTCTTTACATTTGTTAAAAGCATAAGTGATGAATGGTCAATGCTTCTTGTACTATATATAGCATGGGGGTGATCAGAGTGGATCTCTGTTTATCCCTTTGGTCATGCACTGGCTGGTCGCTAAGGTCTATCATTGAGATTTGAGAGCCACGGAATGTGGTGGAGGTGGGGGGGGGGGGGGTGCCTTCCCTCCTGCTGCTTCTAAAAGCAATCAAGCAGCTGAAAAAAATTCCTATCCCTGCAGCTGCCATCATCACAGTGTAACCACTTGCAGTACAGCGACTTACTGCTATGTCACTGGTCATCAAGTGGCTATATTATTTAGATGTGTATGTGCATATATATATACATAGATATACAGTATCTCACAAAAGTGAGTACACCCCTCACATTTTTGAAAATATTTTATTATATTTTTTCATGTGACAACACTGAATAAATGACACGCTACAATGTAAAGTAGTGAGTGTACAGCTTGTATAACAGTGTAAATTTGCTGTCCCCTCGAAATATCTCAACACACAGCTGTTATTGTCTAAACCGCTGAAAACAAAAGTGAGTAGACCCCTAATTGAAAATGTCCAAATTGGGCCCAAAGTGTCAATATTTTGTGTGACTACCATTATTTTCCAGCACTGCCTTAACCCTCTTGGGCATGGAGTTTACCAGAGCTTCACAGATTGCCACAGAAGTCCCCTTTAACTCCTCCATGATGACATCACGGAGCTGGGCGATGTTGGAGACCTTGCGCTCCTCCACCTTCCGTTTGAGGATACCCCACAGATGCTCAATAGGGTTTAGGTTTGGAGACATGCTTGGCCAGTCAATGACCTTTACCCTCAGCTTCTTTAGCGACAGTGATCGTGTTGGAGGAGTGTTTGGGGTCGTTATCATGTTGGAATACTGCCCTGCGGCCCAGTCTCTGAAAGGAGGGGATCATGTCACAGTACATGTTGGCATTCATGGTTGTCTCAATGAACTGTAGCTCCCCAGTGCCAGGAGCACTCATGAAGCCCCAGACCATGACACTCCCACCACCATAATTGACTGTAGGCAAGACACACTTGTCTT
Source organism: Lithobates clamitans (assembly GCA_037952925.1). Classification (NCBI taxonomy): domain Eukaryota; kingdom Metazoa; phylum Chordata; class Amphibia; order Anura; family Ranidae; genus Lithobates; species Lithobates clamitans. Next base: position 2,304,442 of record JBBGZY010000563.1, read on the forward strand.
TGTACTCCTCACCTGGTTGCCGCCAAACACGGTTGACACCATCTGAACCAAATAAATTTATCTTTATCTCATTAGACCACAGGACAATCCATGTCCATAGTCTGCTTGTCTTCAGCAAACTGTTTACGGGCGTTATTGTGCATCATCTCGGGCACTCAACTTCTTTGGTCAACCATATCGAGGCCTGCTCTGATTGAAACTCGTCCTGTTAAACTGCTGTATGGTCTGGGTCACTGTGCTGCAGCTGAGTTAACAGGTGTTGGAAATCTTCTTATAGCCTAGGCCATCTTTATGTAGAGCAACAATTCCTTTTTCTCACATCCTCAGAGAGTTTGTTGCCAAAAGAAAAACAGGTTGGGCCCCACCCCCCCAAATCTATAATAGACCCTTATCTAGTCATGCCTCTTGGCTGGCAAGGATAGGGTGGAACAACAGCAGTGCTAAACCTTACTAGGGCACATGCTCTTAACATGGGGAGGGTACCTTGCTAGAGCCATTCCCCACCTGGCAAGGCACCTTGTTCCCATGTTGATAGACCTAAGGGCCTCATTCCTACATCTGTGGCTCAGTGGATGTGGACGCACTTATTGGAATCTGAAATCCTCCTTTAAAATAAGGGACCCCAAGATATCCAGTCCCCCTCTGTGAGAATTAATAAGTATGGGGTACATAGTTACTAATTCATGGAAAAAAAATGAAATAGTAAGTAAACCCATACACCATTAAAAAAGGTATTTTATTAAAAAGTCCCACAATGTAAACCCAATGTCAATCACATCATCCACAAATATCAATCATGAATCACGAACAACCCGCTGACACAAACTGGATGACCCACACCAGATTTCCTCTCCTGTTGGTCTCCCAGACCAGCTGCAGAATGTCGAAAAACTGGCTGGATATGCTGGCTGACAGCATTGACCAAAGATAGTCATGAGCATATTTTAATAGTAAATAGTTTTAGTAATACAGAAACTACGACAACCCCCTATCGGGGCTTTAAAGCAGCCAATAAAATTCAGTAAGGGTAGTCAAAAAAGGTTGATTTTATTAGTACAAAAGTTTGTATAAAAAATAGATAAATAGCTTCTGACAATTCAAGTCAGGACATGAACTAAATACAGCATAAAAATTGCAACAAACAATATTCGTGGTTTAGAAGCAATACAAAGTACAATGTATTATGAGACAGCCAAGGTTTCTTCAAATGTTAAATCCTTATGACATTGCAAAAAACAGGGCCTGTGAATAGGAGCAATGTACAATACAGTATATGGGACAACAAGAATACTATATTAATCCTGACGCGTTTCGACCCTCACTGGGTCTTCTTCAGAGGATGTGGAAATGTAAACATATATCGAACACAGTATAAGACTCAATAATAGCAAACCCATGTGCATGCAGTGTAACATATTTACGTAAATTCCATAATTACCTATCACAGGTTTCCTGGCAGTACAGAGTATTTAAAGAAAAATAGTTCCTCCTATGTCCTCTGTCTCCACCGTATTGGGCGGACTCCCCAGGGGGGGGTGGAACATCAAATGCGCCTTACGAGGGATCACGTCTACATACCCCCACATGTGCAGGGGAGGGAAGGGACTGTGAATGGCCAAAAGCTGCACCCAGATAAATTCACGTAGGTACTAGAAACAAAGTAAAAGGTGAGGAGTCAGTTAACTCCTCCAAATGGTTGAAAATTTCCCTATCGCGGAGCAATATGATAGGTCCATGGGTCTACAGGGAAACGCATGCAAGAAAAAAAAAAAAAAAAGGGAAAGAATGAATGTTGGTGCTAGAGAAGTGAGCAGCTAAGTGTGAAGAAATTGTGAAGGTGTGTGGCAAGATTGGACAGACAAGCAGCAAAAGCCCTGGCGACCATCAAGGACCATATGACCGTAGGAATATTGAGTAGAAGGCAATGGGGCAACAGCTCAAACAAACCACCAATGTTAGTGAATAATAGGGAAAAAAGACCAACCAGGGTTGGATGGAAGGGGGAGGGGGGGGGAAAGGAAGGGGGGGGGAATTAGGGCAGGCAAATGGAAAGAGGGGGGGGGAACGGGAGGAGGAAGGGAAAGAAGGGAAGAAAAAAAGGGGGGGGGAGATTAGAATAAGGGGGGGGAGAGGGGAAAGGGCAGGAGATAGAAAAAGGGGAGGGGGAAAAAGGGAAAGGGAGGGGAAGATAAGGGAAAAGGGGGAGGAAGAGGGGGGGAGAAAAAGGTGGAAAAGAAAAAGGAGGGGAAAAAGGAAAAGGGAAGGAAGGGGGGGAAATAGGGAAAGAAGGGGGGGAGAAAAGGGGGGAAGTATATCAAATATCAATCATGAATCACGAACAACCCGCTGACACAAACTTGATGACCCGCACCAGATTTCCTCTCCTGTTGGACTCCCAGACCAGCTGCGGAATGTCGAAAAACTGGCTGGATTAGCTGGCTGACAGCATTGACCAAAGATAGTCATGAGCATATTTTATTAAGGAAATAGTTTTAGTAATATAGCCACTAAATGAATGACTTCACCTGCAGTAGCCAGAGGTTCAGGTGGGCAAGCAAACTGTGCATATAGTTTGCAAGTTATGCAAACTGCAAACAGGTTGGGTTTGGGTTGAACTTATGAATAACTCACGTAGTTGAGCTCATCCTTACTTTCTCCTATTCAGCAGCATAAACCAAAGATTTTACATTTTTATTTATCAGTCCATAATATATTTTTCCACTCATCAGCCCACTGTGTTGGTTCATGACAAGGCAACCTTTTTTCCTTATTTTCACATTGTAGCAATAGTTTTCTTACTGCCACCTACCTGTGTCCTGAACCTTCTTTCAGTTTCCAAATGCTTTTGATGCCTTTGACACATTACCTTTCTTTGCACTTTCTCTAAAGGAAAAAAACACCACTTTTATTAAGAGGTAGTCTCTCTGTCTTTCTGTGTATAACTCTAAAATTTACACTATATTTCTGTTATTTTTTTAACTCTGGCAGCATACTGCTTACCTTTGTACCATTTTAGGTAATTCACTGGACTTAAAAGAGAAGTATGGGTTTTTTTATTTTTGGCTATTCATACTTTCCTAGGTGGATGCAGATGCTGCATCTGTCCCCCGCCGCCTCTTCACTGAGAACCGAGCCACCGAACACCACTGATGGCTCGGTTCTCTCTCCTCCAATAGCATAGAACTGCTGACAGTCAGTCAGCATCTCTCCTGCTCTGCTCCTTCAGGCTCATTGGAGTGCTGAGCTGTAGAGAGGTGGGGAGTGGCCATCTCAGTGGCTCGCGGAGAGGCTGAGACTGCCATCAGTCCAGGCAGCTGGTGGATCCAGATTTCCTAAATCGGGATGACGTGTTGCCTGGACTGATCCTGGTGATCAGCGGAGAGCAGACTTCAGACCGTTCTCTGAAAACTTCTACTTTTAAACTGCTTATATTTCAATGAGTGAAGCAGTTTCTGGTAATGTAAATGTAATCAAGAACATTTTTTTCTTAGCAAATACTGGACTTATTCTCTCTGGAGACGAGACACTTGAGAGGGGTTATGATTTCAATGTACAAATACCGTACTGGTGACCCCACAATAGGGATAAAACTTTTCTGCGAAAGGGAAATTTAAAAGACACGCGGCCATTCACTAAAATTAGAAGAGAAGCGGTTTAACCGTAAACTTCGTAGAGGGTTCTTTACCGTAAGAGCGGTAAGAATGTGGCATTCTCTTCCACAAGCAGTGGTTTCAGCAGGGAGCATAGATAATTTCAAAAAACTATTAGATGGGTACCTAAACGACCTTAAAGAATATCTAAATGTAATTTTTTTTTTTAAACAAACATGTCATACTTACCTCCTCTGTGCAGTTGGTTTTGCACAGAGTAACCCTGAGCCTCCTCTTTTGGGGTCCCTCAGCGGCGCTCCTGGCTCCTCCTCTTGCCCCGTTGGAGAGACACGCTCCCGTGTCCTGCTGCTGCGTCTATTGACACAGACAGCAGGACTCGGCCCAGAGTGCATTAAGGTGAAAAACCTTGAGGGTTTACAAACCCTTTAACATACAGAGATATACAATGTAATACTGACATAAAAGCACACACATACAGGTTGGACTTGAAGGACTTGTGTCTTTTTTCAACCTCACCAACTATGTAACTATGCAACTATGTAATTGTGCTAATTACTCACATAAGGATAGCAGTATCGAGATACTTTTGTAAAAATAAGTCTAAACCATAATTTAAAAAAAACTAATTTCCATGCTCTCTGTGGCTGGCTTTGCAGTATGATTTGCCATTAACTATTTTTCTTTAATTAGGTGATGAACTCACAAAGATTGAAGATGAAGATGAACAAGGTTGGTGCAAAGGAGTTACAGACCGCGGACAAGTTGGACTGTATCCTGCCAACTATGTTGAAGTTATTTCTGGATAGAGAAAGGCTGCTGTACAGGTGGAAACCAGTATGCGACTTACAAAGAGGACACTCAGCTCTACAGGGACTGTGTGAATCAGGATAAAATAATCCACGTGACCTTTTTTTCCCATTCTTAAATGCTGGGCTGCATTGGAAAACCTTAATGGCCAACAGCAAAAGATGCTGTATAACTGAAGTAACATGGTCTTCAAAATCCAGAATTGTACGGAAGATACACACCAAGCTATGCTTACTCTTCTCAGATGAATTCTACTTGGCTTGAACTGCTTCAGTAACCAATGTGCCTATGGACATTGCAATATATTTCTGTGTGCCTTTTTCTGTGCAGATTATTAGGATACTCACTGCAATACCTGAATATTAGGATGTGTTCCATTTCTACTTAACAACAATCTCTAAGGGCTTGTATAGACAAGCACCAAGTCAAGCATTCGGTGCTAGTCTTTTAAAAATAAACTCCAAGCAAAAATAAAAACATGATTTATGTTTGGATATGTCTTCATTGAAAATCAATAATCAGCCCATTGTGTAGCAGTTCACAGACTAGGAAAGGTAAGGCTCTATTGCTTTAAACAATGCTGTCAGTCAAGCATGTGAACATGCCTTCAGGAGAATACTGATCTCATCAACGTGATGGTGCTTCCTTAGGCTGCATGTACACTGCTGCTGGTAAACGGACGTTTAGGAGCAGTTGGGCATTTTTTTTCAGCTGCCCCTGAACTCTCCCCTGTTATATTATCAGTACACGTACACAGGGTCATTTATGGTAGTTTCTAGACAGTTGAGTCTAAGGCCTCATGCACACGAGACGCTGTTAAATGCGCGTTCAGAGGCAGTTGGACACTTTTTTCAACTGCCCCTGAACCCAATGTTATCCTATGTGTCCATGTACACAGTCTCTTTTTTCTGGCGTTTTTAGGCAGCTGCGTTTAACCTCGTTTTTCCAGAAGCAAAAAAATGGGTTCAGATGCAAACATTTTCCACGTTTTAGACGCCAAACGTGGCTAAACGCGGGTATCGCGTTTAGCCGCATTTGCGTTTATAAGTGTTTTTAAAGGAACATTTTGAGACCCCACTTTGGGGCCCCATATCTCCCCAAATTTGAGATTCCTAGCACCAAGTGGGCCCCGAGATATGGAGCCCCAAAATCAGGTTGGAAAATGTTATTCTCTGCTGCAGAAGTGCTTGACATTTTGCGACCCGAATTTGGGGCCCCATATCTCGGGGCCACTTGGTGCTAGGAACCCTAAATTTGGTGTGCTAACACAGTGGAACTAACACTATAACATATCCAAATTTGGGGTTCCTAGCACCAAGTGGGCCCCGAGATATGGGGCCCCAAAGTCAGGTCGGAAAATGTCACTCTGCTGCAGAAGTGCTTGACATTTTGCGACCCGAATTTGGGGCCCCGTATCTTGGGGCCACTTGATGCTAGGAACCCCAAATATTTGGATATGTTGTAGTGCTGGTTCCACTGTGTTAGCACACCAAATTTGGGGTTCTTAGCACCAAGTGGCCCTGAGATATGGAGCCCCAAAATCAGGTTGGAAAATGTTATTCTCTGCTGCAGAAGTGCTTGACATTTTGCGACCCGAATTTGGGGCCCCATATCTCGGGGCCACTTGGTGCTAGGAACCCTAAATTTGGTGTGCTAACACAGTGGAACTAACACTATAACATATCCAAATTTGGGGTTCCTAGCACCAAGTGGGCCCCGAGATATGGGGCCCCAAAGTCAGGTCGGAAAATGTCACTCTGCTGCAGAAGTGCTTGACATTTTGCGACCCGAATTTGGGGCCCCGTATCTTGGGGCCACTTGATGCTAGGAACCCCAAATATTTGGATATGTTGTAGTGCTGGTTCCACTGTGTTAGCACACCAAATTTGGGGTTCTTAGCACCAAGTGGCCCTGAGATACGGGGCCCCAAAGTTGGGTGGCAAAATGTCATTCTCTTCTCTGCAGACGCTTCTAGACGCAATCGCGGTAAAACGCGGCATGCAAACGTAGCAAAACGGGCGTTTCTAAATGCCGGTTTCAGGTTTTAAAAACATGTGTTCAGCAGAGTTTGCAACGCCGTCTCCTGTGCATGAGGCCTAACTCGTGTTTAGCCGCTTTTCGTTTACAGGCGTTTTTCATTTTTGACAATTTTTGTAAAACGCTTCTAAGTGCAAACGCTGCAAAATTTGATGTTTTTAAACGTCGGTTACGATCTGTCAAGTTAAATTGTTCAGGAGAAATTTTAAAATGTCTTGTGTACATTATTGTTCAGTCACAGGCTGGAGATGGCCAAAGACTGGGCTGTTATTGTCCAAGTGCAGTATAGGCTTTAGGGAGATCCAGGTTCCTGTTGTGTAGTCTGGCTGCACAGAACTTGGTATTCTTTGACAAGTATACAGTTTACATATGTGTATTTCAACTATGTATTTAGCTTTTTGGATTTCAGATTTAAATCTTCTGTGCCAAGGTACCTGTCATCACTTCCTGGGAGGTGTCAACCTGGTAGGACAGGTATATTTAGTGCAGTGTCTATGTCAGAAACTAAAGAGAAGAAGACAGAACTAGTGTCTATGAGGGTGTAACAAGATCTTTAAACAATGTGATCCTACTTCCTCACCATAGTATATGGCAACATAAGTTCTACTCTTAAATTGGTGGAAATTGTCCTGCAGTAAGAAGAAAGGTGCCTGAGGGGTAGAAGTCATTCAGCCATGGCAGCTGAGGAGAAAGTATCTTCTTCGGAATAGTGGGAAAGCAAACAAGATCATATGAATTTATGGTGACACACCTAACTTTAGGAAGCACAGAGATGGGACTGTGATGGCTCCCAAAAGCTTACGTGATTTCTGTGGAGAAAAACCAGAGTAGTCGAAAGCATTAACCAGCAGTATGTTACTTAACTGACATTAAAGTGAAGTGTCTGATCTACTGATCAAGTTTTTTTTTTTATTCTTTACCTATAAGAATTCTTCAGCAAAGTCCCTAAACAACCAAATGCCTGAACCTCCATTCTCTCCAGCATCACTTTGAAAGAATATCCTGGGAAATAAAGGGAGCGGTGTCTGAGGGAATAAAAAAATGGCACAAGCATGAGGAGACTGCCGTGTAAAGAGGCTGTATATTTTTCTCTTCCGGAACGTAACTACACTGGAAAGGGAAAATATGTCTCTGTGGCTCTAAGCCTTGAGAGGGGGTTAGAGATGACTGAACTCCTAGGGAAGGATTAGTTGAGATGTGAGACATGAGGGTTATTTTTGATTTGTGTCTGAGGAGAGTTCAGATACTCTGCCTCAGAGAACATACTTGGGGGATTTCCTAAAAGGTGTCTTACACACCCTCTAGAATTCCATCGGTGAACAGCACAGGAGGCGTCATTGCTTGCGCCCAATTCATGCACTCCTTCTTCAGTGCGCTTATTCCAAACCCCCCTTCCTTGCCATTGAGCCCATGACACTAACGGGCACATGGCCGGGGAGATTTTGTTCCTGGGGTGGGTGGAACCTGAGGGGAAATTGAGAGACTAGTTCCTCATGAGGCCCGCTTTACATTTAATTGACATTGCAAGGTAGTGTGTGGAACCATAGCTGCTATTCAATTTATCAGCAACTTTCAAATCCGCCCACTGTAGTGTGCTGTGAATCCAAAGTAAAGCAGACCTGAAGGGGAACTAGTCTCTCAGTACCTCATCAGGCTCCACCCACCCAGAGACAAGTAATCTCCCAAAATTATCCCCATTTACATTTAGCTTTTAGGTGAGAATCTCCAAATCAACAGCCAAATTGGGTCAGGGATACAGCACTGTACAGGAAGCTGTCATATACTCAACAGCTTCCCAACAGAAGTCGCTCCGAGCACTGGTGTACGCCAGCTCAGAGTTGGTCTTATTTACCATCAGTTTATCTAAGAGCTGGCAGTATGTAAGCACCAGGGACATGCGGTGAGGTCAGTGGCTGGTGAAGCACTGACTAGTATCAGAGCCAGATACACACAGATTACATACGCCGTGATCGTAAGAGCGAGAGCAATAATTCTAGCACTAGACCTCCTCTGTAGCTCTAAACATGTAACCTGTAAAAGATTTTAAAGTGTCACCTATGGAGATTTATAAGTGCTGAAGTTTGGCGCAAAGTTTGGCCCCAAGTGTGTGCAATTGTAAAGTGTGACATGTTAGGTATCTATTTACTCGGTGTAACATCATCTTTTACAGTATACAAAAAAATCGGGCTAATATTAGTGGGTTTTTTTTATTATTGAAACAGTTTTTTTTTCCCCAAAAAAAGGTTTTTAAAAAAATTATACCGAGTGACATAAAAAGTTGCAACGACCACCCTTTTATCCCCTAGGGTGTCTGCTAAAACAATACATATAATGTTTGGGGGTTTTGAGTAATTTTCTAGCAAAAAAATTATGATTTTTACTTGTAGGAGAGAAGTGTCAGAAATTGCCTGGGTGGCAAGGGATTAATTACCGCACGTAATATACAAATAATTATTATATATTGTTTTTAAGGTAATTTACTATATTTTCAAAATCTGTACTCAAGCAGGTGGCTTAACAGACAAATCACTGAAGTTTGAAGTTATAGCTTCAAACCAGTAATTTCACAGTAAATAAATATAATAATGTATTATTTGTTATAACATATAGCATATACATTTTATGATTTAGCTTGAAAATAACAGTACCTTTTCAACAGAATCAGTTTCTCTCTCTTAACTGTGTGAGAAAAACATGGGATTATGGGTAAATCTTATCCACATAAACACATGTTTTTCCTTGAAGATAATAGGGCTGGGCTGGAAGGCAGCATTTGGCTTTTACACATGCCCCTTCTATGACACTGCAGTGAGAGTCGTGCCTCCACTGCAGCATTTTTATTGGACAGCTGGGACCAATGTTACTTTACTATTGGTCCAAGTCTCCAATCTGTTCATTGAGCTCAGTTCCTCTGACAAGAAGTGAGAGGCACTGCAAACTCATCCTCACAGTGTGCTGCAAACAGTGTGTATCAGCTTGTATTTAAAGTGGCTGCTCTGTATTTAGCTTCTTGCAGGCTGCGCAAGGAGCCCCATGTCTCTGGAACCATAGATCGTAGGATTTTTACCAGTGGTGGGGTAGGACTTAGGCTACATACTCCCCAAATTTGGGGCCTCTGTGACCCCAGGTCGCCGAGCTACGACCCTAGAAACTTGATTTTTTTAAAATGTATTTATTTATTTTAAATGTTCATGGCCCTGCCTCACCTGCCTCCCCTGACTGCATGTCCCTGGTAAGCACCTCTATGTAAGTCTGTGTGCCCAAACACAGGCATTTACATGTATATAAAAAAACAGTGGTATACAATAATCTTAAAACAGACTAAAATATCACACTAAACAGCGCTAATGTTGAGCAAAGTAAAACAAACATGTGGCCAACTACACATGCAAAAAGTCCTTTTTGAAAGTGGTGAAAAGTTCAAAGTGTAGTCCAGAAAGTATTCAACAGGTGATCCTGAAACTAAATCACAGCGTGCACCTTCCACAGATCAGTCCAATCACACCCTGTGTGAACACACTCCCCTCAGGGGGTTAAACTCACCAGAGCTAGATAGTAATAAGCCTCCAAAAAAAGAAGACACATCCACGCCACAAGCTGCTGCTACTACCACTCCGGAGGGATCCCAGATGCTCAGGGCTCACAATGAATCAAATAACAAAAGAAAAGCGCACATAGCGTAATCCTGTTTATTGAATATAAACCCCTCACATCACACAAAGAACACCCCTTCAATAAAGATTTGTACATTAATAATGCAGTCAACACAGCAATTTGTAAGGAGCGTTTACTTCACCGCATCTGCGGACTCAGCTGTCCAGGAGCCGCCATCCACTTCCTGGTTGTGTATTAGGATGCGGTAGAGCGCAAACGTCACTTCCTACATCGTGTAAGCCACGCTCTGACGCGTTTTGTCATATCCTGACTTCGACAGAAGGCGTGGCATTTACATGTGTGTTAGAAGAGGAGCATTTACAGGCTAAAAAAAAAAAAAAAAAACACCAAAGGCACGTTTAGTAAAGGAGCTGAGGAGCAAAAAAAACACTAGATGTGCCTAAACGCACCTAGCAGTTGAAGGTTGGTGCATTCCAATGGCCAGAATAAATTAAAATTCTGCCCAATAGAATGCACTAATGCTCAAACGCTAGATTCACCTAAATGAGTGTGCAATATGTAGCTTTTACTGCATTTTTAACAGCTTTTTTTCCTTCCAGGAGTTCTAGCATACAGAGGGGCTAAATAAAAACGCCTGTATGAATGAGGCCTTCCAGGTAGCTGTGTCCATTATCAAAGGTGTAAATCATCTCCCAGAGTGGCTAAGTGGTTAGCACTTACGCCTAGCAGCACAAGGGTGATTGGTTCAAACCCCAACCATTGCATTACCTGAATGGAGTTTGCATGTTCTCCCAGTGCTTGCATTGGTTTTGTCCCACACTCTAAAGACATGCTGGTAGGTTAATTGGCTCTAGTATATGTAGGTATGTATGTGAGTTAGGTACCATAAGGCCCATACACACGATCGTACTTTTGACAACAAACATACAAATGACCTGTTTTAAGGCAACATCCGACCGTGTGTATGCTCCATCGGACAAACTTTTTCGGTTTTCATCTGACAAATGTTGGCTGTGCGAACAGACAAACTCAGCGGCAACAAAAGTCCGACATTGGCAAGTCCGATCGTGTGTACACAAAACTATCGGACTTTAGTACAAAGTACAAACACGCATGCTCAGAACCAATGCAAAAGATCAGATAACAATACAGAAGTTGACCAAAGGGTGGCGCTGGAGAATTGAAAGTCCTCTTTTGAAGTGTCGTCAGTACGTTGAAACGTCACTACGTTCGTGTTTGTTGCCTAAAAAGTCAATTATAGATCACAAAGTGAAGTAAAAAATGATATAACAAAGTTGCAGATCGCTGACGTTACTAGTAAAAAAAAAATAATTAAATGCTATAAATCTATCCCCTATTTTGTAGACGCTATAACTTTTGCGCAAACCAATCAATGCACGCTTATTGTGATTTTTTTTCCCCAGCGTTGTTTACACAGTAATCAGTGCATTTTTATAGCGCTGATCACTGTATAAATGACAATGGTCCCAAAATAGTGTCAAAAGTGTCTGATGTGTCCGCCATAATGTCGCAGTCCCGATAAAAATCGTAGATCGCCACCATAACTAATAAAAGAATTAATAATAAAAATGCCATAAAACTATCCCCTATTTTGTAGACTCTATAACTTTTGCGCAAAGCAATCAATATGCTTATTGCGATTTTTTTTTTTACCAAAAATATGTAGAAGAATACATATCGGCCTAAACTGAGGAAAAAAAATGTTTTTATATATATTTTTGGGGGATATTTATTATAGCAAAAAGTAAAAAATATTGCGTTTTTTTTCAAAATTGTCGCTCTTTTGTTGTTTATAGCGCAAAAAATAAAAACCGCGGAGGTGATTAAATACCACCAAAAGAAAGCTCTATTTGTGGGAAAAAAAGGACGTCAATTTTGTTTGGGTGCAACGTCGCACGACCACGCAATTGTCAGTTAAAGCGAAGCAGTGCCGAATCGCAAAAAGTGCTCTGGTCAGGAAGGGAGTAAAATCTTCCGGGGCTGAAGCGGTTAAAATGTATGTAAAGGCTGACTGCTTATTGTTTAGTAAAGCTTTCTAGCTGATTTAGAATTCTCCATGATGTAATGACTCCTAAGGCTATCAGCACATTGGTGTGTAGCCCCTGTGCGTTAATCATCATTTTTGGGCGTCTGAGGGACACAGGCGCAGGTGGCTGGGTGCTGTTTAGGGCTGTATGTATTCAGGGACATATGTTCCTGAATGCATACAGCCCCAAATGTGCATATTACTTGGTACAACGTCCTTCAACTCATCAGCAGCCACAGGTCTTGCAGAAAGGTCAGTGTCAAATGGGGTTTTCAAAATATTGTATGCCACATGTGCCTGCAGCATAATTGGGGCTTATCACTGTATTCTGCTGCCACACTTTATTAGGCACATTCCACACTAGCGTTAGTGTTTACTGCCCCCCAAAATGCCATGTGAGGTGGATTGCTTTTCAGAGGACAGTGAAAGGAGGTGTGCAGACATCCAGGAGGTGATGGTTTTGCCTCCTGATGCCTGTTTTTGTTTTTTTTATCCCAAACAGCAAGTTTACATTGTGGGACCGCACCACAACTGTGAGCCAAGCATTTGGCTCACGGTTGCGGTGTGGCCCCATTTATTTACATGGGACGGCCTTTCAAACTCTGCATGTAGCATTACAATTGCCAAAGCCAAGCATTAAAGTGCGTAAAAAGGCTTGTTGGACATACAATACAAGAAAGTGTCTCTGTAAACTTTTTTGAAGTATTTGTAACTATGGTTGGATATGGCATACCTCCCAACTTTTTGAGATGGAAATGATAGACACCTATCAGCAAAAGTATGTAGGCATAGGACACACCCCTTGCCACGCCCCCTTAAAGGAGAATTGTACAAAAAAACAAGATTTGTTAAACCAACAAATGCTCTTTTTACCACTAATATTCCTTTATATTGGCTTTTGGAATTTACAAATGCAGCAATTTAGAAATCAGATGAAAGGCTTAGTGCTGGAAAACACTTTTTGATTGATAAAAAGTGCATTTTCTATACAACTATATAGATCAGATCAAAATGAGGGACAAATGAGGAGGAATGTGGGACAGAGGGACATTGCTCCAAATCAGGGACAGTCCCTCAAAATCAGGGACAGTTGGGAGCTATGGATATGGTGGTTTTTCCATTTCTGGTTTGAGTTACTTTAAGTATTGTGACACGGCGAGGCTCTGTCACTATGGAAATGGCCAGGAAATAGACAAATGCCGCGTACACAAGAGCGGACTTTACGGCAGACTTTGCCCGGCGGACTTTTCGACGGACTTTACGACGGACTTTTTGAGTGAACGGACTTGCCTATACACAATCCACCAAAGTCCGTCGAATTCATACGTGATGAGGTACGACCGGACTAAAACAAGGAAGTTCATAGCCAGTAGCCAATAGCTGCCCTAGCATGGCTTTTTGTCCGTCGAACTAGCATACAGACGAGCGGACTTTTCGACCGGACTCGATTTCGACGGATCAATTCAAAACATGTTTCAAATCTAAGTCCGTCCAACTTTTGAGAAAACAAAGTCCGCTGGAGCCCACACACGATCGAATTGTCTGACCAAATCCCGCCCGCCGGGCAAAGTCTCCCGTAAAGTCCGCTCGTGTGTACGCGGCAATAGACTTTGCATGACTGCTGACTGCAGGTCTTCAGAGCACTTATTTTGGGAGGAGAAAACTGCTCTGGCAACTTTCTCTGAATTTTGCTATTTCCAAATGGGGCTCTGTAGTTTGGAGTTTCCTAAGAGTCTTGGGTGGCTCAGCAATGGCATGCAATGCCAAGCTGCTGAAAGCAAAGCAAACAGAATATTGGCATGCATTAAAAAGGGGATTAACTCCAGAGATAAAACGATAATTCTCCCACTCTAAAAGACTCACTACCGGCCGCACCTGGAGTATGCTGTCCAGTTCTGGGCACCAGTCCTCAGGAAGGATGTACTGGAACTGGAGAGAGTCCAGAGAGGGGCAACAAAACTAATAAAGGGTCTGGAGGACCTTAGTTATGAGGAAAGATTGCAAGCACTGAACTTGTTCTTTCTGGAGAGGAGAAGCTTGAGAAGGAATATGATTTCAATGTACAAATACCGTACTGGTGACCCCACAATAGCGATAAAATGTTTCCATGAAAGGGAATTTAATAAGACACGCGGCCACTCACTAAAATTAGAAGAAAAGCGGTTTATTTTTTCCACAAGTTTTTGGAAAATGCGGAAATAGAATGAAAAACGTATTTATTTTTTTACACAAAGTTGTCAATTTATAAGATATTTCTAACACATAGCATGTACATAGCAAAAATTACACCCCTAAAATACATTCTGCTACTCTTCCTGAGTATGGGAATACCACATGTGTGAGACTTTTACACAGCCTGGCCACATACAGAGGCCCAACATGCAGGGAGCCCCGTCAGAATGAGCACTGATGTGGCATGGATGAGGCACGGATGAGCACTGATGTGGCATGGATGTGACACGAATAAGCACAGATGGGCATGTATTGGGCATGTATGAGGCATGGATTGGCATGTATGAGGCACAGATGGGCATGGATGAGCACATATGAGGCACAGATAGACATGTATGAGGCACAGATGGGCAATGTATAAGGGATGGATGGGCATGTATGAGGCACGGATGGGCATGTATGAGGCACGGATGGGCATGTACGAGGCACAGATGGGCATGTACGAGGCATGGATGGGCATGTATGAGGCATGAATGGGCACAGATCAGCGCTGTGGGCACTTCAGATCCAGCCCACAGCGCTGCTGCACCAGCTCCCTTCTCTCTTCATGCGCTGTACCGATCAGTGTGAGGAGAGGAGAGCGAGCTCAACCGGAACATGCGCCAGTTTGTTGACAATTGATCGCTCCGCCATCGGACGGAGTGATCATGTGGTAAAGGGCCACTGTCATTGACCCTTTACCCTGATCCGTGATGCGCTGAGTCCGGAGAACCCAGCGATCACGGGCGATTCAGGGTGCGTGCCCCAGGGGGCGCGCGGGAAGATGTCCCTTGATGTCCTCCCAGAACTAGCCGACCGCGCTGTAGTCATTATTCGGCTATGGCCCAGTCGGCAAGTGGTTAAAAAAAACAGGCTGCCACACCCTTAAACATAACAGCCGACTGCCATGGACTCACTGAGAAACACATCTACCACTAAGCTAGACTTACCCCATATTACAGTATGTAATAAAGCAAGGGTTAAAATTCCTGTGGCCCTTGCATTAAATTACATACGATTATTTATTTTTAATTAGTCTAATAAGTCAATTCCTTATATAAACTGAGGTGTGTGTCCGACATGGGAGCATTGTGTTGCATATAGGTTTTTCTAGTCATATTAGTGACTTGGATGAAATGCATTTTTGGCATGTAGTGCAACCTAATGTCACCTATGCTTGCACTGGTCAATTGTACATTTGAGTCTGCAAACACCCGTTTAAAGATGATTTAAGAGTTTTACTATTGTTCTACGCTAAAAAAGCCAACACACTTCATTGGAAAAAAACAGTCCCACCAACGAGTACTCTCTGGAAACAGCTGGTGAATAAAAGGCTGTCCCAAAAAATACCAGAAAGTTTGGTCTAAATGGTAAGCAGAGCCGTCCACGGCATAATTAAGATTTTCTGTGTTTAAACGTGCAGTAGCCCTTCTTAATTGAAATACTAAACAGAAATGTATGTTCCACAATATACCTTTTTTGGGTTTTTTTTTTATTTTCTATTTGTTATTTAAACACATGTGGGAGCAAAAAAAAAAAAAAAAGTTGGTAATTCCGCTGAACTTGACAGCACAAATAAAATAGAACCTCACCTTTTTTACTCAAGGTGGCACGCACTTTATTGGGTTGATTCTCTCACAGCGTATACGTAAGTGTCCCGTGTGTGGGTCACCTTTCTGCTTTCTTTCTGTTATGTGTTGGTTATCTGTAAGTGTTTTTAACACCCATAAAAAAAAAAAAAAAAAAAAAATGATGATTTAAGAGTAATTATTACATACAGTGTCCAGAAGGGGGCAATGTTTCTCTATTACTAAACTTCATTATAAATGCACTGTCCATAATAAGCCATATGATTTTAGAGGATAAGCCGTTTAAGTTAAAGCACACAAGAATAAAACACTCAAGGTAGATTTACATGTACTGTAAAATATTTGTAATCCTACACAAGCACTCTTGTAATATTCAAATTTTGAAAACTATTTATATATTTTAAGATGATTTGTATACAATGATGAAATAACTGTACGTTTTCTATATTTTTCAGATAATAGTAGGACCTTTGTCTGTCTAGACCACAAGCCACAGACTATGTTGAATCTGCTATTCCAGCACTTCAGAATGACCACAAAAGTAAAGGCCTGTTTGCATCAGTGACATCACATAAGATCAGAGGACAGTATGTAGTTATCATTCTAAAGTTTCCATTTGAGCCCATCAATCAATCGTGCATGTGCAGCAGCTCAAAAGATTACAGAGCCAAATAAGCTAAACTACACTGGCAGAACTGCTAACTAGGTCCATGAGTGCACAGCAGCCTTACTTTTTCCTCCAGAGGAACCCCTAAAATAATTTTCAGGAATCAAGGAGCCCCTGCTCAAACCAATTCATCAGTTGGGTGAAAGAATGCCCCTGACAATAGGAATAATGCTCTCTACATTGGTGATCTGTGGAAAGAATGCCCCCCCTCCACAATCTTATTGTAATGTTCACAATGCCAACCTTAAAACCAGCTAGAATGACCACTGGTGTCATGCTGCTGGCTCTGCCAAGTGGTGTTGGCCCCAGAACTATGAAGGCACCGCCAAATTAAAGGTCGATCAGCCACAGCTTAAGGAACCCCTAGAAATCTTTGGAGGAACCATGGTTAAAAATGGCTGGTCCATGCAACAGCACAGCAAAGTATTTACAGTATATCATAAAAGTGAGTACACCCCTTACATTTTTGTCAATATTTTATTATATCTTTTCATGTGACAACACTGAAGAAATGACACTTTGCTACAATGTAAAGTAGTTAGTGTACAGCTTGTATAACAGCGTAAATTTCTGTCCCCTCAAAATAACTCAACATGCAGCCATTAATGTCTAAACCGTTGGCAACACACGCTGGAGTACACCCCTAAGTGAAAATGTCCAAATTGGCCCAATTAGCCATTTTCCCTCTCCGGTGTCACTTGTTAGTGTTACAAGGTCTCAGGTGTGAATGGGGAGCAGGTGTGTTAAAATCGGTGTTATCGCACTTACTCTTTACAAATAGAATATTGGCATGCATTAAAAAGGCGATTAACTCAAGAGATAAAGCGATAATTCTCCCACTCTACAAGACTCTGGTCCGGCCTCACCTGGAGTATGCTGTCCATTTCTGGGCACCAGTTCTCAGGAAGGATGTACTGGAAGTAAGTACAGAGCAAGTACAGAGAAGAGCAACAAAGCTAATAAAAGGGACTGAAGGATATTAGTTATGAAGATAGGTTGCGAACACTGAACTTATTTTCTCTGGAGAAAAGATGCTTGAGAGGGAATATGATTTCAATTTACAAATACCATACTGGTGACCCCACAATAGGGATAAAACTTTTCTGCGGAAGGGAGTTTAATAAGACATGCCACTTATTAAATTAGAAGAAAAGAGTTTTAACCTTAAACTGCGTAGAAGGTTCTTTACTGTAAGAGCGGCAAGGATGCTTTACTGTACTGTAATGCCCCGTACACACAGTCGGACTTTGTTCGGACATTCCGACAACAAAATCCTAGGATTTTTTCTGACGAATGTTGGCTCAAACTTGTCTTGCATACACACGGTCACACAAAGTTGTCGGCAAATCCGATCGTTCTGAACGCGGTGACGTAAAACACGTACGTCGGGACTATAAACGGGGCAGTGGCCAATAGATTTCATCTCTTTATTTATTCTGAGCATGCGTGGCACTTTGTCCGTCGGATTTGTGTACACACGATCGGAATTTCCGACAACGGATTTTGTTGTCTGAAAATTTTATATCCTGCTCTCAAACTTTGTGTGTCGGAAAATCCGATGGAAAATGTGTGATGGAGCCTACACACGGTCGGAATTTCCAACAACAAGGTCCTATCACACATTTTCCGTCAGAAAATCCGACCGTGTGTACGGGGCATTAGAGCGTCAAGGATGCTTTACTTGCAGAGGAACAGGCGATCTGATCCATATGTTTTGGAGATGCCCAAAACTAGTGAGGTACTGGTCCGAGATCGTAAAAAAAATAAACACTACGTTTAAAACCAACCTAGAGTTAGATCCTAGGGCCTGTGTGCTGGGGCACGTTACCAATGAACTGAGAGACAGGAACATGACGGTAGTGGTAGCAAAATGCCTGTTCCAAGCTAGAAAACTAATCGCACAGTCTTGGCAATCAAGATCTCCTCCCACCCCGGAAGATTGGTTGGGAACTGTCAACTCCACAGTGTGGAGCGAGAGAACATTCTACACCAGGTCAGGTAGCTATAATAAATTTGTAAGTATGTGGAACCTGTGGATTCAAACAATGCCGTGCCCGTCATCCATGCTATCCTAGTGCCGAGATTATCCGCTCTCTATTAATGAGGTGGGTTGAGCTAAGAGCAGCCCAGAGGTTAGGGCCTAGAAAAGAACAATGCATGGAATTTATGTCGGCCATCGGATGTGCCTCAAATATATAGGGGGTCAATAGGGGGGGGGGCCACAGGGGGGCGGGTGGGTGGTCTCATTAGAAAAAAAAGTATTAACACATAGATATGCACAGTAGTTACATGAGAATACGCGGCCAATCGGCTTTGCATGCTATGCACCTTGCAATGTGGAACTATTGTAACTATTTATGCATTGAATTCTATATTGCAATATAATACTTTTACAATAAAAAAAAAAAAAAAAGGGGGAAAGCTTTGAAAGGCCACAATGATGTGACTGGATTTGGGACACATGTGAATAACATTCTGATGATAGTCTCTGGACAAAGTTAACTGAAGTGGCAATAAAAAAAATAAATTAAAAAAAGGATGCTTTACTTTACTGTAAGAGCGGCAAGGACTTCCACAGGTGGTGGTTTCAGGGGAGAGCATCTATTAGATAAGTACCTGAACGACCACAACATACAGGGAGATACAATGTAATACTGACATATAATCACACACATAGGTTGGACTTGATGGACTTGTGTCTTTTGTCAACCTCACCTACTCTGTAACTATGTAACTAGGTAACTCTCTCATACTGGTCACTGGAAGTTCAACATGACACCTCATGGCAAAGAACTCTCTGAGGATCTAAAAAAAAGAATTGTTGCTCTACATAAAGATGACCTAGGCTATAAGAAGATTGCCAAGACCCTGAAAACTGAGCTGCAGCAAGGTGGCCAAGACCATACAGCGGTTTAACAGGACACGTTCCACTCAGAACAGGCCTTGCCATGGTCAACCAAAGAAATTGAGTGCACATGCTCAGCGTCATATCCAGAGCTTGTCTTTGGGAAATAGACATATGAGTGCTGCCAGCATTTCTGCAGAGGTTGAAGGGGTCAGCCTGTCAGTGCTCAGACCATACGCCGCACACTGCATCAAATTGGTCTGCATGGCTGTCATCCCAGAAGGAAGCCTCTTCTAAAGATGATGCACAAGAAGCCCGCAAACAGTTTTCTGAAGACAAGCAGACTAAGGACATGAATTACTGTAACCATGTCCTGTAGTCTGATGAGACCAAGATAAACTTATTTGGTTCAAATGGTGTCAAGCATGTGTGGCAGCAACCGGGTGAGGAGTACAAAGACAAGTGTGTCTTGCCTACAGTCACGCAAGGAGGTGGGAGTGTCATGGGGAGCTGCAGTTCATTAAGGGAACCATGAATGCCAACATGTACTGTGACATACTGAAGCAGAGCATGATCCCCTCCCTTTGGAGACTGGGCCTCAGGGCAGTATTCCAACATGATAATGACCCCAACACAGCTCCAGCTGGTGTCGGAGTTGGTGTGTTCTAAGATTCTAGCGTTTCTGGTTCTCCAATTGTGAATGTGAACTCCACCGGCCTGTGCAGAGGAGGGGGAATGTGGTCTGTGTGGGATGAAGCAGAGGCACCCACGATCTAAGACTAACCTTTCTAGCCCTGTAAAGAAGAAATCGCGATATATACATTTTCTGAAGCCGTTCCGCTCTCCAGCGGCAGAAGCTCTGCAGAGGAGACAGACAGCAACGGCTGTGAAATTAGTCCTGGTGGTTGATGCTCAAGTGTCCTTGGTCATTTTTGATGTCCTATTCAAGTGGCCCTCCCTGTGGATTTCCAGTATCTCCCTGGCCAGAGGCCCTGGCTGGGTAATTAGTTGCAGGCTTGCCTAAGCTTGCTTTTGGTAAGCGCGCATTCTATGTGGTGGAGGTGCACTGTCTTTGAGAGGTGTATTTCACTGAGAACCTACCTTGATGTTCCATTTGGATTATTGACCAATTTTCACATGTTATCTGTGGTTTAGTTCACTCACCTTTATTGCTGGGACTTTTTTTTTGCTTTATATCTTATGTAAGTTTCTTACACAGTTCTGTCATCCAGCAAATATGCTAGGCAGTCTCTAAATTATGGTGAGTTTACAGAGGGGTAGGGAAGGTACCCTGTTATCTATTCAAATTCTTCCAGAAAACACTCTGTGCTGCCCCAGCTCCACCCCCGTAGCTATATAACATTTTATACAGTTTTCGGGTGGAGGAGTGAAGGGGTATACTATAGGTGTATTACTTAGGTGATAGCTCTCAGTCTGTTGACATCACCTCTACAATGGTGGTGCCCAACAGAGATCTCAGTACTACTCACTATACCTGCAAGTATCCACACAATGTTCTAATTGGTAAATGGAATCTATCTCTGAGCTTATCAAAAGGAAGTCGTTTTCTGGTTGTGGGATCGACCAGGTGGCCAAATTGAAAACGTTTCTCCGACATGCACAGTTGGGACATTGGAAAGGTTAAACTATCTGACACTTTTAGGTTAAAAAGGAAAGCTGTCATTAAAGATGCTTCTGACATAATATATATTATATTTGCGATTTAATGTCCTCCTCAGACTGGAGAAGAAATGACATAGTGTGCAAAAGGGTAGAGGAATCATTGGCTGCATCCACATTCCACAACAGATTATTGGGGTGAATAGGCGCCAGCCAGAGATTCTCTATTTCCATCCAGCAATTTTAAGGCAGAAGAGTTTACCAGAAAGCCATGGCTTGTAGGTGGGTCGCATGTGACAGCAATATGGTATGCAGATGGAGCACTGCAGCAATAGAGAACAGTGTGGTTGGCAGTACTGGCACTATCAAGTTAGATGGGCACCTTAATGACCACAACATACAGGGGTATACAATGTACTATTAACACAGGTTGGACTTGATGAACTTGTGTCCTTTTTCAAACTCACCAACTATGTAACTATGTAGCATGGTAGTAATTCAATAAATTAGGTAGTTCCAGGCCACTGTCATTCCAAGAGACAAAAAGAACTGAATTGAATATTCTGTGCCTTTGTTATCCCATACAAAATTTAAAATGTCCATTTGGAGACATTTAATATGTGAAACTGGGACTGTGACCGGTAGCGCTTTGAAAAAAGTAAGGAAGCTTGGGAAGAATAGAAAAGAAAAGAAATATGGTGGTGTTTCCATATAGTCAGAATTGTACGCAAGTAATGAAATAAGGGCTGCAAATTTTCTTTATTTTGGGTCTCATATGTGGGCGTAATTTTTTAATCTTTGTTAGACTTATAGAATATGGGAAGTTGGTGGTAATATGCTGGATACAGTATTTGTAGGGGGGAGATTTAGCGGCAGAACCTCAGATTTGGATGAGTTGATTTTATAGCCCAACAGAGAACACATTATATGTAATGTTTTGGAGTTTTAGTAAATAACTTTTATTGAGTTTTGAAATTCAAGGTGATGACAAAAATCAGAAACTAAAAAAAAAAATCAAAAATTAGGCAGTAGCACTGGTCGCACAGGACCATCCTGCCACCCTCTAAACCTGCCCACCCATCTCAGTGTAATAGCAGTCTACCCCCAACTTTCCAAATAGGCATGAAAGTAGAATATATAAAGCATAAAAAGTCATGTTTTTGAGTTTTAACTAATCATCAGGCCTAGAATGATTTTTATTTTATACATTTGTGCAAAAAAGGCAAAAATGGCTCTGGCAGCAAAAGGGTTAAGAGCAGCATGCCTTCTTCATCGATGGCAAACTTAATTCAGATTGATATTTTAGTAGCACATGAATACTAATTAGCTGAATTGACTGCCAGCATTCTATATCCCTTGAAGATTATGTTTATGAGATTTTTCATAGCAGATTGTGTCTTGGATTCTCTTTCAAAGCCTTAAAGTGACACTAAACAATATTCATGTTTTTCTTATTTAAATCATGTAGGCATTTAAAAATTACAAACATTTAATTTAGGATTAAAAAAAACATTAACTTCATTTTTAGAAGGTACCAATCTTTATTCATACTGCACTACTGTAATCTACTATACAGCATAATTCAGACCGGGAGAGTGGCAGCAATGTGAGACAACGAGATGTTCTACATTGCACTATGATGGAAGGTGAGAGCACACAGATCATCACATCAGTTTGCTGATTTTCCTTTACTATGCACTCACAGGCAGGCCTGTACTGGCCATAGGGACTACCGGGAGATTCCCGGTGGGCTGATGGCTCAGTGGGCCGGTCAGGTGCAGTCCTGGAGCCGCTCCTCTCTGACAGTGAGTGATCGCAATTTCACTCCTGTCAGGAGGAGAAGCTTCCTTCCATTAGGCATTATGCTCCCTCTAGCCTGCAGGGGGAGATAGACCAACTGCAGACTTTCCTTCCTCTCTCCCCTATCACTTGTTATCACATGACTGGAGAGAGGAACGAGAAGCTGCCTTCAAAATGGTGAGTACATGTGGGAGGGGGAGGAGAGGGAGGACACTGATGTGAAGGGCTGCTGATGGGGGCTCTCTGATGGGGACTCTGATGTGAAGTGGGCTGCTGGTGGGGAATCTGATGTGAAGTGGGCTGCTGGTGGGGACTCTGATGTGAAGTGGGCTGCTGGTGGGGACTGCTATGTGAAGTGGGCTGCTGGTGGGGACTCTGATGTGAAGGGAGCTGCTGGTGGGGACTGCTATGTGAAGGGAGCTGCTGATTGGGACACTCTGATGTAAGGGGGACGCTGTTGGGGACAATCTGATCTAAGGGGGATGCTGTTGGGGACACTCCGATGTAAGGGGAACGCTTTTGGGGACACTCTGATATAAGGGGGACTCTGTTGGGGACACTCTTATGTAAGGGGGACTCTGTTGGGGACACTCTTATGTAAGGGGGACGCTGTTGGGGACACTCTGATGTAAGGGGGATGCTGTTGGGGACACTCTGATGTAAGGGGGACGCTGTTGGGGACACTCTGATGTAAGGAGGGTGCTGTTGGGGACACTCTTATGTAAGGGGGGTGCTGTTGGGGACACTCTGATGTAAGGGGGACTCTGTTGGGGACACTCTTATGTAAGGGGGGCCCTGTTGGGGACACTCTGATGTAAGGGGGATGCTGTTGGGGACACTCTGATGTAAGGGGGACGCTGTTGGGGACACTCTGATGTAAGGGGGATGCTGTTGGGGACACTCTGATGTAAGGGGGACTCTGTTGGGGACACTCTTATGTAAGGGGGGCGCTGTTGGGGACACTCTGATGTAAGGGGTATGCTGTTGGGGACACTCTGATGTAAGGGGGACTCTGTTGGGGACACTCTTATGTAAGGGGGGCGCTGTTGGGGACACTCTGATGTAAGGGGGATGCTGTTGGGGACACTCTGATGTAAGGGGGACTCTGTTGGGGACACTCTTATGTGAGGGGGGAGCTGTTGGGGACACTCTGATGTAAGGGGGATGCTGTTGGGGACACTCTGATGTAAGGGGGATGCTGTTGGGGACTCTCTGATTTAAGGGGGATGCTGTTGGGGACACTCCGATGTAAGGGGGACGCTGTTGGGGACACTCTGATGTAAGGGGGATGCTGTTGGGGACACTCTTATGTAAGGAGGACTCTGTTGGGGACACTCTTATGTAAGGGGGACGCTGTTGGGGACACTTTGATGTAAGGGGGATGCTGTTGGGGACACTCTGATGTAAGTGGGACGCTGTTGGGGACACTCTGATGTAAGGGGGACGCTGTTGGGGACACTCTGATGTAAGGGGGGCGCTGTTGAGGACACTTTGATGTAAGGGGGACGCTGTTGGGGACACTCTGATGTAAGGAGGGTGCCTTTGGGGACACTCTGATGTAAGGGGGACGCTGTTGGGGACACTCTGATGTAAGGGGGGCGCTGTTAAAAATTAAAGTGGGCCAGTCATGAGGAAGTCCAGAGCCAAATTTTTGTCCCAGTCCAGCCCTGCTCACAGGCTTTTCTTCCATATCTGTGCAATAACCCATTATAAAACTTTGCTTCTGTGCAGGAGCTTCCTGCAATCAAGACCATTCACTTCTGCTATTTTTCGTTGTGCAGGGGGATGACTGTCTTGAATCCACCCCTTTCTGTAGTTTTCCTTTGGCGGGTGGGCTTGCTGGGTTCCTCCTACAGCTCAGTTCTCTACAAAAGCTATGTAGCTTTCAACCAGACTAACTACCGTATTTATCGGCTTATAACACGCACTTTTTTCCCCTGAAAATCAGGGGAAAATCGTGGGTGCGTGTTATAGGCCGATCCCCGCTGATCTTGTGTCATCGGATCGATCGCGGCAATTGCCGGGGTCGCCACCGACATACACAGCCGTGGGTAGATTCAAATATGGCGCCGAGACTGCAGGGACTCGTCGGAGCCGAGAAACACATACCCGAGTGTTCTCGGCTTTTTTCGGCGCCGCTCACAGTCACGCCCAGTCCCGCCCTATGATGGACATAACACAGGTCCAAGGGCGGGACTGGGCGTGACGGTGGCGCCGAAAAAAGCCGAGAACACTTGCGTATGTGCATCTCGGCTCCGACGAATCCCTGCAGTCTCGGCGCCATATTTGAATCTACCCACGGCTGTGTATGTCGGCGGCGAGTGCACAAATGGCTGGACTGGGGCAAAGCTGCACGGGCCAACCTGCACTGACAAAGCTGCACTAACAAAGCTGCACTGGGGCAAGGCTGCACTGGGGCAAAGCTGCACTGACAAGGCTGCACTGATAAGACTGCACTGGGGCAAGGCTGCACTGACACTGAAAAGGCTGCAGATGGACAGATAAGGCTGCATTGATGGGCATTTTAATGTAAGTTTTTTTCCCTAAACTTCCCTCCTAAAAGTTTTTTTTCCTTAAAATTCCCTCCTAAACTTGGGATGCGTGTTATACGTTGGCGCGTGTTTTACGCTGATAAATACGGTATAAAATTATGTACAGCATGGTGATGATGTTACTACTGCTTTTAGAAGCGGTTTGCAAAGATGTTTGTTGCATGCAAAGTGGATTTTTATGCTTTGTAGCTATTGAAGAATATATTTTAATACATTTTTCTTGGCAGACTCCATGGCAGCATATGTTTGGGTAGCCTCCCACCCCATAGGACCCCCACCTCACTTCCATAAATTGTCAGGCTGAGCCAGAGGCCACATTCTTTTTTTGTCCTCCTCACTTATAGGACCATTTTGTATGAAGTTTCCTACCTTTTGGAAGATGTGGCGGCCGGGTTCTCACGCGGGACAGCTGTGCCGATTTTGGAAGCATCCTGTTGTGTTCACAGGTTTCCAGCATGGCTCCAGTAATCAATGAGTCCCCAGATTACAGCGGGGTGGGGAATGGCACAAATGCGCAGAAGATTGACACCTGTAATAACGGAAGCTCTGTCAATGGTGAGCAGTTTCGCCAGATCAAATGCCCTGCTAACAGCAGGTGACCTCTAAAGTGTGTCCAGCATGATGGTGTGCTCTGCTGTTCCTACCGCTGGGATCCAGGTCACCCTGTGGATTCATCGATTGCCCTGTGGAAGAGGTCCAGGATATGTGAGTAGGTTTGGCTTGGATCGGACCAAATGCCATGCGGGCTGCTAGGGAGTAACTCCACTTATGTTAACTACTTGCCGACCAGCCGCCATCATTGTACTGCGGCAGGTCGGCTCGTTCCCGCGAATCGCCGTCATTGTATGTTGGCTCGGGAACTCTAGTTTGTGGGCGCGTGCCCACTGGCCAGTGAGGGAGCCAATCAGCGGGTGGGGCGGACTCGATGTCCACTGGCCATCCACGATCGTTCCTCGCAGTGACAGAACGGGGATCTGCCTGTGTAAACAAGGCAAATCTCCGTTCTGACAGGGGAGATCACACAGATCCTGTTTTTCTGCTGTGCAGGAAGATGGATCTTCCCCAGGCATCCCATACATTTAGAACACCTGCAGGAAACACATTTAATCCCTTGATTGTCCCTGATGTTAACTCCTTCCCTGACAGTGTCATTAGTACAATACCAGTGCATATTTTTAGCACTGATTACTGTAATAATGTCACTGGTTCCCAAAAAATCTCAGATTACTGCCATTACTAGTGAAAAAAATAATAATAAAAATGCCATACCAAAAATATGTAGAAGAATATATATCGGCCTAAACTGAAGAAGAAATTTGTTTTTTTATATATATATTTTTTGGGGATATTCATTATAGCAAAAAGTGAAAAATATTGCTTTTTTTTCAAAATTGTCGGTCTTTTTTTGTTTATAGCACAAAAAAAAAAATACCACCAAAAGGAAGCTCTATTTGTGGGAAAAAAAGGACGTCAGTTTTGTTTGGGTACAGAGTCGCACGTGCAATTGTCAGTTAGTGATGCAGTGCCGTGTCACAAACAATGGCCTGGTCTTTAAGGGGGAAAATCTTTCGGTCCTTAAGTGGTTAAAAAAATAATAAATAAATAAATAAATAAATAATAACCAAAATGAAAACATATGGAGATGTCTATGCTCTGATGTACATTTTGCAGCCTTTGTATCAAAGTTTGGTGTAGTTGCTTTCTGTCCTGAACAGATAACTGTTTGTTAAAGCAAGGTTTTTCTTTCTTTCTCCAGTGGAGGCTCTGTCTAATGAAATCACATTTGTAGTGATGCTCTGATGTGAGAAGTCTGCAGTGGTAGTATTCCTTTAGCAGTAGTTAACCCCTTATGGGGTTTTCTCTCACCTAGCACCTGTTACTTTGTCTCTGGGCAGCTTAGGAAACTTCAGCAGCTCCAGTTTGAATTGGGAAGGTTATTTAATAAATTACTTTATGGCTTGAGTAGCAATTGTACATGTTATAATATTTATTTTCTTAACAATGTGGAGTTCTCCCTTAGACTTGCAAGGATTTGTTTATTTCTGCAATAAGTCCTTGTGTCGCTGCAGCCTAATACCTCTATGCCTTGACTGCTCTATGCAGGTTGCCAGCCCTTCTGCGGGCCTCTTAAAGCTAGTGTATGGAAAGCTGACTAATGGACACTTGCTATTAAGCGTCTCCAGATCTACATGTATTATGCACACCATAAACTGGCTCTTTGCTGCTCATGCCTTGGCTGGTAAAACCCTGTATGAAGTTCCTGCCTTGTTCAGGCATCCAGGGAGCAAGATGACAGCGACCAACAGGGTTACTTTAAAAGAGTCTGTAACAACTCACCCTGTGCAAGGATTCTCTACGCCAGTGTTTCTCAACTCCAGTCCTCAAGGCGCACCAACAGGTCATGTTTTCAGGATTACCACTATTTTGCACAGGTGATTTGATCAGTTTCATTGCCTTAGTAATTACTACAGCCGTTTAATCTGAGGGAAATCCTAAAAACATGACCTGTTGGTGCGCCTTGAGGACTGGAGTTGAGAAACACTGCTCTACGCTGACAATGTCAAGCCTTTTCCTTGCAGGACCAGTCAACTGGTCAATTTAACCCTCTACAAACAATTCCTAAAAGATAGATGCGGATGAGGAAAATCTTTAAGCAGGTTTTTGTACCTCCTTTTTGTAAGGTTGTTAGGATGCCTAAAATGGCAGAGGTACCTGCAATGCAAGTATTTTAGCACTTCCAAATGAGTGCATTACCTTTTTTCCTTTGATGTTTAAGCTAGAAGCTCATTCTTGAAGAGGGGTGCAAATTGAACAGAAGGACAGAGCAGCAGAATGTCTTAGTGGCCAGCAATGCACCTTGCAGTACTAGGTTGCTCAAGTTCAAAGCCCAATCAGGTTACGTCTATCTGCATTGCAGGATGTCAGATTAACGACTTGTCGACCGCCTCACGCAGATATACTGCGGCAGAATGGCACGGGCAGGCAAAATCACGTACCTGGTACGTGATTGCCTTCCCGCGGACGGGGGGTCCGATCGTGCCCTGGTGCCAGAGGTGGTCTACTTTAGTTCGCAGGCGATGAGAGGTGAGGGGGAGGCCATCCATTCGTGGCCACCTCCTCCCGATCGCTCCCGGCGAATCAAAATCCTTCCTCTCCCTCTGTAATGTAAACAGAGGGAGAGGAAGTGATGTCATCCCTCCTCGAGCCGGTCTTTTCGCTCCGGCGCTGAGGAGAGAAGACATCAAGTAAGTGCACCAATACTACACTTTCAGTAGAACACACTAGGCACACTTTTCACCCCCTGATCACCCCCGATCACCCCCCTGTACCCCCTGTCACACTGACACCAATAGCAGTTTTTTTTTTTTTGCATTGGTGTCAGTTTGTGACAGTTATAAGTGTTAGGGCAGTTAGGTTAGCCCCCTTTAGGTCTGGGGTACCCCCCTTTAGGTCTAGGGTACCCCCCTAACTGGCCTTATAAAGGTTAACCCGTTGATCACCCCCCGTCGCCAGTGTCGCTAAGCGATCATTTTTTTGATCGCTGTATTAGTGATAGTGACACAGGTGACGCTAGTTAGGGAGGTAAGTATATAGGTTCACTGTCAGTGTTTTATAGCGACAGGGACCCCCATATACTACCTACTAAAGGTTTTAACCCCCTGATTGCCCCCTAGTTAACCCTTTCACCAGCGATCACCATATAAGTGTTACAGGTGATGCTGGTTAGTTTGTTTTTTATAGTTTATTATAGTTTATTATAGTTTTAGGGCACCCGCCGTTTATTACCTTATAAAGGTTTAACCCCCTAATTGCCCGGCGGTGATATAAGTTACGTTTTTAGGATCAGATAAGGTCTGCGTCGCCCCAGGCAGCGTCAGTTTAGCGCCAGTACCGTTAACACCCACGCACGCAGCATACACCTCCCTTAGTGCTATAGTATCTGAACGGATCGATATCTGATCCGATCAGATCTATACTAACATCCCCAGCAATTTAGGGTTCCCAAAAACGCAGTGTTAGCGGGATCAGCCCAGATACCTGCTAGCACCTGCGTTTTGCCCCTCGGCCCAGCCCAGTCCAGCCTACCAAAGTGCAGTATCGATCGATAACTGTCACTTACAAAACACTAAGCACACATAACTGCAGCGTTCGCAGAGTCAGGCCTGATCCCTGCGATCGCTAACAGTTTTTTGGTAGCGTTTTGAATCAGTCGCTAACAGTCAGGAGCTTTTTTGCCTGTGAGTCTCACTAGTGTACCCCTAAATTTAGAGCCCAAAATGGCAAATCGAAGGTACACTAGTGAAGAGGCCTACACGTTTCTGAGCATGACAGATAGTGAAGAGGAAGTCACTCATCTGTCAGATTCAGGCTCAGAATACGATCCTGTAGAGGACAGCGGCTCCATGACAGATAGCTCTGATGACGGAGTTGTGGTCCCTGCTAAGGTCAGGCGTACCAGACCCCAATGTTCTTCTTCTGTCCTTGAAGTGCAAGAACCGCAGGGCTCTCGTATGGAGCAGAGAAGTACTAGTGCCGCTATTCCTTCTGGTGAACTGGCAAGCACCAGCAGCCTAGTACACCCTGGTCGTACATCCAGCACTGCAGTAACACTTGGTGATGTGGCGAGTCCCATAGGTGCAGTTCAAGCTGGCGAGGTGGCAAGCACATGTAGTGTCCCGCTGCCACCAAGAAGACGAACACAGGCCCGTCGTGCCCATAGTGCCCTTCCTGCTGCATTCGCCAATCTGAATTGGGTACCCACCACTTCTGCAGCACCCGTACTTCCCTCATTCACTGGCCAACCCGGAATTCAGGTGGAAACAGTTGATTTTACGCCACTGGATTTTTATTCGCTGTTTTTCACCGAAGATCTCTTTAGATCTATTGTGGACCAAAGCAATTTGTACGCTGGTCAACACATCGCCACTATTCCCCAGTCCTCCCTTGCCAGAGATTGGAAACCAATTACGGTTTCCGAATTTAAGCTCTTTCTGGGCCTTTCCCTCAACATGGGCATAAATAAAAAGAGTGAGTTGCGGTCATATTGGTCCACTGACCCAATTTACCATATGCCCGTGTTCTCTGCCTCCATGGCTAGGGCACAATACGAGCAGATTTTGTCGTTCATGCACTTCAACAACAATGAACTCTGTCGTCCTCGTGGAGACCCTGGATATGATCGGCTCTACAAAATTCGGCCCCTCGTAAACCACTTCAACCAACATTTTGCAGACTTGTTTACTCCCCATCAAGTTGTCTGCGTTGATAAGTCCCTGATTACATTTTCTGGGCGCTTGTCATTCAATCAGTAAATTCCCAGCAAGCGTGCCAGATACGGGGTCAAGATGTATAAGCTCTGTGACAGGGCCACAGGCTATACATGTAGTTTTATGGTTTTTCGAGGGCAAAGATAGTCACGTAGAGCCGACAAACTGCCCTGACTACATAGGAAGCGCTGGCAAGATAGTGTGGGACTTGGTGTCACCCTTATTCGGAAAGGGGTACCACTTGTACGTGGACAATTATTACACGAGCGTGCCACTTTTTAGCCACCTTTTTGATCATCAGATTGGAGCATGTGGCACCGTGCGACCTAATCGCCGGGGCTTTCCCCAGCGGCTTGTAGATTCCCGTCTTAGGCTGGGGGAGAGAGCCTGCTTGCAGTGTAATAACGTGCTCGCTATGAAGTGGAGGGACAATAAGAATGTTTTCGTTCTTTCCTCCCTTCATGCAGACACGACGGTCCAAATTACTACGGCGACTGGTGTTGTGGAGAAACCCCTCTGTGTCCACGAATATAACCAAAATATGGGAGGGGTGGACCTCAACGACCAGTTGTTGGCGCCGTACCTAGTTGCCCGTAAGGCCCAGACGCTGGTATAACAAAGTGTTTGTTTATTTATTTCAATTGGCTTTGCTGAATGCTTATGTGCTATACAGAGCTTCAGGACGGACTGGATCTTTCCTTAAATTCCAGGAAGAGATCGTCAGAGCCCTTCTGTATCCAGACGGTGCTCCACCTCACCATCCCCAACCAAATGCAGTAAGCCGGCTGCATGAGAGGCATTTTCTTTATGCCCTCCCAAGTACCCCTACCCAACGAGCCCCCCAAAAAAGATGTCGTGTCTGCAGCAAGTGCGGATTTAGGAGTGACACCCGGTATTATTGTAAATGTTTTATTTTTTACTATGTTTTTTTTGTATTTGCTTTGCAGGTATGGTAAGTATTACTGTTATACTGTAATGTTACTTTGTTTTTTTGTTAACCATCATTTGCTTAGCAGGTACGCCATTCAGTTGCAGCGCGGATTTATTTATCTTGACAGCAACAGCGTTTGCTCCCACGAAACATAAAGCCGTGACTCCAGCGCTGTCTGAGGTGATTTCACCACCACAGTTACATACTTCAGCATATATGCCGAAGCGTGGGGGCAGCAGAGGGCGGAGCAGCGACTTGCTCCTAACTTTTGCGGGAGGATGCCCCCATGCTTCGGCATATATATACGGTGCATGTATGCCCATCATTAGAAGTGGGTGGATGAAGGGAGGTATTCTAATGGTGGGCATACCCACCGATCAATATCTTTTTTTCGTTCAGCCCTCAGGGTGCATGAAAAAAAAGTTTACAATATACTTTTAAAAGTATACTTTTTAAAAAAAAGTTTACAATAGTCTTATTAAAATCGCAGAAGAGAGTTTAATAAGACTCGGGGCCACTCATTACAATTAGAAGAAAAGAGGTTTAACCTTAAACTACGTAGAGGGTTCTTTACTGTAAGAGCGGTAAGGATGTGGAATTCCCTTCCACAGGCGGTGGTCTCAGCGGGGAGCATTGATAGCTTCAAGAAACTATTAGATAATCACCTGAATGACCGCAACATACAGGGATATGTAAGGTAATACTGACACATAATCACACACATAGGTTGGACTTGATGGACGTGTGTCTTTTTTCAACCTCTCCTACTATGTAACTATATATGCCCAACAAGGACCAGCAACGTACTGGTATGTTGCTGGACTTTGAGTGGTTATACCAGAATGATGCCTGCAGGTTTAGGTATCATCTTGGTATCATTCTATTCAGCCAGGGGTCGGCTTTCATGTAAAAGCAATCCTAGCGGCTAATTAGCCTCTAGACTGCTTTTACAAGCAGTGGGAGGGAATGCCCCCCCCCACCGTCTTCCATGTTTTTCTCTGGCTCTCCTGTCCCAACAGGGAACCTGAGAATGCAGCCGGTCATTCGGCCAGCTGACCATAGAGCTGATCAGAGACCAGAATGGCTCCAAACATCTCTATAGCCTAAGAAACCGGAAGCTACTAGCATTTCATGACTTAGATTTCGCCGGATGTAAACAGCGCCATTGGGAAATTAGGAAAGCATTTTATCACACCGATCTTGGTGTGGTCAGATGCTTTGAGGGCAGAGGAGAGATCTAGGGTCTAATAGACCCCAATTTTTTCAAAAAAGAGTACCTGTCACTACCCATTGCTATCATAGGGGTCATTTACATTCCCTGAGATAACAATAAAAATGATTAAAAAAAATAAAAATGAAAGGAATAGTTTAAAAATAAGATAAAAAATCAAAAAAAAATAAAGAAAAAAAAAAAAAAGCACCCCTGTCCCCCCCTGCTCTCGCGCAAAGGCGAACGCAAGCGTCGGTCTGGCGTCAAATGTAAACAGCAATTGCACCATGCATGTGAGGTATCACCGCAAAGGTCAGATCGAGGGCAGTCATTTTAGCAGTAGACCTCCTCTGTAAATCTAAAGTGGTAACCTGTAAAGACTTTTAAAGGCTTTTAAAAATGTATTCAGTTTGTCGCCACTGCACGTTTGTGCGCAATTTTAAAGCATGTCATGTTTGGTATCCATGTACTCGGCCTAAGATCATCTTTTTTAATTCATCAAACATTTGGGCAATATAGTGTATTTTAGTGCATTAAAATTTAAAAAAGTGTGTTTTTTCCCAAAAAAATGCGTTTGAAAAATCGCTGCGCAAATACTGTGTGAAAAAAAAAATGAAACACCCACCATTTTAATCTGTAGGGCATTTTCTTTAAGAAAATATATAATGTTTGGGGGTTCAAAGTAATTTTCTTGCAAAAAAAAATATTTTTTTCATGTAAACCAAAAGTGTCAGAAAGGGCTTTGTCTTCAAGTGGTTAGAAAAGTGGGTGATGTGTGACATAAGCTTCTAAATGTTGTGCATAAAATGCCAGGACAGTTCAACCCCCCCCAATGACCCCATTTTGGAAAGTAGACACCCCAAGCTATTTGCTGAGAGGCATGTCGAGTCCATGGAATATTTTATATTGTGACACAAGTTGCGGGAAAAAGACACTTTTTTTTTTTTTCAACAAAGTTGTCACTAAATGATATATTGCTCAAACATTCTGAGGGAATATGTGAAATTACACCCCAAAATAAATTCTGTTGCTTCTCCTGAGTACGGGGATACCACATGTGTGAGACTTTTTGGGAGCCTAGCCGCGTATGGGGCCCCGAAACCAAGCACCGCCTTCAGGCTTTCTAAGGGCGTAAATTTTTGATTTCACTCTTCACTGCCTATCACAGTTTCGGAGGCCATGGAATGCCCAGATGGCACAAACCCCTCCCAAATGACCCCATTTTGGAAAGTAGACACCCAAAGCTATTTTCTGAGAGGTATAGTGAGTATTTTGCAGACCTCACTTTTTGTCACAAACTTTAGAAAATTGAAAAAAGAAAAAAAAAAAAATTTTTCTTGTCTTTCTTCATTTTCAAAAACAAATGAGAGCTTCAGAATACTCACCATGCCTCTCAGCAAATAGCTTGGGGTGTATACTTTCCAAAATGGGGTCATTTTGGGGGGTTTTGTGCTATCTTGGCATTTTATGGACTTTGAATCTGTGATAGGTAGTGAGGAGTGAAATCAAAAATTTACGCCCCTTAGAAATCCTGAAGGCGGTGATTGGATTTCGGGGCCCCGTATGAAGCTAGGCTCCCAAAAAGTGCCACACATGTGGTATCCCCGTACTCAGGAGAAGCAGCAGAATGTATTTTGGGGTGTAATTCCACATATGCCCATGGCATGTTTGAGCAATATATCATTTAGTGACAACTTTGTACAAAAAAAAAATTGTCACTTTCCCGCAACTTGTGTCAAAATATAAAATATTTCATGGACTCAACATGCCTCTCAGCAAATAGCTTGGGGTGTCTACTTTCCAAAATGGGGTCATTTGGGGGGGGTTTGTGCCATCTGGGCATTTTATGGCCTTCAAAACTGTGATAGGTAGTGAGGAGTGAAATCACAACTTTACGCCCTTAGAAATCCTGAAGGCGGTGCTTGGTTTTTGGGGCCCCGTACGCGGCTAGGCTCCCAAAAAGTCCCACACATGTGGTATCCCCGTACTCAGGAGAATCAGCAGAATGTATTTTGGGGTGCAATTTGCCCATGGCCTGTGTGAGCAATATATCATTTAGTGACAACTTTTGCAAAAAAAAAATAAATGTGTCACTTTCCCACAACTTGTGTCAAATTATAAGATATTCCATGGACTCAACATGCCTCTCAGCAAATAGCTTGGGGTGTCTACTTTCCAAAATGGGGTCATTTGGGGGGGTTTTGAGCCATCTTTGCATTTTATGGCCTTCAAAACTGTGATAGCTAGTGAGGAATTAAATAAAAAGTTTATGCCCTTAGAAATCCTGAAGGCGGTGCTTGGTTTTCGGGGCCCCGTACGCGGCTAGGCTCCCAAAAAGTCTCACACATTTGGTATCACCATACTCAGGAGAAGCAGCTGAATGTATTTTGGGGTGCAATTCCACATATGCCCATGGCCTGTGTGAGCAATATATCATTTAGTGACAACTTTTTGTATTTTTTTTTTTTTTTGTCATTATTCAATCACTTGGGACAAAAAAAATAAATATTCAATGGGCTCAACGTGCCTCTCAGCAATT
Organism: Lithobates clamitans; assembly: GCA_037952925.1. Classification (NCBI taxonomy): domain Eukaryota; kingdom Metazoa; phylum Chordata; class Amphibia; order Anura; family Ranidae; genus Lithobates; species Lithobates clamitans. The sequence continues at coordinate 2,339,790 of JBBGZY010000563.1, forward strand.
TCCTTGGGGTGTCTACTTTCCAAAATGGGGTCATTTGGGGGGGTTTTGTACTGCCCTGCCATTTTAGTACCTCAAGAAATGACATAGGCAGTCATAAACTAAAAGCTGTGTAAATTCCAGAAAATGTACCCTAGTTTGTAGACGCTATAACTTTTGCGCAAACCAATAAATATAGGCTTATTGACATTTTTTTACCAAAGACATGTGGCCGAATACATTTTGGCCTAAATGTATGACTAAAATTGAGTTTATTGGATTTTTTTTATAACAAAAATTAGAAAATATCATTTTTTTTCAAAATTTTCGGTCTTTTTCCGTTTATAGCGCAAAAAATAAAAACCGCAGAGGTGATCAAATACCATCAAAAGAAAGCTCTATTTGTGGGAACAAAAGGACGCAAATTTCGTTTGGGTACAGCATTGCATGACCGCGCAATTAGCAGTTAAAGCGACGCAGTGCCAAGTTGTAAAAAGTGCTCTGGTCAGGAATGGGGTAAATCCTTCCGGGGTTGAAGTGGTTAAGGCACTTATGAAGAAAAGGTTTTCCAGCATAATGAGTCACCTGTTCGGTTGTGGCCTTCATCAGCTTAGCCGTATAGATGCAGTTGTCATTTGTGGATGCTGTGTTCTTCAAGAGGAAGTAAACCCTGATACTATGCATCGCATAGTAACCCATTATGTGTCACTTACCTGACACAGTATCTCGGCTCCGGCGCTGTGATTGGCTGGAGCCACGATGATGTCACTCCCGCGCATGCACGCTGGTGTCGCTACTAACGGCATGATCGCCATTATAAACGGCACACTCAGTGCACCTGCGCACCGTTGTCTAAGGCTCATGTGCCATTGACATCGGTGCCTGTCTTTTGGAAATATCTCCTTGTAGGTCCGTGTAGGTTTAGGAGATATTTCTTGCACCTACAGGTAAGCCTTAATCTAGGCTTACCTGTAGGTAAAAGTGGTCTGTAAGGGTTTACAACCACTTTCAGGGGTATACTCAAACTTGATGATTGGGGGTGTCTATGGGGGGTGTAACATCTTCTGGTGGTAGCTTTGTGTAAGGGGTATATCTGACACAGTGGGTGACAGATCACACCGCAGTGTGGCCCATGCGAGGCACATTCTGTGGGGACATCATATGACGTCTGGTAAGGTCTGGGGGGCGTCATATGATGTCCACCCAAAACAAGAGAGCTCCGGCCCAGCCATCATTTGACTTGAGGAATGTCGTTCGAAAGTTTGCTTTTAACATTCAATTTTGGAATAGACTTTCCCGAACAAAAACTACATACGCATCTTCAAATTTTCTCATCATCGTGGTAAAAAATGAGCATCGTTTTGACCTCATTAACAATTTGAAAAATGAATGAACATTTTTGAAATGAAGATTTTCAAACAAAATTCTTTTAGGGTATGCGCAGGTTCGATCCGAACTGGATAACATTTAGTTTGCTGAAGAAAAGGTTTTCACCTTTCGTTTTATTATTCTTTTTGCCTCTCAGCACTGATGATCCGCTCCTTCCAGCCACTTGCTGTCTACGTGCACTTGCTCCAGTGTCGGTTGCATATCATTGATATCCGCTGGCTTCTTAATAGTGACAGCTGTGGATTCTGCTTTCATAATGTGTGTTTGCATGGCCAGGGGCACATGTGACAAGGTGACAATAAATGAGCACAATTGGGAAAGATTTCTCACCCCAAAGAAGGACCTTCAAGACAAGATCACTAGATATGATTGTGTTAAAGCAGTAAATTTAAAATTGAAAACAACTTTTAAAATTACAGTGAACTGTTAGGCTCCATACACACTGGAAACACCAGTTCCCTTGGCAGAAAAAAATGATATAGAGTATGTTTGTACACATGTTTCGGACAGTTTACTGTTTTTGTCAGAAACACAAACCAGAAGGTCTTTCAATAAGCATGCAGGTCACATTTCAAGCATCTACAATATTTTGACCTCTTATGACGCATACACACGAGCGGAATTTCTGACAGAAAGAGTCCGATGGGAGCTTTTCATATATATTCCGACCGCATGTATGCCCCATCTGACTTTTTCCGTAGAATATTCAGACGGACTTAGATAGAGAACATGTTCTATATTTTTCCGACGGAACAAATTACTATCAGAAAAAACGCTCGTCTGTATGCTGTTCTGACGCACCAAAAACGACGCATGCTCTGAAGCAAGTACGAGACGGAAGCTATTGGCTACTTGCTATTGAACTTCTGTTTTCTAGTCCCGTTGTACGTGTTGTACGTCACCGCGTTCTTGACGGTTGGACTTTGGTGTGACCGTGTGTATGCAAGACAGCTTGAGCAGAATTCCACCAGAAAATCCTTCAGAGTTTATTGCGATGGGCAAAACCGGTCGTGTGTACAGGACATAAGTCAGAGAAGTTGTTTTTAATGAATACATGGGAACAAGACATTGGGGAGACACTTGAAGTTGCTGAGTGGTTTAAAATGACACATTGAAACAAACTGTAATGTTTTGCTGTGATATTATATGGTACTGGTGAGAGTGGCTGCATATGTCCCAGGGACTTTCCCATCATGTTTTCAGGGCTCTGATATGGAAGGTTCGGTGTTCCATACATTGTGGACATGCCCATAAGTCAAGCGACTTTGGATCTGCATTTATCATTTAATTTACCCACTAATCCAGGTGAACCTTATAAAATCACCACAACAAGCATTACTGGGACGCCCAGCTGAGGGGACTCCGGGACACGCATGGAAACTTATAGCATTTATCTTTGCAGCAGCCAGGATTGCAGTAGCTAGGTCTTGGAAGTCGCTCAGGATTCCCTTCAGTTTGGTGATAACTAAATTGTTGCGGATCATGGTTAAGCAGGCCATCTTTGATAAAGTTTGGGAACAAATACTTACCTTATGAAGCACCATTAACCAGACATAATGAGACTATATGGAGTGCACTTATTCCTTTCCCTTATGCCCCGTACACACGGTCGGACATTGATGGGACATTCCGAAAACAAAATCCTAGGATTTTTTCAGACGGATGTTGGCTCAAACTTGTCTTGCATACACACGGTCACACAAAGTTGTAAAAGTTGTTGAAAATCCGATCGTTCTAAACGCGGTGACGTAAAACACGTACGTCGGGACTATAAACGGGGCAGTGGCCAATAGCTTTCATCTCTTTATTTATTCTGAGCATGCGTGGCACTTTGTCCGTCGGATTTGTGTACACACGATCGGAATTTCCGACAACGAATTTTGTTGTCGGAAAATTTTATATCCTGCTCTCAAACTTTGTGTGTCGGAAAATCCGATGGAATTTCCGGCAACAAGGTCCTATCACACATTTCCTGTCGGAAAATCCGACCGTGTGTACGGGGCATTACTGTTTCTTTCTTCCTTTTTCCTTTTCCTCTCTTTCTTTTTTTTCCTCATTTTGTCTTTTTGCTCCCCTGATCTACCAGGGAAATATACATTTTGAGATGTTTTGTAGCAAATGAGGTATTGAGGGGGAAGAGACAGTACCCCCCTTGTTGTTCATCTAGCTTGCCTATATTTCTCACCCTCCACTTAATTCATAATAACTGGGTATATAGATGCTGGCCCTATGGTCATGGTTTCCCCTTCTCTCTTAATATTGAATCCAAAGGAGTGACAGGAAAACCAAATTTTTCCTATTCTCCTGCTATTTGTTATTCTTTCATTGCTTATTATACAGTAGCTTACTGAGCAAAATGATGTGACATGGACATTCACTGTACTGTTCATTTAAGCACAAGAGACTCCATTTTGTTCTCACTGTTGAAATGTGTTCTGTAACCTTCACCTAACACACAGACACTTCTCCTACTAAATCAGTGGTTCTCAACTCCAGTCCCCGGGACCCACCAACAGGCTAGATTTTAAGTATTACCTTGGGGAGTTGCAGACTAGAATACTGAAATCACTGAGCAGCAAGTGATATCACCTGTGATGTATTTCAGCTATCTTGCAAACCTGGCCTGTTGGTGGGTCCTGAGGACTGGAGTTGAGAACCACTGTACTAAACGCTCTCTACTCCCCCCTCCCTTCTCAAGGTTTTACTTTTGCAATCGTTCTATTCGCTAGTTTTTAATAATATATTTCTATTTGTTAGCTTTTAATAACATATTTCTATTTGTTAGTTTTTAATAGCATCTCACACCACCCCTTTCTTATCAATGTATAAAATAACATGTAATAATAAATTTTCACTGAACGGACATTTTAAACACAGTGATTGAGTCCGTGAATCTGTTCCTGCAGCTGCAGTATTAACTTTGTTTTACAGTCCCAATCAGAAATCAGTCATATCAGCTTGGCTAGTCATATCAGGAGTTTGGCAGAGTCTCCAGAAGGAACCGCGCTTCGATCGGGATCATCGGGAAACGTAGACCTCAAATGTCGGCTAGGTAAGCTGCCCTTAAGCTTGCTATATTTCTGCCTTTTCCTATGTATCCTATCTGTCGGTTCTCAAGGAAACCAGACCACTCTTGGACCTTTCTGGTTGGGTAACGTGTGTGTGTGAATGTGTATGTGTCCCCCTTTATGGGTTGGACTGTGTGTGGATAGGGAAAATCCTCTGCAGTTTCCTGCGTTGACTCCTTGTGGGCGACCTGGGTCGGAGGTGCATGGTAGGGTCAGATAAAACTCACAGAGAAGAGAAGAGACGAGGAGGGTCTCTTAATGAGTGTTTTGTCTATTGTCATAAACCCCTTCTATCCACGTAGATAAGTGGAGACTATTCTTGTAAATCTGCAGATTTGCTGTACTATTTGTTTTAGAGGCAAGAGGGTATAGGCACAAGTAGAGAAGACTGGCCAGTCATTATGGGCATTAAATTAATTAAGGAAATGAAGGGAGAGAGGCCTTCAGAAAATGCCCAGCGCAAGATGAGCGCTAGAGAATATATGAACCGAAGGTACGGTTCCGCCTATACTGAGCCCCTAGATAAATGGGTAGAATTGACAAAGGGAACAGCTAAACCTTTAAAATCTGAAGGGACTTTTGATTTACAAGTATGGCAAACTTTTTTGCACGATTATGGCTCACTACTGTGCAGTGAAGGAACATTGAGAATAGCTTGCACATGGGAGACAGAAGCTAAAGTGTCAGGAAAAGCCCTCTTGCAAATATCTCAGCAAACTGAAGTTTAAAGGAATGCCTGTGCACAGAAGCGCCATCCGGCGCTCGCGCACGCGCAATAGCGCTAACGGGTGTACGCGCATGCGCAATAGCTCCAATAGCGACGCCCTGTGACAGTACCTGGCGCCAAAGAGGCTATTTAAAGAGGACTGTTCCACTGCTGCCGTGCTGTCCGGTCTACAGCGTTCCTGAAGACCCCTTGTGCCCTGTTACTTGCATTTGCTACCTGATACCTGTTGGATTGTTCTTGACTACTCTGTTTGCTGCCTGCCCTGATCCCGGCTTTTGGACTTTGACTACTCTGTTTTCTGCCCACCCTGATCTCAGCTTTTGGACTTTGACTACTCTCCCGGATTTACCTTCTGTACCTGATCTGCCCGCCTGTGTTTGACCCGGCTTGCCACCTCCCAGCTGTCTACATCCTGCTGCGGGACTACAAGACACCTCCCTGCTGTCTACATCCTGCTGCGGGACTACAAGACACCTCCCTGCTGTCTACATCCTGCTGCTGGACTACAGGACACCTCCCAGCTGACTACCTGATTCAGCTCTCTGCTCCAGCCTTCCAGTCAGGCACTTGTGCCCCTTCGCACTCCCGAGCCCCTGTCATCACTACCAGGGGTTCCCGAGTCGGAGGTATACGAGAGGCCGTTTCCTGCATTCCGGGCTCCACCTACCAGGTACGTGACATAAAGTAGCAAATCAAACTGGCTTAATGGAGATGTTTAATAAAAGTACTGCCCAAATTTACTACGTTTGGCCAGAAGACTCTGTAGAGGAGGACCCCCCACCTTATGTGGCTGCCAGTTTGGCTTTAAGGGGTCCATGCACAAAAGCGAAAGAATTAGATTACATGGAACACACAAAAGATGAGCTATGCAATATAGTAGAGAGCAGAGGTTTAACAGCCCCATATCAACCTACAAAGAGGATTTTGGCTCGTATCCTAGAAACAGATGATTGGCATAAATCAAAAGGCACATATGCAAAACTAGATCTCTCTGAACTTAAAGCTTTGGCCAGAGAAAGAGAGATAGAGTCTGAACTACCGGAGCAAACCATAATTTCCAAATTGTGGCAGCAAGATGAAGAGAATTCGTTAAAAAGCAGGAGTAGTTATGGTGCTGCCCTTGTGGGGTTAGAAAAATTTTTTTTCTATTAGTGGACAATTCCACTATATATTTTACCTGGTGTACATAACTTCTATAGATCTAGGATCTCCCAATCCCGCTTATATGGCTCTCATATCTTGGGGACTAAAAGGTACATGCATTTTAATTTGAGACTTACTGTCAACATCATTACCTTCAAAAACTAATTGGGTTCTGACAGGATAAACTGCAACAGATTGCTCTATGCCAGGGGCAGAAGGGCTGGCATCTCCCTTCCTTCTCTCTTCATCTTAGACAGATATATGGGGTAAATCCGCACAGTTGTTGAGTTAGGATATGGGGCTGCTTCCTCTACAGATACAATACCACCTAAGTGGAGTGTATTAGAATTTGGTAAAAAGCAGGAGTAGTTATGGCGCTGCCCTTGTGGGGTTAGAAAAAAAATGTTTTCTATTAGTGGACAATTCCACTATATATTTTACCTGGTGTACATAACTCCTATAGATCTAGAGTATTATTCTTAAAAATTATATTTATGAGCGAAGCAAAAAGCAAAAGAACAAAAAAAAAACCTATATGTACCAAAATAACGTGAGTGTTTTAGATCTTGAATCTGTGACTGGTACTCGGTTACTAATAATCACATTGTATTAAAATATCAACATGAAATTATTTCCACAAAGTGCATTTGTGCTAAACCAGTGCTATAAATGTCATAAAGTGACTGCTGCCAAATCATACAGAATCATACAAAATGTCCAGTGCTAGGAATTCCATAAAGTGAGGTTAGTGGACGGGAGGTTTGTGAGAAATTGAAGGAAAAATTGCCTCAAATATATGGACAAACCAGACATGCTGAATTTATGAATGCTAAGCAAGGGAAAGAGGAAGCAGCAGGGGCTTATTGGAGGCGGTTAAACGATATGGCTGAGGAAGCAGGAATTAAAATAGAGGAAGAGAAGGCGGGAGAAACTGCAAGTCCATGTACACAACTGGTGAAACGAAGGTTTCTTGATGGTTTATTAACCCCAGTTAAAAGAAAAGTTGTTCACAGAAAGGCCTGAGGCAGGCAATATGTCTATTCGAGACGTCCTGCCTATCCTGTTATCCATAGAAAACAGAATTAACCAAAAAGACAGCAAACCCAAGGTTATGTACATGAGGAAGCAGAGAGGAAGAGGAAGAGGCAAAGGCAATTTCAGAAATCATGGCAATCGGGGACCAATTATATGCTACAATTGTGATGGGGAAGGACACATAGCCAAATTCTGCCATCTTCCTGACCGTAGACTGGAAAAGAGCTTAGAGGCACCTCATGCTGATCCCAGTTCTCTGCCAAAAGCAGTGGATCAGGCATAGGAAAATGGCATGCCAGTATCAATCATGTTAAATAGGGGAGACAATAGTCCCGAGGCCAGAGTAAAAGTATTTTTACAAGAACTCCCCTATCCTGGAGGAGAAACAGAATTAACCTGTTTAACCGATACTGGTGCAAGCCTAAGTGTTTTTAATATAGAGGACTTACCTCCAGGATTATTATCTACAAATGTTATCTCTGGTGTTGGCCTAACCGGGACCTCTACTGATTTGGTTGAGTCCAAGCCACTTAAACTCAGGCTAGGACAGCATACAGAAATTGTCACTAAAGTGTTAGTTTCAGACACAGTTCCTACCAATCTTTTGGGAGCTGACATTTTGAACCAAATTTTAGCAAACATAGACTACACTCCTACAGGAGTCCAAGTGGTTAGTAGTCTGTCAGGAGAAGTTTTAAATTCTGCCTGTGGAGTATTTTTAATCCAGGACTCCACTCCGCCATTTCCAACAGAATTGAAAGTGATTCTCGCTGAATTATGGGCCACCAGCAAATATGATGTAGGTCTGCTGGATTGCACCCCTGTCATGATAAAAATGAAACCAGGAGCCCATCTCCCACAGATTAAACAGTGCCCACTGAGTTTTGCTCAGACTGAGGGGATAAAGGATCAAATCACTCAACTGAAAGCAGCACGGGTTGTTGTACCAATTAAGTCCCAAGTCAATACACCCCTGTTCCCAATTGCAAAGAAGCCAGACAAGAAGGGTGGGCAGGTGACATACCGCATGGTGCATGATTTGGGAGCCATTAACAATATAATAGAGGCAGATACCCCAATAGTGCCCAACCCCCGCACTTTACTAAGTGGAATACCTGCCTCCAGCACCTGCTTTACAGTGATTGATCTTGCAAATGCTTTCTTTTCGGTGCCCCTGCACCCAGATTGCTGGCACCTTTTTTCATTTACCCATGATGCTCAAAAGTTAGCATGGACAAGATTGCCCCAAGGCTGTGTGAGTAGCCCCTCTGAATATAATACTGTGTTAAAGCAAGTATTTGACCAATGGTCCCCCTCACACCCAAACACAGTTTTGCTTCAGTACATAGACGATTTGCTTATTTGTTCTGATACAAAGGACATTTGTAGCAGAGAAACAGTAAGTCTTCTCATGTTTCTCTATAACAGTAACAAAGTTAAGCTACAATACTGCCAAGAGAAAGTGATCTTCCTGGTTCACTGCATTTCACATGGAATCCGTCACCTAACCCAAGATCGAGTTAAAACTCTACAAAATTTTGAAAAGCCAAGAAATGTACGGCAACTACGTGCCTTCCTGGGGTTAGTGGGATATTGTAGGGACTGGATTCCAAATGCATCAGAGCTTATGGCTCCTCTATATGAGGCTACCACTAGAAACCCTTTCAAACTCACATGGGACAATGAATTGCAGATGAAGGAACTTATTAAAATTTTGTCTGAAGCTCCCGCCATTGGACTTCCTGACTATACTAAGACTTTCTCGTTGTTCTGTCATGAAGTTAATGGATTTGCTGCAGGTGTACTCACCCAGCTACATGGAGACAAACAGAGGCCTGTGATGTATGTATCAGCCTCATTGGATCCTGTCATCAAAGGCTCCCCCAATTGTATGCGAGCCATAGCAGCCTGCATTTTGCTGCTAGACAAAGTAACGGAGCTTGTACTAGATTCTGCTCTGATCCTGTATGTGCCACATGCAGTACAGGAAATCATGAATCAAGTAAATACCAGACATGTGTCTGCCAGTAGATTTGACAAGTACCAGTCTGCTCTTTTTGCTCCATCGAATTTAACAATCAAACGATGTGTTACTTTAAATCCGGCTACTCTTCTTCCGATAATTGATGAGGAAGATGCAACAAATGGTACTGATGTAGAACCTGAGAGTTTTTCTCATGATTGTATGCCTCTTATGGAGGTAGAAAGGGCCTCTGTCACACCAGCAAAAGATGAGCCTTTATCAGATTGTGACACACACTTATTCGTAGATGGTTCCAGATTTTACACTGATGATGGTCAGCCACACACAGGGTTTGCTGTAACCACTACAGACACCATTTTACATCAGGAAGCATTGACACCCCAGATGTCAGCACAGGAAGCAGAGTTGTGTGCTGCTGTAGTCAAAGCATGTCATCTCCTAGAGAATCAAAAGGGAAACATTTACACTGACAGCAGATATGCATTTGGAATAGCCCACGATTTTGGGCCTATATGGAAAGCACAGAACTTTCTGACTAGTTCAGGGAAGCCAGTGAGACATGCAAAACTCATAGAGTGGCTATTTGAGGCTTTTCAGAAACCAGCAGAAGTTGCCATCTTGAAGGTAAAAGGGCATGCAAGGGGAAATGACATGACAGCCAGAGGAAATGCTTTAGCGGACCAAGTGGCAAAGGATGCTGCCCTTTGGCATTTGGAGTCACACCCACTGTAGGGGTCGCCCAGGTAGTTGGGACAGATTCCCCTCATCAAGAGCAGTGGGATGTAGAAACTCTAATTCAGTTGCAGAACCAGGCCCCTGATGAAGAGAAGGATAAGTGGATCAAATGTAATGCTACCCAAAATCAGCAGGGCCTGTGGAGCGCTGACAACAGGTGGTGTCTACCCAGGACTTTGTACCCAGTTTTAGCACAACTGGCACATGGCGTCAGTCATCTTGCTAAGGGCGCGATGGTGGCACTTACTGGCTGCTATTGGATAGCACCTGGATTTAGTGCATTTGCAACCAGGTTTTGTGCTTCATGTCTCACTTGTGCTCTGTACAATGCAGGGAGGCCTGTCCATGTTCCCCAAAAGCATTCTCCTAAGCCAGATTTCCCTTTCCAAAGAATTCAAATAGACTACATTCAGATGCCCAGAATAGGCACCTATGAGTTCGCTTTAGTGTGTGTTGACATGTTCTCAGGTTGGCCCGAGAGCTGGCCAGTAGCTAAAGCAAATGCAAAAACAACAGCAAAGAAAATTTTGAATGAAATAGTTTGTAGATACGGAGTTCCTGAAACTATTGAGGGTGACAGAGGAACCCATTTTACTGGGGAAGTAATGAAAGAGGTAATGGAAGCACTTCACATGCAGCAAGCTTTCCATACACCTTATCATCCACAAAGTAGTGGTAAAGTTGAGAGACTTAATGGAATTTTGAAAAACAGAAGTGCAAAAATTAAAGCAGATACAGGAAAAGGATGGGTGGAAGCTTTGCCATTAGCCCTATATTCTGTACGAACTACCCCTAAACAACCACATGGGCTGTCCCCCTATGAGATTTTATTTGGAGGGCCACCCAAAACAGGGCTATATTTTCCCCAACAGTTGCAGGCTTCTCACTCTAATCTGTTAGAATAGGTTCAGATTTTGCAAAGAACATTGAATAAATTCATGAAGGTGTTTATAAATCTATCCCCGACCCAGATTCTGTTTCAGGTATTCACAGAATCCAACCAGGTGACTGGGTGGTGGTCAAGCGACACGTCAGAAAGCCGCTAGAACCAAAATTTGATAGACCACATTTGGTGCTTTTGACAACCGGTTCTGCTGTCAAGTTGGAAGGAAAGCCCACCTGGATTCACGCCAGTCACTGCAAGAAAATCCTGAAGTGATGATATCCTTTGAAAAAATTATGATAATGTTTCTTTTCTTTTTGTTGTTTGTGAGAACTGAGACATGGAAAAATAACCCTTTCATCCAAATGTTAAAATTGTATGCAACCCATAGCAACGCTAGTAACTGCTGGGTGTGTTCTTCTCACTTACATCCCCAAACAAGAACAATACCCATGATAGCAATGCCTCTCAATTTTACTGATCTAAACAGGACCAGAATAAATGGCTCATACAGTCTCCACAGCTAATGAGCACAGATCAGTCACTTTGATGGTTTAAAAACAGATAAACACTCCACAGATTTGTTTAAACATCACATGCCCGTTAAAAAACACTAAATATACACGGTTGGGCAATTCAGATTGCACCGGAGAAAAAATTACAGTTTATGGAGAAAACTATGGTCAATATTATTATATCCCAGATCCAGAACTAAATAGAACCCTTTATAGTACAAATTGCTCACAGTTCCCAATATGTGAAAATATCGGTTACCCAGGATTCCATGTTATTGCTTCCAGTTTTTTAGGAGCAGGCATACCGTCCATACGTAGAGGGTTATATTATATATGTGGAAATAAAGCTTATGCCTGGCTTTCTACTAATGTTACAGGTACATGTTATATTGGGAAGTTAGCACCTGCTTTGGCTGTTCGCAAAGATACAGTGCGACCAGATCAAAGTCCAGAATACCCTTTAGTGTTCAAAAGAGAGCTGTTCACTGAAGGTGACATGGCATGGTCATGCGCCAATGTAACAGAAGTTACCAGCAGGCGGCTGAATGTAACGGGGAGAAGAATGGTGTCAAATAAACAAAAGGGGGGAAAAGGGGCGGGCTTACGGACGTCTTGCAGCACAGCAAAGCGATTTTGATATCTTTTTTCATACTCGTTTTTATCATTGAAAATGTGAGTACCACAGTGTTATTAAGCTTTAATAAAAGTTCCTATACGGTTTTACGCTATGGGTATCCCTCCTTTCTTTTATATGTAATACATCAAAACAACACGGAAAGTAAAGTTTGGAGACATCTATGATTGCTACACAGTGGCAGATACTGTGACTGCCTGCACCCCTGCAGGGGAAAGAAAATCTGGTGAGTGCAAGCAGTATCAAAGCATGCAGATAAGGCACTAATTAAAAAGCCAGCACCTGGATAAGAAGTTTTCCCACAGAAATCTGTTTCTCAGAGATTGAACATCCTAAAATACTCCAAAAAGAACTATTTAATTTTTTTTCATTAATGGAACTTTTCCTATCCAAGATTACTGGTTAAAAACACATCAGTCACCTTTTATATTGGATATTTAGTATGATTTTGTATGATCTAGCACCAGTCACTTTATGGAATTCATAGCACTGGACATTTTGTATGATTCTATATGATTGAACAGCAGTCACTTTATGACATTTATAGCACTGGTTTAGCACAAATGCACTTTGTGGAAATAATTGAAGTATTTTATGTTGATATTTCACTTTTATTACAATGTGATTATTAGTAACCGAGTACCAGTCACAGATTCCAGATCTAAAACACTCACGTTATTTTGGTACATATAGGTTTTTTTTTGTTTTTTTGTTCTTTTGCTTTTTGCTTCGCTCATAAATATAATTTGTAAGAATAATACTCTAGATCTATAGGAGTTATGTACACCAGGTAATATAGAGGGGAGGAACGGAGGTCGCACAGCACATATAGGCGAACTAGGTGGCTATAACTACCCGTCCCTAACTGTTGGAATAGCTTTGTGCCGGCTGGGGGGCACACATAAATGTGAGTGCACAGTTTTTATTTGTGTTTTATAATAAACAGTATTAACGGTATTGCGCGATGATCGTTTTTATTCATGTTTCATGAGGAACACTAAGGTCCAATTATATCTGTTGAAGAAGTTCCCTTTGAGTGGAGTGGTTATCCCCATGAATGAACCAAAGGTGTAGTTTTAAAGGAACATCTGGTGAGTGGCCAATCTCACAGGTGGAGGTGGAGCACTAAGTCACTAGCACATTGTATTAACACAAGAGCACGCCATTAACGGCAATTGACAGAAGATTTGAATGCATCACTGGGAGACTTTGCTATTATGTGACACACATCATCGAATTATTGAACTTTCATAATTTTTTATAATTTTTGATATAAATTTTTATAAAGTATTGATTGTATATGATCTTACGTTGTATATGGAATAAGTTTGCACTTTATAGGCAGGATATAAGCGTATTTAGATGGGAGCAGCGCATCCACACACACAGCACCTGTAATATATAGAGGAATTGTCCACTAATAGGAAAAACATTTTTCTAACCCCACAAGGGCAGTGCCATAACTACTCCTGCTTTTTACCAAAATAAAAACACATCAGTCACCTTTTATATTGGACATTTAGTATGATTTTGTATGATCTAGCACCAGTCACTTTATGGAATTCATAGCACTGGACATTTTGTATGATTCTGTATGATTTAGCAGCAGTCACTTTATGACATTTATAGCACTGGTTTAGCACAAATGCATTTTGTGGAAATAATTTCATGTTGATATTTCACTTTTATTACAATGTGATTATTAGTAACCGAGTACCAGTCACAGATTCCAGATCTAAAACACTCACGTTATTTTGGTACATATAGGTTTTTTGTTTTTTTTCCGCTCATAAATATAATTTTTAAGAATAATACTTTAGATCTATAGGAGTTATGTACACCAGGTAATGTATAGTGGAATTATCCACTAATAGAAAAAAAATTTTTCTAACCCCACAAGGGCAGCGCCATAACTACTCCTGCTTTTTACCAAATTCTAATACACTCCACTTAGGTGGTATTGTATCTGTAGAGGCAGCAGCCACATAATATCCTAACTACACTCAACCACTGCGCGGATTTACCCCATATATCTAAAAGGGGGGAAATGACATGGACATTCACTGTACTGTTCATTTAAGCACAAGAGACTCCATTTTGTTCTCACTGTTGAAATGTGTTCTGTAACTTTCACCTAACACACAGACACTTCTCCTACTAAACGCTCTCTACTCCACCTCCCTTCTCAAGGTTTTACTTTTGCAATTGTTCTATTCGCTAGTTTTTAATAATATATTTCTATTTGTTAGCTTTTAATAACATATTTATATTTGTTAGTTTTTAATAACATCTCACACCACTCCTTTCTTATCTATGTATAAAATAACATGTAATAATACATTTTCACTGAACGGACATTTTAAACACAGTGATTGAGTCCTGTGAATCTGTTTCTGCAGCTGCAGTACCGGTATTAACTTTGTTTTAGAGTCCCAGAAATCAGTCATATCAGATGTATATGTTTTGCTTGCTTTAAATCACTGTATCTATATTCTTCTCTCACAATACTCATTGCATTTTGATGTACGTTATAATATATTGATATACTTTTTCAATGTAAACAGGTTTTGAAACTTTTAATAAAAATTATTGGAAAATAAATGCCACACGACTGCTAAGAGTTCCAGATACAACTTTATTCCAATAAAAGTCAGGAGAACCAGGGCCGTCTTTAAGGCAGGGCAAAGGGGCAGCTGCCCTGGGCCTTGTCATTGTTGTGGGGCCCAAAGCAGCTGCCTCATACTTGCCAACTATCCCAGTTCAAATTCCCTCTTCCCTTGAGTTTTGAGTCTCATGCTGTGTCCTAATATCTCAGTGTGAAGTTCTATTACTAATGCTGCCCAGCTCTGCCCTATTGTTGTGTACAGATGACTCATCTGCAGACCCTGTGTTTAAATGTAAACACTGGCATTGATATGTAAATAGCAGCGGCATTCATATGTAAATAGCGGTGGACCGGCAGCATTCTTTGTAAACAGAGGCGGTATTCATATGTATATCATGACCCCCTGATGTCATTTCCACCATCACCTATACTGAATACTGCCCACTGGGAAGATAAATGGGCATGCTTGAAAGTCCTGCCTACAACTGTGGTCATTAAGCCTACCATCAGCCTGTTCTGCAAAGGTAAGCAAATTAACAGGGGGGAGGGTAGTGTGCAGAGGTAGGCAGAGAAGGAATTACAGTTTAGGGTGCACAGGTGAGCAAGGAAGGGATGCATAGAGGTAAGGAAGGTGGGTGCAAAGATGAGCAGAGGCGTCAGGTAGAGTTAAAGGGGAGGGGGATTTGAGTAGAGAGTATGGGGGAGGTTTGGGGGTAGCATGGGTTTTAGGATGCAAAGGTGTACCGACAGGGTGAAGATGTAGGTCACGTGTAGGGCAGCCCATTCATTTCAATGGGCTGCTCTATGTGCTACAAATGTGGAAGAAAGTCCCAAACCCCTTTTTCAAAATCACACAGTGCCAAGGCACATGTCAGCAGATGTATGAGGGTGTCATTAACAATTAATGGCACTGCTCTATATCTGCTAAAGGGCAGCATGTTTCTGTGGTGTCAGGAAAGCGATTTTGCATACGTTCCCAACACACACACAAATGTGAATGCAGGCTAAATGTCTCAGTTACATTGGTGGTCAATGTAAATCTTCTCATTACATTGGTGCTTGGTGTAGAAGCCTTTCATTCACACTAGTGGCTAGTGTGAATGTTCCCTTTACATTGGTGGTCAGTGTAAATCCCTCCTTACATTGGTGGTTACTGTGAATGCTTCTGTTACATTAGTGGTCAGTTTAAACCCCTATTACATTAGTGGTCAGTGTAAACCCCTATTGCATTGGTGACAGTGTTGAAACTCCTCTTTAGATTGGTAGTTGGTAAAAAAAATCAGTATTGCCATTGATTACACCCTCCCTCCCCCCATCACTGCCACTGATCCCAGGAGTCCAAGGATCCCTAAGAGTTTTCTGTCTATTAATGAGTCTCCTCACCTCCCCAGTCCATGGTGTGCAGGCAGTGAGGAGATGATGTGCTGTAACTTGTAGCAACCAATCAGTAAGCAGTAATGATGCGTAGTAACCTTTAGCAACTAATCAGTGAGCCGAAATGTTTGCTGTAACCTCCAGCAACCAGTCAGTGAGTGGTAATGATACACTGTAACCTCAGGAAACCAATCGCAGTCGCTGTCTGATCTGATTCAGTAAACTGATTTTGAGTCTAGCTGCTATTTATTGTATGTCTCAGAGCAGGTGGAGAGCAAAACTGCATGGGGGGGGGGGGGGCAAGAAAATTTGTGCCCAGGGTCCAATCAATATCAAAGACAGCCCTGAGGGGAACCATCCAAAAAGTATCCAACGTGTTTCAAGGGTCCAAATCCACCTCAAGCTGCAAACCAGCTGCTGGCTAGGACTTTCTCGACTCCCAAAGGAGGCCTTTCTGGACTCCCAAAATGCCTTGGATAATTTTTGAATTATCCCCATGACTTTTATTGGAATAAAGTCATACCTGGACCTCTTAGCAGTGGTGTGGCACTTCACTTTCCATTTTTGTTACATTACACTTCAAGCCAAGGAGAATATGGAGAGATCCTCTGTGGTGTAGAAGCTGTCTGCCTGGGAACTAGATTTACATCAACCTCAATATTTCAGGATTGCAACACCAATAAAATAACCTAACGAGTCCAGTGCTATTTTTCTACTTTCCTCAACCTGGACTGTTATCAGTTAGAACTGTTCCCCCTACTATGTCTGTGGACTACAAAACACCTATTTCTAATATTGAGAAGAGAGGGAGTTCTCGTGTAGTCCAAACACAACATTATTAAGTCCTAACACTTTCCCTGTCCTAGAGTGATAATGCTGCTCTGTAGAGTTGTCTCTCCAGAACTGAAAGTGTGTTAATAGCAGGATTATCAGGTTAAAATAAAGGGAAAAAAAAGTTTAAAAAAATAAACCACATGTAAGAAACGGTAATCTGCAATACTATCAATGTTTGTTTTTGGTTTAGACACACTTTAAGTATAATGGTCCACACACAGGTTCTAAACACAGCACACTATCACAATGGATGCAACTTGTCATTTACAGACAAGGAAAAGGATTAAAGAAAAATACAAAGAAACCTGATTATACCAAAAGAGGAACCATGAAAGGATGACCCATCTGCAAAGGTTCTGTTGAATTTATATTGATTTTTCATAATCTGCTTATATCTGCCCACCTGTGGGTTGGGTACATGACTGTACTTTTCTGTGGCATGCGAGTGAGTTATAAATCAAACTATTATGGCATGCACGTGCAACATAGTAACGAACTGGGAAAACATTTACCTTTTTAAGCGCTGCTTATTGACTGAGATCATCTGTTTTATTTGTAAATGTTATCTTTAATAGGGGTGTAAAGCATAATACTGACACAAATACTATAATCAAACATGTAACTACTCAATAAAATCTAAGAATGAGCAAAGGGGATGTATGCAGATATTTTCTCTTCTTTTTCCTGCTTGGCTAGGGTGAATGTTTTTTACCTTTTTATTAAAAGGCTTTCACCTCTGAGCTTAAAGTGGAACTACACTGCATCTGAGCAACACAAACCAAAAATACCATTTATTTTACATTTAATATTTAAAGCAAACTCACCCATCTATGTCTCTATGCTTTATATTGCTGAGAAATCACACTTTGAAAAAAAACCCTAGCATTTCTGGCCATCACCATCTTGAGTAAGTACAAATGATTCATGTAGCATTTACTTCCTTTAATCCATCTGTCCTTAGCTCAGGCATGCAGCCAGGAGGGTGTACTTAAAGTGGTTGTAAAGGCAGAAGGTTTTTTATCTTAATGAATTCTATGCATTTAGATAAAAAGCCTTCTGTGTGCAGTAGCCACCATCAGCCCCCAAATACTTACCTGAGCCCCATCTCTATCCAGCAATGTTCAGGAGTCCTTCTGCCATCCAGGACTCTCCTCCTGATTGGCTGAGACACAGCAGCGGCGCCATTGACTCCCGCTGCTGTCAATCAAAGTCAGTTAGCCAATCAGGAGAGAGAAGGGCGCGGCCGAATCAGGGCTCCGTGTCTGAATGGACACAGGGAGCTGTGACTCGGTTTGGGTGTCTCTACAGCAAGCTGCTTCCTGTGAGGGCACTCAACAGGAGGGAGGGGCCAGGAGAGCCAAAGAGGGACCCAAGAAGAGGGGGATCTGGGCTGCTCTATGCGAAACCTTTCACAGGGCAGGTAAGTATAACATGTTTGTTATTTTTAGAGAAAAAAAAAAACAATACTTTGCAATCACTCTAACTGGGAAAACTCGCTCCCCCCTATGAAGACTCCTGGGATGTAAGACATAATTTGCCTAGACCCGGAAACCAGGAAGTAACTGAAGCAGAAATGTAAAAAAAGTTTAAAACAAGTATGATATACTTTCCTATCTCTATACTAATGCTGGCAGCATAAGGATTGAAAATAGTCGATGTTGATTGAGAGGTAAAGTTTTGCTTTAACCATTTGACCTCCAGGCCTTTTTCGTACACTTTTGTTAGCATGTAAAAATCACAATTTTTTGGTAGAAAATTAGAACCCCCAAACATCATATATTTTTTTTAAAGAAGAGGCCCTAGAGAATAAAATGGTGGGTTTTGCAATTTTTTTATGTCACTTAATATTTGCGCGGCGTTTTTTTCAAATGCAATTTTTGGGGAAAAATACAATTTTTGAATTTTAATGCAAAAAAAAACAAAAAAAACGAATATAAAGATGATATTACGCCAAGTAAATAGATACCAAACATGTCACACTTTAAAATTGTGCACAACCATGCAACAGCGGCAAACAATGTAAATTTTAAAAGCCTTTACAGGTTACCACTTTAAATGTACACAGGAGGTCTGGTGCTAGAATTACTGCCCATGATCTGACATTCACAGTGATAATTCACATTTGTGGGATGATCGCTGTTTGCATGCGTGCGGGACCGACGCATGCGTTCGCCTTTGCATAGGGGGACAGGGGCATTTTATAAAAAAAAAATATTTTTTATTTTTACACTGTCGCTTTAAAAAGAATTTTTTTATCATTTTTTTTGCTGTGACAAGGAATGTAAACATCCCTTGTGACAGCAATAGGCATGTGGAAGGTTCTCTTTGTGGAGAGATCTGGGGACTATGAGATCCCAAATCACTCCTCTGCCCTTAAAGCATTTGATCATGTGGTCCCGCCACCCCTCTCCCTCTAAAAAATGCTATGAAAGCTAAAGGCTTGATCGGTAGTTAAGGCTGCTAGCCCTAATCCCCCCCCCCCTCCCCCGGGCATATCTCCTTGCATACCCCCCTTGTGGGTAATCCCAAGATGCCAGAATTTATGTAATTCTCTGACCCACATATATGGATGACCAGAGGCATTAAATGCCTGGACCAGGTTTGTGTTGGGGGAAGGCTACGGACCTTTGACAGTTTAAAGAAACAATAATACCTACATAATTCGCATCTGTTTAGATATTTACAGCTTAGGCATGCTTTCCACATTCAATTTGGTAATTGATCTGTTGCTCGCTATACCTCTGCTCTTGAAAATTTGTTTAGAGATGATGCCATGGTTAAACCTCTATCCACTTGTAGCGCTCTTCCCAAACTTTCAGAGGCTTGGTGGTGGTGACCCCTGGAGTCAGGGAGAGCTGACATTCCTTCTCAGGGTGTAGGCTACTAGGCATGGTGGGTATAGTGCAAGGTGGAAAGATGGGCACCAGTCACTTTTAAAAATTAGCGAAAAGAGAGTTTTATTTCTCTTAACAGGAACAGGGAGAGAGGGGTAGGGCACAGGACACCCTTAGGCAAATGCAAAAGCAACTTGGCAGACTTCTTGGACAAAAATAGAACTAGGCAGACAGCAATACAGAAAAAGGGCCTTTATGATGAATGCAGCAATCTGTATCTCGTAGCAACTACTATCTCCTATAGAAACAACTTTACTTACAGTATCCCACTGTAGATCCTCAAGCTTCATTCACAGCTACCCGCTATATTCTTCAAGCTTCACCCACAGCTACCCGCTGGGTTTCTCAGAATCACAGCTACCCGCTGTACTCCTTCAAGCTTTACTCACAGCTACCCACTGTACTTCTCTTCAAGCTTTACTTACAGCTACCTGCTGTACTCCTTCAAGCTTTACTCACAGCTACCCGCTGTACTTCGTGGATGAGTTCTCTCCTTAAGCTTTCCCAGCTACTTCACAGTCCCCAGCTGATGAAGAATCTCCTCTGGTACTCCTTCAGAACTCCATCCCTTTACACCTGCCTCCGGCAACAAGAGTGGTTGACCCTCTGGCAACTTCTTCTCCCTTGCCTCCTGGCAGCGATCAGGCTCCCCTCAAGCTGAGCCCCTTTACACATGGTTAGGTCCCAGGCTTCAGGCCTACACCTCGGCTGCTGCTCCACATGCACCCACCTAGGCCGCAGCCCGCGTGGAAAGACTCAGCAGCCCCAAAAAAACTCCTGCTGATTGGCTGAGAAAAACATACTTAGGTAGGTGCTAGAGGTGAGATTTTTGGTAAGTGCAGGTAAATTTAGGCAGGCCTAGCTGGAAGAACAAAGCCGCTCCAGTCTTTCTTCGTCTCTCTGATAAGCCTGGCGGAAGTGCCGGCTGGTTGATCAGGACTCCTGGTGGGATGGGGGATCCCAGTAAAGCCACGGAAGGTGGCTGGAGGGAGGTGCCTTCCCCTCAAGCTTCTTGTAAAAGCAATCCAGCGGCTAGATAGGTTCTAATAAACAGTACCAGGATGATGCCTGCAGCCTTACCTCCGCACCACCTTCGATGACAGCTTGACGCTGAAACACGTAAGTGTGGTTTTGATTGTGACGTCACCCTGCACAGCCTGTTCACTCATAGCTTGGAGACACCACAGGAGCCAACAGTGCTAATTGTGACTAAGCAATAGATCCTTAGTGTCAGGCTGACACTCACCCATTGTAAGTCATATATAGGTATATGTATGGCGAATAAATGTGTTACGATTGTACACTATTGGCGCATCTCATCTCATGAGAGATGAGACAAGGGATCTGACAATAAGGATTAACCAATGCCTTGCTAGAGAGGAGTTCATACTGGACTGGAGAGCGTGGTGTAAAAACAAATGTGACAGTCTTATGATCATCACCAGTTGGATAAACATTGACATTGGATTAATATATATTTGGAATATACTGTGTGTGTGTGTATGTGTATATATATATATATACTAAATTACCAAAAGTATTGGGACACCTGCCTTTACCCGCACATGAACTTTGATGGCATCCCAGTGGTTCAATATTGAGCTGGCCTACCCTTTGCAGCTGCAAATTCAAATAGCAGATTCAACCTTCTGGGAAGGCTGTCCACGAGGTTTAGGAGTGTGTCTATGGAAATCTTTGATCATTCTGCCAGAGTGGCATTTGTGAAGTCAGGCACTGATGTTGGACGAGAAGGCCCTCTCTCGCAGACTTCGCTCTAATTAATCCCAAAGGTTGAGGTCAGGACTCTGTGTAGGCCAGTCAAGTTCCTCCACCCCAAACTCGCTCATCCATGTCTTTATGAACTAGCAATCACAGACCATGACACTCCCACCACCATGCTTGACTGTAGGCAAGACACACTTGTCTTTGTACTCCTCACCTGTTTGCCGACACACACACTTGACACCATCTGAACCAAATAAGTTTATCTTGGTCTCATCAGACCACAGGACATGGTTCCAGTAATCCATGTCCTTAGTCTGCTTGTCTTCAGCAAACTGTTTGCAGGCTTTCTTGTGCATCATCTTTAGAAGAGGCTCCCTTCTGGGGCGACAGCCATGCAGACCAATTTGATGCAGTGTGTGGTGTATGGTCTGAACACTGACAGTCTGACCCCCCCCACCCCTTCAACCACTGCAGCAATGCTGACAGCATTCACACTTCTATTTCCCAAAGACAACCTCTGGATATTACGCTGAGCGTGTGCACTCAACTTCTTTGGTTGACCATGGCGAGACCTCTTCTGAGTGGAACCTGCCCTGGTAAACCGCTGTATGGACTTGCCCACTGTGCTGCAGTTCAGTTTAAGAATCTTGCCAAGCTATCTTATAGCCTAGGCAATCTTTATTTAGAGCAACAATTCTTTATTTCAGATCAGAGAGTTCTTTGCCATGAGGTGCCATGTTGACCAGTATGAGAGAGTAAGAGCGATAACACCAAATTTAACACACCTGCTCCCCATTCATACCTGAGACCTTGTAACACTAACGAGTCACATTTCGCCGGGGAGAGAAAATGGTTAACTGGGCCCAATTTGGACATTTTCACTTAGGGGTGTACTCACTTTTGTTGCCAGCGGTTTAGACATTAATGGCTGAATTATGAGTTATTTTGAGGGGACAGCAAATTTACACTGTTATGGCCTGTACACACGATAGGATTTTCCGATGGAAAATGTGTGATAGGACCTTGTTGTCGGAAATTCCGACCGTGTGTAGGCTCCATCACACATTTTCCATAGGAATTTCCGACACACAAAGTTTGAGAGTTGCTACAAAATTTTCCGACAACAAAATCCGTTGTCGGAAATTCCGATCGTGTGTACACAAATCTGACACACAAAGTGCCACGCATGCTCAGAATAAATTAAGAGATTAAAGCTATTGGCTACTGCCCCGTTTATAGTCCTGACGTACGTGTTTTACATCACCACGTTCAGAACGATCGGATTTTCCGACAACTTTGTGTGACCGTGTGTATGCAAGACAAGTTCGAGCCAACATCCGTCAGAAAAAATCCATGGATTTTGTTGTCGGAATGTCCGATCAATGTCCGACCGTGTGTACAGGGCATTATACAAGCTGTACACTCACTACTTTACATTATAGCAAAGTGTAATTTCTTCAGTGTTGTCACATAAAAAGATATAATAAAATATTTACAAAAGTGTGAGGGGTGTACTCACTTTTGTGAGATACTATATATGGATTTTTATTTATACGTGAATAACTAATGCACTGCAGCACTATTATATTGTTCCGAATTATTGGTAGGTTTTTGGGATCATATTTTTGAGATTGGATTTTTACACATATTTATTTGTAGATACACATGAAATTGGTATGATCACGTGCTACATATCATCCCAGTATAACCACTTGAAGTCTAGCGGTGTATGAGTAAGTCGCTGGTTGGCAATTAGTTGATGTAGAATTCCAGGCTATACCTACCTAGCCTCAAAAAAGGCTCGCTCCCCCTCCTAACACCTATGTAGACTTGTGGGTGGGGTCTACTGCGCCCGTGCACATGTACTTCGCGCGGAGCATGCTCATTAATAGGGATGGGCTGCACACCCCCCCCCCCCTCGGTTCGGTTTACACCAGAACATGCGAACAGGCAAAAAATTTGCGCAAACATGCAAACCCTATTAAAGTCTATGGGACACTAACATGAAAAATCAAAAGTGCTAATTTTAAAGGCTTATATGTAAGTTATTGCCATAAAAAGTGTATGGGGGCCTGGGTACTGCCCGACATGTATCAAAGCAAAAAAAGTTTTTAAAACAACGTTTTTATTAGGAGCAGTGATTTTAATAATGCCTAAAGTGAAACAAAAAAAATATTCCTTTAAATATCGTGCCTAGGGGGTCCCTTTAGTCTGCCTGTAAAGTGGTGCATCTGTGCATACAACAGTGCAGCAGCAAAATTACATTTCTAAAGGAAAGAATGTCACAAACTTGCTCATGGCTGTAATGTATTGCCGGCTCCCGGCAATATAGATGAAAAATTAAGGAAAAGATCGGCGTGGGCCCGTCCCCCTCAGATTTTAAGGGGAACTACACACCAAAATTAAAAAAAATGGTGTGGGGTCCCCCTCAAAATCCATACCAGACCCTTATCCAAGCAAGCAGACTGGCAGGCCAGGAAAGGGGGGGGGGGGCGAGCGATCACCCTCCCCCCCTGAACCATACCAGGTCGCTTGCCCTCAACATGTGGAAGGTGCTTTGGGGTCCCCCCCAAACCACCTTGTCCTCATGTTGACGGGGACAAGGGCCTCGTCCCCACAACCTTGGTCCGGTTATTGTGGGGGTCTGCGGGTGGGGTCTTATCGGAATCTGGAAACCCCCTTTAACAAGGAGCCACCAGATCCCGGCCCCCCTATGTGAATGGGTAGGGGTACGTTGTACCCCTACCCATTCACCTAAAAAAGTGTCAAAAAGTAAAACCACAATCGACAGTTTTTGACAATTCCTTTATTTAAAAAAATTATTAAATAAAAAGTGTCCTCCATCCATCGTCATCCATCGTCAATAATGCTGTCCAACGGACCCAAAAAATAGAAAAGAAAAAAACGAAAAAACTCCGCCTCCATGGGAGGCATCCCTGAGACTGCTGTCTTTTGGCTGTGACTGCTTTTATATAGGCAAGGGTGGGGCCACCCGCTGACATAAACGGATGACCCCTCCCACCTTCTGACATCACATCACGTCACATGATGTCTGAAAGGGGTGGGGTCGGGCGGCGTGATTGAAGATGGATGGACATCACGGGACACGCTTTTTTTTTTTCTTTTTTAATAAAGGAATTGTCAAAAACTGTCTATTGTGGTTTTTACTTTATGACACATTTTTGGTGAACCACAGACCCCCACAAGCACTGGGCCAAGGTTGTGGGGACGAGGCCCTTGTCCCCATCAACATGCATCCTCTCCATGTTGAGGGCAAGCGGCCTGGTATGGTTAAGGGGGGGGCGCTCGCTCGTACCCCCCCTACTGGCCTAAGGGTCTGGTATGGATTTTGGGGGGGACCCCACGCCAATTTTTTAAAAAATTTTGGCATAGAGTTCCCCTTAAAATCTATGCCAGACCCAAAGGGCCTGGTATGAACTTTGGGGGGACCTCATGCTGTCTTTCCTTTTAATTTTGGCGTGGAGTTCCACTTAAAATCCACGCCAGACCCAAAGGGCCTGGTATGGACTGGGGGAAGGGGAACCCTTTCTTAGTTCTGTCATAGGGTTTCCCTTAACCACTTCAGTGCACTATTAAATACTCTGCACTGACACTGCACTGTATATATATATATATATATATATATATATATATATATATATATATATATATATATTAGACTGCCTGCACTGTATATATACTACATGGTATAGATAGATAGATAGATAGATAGATAGATAGATAGATAGATAGATAGATAGATAGATAGATAGATAGATAGATAGATAGATAGATAGATGTCCTCAATGGCAGGTACATTCCCCCAATATTTGAGTTGTGGTCTCTTTAAGGGGGACAGTTGCAGAATCTTCAAACCCTGATCACTAGGACTTTGGTACTGAAGGGGTTAAGTCACGGGGGAGGGAGGCTTGAAAGGCAGCAGAGGGAAATATGCACCTGTGTCAAGGAAGGGAGAGAGAGTGTCTCACAAGCTGTGCAGCCAGAGTGAACTCTTTGACCTACGGAGACACAGGCTGCTGACCCTCCTCTGGCTGACCTACCTGGCACCCTGGAGAAGCCTAACACCTGTATAGGACCAAAGAAAAACTAGCGGTGAGCCTGCTTAAATTACCAATACCATGATTTTGGACTGTTATTTACTATGGCTGAAGTAAGCTGTCGTTTTGTTTAGTTTTGTTTGAAATAAATGAACTGTTTGCTTTCAATAAACTGGCTGGCGGTTATTACAGAGCTACCCCAGGTTACAATATATATATATATATATATATATATATATATATATATATATATATACTAAACTGCCTGCACGCCACTAACTAACCTGCCTTATCTAGCTCAAGTTCTCTCTATCTCCGTGCACACCAACACACTACATACGGCCGCTGTGTAAGCAGCTGTCAGGGCTGGCTCAGCCCTTTCTTCTCTGAGCTGGCCGCTCAGCTGTCAGCTAATTGCCAGCTCTCATCTCTCTCCACAGTTAACCAGCTGTTGTGGATCTGCTCGTCAGTCCCGCCTACTTAAAGGTCTCCAGCTCACTTCATTCCTGCCTTCGCCTTGGTCACATCACAAGAAACCATCTCCTGCGTTCCTGTTTAAAGACTGGCTTTGCTGACATTCCTTCTGGCTCCTTATCCTGCTTGCTGTTCCTCCACTTGGATCCCTGACTTCTGGCCTGGCTGATTACCCGATCTGGTTACTGAACTCTGGCTTGGCTGATTACCCGATCTGGTTACTGGACTCTGGCTATGCTTTGACTACGCTTACTCTATTTACCTTTTTATTTTTATTAATAAACAAGTGTCATTTTACTGTACTTCTGTCTTGGTCTGGTTCATGGTTTCTGACAGCAGCCTTATATGGTGCAGGGCATGGACTTAGCCCTCAGAGCCACGATTGGCCAAAGGCAACCTGCGCGCTGTGATTGGCCAAAGCATGCAGGTTAGGTGCATGCTTTGGCCAATGCAGTGCATTATGGGGTGTTCCGCGACGCTCGAATTTGCCGCGAACGCCCCATAATGTTCGATATTCAGCAAACGGGCGAACACCTGATGTTACTTACGTTTGACTCAAACATGGGGCCCAACCCTACTCATTAATGCTCAGAACCAGGTGGGACTGCGGTCATGTGGAAAATCATATTTCTAAAAGAAAAAATTTGCGCTAGGTGAATAGATAATTGAGTGATAAATATGTGAAACCTGTGAAGATACCCTGCAGCTGAACACTTATAACCCTGATAAGGGGCACAAATGTAACATATACAGAAAAAAAGTGCAACGCTGCATAAATATACCGTGATGTACCTAAATATAAATGTATACAAAAAATGCAAATATATAAATAAAAATACGTGATCACAAAAATTGATTTGTTCTTTCCTTGTCGCCACAATGCAGTGAGTCATACTTCCAGGAGGTAGCCAAGGTCCTGTGCACCTCTTCACTCTCCTCCCTGCTGGAGCAGTACCGTGATTTTAGCAATGTCTTTGACAAAGGTTAAGCCTGTAGTTTGCCTCCACACCAGCCGTATGATTGCAAAATTGACCTTCAACCTGGTACCATACCCCCGGTTTACCCGTTGTCGGTCTTGGAGGATAAGGCCATGGAGGAGTATGTTGCAGACGCACTTTCTCGAGGTTTCATTCGCAAATCCTCATCTCCTGCTGGTGCTGGTTTCTTCTTTGTGAAGAATAAGATTGGTGAACTAAGACCTTGTATTGATTATAGGGGTCTTGATCGTTTCACGATTAAGAATGCCTATCCGATTCCGTTGATTATGGAGTTATTTGACCGCCTCAAGGGAGCAACAGTTTTCACGAAGCTTGATTTGAGAGGGGCATACAATCTTGTGAGGATAAAGGAGGGCGACAAGTGGAAAACTGTGTTTAATACCAGAATAGGCCATTATGAGTACCTTGTAATGCCTTTTGGCCTTTGTAACGCCCCGGCAGTTTTCCAGGAATTTATTAACGATGTCCTCCGAGATTTGTTGCAGTTATGTGTGGTGGTTTATCTCGATGATATCCTCATATTTTCCAAGTCCCTGGAGAGCCGCCACACAGATGTCTGTCGTGTGCTTCAGAAATTAAGAGAGAACAATCTCTATTGTAAACTGGAGAAGTGTAAGTTCCGTCGTGAACAGGTAAAATTCCTGGGCTATGTCATTTCTACTGCTGGGTTTTTGATGGACCCAGAGAAACTTTCATCAGTCCTACACTGGCCCCGACCCGTGGGTTTATGTCTTCTGCAGTGTTTCCTGGGCTTTGCCAACTATTATCGGAAGTTTATTCATAACTTATCGTCTCTGGTCAAGCCCCTGACTGATATGACCAGAGAGGACGGTAACCCACAGAATTGGTCTCCAGAGTCCGTTAAGGCCTTTGAGAGTCTCAAGGCTGCCTTTGTTTCTGCTCCTGTGTTGGCACATCCTGATCCTACGTTACCTTTTATCCTTGAAGTTGATGCTTCTGAGACTGGTGTTGGCGCCCTTCTGTCTCAACGTCCTACCTCTGAGAGCTTTGTGCATCCTTGTGGCTACTTTTCCAAGAAATTGTCACCTGCCGAGTGCAATTACGAGATTGGTGACAGACAGCTGTTGGTGATCATTTTAGCCCTGAAAGAATGGAGACATCTCCTCGAAGGTACCACTGTGCCAGTTCTTATTCTTACTGACCATAAGAATCTCACATTCTTGTCTGAGGCTAAACGCCTCTCTCCCAGTAGGGCGTGATGGGCTCTATTCTTGTCAAGTTTCAATTACATTGTTTTATTCTTACCCGGTACCAAGAATGTAAGGGCTGACTCTTTGTCATGACAATTTTCCTCCACTTCCAAGATGGAGTCGGTTCCGGTCACTGTGATTCCTCCTGATCGTATTCTGGCTACAGTTTGCACCAGTCTCACTTCTCCTTTGGGTGACAAAATTCTTGCTGTTCAGGTCCATGCTCCTCCTGAGAAACCTTGTGACCGCTGCTTTGCCCCAGAGAGTCTCGGTACAGACTTACCATTCTCCCATGGCTGCTGGCCACCCTGGGAGAAATCAACTCTTTTGGGCCATTTCCCAACAATTCTGGTGGCCTAGTCTACGTGCTGATGTAACTGCCTTCATAGCTGCCTGTTCCTTGTGTGCTCAGAGTAAGACTCCACAATGTCTTCCATTGGGCCTCCTACAACCTATACCCAATGGAGAGGGGCCCTGGACCCACCTGGTTTCTGACACTTCCTCCTCGATGGCTAATACGGCCGCTTCTCCTCTTGGCCAATCGGGTCTTAAGACCGGCTTCCTGATTGGCCGGGAGGAGAATCAGGAAGACAATAGCGAATATTAATTCGCTTTTGTCACATAACCGGGAGGGCTCAGGGCGCAGGGCGCAGTGCTCTGCGCCCCAAGCCCACCCTATTTTGAAGCCAATTAGAGCCTCAGGCTCTAATCATTTGCTTAAAAAAAAAAAACATTAAAATCCATGCGTCCAGCGCCCTGCATGTAGATTAGTGACTGGGCACATGGATTAGGGGGGGCGGCAGCCCTATGCCCCTTATGGATGGACGGGCCGCCGCTGCCCTTCCCCCTGACTTAGAACAGCCAAAACTAACTAGCTCAAAGTAGGCAACCTGCCTACATACTAACCTGTGTAA
Organism: Lithobates clamitans; assembly: GCA_037952925.1. Lineage (NCBI taxonomy): Eukaryota > Metazoa > Chordata > Amphibia > Anura > Ranidae > Lithobates > Lithobates clamitans. The sequence goes on from JBBGZY010000563.1 coordinate 2,368,966, forward strand.
GAAAAATGTATATGACTCCTTATTTTCAGTCTGCTTCAGTGTGGTCATGTGATCCACCTCCCCTGTGTCAGTCAGTATAGCATCAAGGGAGAGGAGGGAGTACTGACAATGGATAGGTCGTTGGAGCCTATGGATGATGTCACTGTTCCAGACTTTACCAACCTTTGTTGAGTGCTGTCTCCTCTCTCCTTCTGGCTGACGCAGAGGATCATGTGACCGAACCAGGGTGGGCTGAAAATAGGTAAGTATATACCATACAGCTTTCTTACACAGGTTAGTCAGTATAGATGTTAGGAGGGGAAAGGGAGCATTTAAAAACTACATAGGTTCAGTCTGAAATTCTATATTAATGTTTGAATTACGTACAGATAAATGTCAGCACTGTGCTATCAAACCTTGAGCCCTTCAGCCCCTGTTCCTACCCTATTTATAAATTTAAACAATTAACCTAAAGTAATTCTGTCACTTAGCGAAACTTTTGGAACAAGCTTACCATGTAAAAGAATAACATGAATAGTTTCCTCTCCTGCTGCCCATGTCACTGAATACCACTACGTTGTGAAGTCCTGTGCTAGCTGTATTAAATCATTAACATGATCCAGTGCTGATCCTAACACAAGAAACAAAGCTGTACAGTAGGCACCATGGAGTGCCAGATCATACGTGAAACTCTCCTGGAATCCTCTTTAAAGTGTTGCAGGAGCTTCTAGATCAGCTTTTCTCAACCTGTTTTACCCCAGAGGAACCATTGGAATAATTTTCAGATCTAGGTGAACCCCCACTAAAAAAAAATAATGAATCAAGCATTAGTGAGAAAAATGCACCCTCAAATTGATGGACAGTGGGAAGAATGCCCCTCTTACAGTAGTGATTAGAATGCCACCCTTACAAACAGCTAAAAATAATATTGTAGTCTTGCAACTGTTTTTGCTAAGTGGTGGTGGCCCCAGAACTATGTTGGCACCATCAAATGAGAGATTAATTAGCCATAGCTCAAGGAACCCCTAGCAAACTCTCATTGAGAATAGCTGTACTAGATTATAGTGTAAATATCTCTTTCTAAAAGTTTGTATTTGCTTAAGCTTAGATATGCCCCCAGGTCCCACATCAGGGGCGGCCTGTCCATTAAGGGCGTACAGGCGCCGCCCCCTCTGTCACACCACCCCCCTATATGACTAATGGATAGATTCATGCATTGCATGAATCTATCCATGGCCGCCACTGCCACCCCATATTCAGGCGTCTGGCCCTTTTTCGGATGCCGGGCCCCTGAATTTCAGCGGCAAGGGTGTTTTTTTGAAGCACCTGATTGGAGCCATAGGCTCTAATAGGCTTTAAAAAGCTTATGGACTACGAGCACAGAGCATTGTGCCCGCACTCCACCCAGATGTGTTAGAAAAGCAAATTAATATTTGCTTTTCTAACACTGAACCGCCTCTCTGCCAATCAGGAAGCAGGGGTCTAATACCCATCACCTGATTGGCTGAAGGCACAGGCGCTCCAATTGGACGCATAGCAAAATGGAAGAACAGAGGAGGGGGAAGCATGGTGGACACAGGAGCCATCCCACAGCTCGCCAACGTCACTCACTGCCTGACCCGCCACTAAGATGGGGTAAGTGCCTGGCAGACAGCGGGAGGATGGGGGTCACAGTGGTGGCATATGATGGGCACAAGTGGTGGCATTTGATGGGCACAAGTGGCGGCATTTGATGGGTACAAGTGGCGGCATTTGGGCATAAGTGGCAGCATTTGAGTGGGCACAAGTCGCGGAATTTGGTGGGCACAAGTGGCGGCATATGATGGGCACAGGTGGCTACATATTATAGGCACAAGTGGCTGCATTTGATGGGCACAAGTGGCTGCATTTGATGTGGCACAAGTGGCAGCATTTGATGGGGCACAAGTGGTGGCATTTGATGGGCACAAGTGGCTGCATATGATGGGCACAAGTGGTGGCATTTGATGGGCACAATGGCTGCTAATGATGGCACAGTGGCTGCATTTGACGGGCACAGTGAGGCTGCAATTAATGGGGTTTTTTTTCTGTATTTTTCAATTTGTTTGCGCCCCCCCAAAAATTTTGAGCACCAGCCGCCACTGCCCCACATAATCCAAAAGATTGTTTATAGACTTCCCAAACCTGAGTATGAATCCTGTAAGGTGGCCATTCAAGTCAATGAAGAAGTATTCTATAAAGCTGTGGGTAAAATCGGTCACCTTATGATGCCTAGTATACTTTTTGTTTTTGTATGGAGTACAGATTTCTTAGTATTGTTTTTTTTAGGCTGTTAAATTACTAGAACCACAGATGCTTAACCACTTCAGCCCTGGAAGATTTCGCTGCTGAATGACCAGGCCATTTTTTGCGATTTGGCACTACGTCATTTTAATTGCGCGGTCGTGAAACGTTGCACCCAAACAAAATAGAGCTTTCTTTTGGTGGTATTTGATTGCCTCCGCGGTTTTTATTTTTTGCACTATAAACCAAAAAAGAGCGACAATTTGGAAAAAACACAATGTTTTGTACTTTTTGTTATAATAAATATCCCCATTTTTTTTTTTTTTAAAAAAGCTATTTTTTTCTCAGTTTAGGCCGATATGTATTCTTCTACATATTTTTGGTAAAAAAAAATCGCAATAAGCGTATATTGATTGGTTTGCACAAAAGTTATAGCATCTACAAAATAGGGGATATATTCATAGCATTTTTATTATTATTTTTTACTAGTAATGGCGGTGATCTGCGATTTTTATTGGGACACATCGGACACTTTTGACACATTTTTGGGACCATTGGCATTTATACAGCGATCAGTGCTATAAAAATGCACTGATTACTGTAAAAATGTCACTGGCAGGGAAGGGATTAACACTAGGGGGCGATCAAGGGGTTAACTGTGTTCCCTGCTACGTGTTTCTAATTGAAGGGGGAGGGGACTGACTAGAGGAAGTGACGGAGCGTGGTTCCTAGCTAATAGGAAGACACGATCTGTCACTCCTCTCAGAACAGAACAGGGATTTGTGTGTTTACACACACACACTTCCCTGTTCTGCCTCTCGTGCTCACGATCGCTTGTGGTCGGCGGTCATTGCGACCGTCGGCCATGAGCATCGGCACCCCTGCTGTGCAGCGGGCGCGTGCGCGTGCCTGCTATCCCAATCCCGCAAGCCAACGTATAGCTACTATGGTTAGCGAGATTGTGCCGACCTGCCGCAGTAAAATGACGGTGGCTGGTCGGCAAGCGGTTAAAGTGATTGTAAATTCTATTTTTTATTAAAATATAAATGGGTTAATATAAATGGTATTGCACATATTGCCCCCTTATCTTCTTTTCTGGGATCACCCGTCACCAATCTTGGCTCCTCCTCTTCTGTGTCTGCCCCCCATAGCAAGCAGCTTGCGGGCTCGCTCCTGAGCTGAACTGTGTGTGTCCATATTTGCCCCGCTCTCTGCACACTGTATTTCACTGACAGCAACAGGAGCCAATGGCTGCTGCTGTTCTCAACAAAATCTGTGAGACCAGAAAGAGAGGGGGAGAAGACCTGCAGTCAGGCACAGCGCTGGATTAAAACAGGAGTCAGGTAAGTGTTAGGGAGCAGGAGGGGGGGGGGAACGAACAGTGGAAGGTTTTTTACTTTAATGTAGAGAATGCTTTAGAAACACTTTAATCTGCTGCTGATACAAAATGAACCAGTATGCAGATCAAGCTCCCAGCAGACCTAAAGGATAAAGGACAAACATCAAATACCCAGCCTCCTGGCTCCTTTTAGTAAAGAAATAGTTATTCAGCCTCCTGGCTTACACCTACAGCAGTGCTGCTCAGGCCTTCCACTTCAGGCCCTAATCTGTCTCCTACAGACTATTTCTGTGCCAACACTGTCCACATAGCAGTCCAGATAGCAGTCTCTTGCTGCTCTGGCCCTCAGACTTGTGTCTCTGTCTTTCCCAGCACAGACATGCACCCTTCTGGCTTCTCACTTACACACGTGGACTCCTCAGGAGGGTGGAACCCAAAACAATGGCCATATCACTATTAATAGCCCACCACAAACCTGACCAGTCAGTGTGCTGGTGGTTCTGAAAACCTGCACCCAGGACTGGAGATTTCACCCCACCCGGATTGCTAAGAAATCTCTGGGCTCCAGGTCCCAAAACTTAGTTTTCTAAGCCATGAGGAAATTAAGTAAACCTCCTGGAGCCCCTCAACCTGTACAGAATGCAGGGTTCTGGGTGTGCGCAGTGTACAGAGTGCAGGGTTCAGGGGTGGGCTGTGTATAGAGTGCAGAGTTCAGGGGTGCGCAGAGAACAGTGTGCGTGCGCAGTGTACAGAGGGCAGAATTCCGGGGTGCGCAGAGAACAGTGTGCAGCGTTCAGGGGTGCGCAGTGTGCGGTGTGCAGTGTACAGAGTGTAACGTCCAATGGTGCGCAGTGTACAGAGTGCAGTGTCCAAGGGTGCGCAGTGTACAGATTAAAGGGTGTAGGGGTGTGCATTGTACAGAGTGCAGGGTTCAGGGGTGCGCAGTGTACAGAGAGCAGGGTTCAGGGGCGCACAGTGTACAGAGAGCAGGGTTCAAGGGTGAACAGTTTGCAGAGTTCAGGGGTGAGCAGTGTGCAGAGTGCAGTTTATATACTTTATCAGCCAAGTAAACAGGAGCGTGCTATGTACAGAAGGCAGGGTTCAGAATGGCATATCTCACTGGCCACTTTAAACCAAAACCGACTCCCCCTTTTCCCCCCGAATCACCCCCTGTCCAGAGTTCTCCTTCTACCCCCATATCCCCATCCTTGACATGATTGGCATCCCAATCCTAGCACAAGCCCCCCCCTATCTACCCATTCACTGAAAATCCTCTTCTTCTTCTGTCACGTACCTGATGGATGAGCCTGATGTGTACTGGGAAGGCCTCGCGTACAACCCCGGTTCAAGGGCCACTGATGTTGGGAACAGTGGCCACCAGAGACGGGTGGTGTATGAGTGCCTGGATCATGTTCCATGCAGCGGATGTGTTCTCAGAGTACACCAGCAGGTTCATGGCAGGTGTAATCAGCTTAGCTGATGCAGACAGGAAGCAGGAACAGGAAGCAGGTATGTGCAGCGCAGACACTGGATGTGTGTTCAGACAAGCCTGGTTCGGTAACAGACGATAAGCAGGTATAACGACAGGCAGAGAATAGTCAGGAAGCAGGCACGGTTCGGCAACAGGATATCAAGCAGAGGAGAGGTAAGAGTAGTCACAAGGCAAGCCGGGGTCAGGATAACAGAGAGCAAACGTAGTCAAACAAGCCTGGTCAAACATACGAACAGATCGGGATCTCAGGAACAGGATTTCACAGGTACAAGCTGCAGATCAGACAGCAAAGTCTCTGTACAGCTGAGATGTTTAAATAGGGGACTCTTTGGTGCCAGTCTCACTGGCGTGTGCGGCCATGCACATGTGCGCGCTCTCCCCAACATTGCCCCCTTCTTCCGGGCAACATCCGGGTGCCCAATTGGTTTATTTTCTGTGGGTGGCTGTGGAAGAAGGCTCTGACTAAGTCTCTAGAATGTACATCCCGTTCAGATCCCCAAAAGTTCTCCTCTGGGCGATAGCCTTTCCACTTTATTAGGTATTGTACCTGATTTCCTCTCCTCCTACAGTCCATGATGGCCTCCACCTGTCTGGAAAGGAATCAGGCACTGCGGGTTTTAAGAGAGAGACGTAGAAGAGAGGGTGGATCTTGAAAGACTCAGGCAGAGACAGTTCATAAGAAACATCATTTAGTTTTCTTTTAGCTGGGAATGGTCCCACAAATTTAGGCGCCAGCTTTTTAGAGGGACATGCCAGCCTGAGATTTGTAGATTTGTAGTCGCCAACCATACTTGGTCTCCAGGGTGGAGGATCAGTTCTCCCCTTCTTTTTCTGTCAAAGGCCCTCTTGTTCGCTGCTTGTGCCTTGGTGATTGCTTCCTTCAGCAACTTACTATTGCGGTGAAGGTACTCCGCTGTGTCTTGGGCAGCAGGGACTGTGGCCTCTGGAACAAAGTCAGGCAGAAAAGAAGGATGGAAACCATGATTAGCAAAGAAGGAAGACTGACCTGTGGCAGAGTGGCTGGCATTGTTGTAGGCGAAGTCCGCCAGTGGCAGTAGCGATACCCAGTCATCCTGGAAGAGACGAAGCAGCGGATGTACTGCTCCAATGTCTGGTTGATTCTCTCCATCTGCCCATTGGTCCGAGGATGGTAGGCGGAGGACAGGGACCTTTCGATCTTGAAAGTTTCACACAGAGCTTTCCAAAAGCGGAACGTGAACTGGGTCCCCCAATCGGAGACAATATTTGTAACCTCTTTGATGAACACCTGGGCTGTCTCCATGGTCGAAGGTATACCTTTTAGCGGCAGGAAGTGGGCCATCTTGGATAGGCTGTCAACCACCACAAAGATGGCTGTGCACCCTTCCGATGGCAGGAGTTCCACGATAAAGTCCATGGCGATCATATTCCATGGCCTGTCAAGAACTGACAGCGATCGGAGTAGACCCCAGGCTTGTTTTTATGCACTGCAGGTGTCTTCCAGATCTGCAGGTGTCTTCCAGATCCTTCCACCAGAATGTGCGCTTCAGGAGATCCAGCGTTTTGTGGACTCCGAAATGACCTGCAAGGGGATCATCATGACACAGACCTAGAATGGTTATGCGTACATTTTCAGGTACAAATACCTTGTCTCTGTTCCACAGCAATCCTTCCCGAAGTGTCAACGTGACCCCTGGCTAGGAACGCCTGCTTCATCTGGGTAAGAAGGTTGTTCTGCAAGAGTAAAAAATTACCTTCAGAAAGGATGATCTCTGGTATGGGCTGTTCCTTGGGGTCATCGAACATGCAAGACAGCTCATCTGGTTTCACATTCTTTGGGTCTGGCCGATAGGTGATATGAAACATGAATCGGGAGAAGAACAGGGCCCGGCATACTTGGCGTGGCTTTGAATGCTTAGCAGTCGTTTTTGTGGTCCGTATAGACCAGTATGGGATGCGCTGCTCCCTCAAGGAGGTATCTCCACTCTTCCAGAGCTGCCTTTACGGCCAGCAATTCTCAGTCACCAACATTGTAGTTCCTCTCTGCAGGAGAAAGCTTGTGGGAAAAGAAAGCAACGGGATGCAACAGATCTTTAGGACCTTGGAGCTGGGAAATGACTGCTCCAATGGCATCTTCTGATGCGTCTACTTCTAGCACATATGGTAAAGACAGGTCGGAATGTCTAAGGACAGGTGCCGAAGTGAACAGTTTTTTCAAGGTGCCAAAGGTGGCTTGTGTCTCAGATGTCCACTGGAAGCGGAGGTTTTGCTTAGTTAGTTGTGTGATGGGGGTTATGATGGCGGAGAAGCCTCGGATGAACCTCCTGTAAAAATTGGCAAATCCTACAAAGCACTGTACCCACTTTTTGTCAGTAGGTGCAGACCAGTCCAGGATGGCAGAGACTTTTTGGGAATCCATTTTGATTCCTTCAGGTGAGATAAACAACCCTAGAAACTGGATGGTGCGTTGTTACACAAATTCACATTTCTCACCTTTAGTACAGTCCATGTTGGCGAAGCCGGCTCAGCACCTTTCTGACGTTGCCCCGATAAGAATCTAAAGAAATGGAAAAAATCAGGATGTTGTCAAGGTACACAATCATGAAAATGTCCAGAAAGTCACAGAAAATATCATTGGCAAAATGCTGGAAGGTCGCTGAGGCATTGCAAAGGCCAAAGGGCATCACCAGATATTCAAAGTGGCCATATTTAGTGCAAAAGGCCGTCTTCCACTCATCCACTTGATGGATGCAGACTAAATTGTAGGTCCCCGCAGATCCAATTTGGCAAAAACTATTTCCGGTCTCAGTCTCTGAAAGAGATCAGGTACCAGGGGAAGAGAGTACCGGTTTTTAACGGTTATCTTGTTAAGATCCCGATAATCCACACAGGACGTAGGGAGTGATCTTTCTTTTCGACAAAGAATATTCCCGCACCTGCTGGGGAAGTAGAAGGTCGAATGAACCCCTTCTTTAGGTTTTCCTGAATATAATCTTTTAGTGCTTCCTGTTCTCGCTCAGCGAGGGGAAAGACCTTCCCAAAAGTCATTTCAGCCCCTTGAAGTTCAATCGGGCAGTCATATGACCGATGTGGGGAAGAATGTCAGCTCCTCGTTTACTAAAAATGTCTAGGAAGTCATGGTAAGGTTCAGGTATGGCTTGTTGTATGTCAGACTCAGAGTCCATGCAAATTAACGTAGAGGGAGGAATTGAGGGCTCTGGTAGGCAATGTTCCCGGCAATCAGCTGAGTGGAAGTGGATCTTTCCTGTGGCACTGACGGATGAAAGGAAGTGGTTGACCGAAGAGATCATTCGCCACTTACGTGTCTTAGCTGGGCAGGTGCGCATATAATGGCCCGTAGCCCCACAGTAGAGGCAGAAGTTGTTCTTTTCGTCGGTGCAGACGTTTTTCAGGAGACAGAGGGGGGCGTACTAGGCCAAGTTGCATAGGCTCCGGTGCTTCAGCTGCAGGAATGACTGGAGCAGGCTGGATTGGAACAGAGCTGGCAGGAGCAGGAAAAGCGGGAGCTGGGATTTGCGGCATCATAAAAACTGGATGCTAATGGTGGGCAGAGCTTCCTGACCATTTAGTGCAAAAAGTGACAATAAAAGTGCAGAAAATAAATATTTGTATATTCACAAAAATCCACAAAAAATCCTACTGTGTAAACTTCCTAACCACTTATATATAATATATATTGTTATGTTCAAACAAAAAATAAAATAAACACAATTCTGTGCAAAACCTGCAATTCAAAGTGACATTTCTGTGCAAAAAAATCCAACATATATGACTGGTGTATATTGTTGCTGTGAAACTGGGTTCAGAAATATGCATATAATGTAGAGCAGAAGAAGAATGAGAAAAATAATTGGTACAACGAGATGGCCTTCCTCACAATTTTCAGCCGACAACATATAGAAAAGTCGGACAACATTTTAACCTCCCTGACGGTATTCCCGAGTGTGGCTCGGGGTTAAATTTCAGCACCATTAGTGGTAATCCCGAGCCACACTCGGGATTACATTGCAGGATCCTGGTGCTGTGTTACTTACCTTGTCTCCAGGATCCTGCAATGTCCCCCGCTGTGTCTGTGGGCTCTGTCTCCTCCGAAGCCTCTCTGTGCCAGGCTCCGTTCCTTGCGAGCGTCGCAACGCATGGGAGCGGAGCCTGGCAGCAAATTAAAAAAAACAGTAAAAATCATAACACATACAGTACGGTAATCTTACAGATTACCGTACTGTATGCAATTATTTCACATTCCTTTTGTCCCCAGTGCTTTGTCCAATGCCCTGCATGCAGTTTTAAATTATATATACTGTTCTTTCTGCCTGGAAACTGGAGATTGTCCAACCAAAAAGTGTCCCTTTATGTCAAAAGTGGCTTTAGACCAGCTAAAAAACAGTGATAGTAAATTAGAACACTTGCAGAATTGAGCGACAGTGAATTGTGGGAAAAATTATTTTATTATTATTATATTATTATTATTTTTTAATTATTTATATTTATTTATTATTTTATCATTTATGTTTTTGTGTTTCAAACTTCATCATACCCGGGATATCTACTAGACTCTTGGTGGACAGATTTAAGTGTGTTATTGTTAAGAATTACAGGCCTACAATATAAAACGCCAAATTTCCATGCAAAATAATTGTACCGCTTTCAGCACCTAAAATCCGAAATAATCATACCGCCAGGGAGGTTAAGAAACTTACAAATAAACCCTCTTTCATTTACAGAAGAGCTCCTGCTCTAAGAAATAGAAGGGTGCATAATGCACTAGATCCCCCTAAACAAATCAAGATTTCCAAAGATCTAAAAGGACTTTTTAAAATGTGGAAAGTGTCTTCCCTGCAGAAAAAGCAAAAAAAAACAGAACAAAAGAAGGTGGCTTTTAGATCTATTACTACAGGGAAAGAATACAAAATAAACGAGTTAATAATGTGCACCAGCATGTCACATATGTTCTGGAATGCCCTCGCCACAAGCAATATGTGGGCAGAACTACCAGACCCTTTTTCGTCAGAATTAGGGAACACATAAACAATATCAAAACAGGCTTTACAGAGTGGCACAATGAGGACCCATCTGGTCTCATTTTTTATGGTATAGACAAGATAAAGGGACATTGGAGAGGAGATAATAAAAGAATAAAAATCTCCCAAAACAAGACCAGGTGGATCTTTACTGTAGACACCCTTCAGCCTAAAGGCCTGAACACTGACATATATTTAAACTGCTTCCTCACCAACTTCTAATTTTATCTCCTTTTGTGGAAGTTTTTACTATAAAGGGTTCTCTTATCAACTATGGTCCTCATCATATGTTTTTAAAGCATTTCTGTATGCATGTGATACATCTGACATACATTTCTCAGCAATTTTAGCTATTTGCGGCTTTATGCGATTTGCTGCGTTTTTTGCAATTTTTGACTTTTTTGCTTTTTTGCACTTTCGCTGCAATTACACCCCCTTCTTTTTTCCTATTTCTCATGACCTATTGCTGTTACTACACAATATATCATCACTTCCACCTTTAATCTAAGATGCCACTAGTAAAACACCATTATACTATTTTGAATGATAAAGGCATTTTTGTATGTGTAAATGCACTTTACATACTTTTTTAGCAATTTTTAGCAACTTTTTTGCAATTTGTGACTTTATGCGACTTGCTGCGATTTTCCGCCTTTTTTTGCAATTTTTGCATTTTTGAATGATGAAGGCATGTATTAACGCACTTTACATACTTTTTTTAGCAATTTCTAGCAATTTTTTTGCAACTTGAGACTTTATGCGACTTGCTGCGATTTTTTGCCATTCTTTGCCTTTTTAATCGCAATAATACCCTCTTTTCTCTTATGTCCAACTTCCGATGTCACTATACATCCTCTAACATAATTTTTTTACCTCTAGCCCAGCAGAATACCATAATGCAATTATATTTCTTACCCATTTTTAACTTGAATTTAATTTTGTAATATTGTGTATTATGATATGTATTTTGGTATTATGCGGTGTGTCTGTTACAACTTGGAGTTAAAGAGGAGTTCCCAAAAAAAAAAAAAAATTAAAAGTCAGCAGCTACAAATACTGCAGCTGCTGACTTTTAATAATCAGACACTTACCTGTCCCAAGGTCCAGCGATGCGGGGGATAGAAGCCCCACTCGTCTCCCCCTCCGTTCGGCGGCGCAGGCATTGCAACTGTAGGCGCCAGGCTGTGGCTTCACAGCCGGGCACCCACTGCACATGCGCGAGCGGCGCTGCGTGCCATGATTGGCAGCTCAGTCATCTGGGACCTGTAATGTGTGTCAGATGATTGACAAGAGGGAGGGAGCAGAGCTGAGCCCTTCCTGTGCCGAGGGGAAGTGATGTCACCAGCCCAGGCACTGAAAGAGGCAGACTACGAGGGACCCCCTAGCAACAGGCATTTTGAGGTAAGTTAAAAAAAAAATTTCCAAATGTTTCTTTTATTTTTTTGTTATCAATCTTCTTTTTATTAATTTTTTTAAAAAAGACAATACACATCATACCATCTTCAAAAATATATACAATAAAAATTCCTATTACATAGGAATCTTAATGATGCCCACTTCTTCCTGTTTCTTTAGAATCATCTAACTAAATTCCTATTACTCATACATACCTCAAAACATTCATTTCCTATTACTCATACATACATCTAAACTTTAAAAAAAAAAAAAATCTTTTTTTTCCCCTTTTTTCTTCCTTCCCTTTCATCCCATATCCTTCCCATTCCCCTCCAATTATAAATACTTCATCAATCTATTCGAGGACCGAAATTCCTCCCATTTTTGCCATATTTCTGGTACCTGACTCCCTACATACCCTTCTTCTCTTATCTGTTTTTCCATATATTCAAATTTGATCATTTCACATATCCATTCCAACACAGTTGGCTTATTTATTTTTTCCAATTACGCGCTATAATTGTTCTAGCTGCAGTTGTCATGTAGTGAAGAATATCTATTTTGGTTATCCTTATTGTATGTGATGTAAGGGAAAACAACTAGGTGCTTATATTTGGACTCCTTTCTACTCCTGACACTTTCTGATATATCTCAAATATTTTGTCCCAGAAGCTCCTCACTCCTTGACAACTGTACCATACATGATCCATAGTCCCTCTTTCTACCTTACATCTCCAGCACGTTTCTGTATTAACTTTGTTAACTATTTAAAGCTACTGGGCTCAAATACCATCTCATTGCGATCTTATAATTTCTTTCTTGATACTTATTTGCTATAGATGTTTTATGTATTATTTCAAAGATTTTCTCCCATTCCTCCTCTGATATAAGATTTTCTGTTTCCTTTTCCCATTTCTTCATTTCTATTAATTCTCTGAGGGAACCGGAAGGGAGTAATAAGTTATATATCTTTGATAATTTTGTAGTTGGTTCTTGTTCCTCTACTAATATTTTTTTCAAATTTTGTTTTTGGTCTATTTATCAAAGGTATTTTTAACTCAATGAATGTCTTTAATTGATAATATTGCAACCATTTGCTTTTAAATTTAGGCCCCGGGTCCTGCAATTTTGGTAGTTTACCATCCACTAGGATCTGTTCCATCCTTGTGTTCTCCAAAATATTCAATTTTAAGTAATTTGTGGTTTCTAAAGCTGGCGGAAATTCAGGGTCGGAGAACAAAGGTGTCATAGAACCAGTCATAGTGGAAAGTTTCCCCCTTTTTATTATAGTATCCCATATTTTTAATGTAGCATTTACAAAAATTTTAATTCTTTCTTCTTTGGTCTTAAATGGGGTTTAATCCAAGGCAGGAAAGTTGTGGTTCTATTAATTCCACTTCTAAATTTACCCATTGTTTAGTTTCCTTATTATGATGCCAATTAATAATGCTAGTTAATGCTGCTGCTTGTATGTATTTTGTAAAATCTGGTAATGCTAAACCTCCATTTTTTTATTTCTAATTAAAATTTCTCTTTTTATTCGAGGGGTTTTATGAGCCCAAATAAAGCTCACCATTGCTTTTCTCAGTTCCATCATCAGTTTCTTTGGAGGGACTAGGTGAACTGTTTGAAAAATGTATAATATCTTTGGTAATATATCCATTTTTATTATGTTAATTCTTCCCATCCATGAATATGTTATGTTATCAAATTTTTGTAATAGTTTAATTATTTTTCGGATCGTTGCATTGTAACTCAACTCCTGTAGTTGATTCAGGCCCTTCGGAATAAATATTCCTAGATATTTAATTGCTTCTTGATTCCATTTAAATGGAAAATCTTTTTGCAAAAGTGTGTATGTCCGATCGCCCCCCTGGTGCCTGCGGCGGTCAGATTATCGACAGGGGCGATCAAAGGTGAGGGGGAGGCCACTCATTCGTGGCTCCCCCCTCGCGATCGCTCCTGGCGAATGACAAGCTTCCTCGGCTTCTGTAATGTAAACAGAAGCGGAGGAAGTGATGTCATGTCTCCTCGAGCCGGTCTTTTCGTTCCGGCGCCGAGGAGAGAAGGCATCAATGTGAGTTTGCACTACACTTACAGTAGAAAACGCAGGCACACTTTTCACCCCCCAGTCACCCCCCGGTCACCCCCCGATCACCCCCCTGTAACCCCTGTCACAGTGACACCAATAGCAGTTTTTTTTTCTTGCATTGGTGTCAGTTTGTGACAGTTACAAGTGTTAGGGCAGTTAGGGTTAGCCCCCTTTAGGTCTAGGGTACCCCCCTTTAGGTCTAGGGTACCCCCCTAACCCCCCTAATAAAGGTTAACCCCTTGATCACCCCCCGTCGCCAGTGTCACTAAGCGATCGTTTTTCTGATCGCTGTATTAGTGTCACTGGTGACACTAGTTAGGGAGGTAAGTATACAGGTTCGCCGTCAGTGTTTTATAGCGACAGGGACCCCCATTACTACCTAATAAAGGTTTTAACCCCTTGATTGCCCCCTAGTTAACCCTTTCACCAGTGATCACCATATAAGTGTTACGGGTGACGCTGGTTAGTTAGTTTGTTTATTATAGTTTATTATAGTTTCAGGGCACCTGCCATTTATTACCTTATAAAGGTTTAACCCCCTAATTGCCCGGCGGTGATATAAGTTACGTTTTTAGGGTCAGATAGGGTCTGCGTCGCCCCAGGCAGCGTCAGGTTAGCGCCAGTACCGCTAAAACCCATGCACGCAGCATACACCTCCCTTAGTGTTATAGCATCTGAACGGATCAATATCTGATCCGATCAGATCTATACTAGCGTCCCCAGCAGTTTAGGGTCCCCAAAAACGCAGTGTTAGCGGGATCAGCCCAGATACCTGCTAGCACCTGCAATTTGCCCCTCGGCCCATCCCAGCCCAGCCCACCCAAGTGCAGTATCGATCGATCACTGACACTTACAAAACACTAAGCACACATAACTGCAGCGTTCGCAGAGTCAGGCCTGATCCCTGCGATCGCTAACAGTTTTTTGGTAGCATTTTGATACAGTCGCTGACAGTCAGGAGCTTTTTTGCCTGTGAGTCTCACTAGTGTACCCCTAAATTTAGAGCCCAAAATGGCAAATCGAAGGTACACTAGTGAAGAGGCCTACACGTTTCTGAGCATGACAGATAGTGAAGAGGAAGTCACTCATCTGTCAGATTCAGGCTCAGAATACGATCCTGTAGACGACAGCGGCTCCATGACAGATAGCTCTGATGACGGAGTTGTGGTCCCTGGCAAGGTCAGGCTTACCAGACCCCAAACTTCTTCTTCTGTCCTTGAAGTGCAAGAACCGCAGGACTCTCGTATGGAGCAGAGCAGTACTAGCGCCGCTATTCCTTCTGGTGAACTGGCAAGCACCGGCGGCCTAGTACACCCTGGTCGTACATCCAGCACTGCAGTATCACGTGGTGACGTGGCGAGTCCCATAAGTGCAGTTCAAGCTGGCGAGGTGGCAAGCACAAGTAGTGTCCCGCTGCCACCAAGAAGATGAACACAGGCCCGTCGTGCCCATAGTGCGCTTCCTGCTGCATTCGACAATCCAAATTGGGAGCCCACCACTTCTGCAGCACCCGTACTTCCCCCATTCACTGGCCAACCCAGAATTCAGGTGGAAACAGTTGATTTTACGCCACTGGATTTTTATTCGCTGTTTTTCACCGAAGATCTCTATAGATCTATTGTGGACCAAAGCAATTTATACGCTAGTCAACACATCGCCACTATTCCCCAGTCCTCCCTTGCCAGAGATTGGAGACCAATTACGGCCTCTGAATTTAAGATCTTTCTGGGCCTTTCCCTCAACATGGGCATAACTGAAAAGAGTGAGTTGCGGTCATATTGGTCCACTGACCCAATTTACCATATGCCCTTGTTCTCTGCCTGAATGACCAGGGCACGATACGAGCAGATCTTGCGGTTCATGCACTTCAACAACAATGAACTCTTTCGTCCTCGTGGAGACCCTGAATACGATCGGCTCTACAAAATTCGGCCCCTCGTAAACCACTTCAACCAACGTTTTGCAGACTTGTTTACTCCCCATCAAGTTGTCTGCGTTGATGAGTCCCTGATGAAGTTTTCTGGCCGCTTGTCATTCAAACAGTACCTTCCCAGCAAGCGTGCCAGATACGGGGTCAAGATGTATAAGCTCTGTGACAGGGCCACAGGCTATACATGTAGTTTTATGGTTTACGAGGGCAAAGATAGTCACATAGAGCCGACAAACTGCCCTGACTACATAGGAAGTGCTGGCAAGATTGTGTGCTACTTGGTGTCACCCTTATTCGGAAAGGGGTACCATTTATATGTGGACAATTATTACACGAGCGTGCCACTTTTTAGTCACCTTTTTGATCATCAAATTGGAGCATGTGGCACCGTGCGACCTAATCGCTGGGGCTTTCCCCAGCGGCTTGTAGATTCCCGTCTTAGGCTGGGGGAGAGAGCCTGCTTGCGGTGTATTAATTTGCTCGTTATGAAGTGGAGGGACAATAAGAATGTTTTCGTTCTTACCTCCCTTCATACAGACACGACGGTCCAAATTACTACGGCGACTGGTGTTGTGGAGAAACCCCTCTGTGTCCACAAATATAACCAAAATATGGGAGGGGTGGACCTCAACGACCAGTTGTTGGCGCCGTACCTAGTTGCCCGTAAGGCCAGACGATGGTTTAAAAAAGTGTCTGTATACCTATTTCAATTGGCTTTGCTGAACCCTCATGTGCTATACAGAGCTTCAGGACAGACTGGATCCTTCCTTAAATTCCAGGAAGAGATCATCAGAGCCCTTCTGTATCCAGATGGTGCTCCACCTCACCTTCCCCAACCAAATGCAGTAAGCTGGCTGCATGAGAGGCATTTTCCTTATGTCCTCCCGAGTACCCCTATCCAACGAGCCCCCCGAAGAAAATGTTGTGTCTGCAGAAAGCGCGGATATAGGCGTGACACCCGGTATTATTGTCCCTCCTGTCCTGACAATCCTGGTTTATGCATTGGTGAATGTTTTGAGCGCTACCATACACTAGTTGAGTTTTAGCGTAGGGTACAGCATTGCACAGGAAAAAATGGTGAAAGAAACTGCGCTAAAAACCAAGTGCTAAAATAAATACAGTGAAAAGCAGCAATCCTCACAAAAACATCAATTGTAAAAAAGCATAAAGAAAATAAGAGGTTGCGCTAATGCTAGTGGAACACAATAAATAATTTGCAGTGAACAAAAAATTCATATGAGAATTATAAATAAATCAATGTGCAGAACTTTGATAGTGAGGAAAAAAAGTTAATGAATTGAAACCTCAATTAGGTGTTATAAAAAGTCCAAAGAATAAAACATCAATGAAGTGTATGAAGCGTCCAAATCACCAACAGGAAATAAAAGTGAAAAAAATCCAAGTGGTAAACAATGCAGATCAGTGACAACGAGGAAGGGTCCACCACCAGGTATTGAAGGGGTTACTCCTTACCAGAAGGCCATGACCCCCCACTACAGAGGATCACAGCAGGCAGAGATCTTTAAACCAGAATGGGGATTAGCAGCGGTGTCCACCAGGGGTCGTCTCGTCAGCAGCCACTCCAACAACCCAGGGCATTGATGCCAAAAAATAGAAGGGGCTCACATAGTGTAAAACCACTTTACATTTTATTAAAATAGATAAAAAAACAGATGTACACTTACAAAGTGTCAGATGGATATACAGCCTTAAGTCCGGCTCCGTGGCCACCGGAGCTCGGACAAACCCGTCCTACTGGAAAGCAGCTCGCTTGGGGGTGACGTCAGCGCGTCGTCTGGCTCCGCCCTACGCGTTTCGTGACATCATCACGTCTTCCAGGGGCACAGGCGGCGCGCTGCGTCACCCCTCTTAAGTAGTGCTGGACCGGACCAAGCCTCACTATGGATCGCCATACACGATGGACCGCACGGACCACCGCATGCACTTCCGGTATCGAAGTGCGCTCCACAGTGCAAGCGGCCAGCGGAGGCCACACAGCCCAGACAGCACAGATCTAAACCAATACATATTCACAAAACCTTATACATTAAACTATTACCCAACAAGGTGCCTAATGCAGGATGAACCTGATGGCCAATGTGTATACATACATATGCACAATTTCACAGAAAACGAACAAAACATACTGGAATAAACTATCCCTCCGATTCATACCGCCATAGACTCACCAATCAACACCAAACGATCTGGGTTGAATGGGTTGGGCTAAACGGAAATCCTAATAGCATTGAAGGGGAATTGGTAGGGGGCCAGTAAGGGCCTCCAAAAAAGGGGTTAGTAAGGGGCCGGTGAGGGCCTCCAACCCAATCCCATCTTCTGCAACCGACAGCGCCAGAAGGCGTATGTCGTTTTCCCTAATAGTCAGGGAAAAAGTTGGACTTTAAACAAAAAATAAAAGCAACATGAATAAAAATGCGGTTAGTTAACTCCAGATAGGTGGATAGGAACTGGAGCAAGGGGGATCATCAAAGATCCAACACTCAAAACCTCCACCACCCTCCAATAATGCTCCTCTCCACCCCGGACACCGGGGCTTTTAAACCGGAAGTGGAATATTGTGACGGTTGTAGTCACCAACCACCTACACCTAATGGATGGCACCATCTAGTGGGTGTATCAGAGAATGCAACAAAAATCCATATTCTAAATGGGAATGTCAGTGTATAGCCCACTGGTGTAAACAAAAGCAAAATTGCCAAGAGGTATATATAAAATATATCTCTTTAAAATTGGAGGATTAGAAATGAAATGAGATAAAAAATAATAAAATAAAATAAAAGGAGTTAGAAATGGACTTCAGCCAATAGACGTATAGTGTGCAAAAAGGGCATTAGTAACAAACCCTAAGGTAAAAAAGAAGAAAATTGTGCATGTGTATAGTCCACAATAAGACCCTACAGACACTGACGTCAACATACGTTAGGAGTTATTGATAAACGCATTGACGTCAGTGTCAACATTTAACCCAAAAGGGGTATAGGTTCGGAGTCGGTAAACCCAAGACATTTCACATTTGGAAATTTCCCTTACAAGAGAACTCCCCCTCCAATGTGGTCTGTACTTGTCAATCCCAACGTACAGAGTATTGGAGGGGTCCCTACCATGTACCTCGTCGAAGTGCCTCGACACAGGGTGCTTATCAAAACCCCTGCGGATATTACTAATGTGCTCGGACAGTCTAACTTTGAGGGCCCTCTTGGTCCTGCCCACATATTGCAATCCGCAGGGGCATTGAATAAGATAAATAACCCCCTCAGACGTACAGGTTATAAAGGGTTTAACCTGATAGACTCGTGAGGTACTGGCAGACATAAATTGATTTATTTTCCTACCTCTATCACTGTTATGGGAGCAGACTTGGCAATTCCTGCATTTATAGTACCCTGTGAGGTCGTGGAAAAAAGACCTATTGGTAATGGGTGGATCCTGCACTGTTGGGGCGATTTTGTTGCCCAACGTGGATGCACCCTTGAATATAATGCGAGGATTGCTGGGTAGAACCGTGCTCAAAACTGGGTCTGTAGTTAGAATGTGCCAGTGTCTCTTTATCAGATCTTTAATCTGGCGGTGCTGGGTGGAGAAGGTGGTGATAAAAGGTAGACTCAAATCCCCCTCGTTGTCACGTCGTTGGCCTGTATTTAATAGCAGGGATCTATCTTTGTCCCTCACTTGTGCCAGCGATCTTGATAGTGCAACCTGATCGTAGCCCTTCTCAACAAACCTCTTAGTCAGAGAAGCTGCTTGATTGTCGAAGGTCTCGATTTCGGTGCAATTCCGCCGGAGGCGTGTATATTGCCCCATTGGGACCGCCTTCAGCCAAGATTCGTGGTGACAACTGTCAAGGGGAATGAAGGAGTTTCTGTCCGTAGCCTTACAGCATTGCACAGACTAGGACACACTTTCACAGGGTCTCCCAAGATGCCATCGCATTTTGAGAGACCCGAACCTGGTACCAGTTACAGTTAAAAAAGTTACAGTTATAAAAAAAATGTAAAAAAAAAAAGTAAAAAAAATACACAAAAAAAATATAAAATAAAAAAACCAAAAATAGTTGTCGTTTTATTGTTCTCTCTCTCTCTATTCTCTCTCTATTGTTCTGCTCTTTTTTACTGTATTCTATTCTGCAGTGTTTTATTGTTGTTATGTTCTATTTGCTTTTATTTGCTTTTCAGGTATGTAATTTTTTTATAGTTTACTGTGTTTTATTGTTAACCATTTTTTTGTTTTCAGGTACGCCATTCAGCTGCAGCGCGGATTTATTTATCTTGACAGCAACAACGTTTGCTCCCACTATACATAAAGCCGTGACTCCAGCGCTGTCGGAGGTGATTTCACCACCACAGTTACATACTTCAGCATATATGCCGAAGCGTGGGGGCAGCAGAGGGCGGAGGAGCGATTTGCTCCTAACTTTTGCGGGAGGATGCCCCCATGCTTCGGCATATATAAACGGTGCATATATGCCCATCATTAGAAGTGGGTGGATGAAGGGGGGTATTCTAATGGTGGGCATACCCACCGATTAATCTCTTTTTTTCGTTCAGCCCACAGGCTGCATGAAAAAAAAGTTTACAATATATTCCCAACAAGGACCAGCAAGGTACTGGTATGTTGCTGTACTTTAAGTGGTTTTACCAGAATGATGCCTGCAGGTTTAGGTATCATCTTGGTATCATTCTTTTCAGCCAGCGGTCGGCTTTCATGTAAAAGCAGTCCTAGCAGCTAATTAGCCTCTAGACTGCTTTAACAAGCAGTGGGAGGGAATGCCCCCCACCGTCTTTCATGTTTTTCTCTGGCTCTCCTGTCCCAACAGGGAACCTGAGAATGCAGCCGTTGATTCGGCCAGCTGACCATAGAGCTGATCAGAGACCAGAATGGCTCCAATCATCTCTATGGCCTAAGAAACCTGAAGCTACGAGCATTTTATGACTTAGATTTCGCCGGATGTAAACAGCGCCATTGGGAAATAGGGAAAGCATTTTATCACACCGATCTTGGTGTGGTCAGATGCTTTGAGGGCAGAGGAGAGATCTAGGGTCTAATAGACCCCAATTTTTTCAAAAAAGTGTACCTGTCACTACCTTTTGCTACCATAGGGGATATTTACATTCCCTGAGATAACAATAAAAATGCTAAAAAAAAAAAAATGAAAGGAACAGTTTCAAAATAAGATAAAAAAGCAAAAAAAAAAAGGAAAAAAGAAAAAAAGCACCCCTGTCCCCCCCGCAAGCGTCGGCCTGGCGTCAAATGTAAACAGCAAGTGCACCATGCATGTGAGGTATCACCGCGAAGGTCAGATCGAGGGCAGTAATTTTAGCAGTAGACCTCCTCTGTAAATCTAAAGTGGAAACCTGTAAAGGCTTTTAAAAATGTGTTCAGTTTGTCGCCACTGCACGTTTGTGCGCAATTTTAAAGCATGTCGTGTTTGGTATCCATGTACTCGGCCTAACATCATCTTTTTTATTTTATCAAACATTTGGGAAATATAGTGTGTTTTAGTGCATTAAAATTTAAAAAAGTGTGTTTTTTCCCAAAAAAATGCGTTTGAAAAATCGCTGCGCAAATACTGTGTGAAAAAAAAAAGAAACACCCACCATTTTAATCTGTAGGGCCTTTGCTTTAAAAAAATATATAATTTTTGGGGGTTCAAAGTAATTTTCTTGCAAAAAAAATAAAAAAATTTCATGTAAACAAAAAGTGTCAGAAAGGGCTTTGTCTTCAAGTGGTTAGAAGAGTGGGTGATGTGTGACATAAGCTTCTAAATGTTGTGCATAAAATGCCAGGACAGTTCAAAAGCCCCCCAAAGGACCCCATTTTGGAAAGTAGACACCCCAAGCTATTTGCTGAGAGGCATGTCGAGTCCATGGAATATTTATATTGTGACACAAGTTGCGGGAAAAAGACAAATTTTTTTTTTGCACAAAGTTGTCACTAAATGATATATTGCTCAAACATGCCATGGGAATATGTGAAATTACACCCCAAAATACATTCTGTTGCTTCTCCTGAGATGTGTGAGACTTTTTGGGAGCCTAGCTGCGTACGGGCCCCCGAAAACCAAGCACCGCCTTCAGGCTTCCTAAGGGTGCAAATTTTTGATTTCACTCTTCACTGTCTATCACAGTTTCGGAGGCCATGGAATGCCCAGATGGCACAACCCCCCCCCAAATGACCCCATTTTGGAAAGTAGACACCGCAAGCTATTTGCTGAGAGGTATGGCGAGTATTTTGCAGACCTCATTTTTTGTCACAAAGTTTTGAAATTTGAAAAAAGAAAAAAAAATACATTTTTCTTGTCTTTCTTCTTTTTCGAAAACAAATGAGAGCTGCAAAATACTCACCATGTCTCTCAGCAAATAGCTTGGGGTGTCTACTTTCCAAAATGGGGTCATTTGGGGAGGGGGTTTGTGCTATCTTGGCATTTTATGGCCTACGAAACTGTGATAGGTAGTGAGGAGTGAAATCAATAATTTATGCCCTTAGAAATCCTGAAGGCAGTGATTGGTTTTCGGGGCCCCGTATGCAGCTAGGCCCCCAAAAAGTCCCACACATGTGGTATCCTCATACTCAGGGGAAGCAGCAGAATGTATTTTGGTATGTAATTCCACATATGCCCATGGCATGTTTGAGAAATATATCATTTAGTGACAACTTTGTGCAAAAAAAAAAAAAGTTTGTCACTTTCCCGCAACTTGTGGCAAAATATAAAATATTCCATGGACTCAACAAGCCTCTCAACAAATAGCTTGGGGTGTCTACTTTCAAAAATGGGGTAATTTGGGGGGGCTTGTGCCATCTGGGCATTTTATGGCCTTCAAAACTGTGATAGGTAGTAAGGAGTGAAAAAAAATTTATGCCCTTAGAAATCCTGAAGGCGGTGCTTGGTTTTCGGGGCCCCGTACGTGGCTAGGCTCCCAAAAAGTCCCACACATGTGGTATCCCTGTACTCAGGAGAATCAGCAGAATGTATTTTGGGGTGCAATTCCACATATGCCCATGGCATGTTTGAGCACTATATCATTTAGTGACAACTTTGTGCAAAAAAAAAAAAAGTTTGTCATTTTCCCGCAACTTGTGTCAAAATATAAAATATTCCATGGACTCAACATGCCTCTCAGCAAATAGATTGGGGTGTCTACTTTCCAAAATGGGGTCATTTGGGTGGGGGGTTGTGCCATCTTGGCATTTTATGGCCTTCAAAACTGTGATAGGTAGTAAGGAGTGAAAAAAAATTTACGCCCTTAGAAATCCTGAAGGCGGTGCTTGGTTTTCGGGGCCCCGTACGTGGCTAGGCTCCCAAAAAGTCCCACACATGTGGTATCCCTGTACTCAGGAGAATCAGCAGAATGTATTTTGGGGTGCAATTCCACATATGCCCATGGCATGTTTGAGCACTATATCATTTAGTGACAACTTTGTGCAAAAAAAAAAAAAGTTTGTCATTTTCCCGCAACTTGTGTCAAAATATAAAATATTCCATGGACTCAACATGCCTCTCAGCAAATAGATTGGGGTGTCTACTTTTCAAAATGGGGTCATTTGGGGGGGGGGGGTTGTGCCATCTTGGCATTTTATGGCCTTTAAAACTATGATAGGTAGTGAGGAGTGAAATCAAAAATTTACGCCCTTCGAAATCCTGAAGGCGGTGCTTGGTTTTCGGGGCCCCGTACGCGGCTAGGCTCCCAAAAAGTCCCACACATGTGGTATCCCCATACTCAGGAGAAGCAGCTAAATGTATTTTGGGGCGCAATTCCACATATAACCATGGCATGTGTGAGCAATATATCATTTAGTGACAACTTTTTGTAAAAAATTTTTTATTTTTATCTTTTTATCATTATTCAATCACTTGGGAGAAAAAATTTTTAAATTCAATGGGCTTAACATGCCTCTCAGCAATTTCCTTGGGGTGTCTACTTTCCAAAATGGGGTCATTTGGGGGCTTTTTGTACTGCCCTGCCATTTTAGCACCTCAAGAAATGAGGTAGTCATAAACTAAAAGCTGTGTAAATTCCAGAAAATGTACCCTAGTTTGTAGACGCTATAACTTTTGCGCAAACCAATAAATATACGCGTATTGACATTTTTTTTACCAAGGACATGTGGCCGAATACATTTTGGCCTAAATGTATGGCTAAAATTGAGTTTATTGGATTTTTTTTATAACAAAAAATTTGAAAATATCATTTTTTTTCAAAATTTTCCGTTTATAGCGCAAAAAATAAAAACCGCAGAGGTGATCAAATACCATCAAAAGAAAGCTCTATTTGTGGGAAGAAAAGGACGCAAATTTAGTTAGGTTTTGCACAGGATTGTGTTTATTTTATTTATCGTTTGAACATAACAATATATATTATATGTAAGCGGTTAGGAAGTTTACACAGTAGGATTTTTTTGTGGATTATTGTGAATATACAAATATTTATTTTCTGCACTTTTACTGTCACTTTTTGCACTAAATGCACCTGTGACACACACCCCTAAAGTATTTAGAGGTTGTAGATCGCCTCTTAATAAGAGCAGCGCCATATCTATCCCCTCTTTTTCACATTTAATCTTGATTTACCTTAGGGTGAATTTATTGATAGAGGCTGCATTTCCTCATTTTTCATTTTCACCATAAACGCGGGGGTCTAACAATTTTTTCAGAGCTTTCTGACCGCCGTTCACAGAGCGGATGGCCAGTGTGATAAGGGCCTCCAAGGTGTTTGGAACTCCAATGCGTGCCAGTTCGTCCTTTGAGCTCTCTGAAAGTCCTAGGCGGAACTGGTGTCGCAGGGCTGCGTCGTTCCACTGTGTGTCTGCACTCCAGCGTCTAAAGTCCATCTCATAGTTTGTCGGCCTTGCTGTAGCGCATGAAGGGCAGGTCCGCTGTAGGTCATCATTAGGGATGAGCCGAAACCCCCCCCCCCCGGTTTGGTACTCAGCAGAACATGCGAACAGGCAAAAGATTTCTGTGAACACTGTTAAAGTCTATGGAACGCGAACGTGAAAAATTAAAAGTGCTCATTTTTAAGGCTAATATGCACGTTATTGCCATAAAAATTGTTTGGGGACCCAGGTCCTGAACCCCAGGGGACATGTATCAATGCAAAACAAAATTTTGTTTTTTCGGGAGCAGTGATTTTTATAATGCCTAAAGTGAAACAATAAAAATGAAATATTCCTTTAAATGTCGTGCCCGGGGGGGTTCTCCTTAGTCTGCCTGTAAAGTAGCGCATCTTTCCCATGTTTATAACAGTACCACAGCAAAATTACATTTCTAAAGGAAAAAATGTAACTTAAAACTGTTCGCGGCTGTAATGTATTGTCGGATCCTGGCAATATAGATAAAAATCATTGAAAAATGATATGAATGTGAAATATGAATATGAATATTAAGGGGAACAAGCCAAAAATACCAAAAAAAAATGGCGTGGATGTCCCCCCAAAATCCATACCAGGCCGTTCAGGTCTGGTATTGATATTAAGGGGAACCCCGCACCAAAATTTAACAAAAAATTGAGTGGGGTCCCCCAGGTCCCATATACTCTGAACAGCAGTATATATACTATATGGCCTGCTCTATATACTCTGCAGAAAAATTGGGCCTTAGGTGTTGATGGTGTAACCTCTCACAGTTACTTTTGTTGAGTGCAGGAACAGGCCCTGCTTTTAAATATTATATCAAAAATTGTAATTACATGGCCCTGTTAAACACGGGCAGAAAAATTGGGCCTTTGGTTATGGTGGCACCAGAACACTGTAACCCCTCACAGATACTCTTGTGGGGTGCAGGAACGGGCCCTGCTGTGAAATATTATATCAAAAATTGTAATTACATGCCCCTGTTAAAGGGGGTTAGAAAAATTGGCTTGATAGCTGCTGATCCAAGACTGATTCATTTTTATGAAGGTGAGCCTAATAACAAAGTCTGTGGACAGGCGCACTCTTTGATCCGTTACAAACCCTCCAGCAGCACTGAATGTGCGTTCAGAAAGCACGCTGTATGCAGGACAGGCCAATAGCTCGAATGCTTATTGAGCAAGTTTCGGCCAGTGGTCCATCCTCAAGACCCAGTAAGCCAGTGGATGCTCTGTTGGAAAGGTCTCCAAGTATGCTCTTGCCCCTAGATATTCCTGCACCATATAATGCAGACGCTGGTGATGGTGCTTGAATCGATCAGACCTTGGTGCTGAGGACTGAAAAATTGTTTAAAGGCATCGGTCAGCCAGCCAACTTCTCCACCACTCTTCCTCTGACTGAACACGTTGTCCAGCACCAGGAAATGGTAACCTCCCAGGGTCTGGAAATGCATTACGCAAACCTTTCTTCAAGGCCTCCTGGAGATGTTTCACCCTCTGCGAAGGCAGGATGAGTTCTGCAACTTTACCTTTGTAACGTCGATCAAGAAGGGTTACCAGCCATTAATAATCCCTCTCCTTGATACCACGAATCCTAGGGTCCTTTCGCAGGCTTTGCAGTATCAGAGAGGCCATGCAGCGTAAGTTTGCAGAGGTATTCGATTCTGAGTCCTCAGGGTCACTAAGGATCACATTATCCATAACTACTTCCTACCAGCCACATAGAACTCCTTAGGTTTCTGGGGACTGAAAACAATCCCTGCTGCTGAGTGTTATCCTCTACATCCATGCTGACACAATCCTCCTACTCCTCCTCCTCCTCTTCCTGTGTGTTTGGCGGGCCCACAGGAATGCTATCTGGATAAAGGGGGCCTTGAGAGAAAAGGAAGTCCTCCTCTTCCTCCCGCTGCTCTGCCTCATGTGCCCTGTGATGTTGAAATTTTGAAATTAATATTTATATCAAGGAGCTTCAAGGGAACCATTGTGAGGACTTTCCATATCCCTTTAGATATATATATGTATACAGTATATGTGTTTTTACAGGAAGATGATGTACAGGATATATTATGGCCCAGCTTACTACTTTTTCCTGTTTCTCAAAAGCTGTCTGATGTCTTCAATGGTCAGGTGATAACTAAGTTACCCTATTGTTTGCCATATCAGACATTGTGTCTCCAGTTGGTCTTGTGGGCTTGATATGCTAATTTGGGAACTGGTTATATTAAAATCAAAGAGGGCTAACTGTTTTAAATCAAGAGATAGACTTAACGAAGGCAGACATAGAGGCACCAAAGAGAGTCTAATGTTTAAACATGATGACAAACTGAACTTGAAATTACGGCCAATCAGAATTTGATACAACTCTGGACCAATGTCAAGGTTCCAGTGGGGGTAGAACCTGGATTGGTGGGAGTAGGGGCGGGGGGGGGGGTATAAAAGCAGTACAGAGAGCTACTCATGCTCTCTTCCTCTCGGTGTGCCCCCCCCTGCAAGAATAGTAACATAAGGGCTGTCCGCTTCTCGGCCTTTTGGCTAAGATCAAGTGAAGTGTAGTATCTGTTCTTATCAGTTTCCAGGAGGTGGCGCTTGTTTCCGTCCCTGATCCATGGCGAGATGGAGATGGGATGGTGGTTGCTATGCAAAACCTGCTGGAGTAAAGGTGACCTGGAGCGGTTTGTAGCCGAAAGGGAAGCCTTCTGATGGGGATGGAGAACCACGGGGTCTGATCCGGAGGGTTGGGACCCTGGCCTTCTGGCCTGGATTGGGGCAGCTCCAGCTCCGGACAGTTATTCGGGAGAGAACGCTGGCTCCCCTTTCTCCCACCAGGGGAGCGGCCAGTATTTCCCGAATGTAATTAGGTAGGAGGGACGGAACGACGGTGAGGCCTGATGGTAAAGGGCTCTCACCAAGCTTCCAGAACTCCATGCCTTCCTGCCTAGGGTGGGGGCTGCTGTGGTCTGGGCTGGTGGCCAGGGTTGGTCTTGAAAGCCTATGGAGTATGTGCTCCTGGAGTGGCAGTCCAGGGGTGCCATAAAATCACTGTGAGTGGCAGTCACTTTGATTTGAGGCACCACGGTCACTGCACCATAGAACACGCTTTTTTAGCACCTGTCTCATGGGCCGGGCCTTTTGGCTGGGACCAGAGGAATTTTTTATTCCTGGCCGGAGGACCTGGTCATTGTTTTACACAATGGCCACCTTTTTCATTCTCCTCTCCACTATCCCTTCCCCACTTTCTTTTATTTATTTTGATTGAATCCTATGTTTTGTCACGTCTTGTACACGTTTGTCTCACTGTGTGATGAGTAAGAACGGGTCCTCGGGTTACCCCTGAAAGTCTTGGGAAGGGGTGGACATGGCCTTCTGGCTTAGTTCGCCCTATCTCATGGGGTCTCCCTTCGGGGGAGCCCTACCTAGTACTTGGGTCGGTTCTGTTTCGGCAGACCCTCCAGAGAACGGGGTCTGTCTGGTTTCGGCCAGATAGACCATTGTAAAGTACCTTTGTCCCCGTCTGGAGCCTAACGCCCCGGAGGATCAGGGAATTGGCACGTCTGTGTACCCGCTGCACTTTTTTGTGACCACTCTTTATGTGTGTGCACATTTTCTTGGCACCGGGTGAAGTTTTTTGGGTGTGTTATGCACGCCATAGGCTTTCAATAAAAAACCAAAAAACATAAGGGCTGTCTAGGTAATATATCTGTATTATCTCCTATATCTCTTTTCTTCTCTTAACTTTTTTCTATCCAAGGTAACACTTTGATAGCATGTGTATGTCAATCGTAAGTGTCCTTTTTGCATTAATTATCTTTGTAGACTGGCAAGTATATGACTAGTACTGACTAGTGTATGTGTATATATATATATATATATATATATATATATATATATATATATATATATATATATAGTGGGGCAAAAAGTATTTAGCCAGCCACCAATTGTGCAAGTTCTCCCACTTAAAAAGATGAGAGAGGCTGGTAATTGTCATCATAGGTATACCTCAACTATGAGAGACAAAATGTGGAAACAAATCCAGACAATCACATTGTCTGATTTTTTAAATAATTTATTTGCAAATTATGGTGGAAAATAAGTATTTTGTCAATATCAAAATACTCAATACTCAATCTCAATACTTTGTTATATATCCTTTGTTGGCAATGACAGAGGTCAAACGTTTTCTGTAAGTCTTCACAAGGTTGTCACTAGGGATGAGCCAAACACCCCCCTGTTCGGTTCGCACCAGAACATGCGAACAGGCAAAAAATTTGTTCGAACACGCAAACACCATTAAAGTCTATGGGACACGAACATAAATAATCAAAAGTGCTAATTTTAAAGGCTTATATGCAAGTTATTGTCATAAAAAGTGTTTGAGGACCTGGGTCCTGCCCCAGGGGACAAGGATCAATACAAAAAAAAGTTTTAAGAACTGCCGTTTTTTCAGGAGCAGTGATTTTAATAATGCTTAAAGTGAAACAATAAAAGTGTAATATCCCTTTAAATTTCATACCTGGGGGGTGTCTATAGTATGCCTGTAAAGGGGCGCATGTTTCCCGTTTTTAAAACAGTCTGACAGCAAAATTACATTTCAAAGGAAAAAAAGTCATTTAAAACTACTCGCAGCTATTAATGAATTGCTGGTCCGACAATACACATAGAAGTTCATTGATAAAAACGGCATGGGAATTCCCCACAGGGGAACCCTGAACCAAAATGTAAAAAAAAATTACATGGGGGTCCCCCTAAATTCTATACCAGGCCCTTCAGGTCTGGTATGGATATTAAGGGGAACCCCGGCCAAAAAAAAAAAAAAAATGGCGTGGGGTCCCCCTAAAAATCCATACCAGACCCTTATCCGAGCACGCAGCCTGGCAGGCTGCAGGAAAAGAGGGGGGGACGAGAGAGCACCCCCCCTCCTGAACCGTACCAGGCCACATGCCCTTAACATTGGGAGGGTGCTTTGGGGTAGCCCCCCAAAACACCTTGTCCCCATGTTGATGAGGACAAGGGCCTCATCCCCACAACCCTGGCCGGTGGTTGTGGGGGTCTGCGGGGGGGAAGCTTATCGGAATCTGGAAGCCCCCTTTAACAAGGTGACCCCCAGATCCCGGCCCTCCCCCCTGTGTGAAATGGTAAGGGAGTAACCCTACCATTTCACTAAAAAAGTGTCAAAAATGTTAAAAATGACGAGACAGTTTTTGACAATTCCTTTTTTTTCACCCGTTATGTAACCCCGCCCCCCTCCTGACGTCACAGGGAATGCCACAGGGAAGTCCCCGTCAAGTCCCCATGCGTCAGAGGGGGGCGGGGTCACCGGGTGGCTCCGCCCCCCCCCCCGTTATTTAAGAACCGTCAGAAGAGGAGAATCGTTACACAGTGAGAGCCTCCCTCCATGCCATCATGGATGCTGAGCGGCCCAAAAAGAAGAAGAAGACGAGAAGATGAAGAGAAGAAGATGAAGAGAAGAAGATGAAGAGAGAAGCGTCACACAGCGGGAGCTTCCCTCCATGCCATCATGGATGCGGAGCGGCCCGAGGAGAAGAAGCGAAGAAGACGCCGATGCCGCGGAGAAAGATGCTGGACGAAAACACCGGAGGAAGAACCAGAAGAACCAGAAGAAGAAGATGGAGGAAGAAACCGAAGGAAGATAGAAGGAAGAAGAAAGAAGATAGAAGAAGCATTTAAATAAAGGAATTGTCAAAAACTGTCTCTTGTCATTTTTAACATTTAACATTTTTGACAGTTTTTTAGTGAAATGGTAGGGGTACCCCCTTACCATTTCACACAGTGGGGAGGGCTGGGATCTGGGGGTCCCCTTGTTAAAGGGAGCTTCCAGATCCCGATAAGCCCCCCGCCCACAGACCCCCACAACCACCGGCCAGGGCGGTGGGGATCAGGCCCTTGTCCTCATCAACATGGGGACAAGGTGTTTTGGAGGCTACACCAAAGCACCCTCCCAATGTTGAGGGGATGTGGCCTGGTACGGTTCAGGAGGGGGGGCGCTCTCTCATCCCCCCATCTTTTCCTGCGGCCTGCCAGGTTGTGTGCTCGGATAAGGGTCTGGTATGGATTCTTGGGGGGACCCCACGCCGTTTTTTTTATTTTGGTGCAGGGATCCCCTTAAAATCCATACTAGACCTGAAGGGTCTGGTATAGATTTTGAGGGGGACCCCCACGCCATTTTTTTTTGGCCGGGGTTCCCTTAATATCCATACCAGACCTTACAGGCATACTATAGACAACCCCCAGGTACGAAATTTAAAGGGATATTACACTTTTATTGTTTCACTTTAAGCATTATTAAAATCACTGCTCCCGAAGAAACGGCCGTTTTGATTTCTCCCATAGACTTTTAAAGGGTGTTCCGCGACATTCAAATTTGCCGCGAACACCCCAAATTGTTCGCTGTTCGGCGAACTGGCCAACAGCCGATGTTCGAGTCGAACATGAGTTCGACTCGAACTCGAAGCTCATCCCTAGTTGTCACATACTGTTGCTGGTATGTTGGCCCATTCCTCCATGCAGATCTCCTCTAGAGCAGTGATGTTTTGGGGCTGTCGCTAGGCTACACAGACTTTCAACTCCCTCCAGAGGTTTTCTATGGGTTTGAGATCTGGAGACTGGCTAGGCCACTCCAGGACCTTGAAATGCTTCTTACGAAGCCACTCCTTCGTTGCCCAGGCAGTGTGTTTTGGATCATTGTCATGCTGAAAGACCAAGCCATGCTTCATCTTCAATACCCTTGCTGATGGGAGGAGGTTTGCACTCAAAATCTCACGATACATGGCCCTATTCATTCTTTCATGTACACAGATCAATCGTCCTGTTCCCTTTGCAGAGAAACAGCCCCAAAGCATGATGTTGCCACCCCCATGCTTCACAGTAGGTATGGTGTTCTTTGATGCAAACGCAGCATTCTCTCTCCTCCAAACACGACGAGTTGTGTTTCTACCAAACAGTTCTACTTTGTTTTCATCTCACCATATGACATTCTCCCAATCCTCCTCTGGATCATCCAAATGCTCTCTAGCAATAATCGGACGGGCCCGGACATGTACTGGCTTAAGCAGGGGGACACATCTGGCACTACAGGATCTGAGTCCCTGGCAGCATAGTGTGTTACTGATGGTAGCCTTTGTTACGTTGATCCCAGCTCTCTGCAGGTCATTCACTAGGTCCCCCCGTGTGGTTCTGGGATTTTTGCTCACCGTTCTTGTGATCATTTTGACCCCACGGGGTGAGATCTTGCGTGGAGCCCCAGATCGAGGGAGATTATCAGTGGTCTTGTATGTCTTCCATTTTCTAATTATTGCTCCCAAAGTTGATTTCTTCACACCAAGCTGCTTGCCTATTGCAGATTCAGTCTTCCCAACCTGGTGCAGGTCTACAATTTTGTTTCTGGTGTCCTTCGACAGCTCTTTGGTCTTCACCATAGTGGAGTTTGGAGTGTCACTGTTTGAGGTTGCGGACAGGTGTCTTTTATACTGATAACAAGTTCAAACAGGTGCCATTAATGCAGGTAATGAGTAGAGGACAAAGGGGCCATTTAAAGAAGAAGATACAGGTCTGTGAGAGCCAGAAATCTTGCTTGTTTGTAGGTGACCAAATACTTATTTTCCACCATAATTTGCAAATAAATTCTTTCAAAAATTAGACAATGTGATTGTCTGGATTTGATTTGTTTCCACATTTTGTCTCTCATAGTTGAGGTATACCTATGATGATAATTACAGGCCTCTCTCATCTTTTAAGGTGGGAGAACTTGCACAATTGGTGGCCGACTAAATACTTTTTTGCCCCACTGTGTGTATATATATATATATATATATATATATATATATATATATATATATATATATATTTATATATATATATAAAATATCAAGTACGCTGCCACTAACTGAATAACCTGCAACACTACAAACGGCCGCTATGTAAGCAGACTTATATAGTGTGGGGCATGGACTTAGTTCCCCTGAGCCTCGATTGGCCAAAGGCACCCTGCCAATTATTATGGCCAATTATGGCTCTCTTAGCAGAGCATGCTGTGATTGACCAAATTGGCTTTGGCCAATCATCATACAGCAATGCACTGCGATCTCGCAGTGCATAATGGAGCGTTTTGTGGTACTCGAATTTGCTGCAAATGCCCCATAATGTTCGCTGTTCTGCGAACGGGCGAACACCCGATGTTCGAGTCGAACTTATGTTCGACCCGAACATCGAGCTCATCCCTAGTCATCATATAGATTTCCATCACATCAAAGAAGGTAGACATGGACTGTAGCAATATGTCATTCCTCTCCAGCAGCTGGTGGGCCCAGGACTGGGGTTCACCCTGGAGCAGAGAAATAATAAATCCCACTTTGGTGGATTCCAGGGAGAATGTTCCAGGCTGCAGGGCGAAGTACAACTGGTATGCGTTACGGAAAGATCAAAATTTTCCCCGGTCCCCAGAAAACCTCCCTGGTGCTGGAACTCTAGGTTCAGGAGGCAGAATCACCACTGAGAGTGCTGTGGTGGAAGTTCCGGTGGCAGAGGACATAGCAGTGGTCATTGTGGTGCTTGCTAGTGCAGATGGAGTCTGTACTCCTTGCTCCAACTGCGTATAGCCCTCCTACAGAGATTTGACAGCTTGAGTAAGGGCTGCGAGATGCTGACAGATCTTATCTCTGGCCGACTTCCCACTTGCAGGCTCAGACATGGCTGTCTGATACTGTCACGTAGAGGCGGCTCTGGGCTTTGTGAGGCCTTAGGCGAAATTTAGACATGAGGCCCCACTCATGCCCTTTGCAGGGGTTAAGGAGGAACCCCAAGGCGGAGCATCTTATTACTGCTGCTGCTTGTGTGGGTGGGATGTGTACTGTGCCAATCACACGGGATGAATAGGAGAGGAGGGTCAGCAGGGATTGGCACAGTACACATCCTACCCACACAAGCAGCAGCAGCAGTAATAAAATGCTCTGCCTTGGGGTTCTTTCTTAACCCCCTGAAAAAATGGGGAGGGGATTGGGAATGGGAGTGGAAACCATGTGGTGGGGGGGGGGAGTGGATAGGAGATGAGGGATAGGTAGAGGAGAACTGGAGTGAGGGATCCTGGTCTGTATACGGATGGAGAGATGAAGACAGAAGGAGGGAGGGAGAGACAGATATGGAGAAATAAACAAAGAAAGAAATAAAGGAAAGCAGGATTGAAGGTAAAAAAAGGAGAGAGGGATGGAAGGAGAAAGAAAAAACAAGGGATGGAGGGAGAAAGAAAAAAAAGAGAGTGGTGGAGGGAGGAAGAAAGAACGAAAAAAAGAGAGGGAGGGAGGGAGGGAGGGAGAAAGAAAGAAAGAAAGAAAGAAAGAAAGAAAGAAAGAAAGAAAGAAAGAAAGAAAGAAAGAAAGAAAGAAAGAAAGAAAGAAAGAAAGAAAGAAAGAGAAAGGAAGAAAAAGGAAGAAAGAAAGAGGGGGGGGATGGAGAGAGAAAAAAAGAAATACAGAGAGAAAAAAAACAAAATAAAGGGAGTGAGAGAGCAGAGTTAAGGTGCATGCTATGTACAGAAGGAACAGTTCAGAACTGCATTTCACACCAGCCACTTTAAATAAAAACTCCACCAAATCCTCATCCTACACAGGATCGCCATTCCTCTTCCAGCAAAAAGTCCCCCCCTCCCCCAAAATCATCTTCGCCTGCCATAAATCCTTTTCTTTCTTTTCCCCCCATAAATATCCCAACACAGACCTAGGGAGTGTTGGGATATTTATGGGGGGAAAAGAAAGTGTTTCCCCCTTCCCCTAGCTGTACAAATGGCACCAAAATTTTTTTTACCCCCCCCCTCAAATTTCCCCTCCCAACAAAGAGCTC
This sequence comes from Lithobates clamitans, assembly GCA_037952925.1. Lineage (NCBI taxonomy): Eukaryota > Metazoa > Chordata > Amphibia > Anura > Ranidae > Lithobates > Lithobates clamitans. The sequence goes on from JBBGZY010000563.1 coordinate 2,403,189, forward strand.
AGATACAGCGCGGCTCGATGTGGGGTGGGACATGTTCCGCCTAGGCTCCTCCATCGTTGTCTGTTATGAGACAGGTTAGAGCCAAGGAGGGGCCTAGTAAAAGCTACCTCAGCTATTTTACACCAGTGTGAGGGGCGGCAGTCAGTGGGGACAGATGCTGCGGGACCTGGTAATTGCAGTAGGGCAATACCTGGATGTCATCGGTGTGTCCCCCCCTTCTGTATATTACAGCAGCTGTGCCTGGGGATGGTGGGGAGGGGTTGGTACAGCCACTTTGGAATGCCGTCACCTCTAAATTCTTCTAAGCCAAGCTTCTGTGTTTGGAAGTGCCAGTAGTGGGCGGAAAGCACAGGGCCAGCACCAGAGCCCTGTGCGCACTGGGTGATTAGGGTGTGCCCAGGCATATCAGGCACACCCTGTGCGCACTGATGACATTAGTAGTGCATCCAGGTATTGCCCTACTGCAACTACCGGGTCACGCCTATGGATACAGTGGAGGAGTGATGTAGGCACACAGGGACAGGAAGTGTGTTATTTGCAGGATTACCAGGTGAAAATAAAGCAAAAAAGCTGGAAACAGAAAATGAAGGCAGCCACAACATCAGTGACTAGTAAGCTGTAAACTATTACATTTTTGGCTTTGCATTTAGATACATTTTAATAGTGCAGTTTTGCTTTTACATTTTAATAATAAAAACTAATTGTTTATAAACGTATTTTATGCCTTTTTTTCTATGGTATATGGTGTTAGAACATAAAACAATGGGAAAACCAAAGTCTTGCAGTCGCTAACTGAACCAGAGGGAACCCTACTAAAGGACATATCAGTTATGGCGAAAACTGTCTAAAAAAGAGATTTACTCTTAATTTCTGTTGTGTCTCTAGGGCAGGAGATGTTGGAAAATCTCCCCAATGGGACAAGGGCTTTAAAAAAAAAAAGGGCCCTGACTTTTCCATATTTTAAACAAAACTAAACAAGGTGATTTGGCTTTAATATAATGATCTTGCAGGAAATAGTTTGGCCAATATTCTGTATAATTCAGTTCATTACAGAGATTCCCTTCTTAGCAAGCAAATTGCCTCAGTGTTTGATTTGCATGTATAATGGCAATACATCAACAATGAACAATCACATCTTTGTTATTTTTTATTATTTGTACTTATATCATTATTATCTATTCTGTACACTTTATTCATCACTAAGGAAGCAAGAAAGAGGAACTGTCAAAGCTTACTCAATTTCTCTCCTTTAATGAAAGCATTTTAACCCTATCCACAATGTATGGTAAATGGGATTGCAAGTACAGAACATAGATGATTTCTGAGATAAAGTAACCTTGGTGTATATTTCTGACAACCCTACTACAAAAAATATACACCAAGGCAAATCCCCATGCCAGGAAGAATTTAAAGTGTTCATTTCTGTGCAGATACACTCTCCAGAGGTCACACTGACTTCCAGTGGCAGTAGGGGACTGCACAGTGCCACCAGAAAACCTGATGTGTTGATCAGTAAACAGTTACCAGTTGAGTTATTACCATGATTAATCCTCTTAAGCCGGCCATTGATGGTTTGAATCTGCTGAATCCTGATCAACTAGCCTAGATTGGAACCACGTATGGGCAGGCTTAATCGATCAACCAAGTTGGGTACCACCAGCCTGCTGGATTTTAAATGCGATTATCTCTAGCGGCTGTTATAGGGCTTTCCTGCACTTCCACCAGGAGAACACAATGACTGGGAGGGAGGATGGGGGAATCAAGTGAATTTCATTCCTGAAAATTCACTCCGTCTATGGCTGGCCTTACTGTCACCAAGTTATCTATTATTTTATGGAAGTCGAAGGTTGAAAATAAACCCCTACTTAAAATTGAAGCCGCAAGTTCAGGCTACAGTGGAGCTTCGGGGGGGGGGAGCAGGTACCTAGTTTTGACAGGTACCCGTTCCCACTAGGATTGCCTAGGAAGTTCTCCTCTCCCCCTCCCTCCCTGCTGTCTTATAGTACACGCCACAGATCCCAGAAGACTGTTGGACCATTCACAAAGCACAGCATGGCTCATGCATGCACAGTGGGCAGCCGGCTCTGAAGCCACAAGTTAAGATGCCAGGAACCCAAAGGCTAATGAAGAGCTAGACTGGACGAGAACACTGCTGGATCCCTGGATAGGCAAGTGTCCAGGATTTGTAGCTGCTGACTTTTATTTATTTATTTTTCCCAGAGTGAAGAACCGCTTTAACATGTAGAATATATATAGAACTTATCACTTTCTCAGAGCAGCACTCTCAATCGTTTCGTAATCCTGGTCCTGATGGACTATTGTAAGAAGATTCAGGATGGATCCTCATTGCTTTGAATGAACCCTGGGAACATTTCCAGGTTCAATGTTTCTGTATCCTGGCACCAGCAGCCAGTACAGCTGCATATTGGGGACTCTGTGTCCTTGATTTGTAAAGGCTAAAGGCAGAGGAGGTATCAAGGATCTAATAGAGCCTTGATGTATCCATTAAAAAAAACTACCACTGCCTCTGTACTATCCCATAAGGCAGTGGTCATCAACCCTGTCCTCAGGGGCCACTAACAGGCCAGGTTTGCAAGATAACGGAAATACATCACAGGTGATATCATTTGCTGCTCAGTGGTTGCAGTATTCTAGTCTGCATCTTCCCAAGGTAATACATAAAATCTGGCCTGTTAGTGGGCCCTGAGGACCGGGCTTGATAACCACTGCAATAAGGCCTTTTAGGGAAGTTTGGATAGTTGTAGGCCGCCTTGTGCCATTGGTGGCTGGGAAGAAGGATCTCGTAAGGCAATTGGTCCCTTAGGGACTGGACACAGAACTCTTGGGAGACTTGGTGGCCATTTTGGATGAGAGAACATTTTAAATAAAGGAACCCATGGCATTGTAGTTTAGAGAGTGATTCTAGGTGAGCAAGGATAGCTCCGGGAAGACTCCTTCAACTACTACATTCACTCCAATGATTGGTATGGGAGCATGGAGCCTATGCAGTTTGCTGAAATCACTCCTCAGGAATTCTGTCAAGGAACACTACCTCCAGTAACTGAAACTGTCCTCCTGTAACATATCTTGTCAAATGCTGAGAATGGTTATTCACTCAAAGACTTGTTTATCAGTGGTCTGAAAAATATAAAACACCTCAGTGCACCATATACTGTCTGTGAGTGATTCTTCCCAAAACGAGTACCCAACTTAGGCCCCGCCTACAGGCATAGCATCCACATTGTGATAGTTGTAAAGTGAGATAAAAAACATAAAAATAGGTAAATGTGGCTAGTGCTCATATGTGAACAGCCACTCTTCATTTCATCTCCCACTCGCAACCCTGTCTTAAAGTGGTTGTAAACCCTTTTATATACCCAGTGAAGTAACTGGCCTCAGATGATATACAGAGATGAAACAAATCCTTTTATATCAATTGTGCCTGTTTATCTGCAACCATCGCTTCTCTACAGCTGTATAAGGTGCAGAAATGAAAAAGCTTTTCAGAGCTTCCAGAGGCAGGCGGTGAGGATCTGGTATCACACACTCCACAGCTCAGAGAGGATAGCTTAACTTTGAAACTAGAGTGGAGGGAATGGACACACACCCCTCTACACAATCTCCTAGGGAAACATGCTGTGCTGAGGCTGTCAATCACAGACTGTGTGCTGAAAGCTCCCTCCCCTGTCCCCCTTGATCCCTTGGGGTCAGCACAACATGTCAGAAATGACTCATGCAGAAAGCAGAACAGGAAAGCAGAGAGAAATCACATTTGGTGCTTTGGATTGAAGCAAGTGCACGCTATAGAAAGATATGCTTTGTTTCTTTAATTTAGAGGTTTACAGCCACTAAAACAAATGCGGCCTCAAAGCAGTGTTGGACTACATGGACAGACAAAGCCAGTCAAGGGAAAGGCAAGGGGAGCGGCTACTCAGCTGAGATACTTTGCACACAATTTAGCCAAAAAGGGCATGCTCTCTACCACTGCAGAGGAAGAGGATCCAGCGTGCCTGGGTGGAAGCTGTACCTCAGCAGAAAATTATTGCACTTGATGAAGAAGCTGTAAGTACTGATAACACTATACTCTGCCAGTTACCTCCAATGCCCGATTCCCACAGGATTCCTACCATTCAGGAATCCCCAATGAGAGGGGTTTTCTTGACCATATGAAATACAATGCATCAAATTCCTCTTTGTTCCTGTAGTTTTAGGTGGGAAAAAAAGCAACTTTCCTTTCTTAGACAAGACCTTCAGAAAGTCCAAGAGTGGACTTCTGTCCTGAGTTAGTGAAGTTGCAGATGATGTATTACCCACAATTTGGTACGATTTAGTTACCCAGTGGTTTCCCACTCCTTTTTCCTGCATAAGCAGGGGGTGTTAGTATACGCCACTTGGTTCAATTTTTTCTGCATGCAAAAAATACATTGATATAGCATTGTCAGTCTGTGGAACGGAAGTGTTAGATGTACTAGTGCATTTAAGCCATAAAGAATAAAGGTTTTACATACAGTATCTCACAAAAGTGAGTACACCCCTCACATTTTTGAAAATATATTATATCTTTTCATGTGACTACACTGAAGAAATTATGCTTTGTTACAATGTAAAGTAGTGAGTGTACAGCTTGTATAACCATGTAAATTTGTTGTCCCCTCAAAATAACTCAACACACAGCCATTAATGTCTAAACCGCTGGCAACAAAAGTGAGTGAAAATGATCCAATTGAGCCCAAAGTGTCAATATTTTGTGTGGCCACCATTATTTTCCAGCACTGCCTTAACCCTCTTGGGCATGGAGTTCACCAGAGCTTCACAGGTTGCCACTGGAGTCTTCTTCCACTCCTCCAAGTGTAATTTCTTCAGTGTTGTCACATTAAAAGATATAATAAAATATTTTTCAAAAATGTGAGGGGTGAACTCACTTTTATGAGATACTGTAAATAAAAGCAGATCATTGTAAGCATGGCTGCTAGTGGTTCTCATCTCTGTAACTGAAACATTCTGCTGGAATCACCAGATGAAAAGGGTATGTGGTGAGCTGTTGAGCTTTTGCCTAAAGTGGAACTAAAGTCCCACAAAAAAGAAAAGAAAAAAGAAGTAATAAAACCTACATAAGTTTGAGTTTTCACAGAAGAGCTATGCAAAGCCTCTTTTGCCAAAAAAAAAATCCCTGGTTCCGAGCAATGGAGTTGTGTGCTGGGGACAATGTCATTATCTGTGGCCACCAAATGGCTAAAGAGGAATGTCACGAGTCCTGCAAACAATGAAATTATAGATGGCGGCAGTGTTGGAAAGAATGGTAACTGGGGCTGGACTTATCATTTGAGGAGGGAACTGTGTAAGGTAAGTGTGCCATAAAGTGCAAGTATGCTGTAAAAAAAAAAAAAAAACCCTCTGTGCAGCAGACGTTCTGCTTTATTATTGTATTATTACATAGCAATTGGGGATCATTTTTCACTTTCCATAGCTATTATTGTGTACCCACATTGCTACATGTTTTATTATGAAAAGCTTATAGGGCCAGTTCACACCATAGAAATGCAGTCTGGATGCATTCCAGATGCTTTTCTGCATGCACATTTTCTTATGCTTTCCAGTGCATTTTTGGTGCGTTCCACATGCAGTGTGTAGTGCATCCCCCCCTTTGTTCTTAACCTTAAATAAGGACATGTGTGTTCCAGTGCATTTTTGGTGTGTTTAGGTGCATTCCAGTGCATTTTGATTTGATGCTGCATTTTTCCTGCAGTGGACTTTACTGGATTGCTGTAAAACGATAGCATTCCAGTACAGTCCAGTGCAGGCAAAATGCAGCATGTTTAACTTTTTTTCTGGAACTGGAATGCACTGGAACTGCAAGCACTGGTGTGACTATACCATTGGACACCATATAATCTACTTTCCATGCATTTTTGATGCAGAAAAAAAACGCACTGGGCAGCATGTGGTGTGAACTTGCCCATAGTCAGAACAAAGTATTGTTTGCAATGCATCATTGAATACCATAAGAACATTGAAGAAAACCTCTTTGAGATGAATATTTATGTGTGTTTTTAAATTATTATCTTTGGATTGTGCAATAGTGGTGGCATGGGAGGAACAGGCAAAGCTGTTGACTTGTTTTTGACCTAGTTTGGTCTTAAAGTTGAACTCCAAGATATGTATTTTTTTACATTGTTTTAGCTTGGCTTACTGGAAGTATGCATATCTGATATCCAGAGGGCTGCTGAGGAAGCGGACAATCATTGTAGTGGTCTGCGCTGCAAAATACCATAATCGCCGTGATCTGCCATTCTTGTGCCAAGCAGTATTCCCTCTGCACTGCCACCATTCATACAAAGCCTTGTAATTTTTTTAGTGGATGTCAAGTGTTCTCCTATTGGAAGTGGAGACTGATGTCATCAGCCCTCTTTTCCACCCTGTTTAATCAAAGAATGCCTACTCATTGAGAAAAATACTGGTATGGATTTTAAGAGAACCCCATTCCAAAATGTAAATAAAAAAAAAAAAAAAAAGGTGTCCCCCCCCCCCCCCCCAAGGGTCTTGTATGGATTTTGAGGGGAACCCCCAAGCCAAAATAATTCATACCAGACCCTTATCTGGGTATGCAGCCTGGCAGATTAATCCATCGTCAATCACGATGCCCGCTGCACCCAGAAAAAATCAAAAGCTCCGCCGTGACGAAGGATGACCACCTGCTCTGCTGTCTGACAGTTGCTCGCCTGTCCTCCTCCCTTTTCTGGTCTGCCAGGCTGCATGCTCGGATAAGGGACTGGTATGGATTTTGGCAGGACCCCATGCTGTTTTCTGTTTAACATTTTTGTATTGCCAGCAATAGCTTGCAGCCAGGAAAATCAATAAAAAATGTTTTTTCTTATAAATGTCAGGTTTGCTGCAGCAGGTTCTATACATGGTACAGATGTGCAACATTACAGGCTAACTAAGGGGACACCCCCCCCCCCCCGGCACTATATTTAACCACTTGCTTACCGGCTCAGGCACAAATACGTCGGCAAAGTGGTTTGTTCCCACAAATCGACGTCGGCTTGGTTTGTTCCCCGGATCGCCGTGGCCATCCGCAATCGCGGGCACGAGCGCCAGAACGAGAATTTGTGTATGTAAACACACAAATCCTCGTTTTGACAGGAGAGAAGAGAGATCTGCTGTTCGTAGTAATTACGAATAGCGATATGTCTCCTCCTGCGGTCAGTCCCATCCTCCCACAGTTAGAAACACTCACGAGGGAACACATTTAACCCCTTGTTCGCCCCTATTGTTAACCCCTTGATTGCCCCCTAGTGTTAACCCCTTCCCTGCCAGTGACATTTACACAGTAATCAATGCATTTTTACAGCTCTGATCATTGTAAAATGTCAGTGGTCCCAAAAAAGTGTCAAAAGTGTCCGATCTGTCCACCGCAATGTCGCAGTCCCACTAAAAATTGCAGATCACCGCCATTACTAGTAAAAAAAAAAAAATGCCATAAATCTATCCCCAATTTTGTAGACGCTATAACTTTTGTGCAAACCAATCAATATATGCTTATTGTGATTTATTTTACCAAAAATATGTAGAAGAATACATGAAGATATTCTTTTTTTTTTTCAAGGTATATTCATAATAGCAAAAAGTAAAAAATATTGTTTTTTTTTTTCAAAAACATAGTTTTTTTTCTATTTATAGCGCAAAAAAACGCAGAGGTGATCAAATACCACCAAAAGGAATCTCTATTTGTGGGAAAAAAAGAACGTCAATTTTGTTTGGGTACAGTGTCGCATGACCGCGCAATAGTCAGTTAAAGCGATGCAGTGCCATATCGCAAAAAATGGCCTGGTCATTAAGGGGAAAAATCTTCCAGTTCTTAGGTGGTTAAAGGAATTTTTCATTTTTATTGTTTCACTTTAAGCATCATTAAAATCGCTGCTCCTTTAAAAACTAACTTTTTAAAAAACATTTTTTGCTTTGATACGTGTCCTCCCAGGGCAGTAGCCAGGCCCCCATAGCCTTTTTATGGCCAATAACTTGCATATACAGTGGGGACAGAAAGTATTCAGACCCCCTTAAATTTTTCACTTTTTGTTATATTGCAGGCATTTGCTAAAATAATTTAAGTTCATTTTTTTTCCTCATTAATGTACACACAGAAAAACTGAAATATCACATGGTCCTAAGTATTCAGACCCTTTGCTGTGACACTCATATATTTAACTCAGGTGCTGCCCATTTCTTCTGATCATCCTTGAGACGGTTCTACACCTTCATTTGAGTCCAGCTGTGTTTGATTATATTGATTGGATTTGATTAGGAAAGCAACATACCTGTCTATATAAGACCTTACATCTCACAGTGCATGCCAGAGCAAATGACAATCATGAGGTCAAAGGAACTGCCTGAAGAGCTCAGAGACAGAATTATGGCAAGGCACAGATCTGGTCAAGGTTACAAAAAAATTTCTGTTGCACTTAAGGTTCCTAAGAGCACAGTGGCCTCCATAATCCTTAAATGGAAGACGTTTGGGATGACCAGAACCCTTCCTAGAGCTGGCTGTCCGGCCAAACTGAGCTATCAGGGGAGAAGATCTTTGGAGAGAGAGGTAAAGAAGAACCCAAAGATCACTGTGGCTGAGCTCGAGAGATGCAGTCGGGAGATGGGAGAAAGTTGTAGAAGGTCAACCATCACTGCAGCCCTCCACCAGTCAAGGCTTTATGGCAGAGTGGCCCGATGGAAGCCTCTCCTCAGTGCAAGACACATGAAAGCCCGCATGGAGTTTCCTAAAAAAAACCTGAAGGACTCCAAGATGGTGAGAAATAAGATTCTCTGGTCTGATGAGACCAAGATAGAACTTTTTGGCCTTAATTCTAAGCGGTATGTGTGGAGAAAACCAGGCACTGCTCATCACCTGTCCAATACAGACCCAACAGTGAAGCATGGTGGTGGCAGCATCATGCTGTGGGGGTGTTTTTGCAGCTGCAGGGACAGGACGACTGGTTGTAATCGAGGGAAAGATGAATGCGGCCAAGTGCAGGGATATCCTGGACGAAAACCTTCTCCAGAGTTCTCAGGACCTCAGACTGGGCCGAAGGTTTACCTTTCAACAAGACAATGACCCTAAGCACACAGCTAAAATAGCGAAGGAGTGGCTTCACAACAACTCTGTGACTGTTCTTGAATGGCCCAGCCAGAGCCCTGACTTAAACCCAATTGAGCATCTCTGGAGAGACCTAAAAATGGCTGTCCACCAACGTTTACCATCCAACCTGACAGAACTGGAGAGGATCTGCAAGGAAGAATGGCAGAGGATCCCCAAATCCAGGTGTGAAAAACTTGTTGCATCTTTCCCAAAAAGACTCATGGCTGTATTAGATCAAAAGGGTGCTTCTACAAAATACTGAGCAAAGGGTCTGAATACTTAGGACCATGTGATATTTCAGTTTTTTTTTTAATAAATCTGCAAAAATGACAACAATTCTGTGTTTTTCTGTAAATATGGGGTGCTGTGTGTACATTAATGAGGAAAAAAAATAAATTAAACGATTTTAGCAAATGGCTGCAATATAACAAAGAGTGAAAAATTTAAGGGGGTCTGAATACTTTCCGTCCCCACTGTAAGCCTTCAAAATGGGGACTTTTGATGTTTCAAGTACGGGTCTCATAGACTTTAATAGGGTTTGCGTCCAAACGTTTTCACGTCTTCGCGTGACAAATATCAGTGTCATGAATTTGGGTCAGGCACCAATATTTGAGGTCGTATCGATGTGTAGCCGAGTTCCCTCCTCACTGTTGTAACTGTCACACAGACATCACAGTGGCCAAGAATTTTTTTTTTTAACTATTGGGGATTCTGAGACGCTAACTACCGTGTTTCCCCGAAAGTAAGACAGTGTCTTACTTTCTTTTTATCCCTAAAAGCCCCACTATGTCTTACTTTCGGGGTATGTCTTATATTGGGAAAAAAAATTTTTTTTTATTCTTTATTGCAATATGTGTTTTTTTTTTGTTTTGTTTTTTAATCAGCCCTGTTGGGGGGCTTTGGTGAGATATCAGGGGTCTTAACAGACCTCTGATATCTCCCCCTTGAGACAGAGAAAGAGACAGAGGATAGTGATTTCCCAGTCCCTTTCTCTGCAGCGTCAGCTGCACTGAGAATGAAAGGAGAGAAGACAGCGGCTTCTCTCCATTCATAAACTGACACATTGTAATCACAGGAGATTACAATGTTTCAGTTATGTGAATGGACAGAGTCAGCTGACTCTGTCTATTCACAAAGGAAGGAGGGGGAGGATGGAGGAACGGAGGGGGAGAACGGAGGGGACAGAAAAGGAGGGGAGAACGGAGGGGACAGCGGGGAGGCACAGAGGAGGAAAGCGGAACGGAGGGGGAGAACGGAGGGGGACAGAGAAGGAGGGGAGAACGGAGGGGACAGCGGGGAGGCACAGAGGAGGAAAGCGGAACGGAGGGGGAGAACGGAGGGGACAGAGAAGGAGGGAAGAACGGAGGGGACAGCGGGGAGGCACAGAGGAGGAAAGCGGAACGGAGGGGGAGAACGGAGGGGACAGAGAAGGAGGGGAGAACGGAGGGGACAGCGGGGAGGCACAGAGGAGGAAAGCGGAACAGAGGGGGAGAACGGAGGGGACAGAGAAGGAGGGGAGAACGGAGGGGACAGCGGGGAGGCACAGAGGAGGAAAGCGGAACGGAGGGGGAGAACGGAGGGGGACAGAGAAGGAGGGGTACCGCACTTCACTGCAGGCAAATCCCCCCGTGTTTCCCCGAAAGTAAGACATATGTCTTACTTTCGGGGTATGGCTTATATTAGCTGACCCCTCTGAAACTCCCGATACGTCTTACAATCGGGGGTGTCTTACTATCGGGGAAACACGGTAGCTCTCCATCACGCCCTCTCTAAATCACAATATTGTGATTGACAGAAGGCAGATTTCATAGCTAATAAACAGCCTCTAATGGAAACTGCCCACGGCCAATCATAAGGAGAGAGCAGACTTGATAGTGAATTAGTATCTCTGAATCCCCATCAGGCTGTCAGTGTCACTGGTAGCTTGGAGCCTGTCAAACTAGTCACAGTTAGGAAGGCCAGGAGTAGTGGCGGCAAACATGCTGCTTTGCTGCAGAGTGTACAGAGACAGGCACTCTGCCTATCTGTACACCAATTTACAGTTGGTGTTATTTACCTCCAGTTTTGTTATCCACAAACTGTATGTAATTCTTTTTGAATCTGGTGCAGCCATAGCGACATGTTGTAAAAGTGGCATCATTAAAGCCAAAGCGTAGCCGAAATAAAAACAGATAAATCAGCACAAGGGACATAACTTACAGTCAGTAGGATGTTGCCCTTGTGCTGATTCATTTTTTGTTGATTGAAATCCTCAATCATTCCATGCTTCACAAGACCACCATAATCTTTTGGTGAGGCAGAAGTTAATACAACTAAGGGACTGTCACAGGCTCTCATCAAGGGTATGCCCACCCTTTCTGCCCAGCTCCACCGTTCATAGAAGACGTACTACAGCTTCTATAAACAGGATCTATGAATGGAGGATGGTTAGATGATTGATAGCTCGGACCCCTCTATTCATAGAAGCTGTAGCACTGCTGGGTGGAAGGAGCAGGCATAGTCAGGCAGTCTCGGATGAGAGCCTGTGACGTGCCCCTTAATTATATTAACCCCTACCACACTGGAAAACTATGACGATGGGGAGGGGGCATGAACAATGAAGGATCCCTACTAACAGAAGAGAAATCAGCACAAGGGACACATCCCATTGACTGTAAGGGTCCTTTCACACAGGCTTGTCTGTTATACAGACCCCTGCTGAGCAGGCGGATGACAGGTCCGTCTCCGCTCACTGTGCTGAGACGGACCTGTCAGAGTCCCGCTCTCCTCTATGGAGGGATCGGATGAAAACGGACCACCTGTCTGTTTTCATCCGATCCGATGGACAGATAGAAAATAGGGTCACCATCTGTCTGGATTTGGAGGACAGGATCGGATTGGATGGCAGCGGTTGTCAGCGGACATGTCACCGCTGACATCCGCTGCCCCATAGGGGTGAAAGGAGTGTCCGATCGGGTCCGCCTAAAAAACTGACAGGCAGACCTGATCGGAAAGCCTGTGTGAAAGGGCCCATAGTTTGGTCACTTGCGCTGATGTTTTTATTTTAGATACACTAATGCCTGGGTGGAAAGAGCGGGCATAGTCAGGCAGTCTTGGATGAGAGCCTGTGACGTGCCCCTTAATGCTGATGTTTTTATTTTAGATACACTAATGCCCTCTAGACACGATCGGAATTTCCGTCAGAAAAACCTTGGATGGTTTTTCCGATGAAATTCCGCTCAAGCTTGCCTTGCATACACACGGTCACACAAAAGTTCTCTGAACTTTCGACTATCAAGAACGCGGTGACATACAACACTACGACGAGCCGAGAAAATGAAGTTCAATGCTTCAGAGCTTGCGTCAAATTGTTTCCGAGCATGCTTAGGAATTTTGCGCGTCAGAATTGCGTACAGATGAAGGGCATTTCCGAAAATAGAGAACCTGCTCTCAATCTTTTGCTGGTGGAAATGCCGCCAGCAAAAGTCCGATGGAGCATACACACGGTCGCAATTTCCGACCAAAAGCTCACATCGGACTTTTGCTGGCGGAATTTCCGATCGTGTGTGCGTGGCGTTAGGCTTTAAGCCTGCTTGATGTTTGACTGCACCACAGGAGCAGTGCAGTGTACCCAAGGGTCGGTGCAGATTAGCTGCGCTTTCCTATAGAGTGCTATTATGTCCTGCGGCTTTCTGAAAGAGCACCAAAAACACAGCATGCAGGAGTTTTAGTGCACTTTCAGAAAGCACACCAAAAACCGCATGACCTAATAGAACTCTATGGGAAAGTACAGCTAGCCTGCACCAAACCCATGGGTACGTTGCGCTGCTCCTACCGTGCGGTCAAACGGCACTGCATCAGTGAGAAAGCAGCTTACAGCTGAACTAAACCCTCCTAATCTTTACAGCCAAGGAAGCTACCATCTAAGCCGCTGTTTGATCTGCAGTTGCCATGGTGCTGCACATGTGATCATTTCTGACGCCAGCCATTTGACTGACAGTTCAGTTGAGAGCACAAGCAACTATAAAAGTCACAGCATGCCTTGGATGGAACTGTTTTAGAAAGCAGTTAAATTGATGGGTTTAGTTCCGCTTACATAACTACCTGAATATGTCACACGTTTCGGTAAAGCTACTAAAACTAGCAGCAAGGATTTTTTTAAATCAGGCAGTGGATTTTTTAAAGGGCCATACTGCCAAAAAAGTAGTGTGCAGCCAGGAGGAGGCAGGGCTAAGTGGCAGCCAGGAGAAGGCCGGGCCCAGTAGGAGCCTGATAGAATCGCAGGTCCCCCCCCTCCACCTTCCAAACAAAAGACCCAGGAAGGGGAGTAACGTGCAGTTTACAGTTCCTGTAAAAATACCAAACATGTTATACTTACCTGCTCTGTGCAGTGGTTTTGCACAGGACAGCCCAGAATCCTCCTCTTCTCGGGTCACTCCCTCCTGTTGAGTCCCCCCACAGCAAGCAGCTTGCTATGGGGGCAACGGAGCCTAGTCGCAGCTCCGTGTATCCATTCAGACACGGAGCTGCAGTTTTTCCCCGCCCCCTCTCTCTCCTCATTGGCTGAGTTTGATTGACAGCAGCGGGAGAGAATGGCGCCGCTGCTGTGTCTCAGCCAATAAGGAGGGAGTGTCCCGCACTGCCGAGGTACTAGTGGACAGTGCAGGATCGAAAAGGGGGCTCAGGTATGTATTAGAGAGGCTGCTGCACACCAAAGACTTTTTTTCTTAATGCATTAAGATAAAAAACCTTCTGTCTTCCCAACCACTTGCTGACCAGCCGCCGCAGTTGTACTGCGGCAGAATGGCTCGGCTGGGCGAAACGATGTTGTGTAACGGCTCTTCGCCCTGTGGCCACTAGGGGCATGTGCACGCGCCCCCTGCTTGCCCACAGAGCTGATGCAAGTGCCTGGCGGTCGCGATCACCGCCGGGCTCCCGTGATCGCTCGGGGCACACGGAGAACCAGCATCTGTGTGTGTAAACACAGTTTCTGGTTCTCTGAGGGGAGAAGTGACAGATCGTCTGTTCATACAGAGAATGAATAGTGATCTATCTCTTCCCCTACACAGTCCCATCCCCCCTTCAGTTAGAACACACTCTAGGGAACACATTAACCCCTTGATCGCCCCCTAGTGTTAACCCCTTCCCTGCCCGTGACGTTTTTACAGTAATCTATGCATTTTTATAGCACTGATCGCTGTAAAAATGCCAATGGTCCCAAAAATGTGTCAAAATTGTCCGTGTCCGCCATAATATAGCAGTCCCGATAAAAATCGCAGATCGCCGCCATTACTAGTAAAAAAAAATTAATAACAAAAATGCCATAAAACTATCCCCTATTTTGTAGACGCAATAACTTTTGCGCAAACCAATCAATATATGCTTATTGCGATTTTTTTTAACAAAAATATGTAGATTACATATTGGCCTAAACTGAGGAAAAAAATAGTTTTTTTAATATATTTTTGGGGGATATTTATTATAGCAAAAAGTAAAAAATATTGCGTTTTTTTACAAAATTGTTGCTCTTTTTTTGTTTATAGCGCAAAAATATAAAGACGCAGAGGTGATCAAATACCACCAAAAGAAAGATCTATTTGTGGGGAAAAAAGGACGTCAATTTTGTTTGGGTGCAACGTCGCACGACTGCGCAATTGTCAGTTAAAGCGACGCAGTGCCGAATCGCAAAAATTGCTCTGGTCAGGAAGGGGGTAAAATCTTCCGGGACTAAAGTGGTTAAGTATAACTAAGCCCTGGTTCACACTGACTGGGGGAATGAAATAGTGCGAGTTCAGCTGAACTCGCACAATTTCATTGCCGCATGTCAGTCCCGACTTCGGGGGCGATTTCAGAGACATCTGTGCGGCTTTCTGCACAGATATCAATGGAAATTGTACCCCCCGAAAATCACCAAAACTAGTACAGAAACTACTTTTGGGAATCGATGCGGTGCCCTACTGATTCAGACGGTGCAATTGCCGCCAATTTGGCATGCGATTTGACATGTCAAATTGCATCAATGTAAACCAGGGCTAAAGGCAACTTTTTTTTGGATAGTGTGGAAAGGGATTAGAACATCTGTCAGGTTTTTATTGTGGTCTGTCCCCCCCCCCCCCCCCCCCCCCCCCGTTAGTGAGATTTACCTTCCTCATTTGTCATATGAAAAGTCAAAAGTGAAAGCAAAAGAAATTCCCAAATTTTGAGTTGGCACCAGGACAGGAACAGAGGGGAATCCTCCAATGGGTACACTAGTTCTGGTGACACCCAGGATTCCCTCTCACTTCTTGTTTTGGTTATGGCTAAGATAAGTTAAGATGACCAAAAAAATACGTCCAAAAAAGTTGTGCCTTCAAATCTACATTAATCCAGCTCTATCCTGAGCAGTAGATAGTATCCTAATGGAGAACCCCACTTCTCCAGCACATCTCCCTGGCATCATCTCTATATTTTCTTGTTCTGCTGAGTCACTACAGCCATGGTGACCACTATTCTGATGTGACACAGAGAATGTGTCCCTAGCACAACCTGTATCTGTTCCCTACAGTGCTGCAGCTCCTTGACTATAAGCTAAACCTCTTATGGTGTGCAGTCCTATTGACAAACATCCCCAAGTTTCTGTCCTGCCATGCCTCACTCTGCCCTGCACTTCATCACTCTCCCCACTAGTCCTGAATGTACCACGTGATCCGCTCTTATCGCACACGCATAGCAGACAGCAGGTGTTCCGTCAGATTTGGCGACTCGTCAGAATGTGTAACGGAAGTGACGTTCAGTCTCCGTCATCTTGCTACACCCCCCTCCCGTCCACAGTAAGGATACACTGAGAAGGGGGCAAGCGGCCATCTTGTTACACCCACCGGAGTTTTGCATTTTGCACTTATTTATAACAGTAAACTGAAGTTATATAGTGAAATACAGTACTTAGAACTCGGTCTAAATGTTTAGATGTTGAATTTGAATTTTAAAAGCAGCCAACAGATTAGCAAACCTGTGAGATGAGCAGGCTTGCCACTGCTTTTAAAATTCAACATCTAAACAGTCAGACGGAGTTCTAAGTACTGTATTTCACTATATAGACTCAGTTTACTGTTATAAATAAGTGTAAAATGCAAAACTCCGGTGGGTGTAACAAGATGTCCGCTTGCCCCCTTCCCAGTGTATCTTTACTGTGGAGAAGTGCGGGGTGTAGCAAGATGGCGGCGACAAAACGTCACTTTCATTACACATTCTGACGGGTCGCCGAATCTGACGAAACAAAGGCACCTCGCCGGTGATATCATCTACAGGCGCCGGAAAAATCCCTAATCCGAGAAATGGGGCTCAATGGCGTCTCACTGTCATGGCGACAAGGACTATTGGGGGCGGGGATTCGTGCAGGAAGACGTAGGTTTGGCGGGAGAGTGGAAGCATATTGCAGAGACGGGAAGTAAGTGGAGTGTGTGTTGTATAAAGAGGGGGAGGCTGGATGTATAAGAAGCGCTGTTACAGGGGGACACGTCAAAGCTGGCGGGGTTGTTTGCTCTTTCGTTTTCCAGTCTCAATGATGGAGAGTCTTCAGCCACATGTGTAAAGTCGGCTGTATGGGGGTGATAGTACTGAGCATGTGAGAAATCTAAATGTGTGACACCAGAAATCTAACCATGGTTCTACAATACCTTCCAAGTATAAGGAAACGCATAACTTTTTCAGTTTTGAATAGAGTGGAGAGGGACTGGAACCCCAGTCAGGTTTTTATTGCTGTATGTGCCCCCTGCTAGGGAGATTCACCCTCTATTTGTTCTATTTACCAATATAGTCGAAAGGTAAAGGAAAGACCACATTTTGGGTTGTCACCAGAACAGGAACAGAGAAGAATCTTCAAATGGGGACACTAGTTTTGGTGATAACCAGAGGTTTCTTCTCACTTCCTGTTTTGGCTATGAGACAGGAAGTTAGAGTGGAACTTTAGCCAGAAAATTAAGTCCTGCTAGATCACTTCAGGCTGGCCCCTTTTTGCAGGTATAGATATGTAAAACATTAGAAAAATAAGTGCCTATACTGTTTAACCACTTCCTGCCTGGCCTATAGCAGAATGACGGCCGGGCGGTGGTTCAGTTATCCTGACTGGGCGTCATATGACGTCCTTCAGGATAACAGCCACCGCGCACCCGTCGGGGAGAGCATCACGGCGATCTGGGGTGCAGTGTGTCAGTCTGACACACCGCTACACCGATCTCGGTAAAGGATCAATCACGGCTGATCACGATGTAAATAGGAGCCGTGATCGGCTTTTCTTTGCTCGCGTCTGACGCGAGTAGAGGAGAGTCGATCGGCGGCGCTCCTGACGGGGGGGGGGGGGGGGGGGGGCTCTGTGCTGATTGTTTATCAGCACAGCCCCCCCCCCCTCGAATGCCCACACTGGACCACCAGGGAGGCACATAACATGTGGATGGCCAGGTACAATCCCCATGGCCATCCACATGTGCAAATTAATGCCAAATCTGTGCCAATCAGTGCCCCCATATGGGCACTGACTGGCACCATTCTGTAAGAGAATAATTGATGCCCAGCAATGCCACCCATCAGTGCCCATCCGTGCCACCCATCAGTGCCGCCTACGAGTGCCCATCAGTGCTCATGAGTGCCGCCTATCAGTGCCGACTTATCAGTGCTTGTCAGTGCAACCATATTAGTGCCCATCTTTGAAGACGAAAATGTACTTATTTAAAAAAAAATTAACAAACAAAGAAAAACTTGTGTTTTTTTTCAAAATTTTCAGTCTTTTTTTATTTGTTGCGCAAAAAATAAAAATCGCAGAGGTGATCAAATACCACCAAAAGAATGCTCTATTTGTGGGAATAAAATGATAAAAAATGTATTTGGGTACAGTGTAGCATGACCGAGCAATTGTCATTCAAATTGCGACAGCGCTGAAAGCTGAAAATTGGCCAGGGCAGGAAGGTGTCTAAGTGCCCCGTATTGAAGTGGTTAAAATCGAATAATACACTGTCTCGCTCTGCTCCTGCTCGTGCTCAGTTGCGCTTCATTTTTAGGCACTGCTGTGATTGTAGGGGCCAATCTGCTGACAGCCTTAAAGCAGATTTCTAACCTCCTATCCTTTACAACCAAGGAAGCTGCTTCTGTTTGAACTGCAACTTCCATGGTGCTGCACATGTGCTCAGTTAGGACACCAGCCAGTTGATGGTTTGACAGTTTGGTTAAGGACACAAGTGAAGCAAACTTTTTTTCGAAACTGGCAAATCAATGGGTTTAGTACCGCTTTATGATTTAGCCTAGGTTCACACTGTAGCGATGCGGGAACCAGCGCAGATTCCCGCATCGCATCTCTCCCGCAGGCAGTTCACACTGCCCTCTGTGAACCGCTGCAGGTGTCAATGCAATGTTAATGACACCCCCAGATCGGTTCACAGATCATAGTGCGAACTGTGGATTCGGACAGGAATTGGATCCCATGGGTGAGATCCAGTCCCTGCACCTTTTTTTTTTTTTTTTTTTTTTAATGCAAATCCAATGCAAGTTCAGCCATGCAGCTGTATGGCTGAACTCGCACTGCACAGATCGGTTTGTATATATCGCAGTGCGAACTGTGAATTTGGACAGGAAACGGATCGCATGGGTGTGAACATCCATATGATCTGATTCTGGTGCGGACAAAAAAAAAAAGGTCCTGCATGATTTTGGTTCGAATTCAGCCATACAAGGCATGATTCTGCGATGGACATCCCTGCATGGGCTCTGGAATACTTCTGAAAATCACTGTCTGTGAACACCGTTTGACGTGCCATCCAGAAACGCATGGTAAACCTCTATCATGCAAAGAAGAAGCCATATCTGAACATGATCCAGAAATGTCACTGTCTTTTCTGGACCAAAGCTCATTTAAAATGGACTGTTGCAAAGTGGAAAACTGTTCTGTGGTCACATGAATTGAAATTGGACATTCTTTTTGGCAACCATGGACCCTGCGTCCTTTGGGCTAAAGAGAAGAAGGACCTTCCGGATCGGAAGGGGATGCAACATCATGGTAAAATTACCCTGTGCCAACTTTTCTGGAATTGGTATTGCCAGCTTTTTGTTGCCCGGTCACCAACTATTTTTAGACGTTTTGCTGCCTTCAATTTCAAATTGACCTTAAAATGATTTTCTCACTTAAGACCCCTTTCACATGAGGCGGACTCCTTTTCTACGGAGCCCGCCTCGGTCCACCGGCTCAGCGGGAGTTCTGTCCGTTGATCTCCGCTGAGCCAGCCGATGACAGGTCCCTCTCCGCTCACTGAGCGGGGAGGGGCTTGTCAGGCGCCGCTGCCGCCTATGGAGGGATCGGATGAAAACGGACAGCATGTCCATTTTCATCAGATCTCACCCGATCTGCCAGCGACGGACCTGGACGTAGGGCCATCCGTCTGCTTTTAGCGGATCGGACGGGGTCGGATGTCAGCGGACATGTCTCCGCTGACATCCGGCGCTCCATAGACTAACATGTAGTGCCCGTTCAGGTCCGCCGTCAAAACTGACAGGGGAACCTGAACGGTCCGATCGTGTGAAAGGGGCCTTAAACATTTGAATTGTTTTATATTTTCTGTTGTGAATAAAATGTTTTTTTTTTTTTTTTTTTTTTGAGATTTGCAAATAACTGCATTTTGTTTTTATGTAGATTTCATACAGTGTGCCAACTTTTTTTGAAAATGGGGTTGCATGAGTCGCACTGCATAATCAAACTGAATCTGCTCACGTCACAGTAGTGTGAACCTAGCCTAAGCAGATTTTTGCAATTAACAAAGTAGCATTTTATTATAGCCGATGTTAACGGTTCTCTTTTATTTAGTTAGTGCTGCTCTGCCCTTCCTCTGTAGTTCCCCATAAACTTTACACATCAGTATTCACAGGCACATATGCTGGTGCTTGGGTTTGATAACTGGCTGCTTAAGCATCAAGAACCTGATTTTGTTTTATTCGGGGCCCTTCTGATTTTTTTTTTTTTTGGATATGAGCTTTGATGGCAAGATACAAGAACTTGTGTTTGCTGCAGCATTACTTTGATACATAGTTTTGGCACATTTTAAGCTTCATGGCTTGGGCTACATCCACACTAGCCAGCATGGTAAAATGGTGTTTTACTGTGCAGACTAGTGCAATGCAGTGGCTGTTTCAGTGCATCTCACTGCCTGTTTTTTTTTTCTCTCAGCTTTGTTTATGTCACTGCACATCTTAGTGTGCTATGACATGTGGTGCCATCCAGTGAGCTGTTGAAAAATGGCTGTAAAGTAGCTTAGGCTGATAGAAAGCTTCAGATCTGGGTTAACAACGGTATCTGATGTGAAATATATTGCTTTTTACTTTTATAAGATTGTGTGATTTCTGTCCACAGACTTTGAGAATGGATTTCAAGCGTAAAAAAGGGATGTCTGCTGGAGGTTTCCCAGCCTCCCAGATCAAAAAGAAAAAATCAGACTGGGATGATGATGGCCCCTCGCAGTTTGAAGAGGAACTGGCATTCCTGGATGAAGTTGAAGCAGATATGGCCTTAGAAATGAATGAAGCACATTCTGATGCAGATATGTTGCCTGTTGGTAGGTAAAATCTTTGGTTACCTAACAGTGGGGTTGAATCACAAAAACTGAAAACAAAGTGGAGCCACTTGGTAGATTCATTGTTGTTTGAAAGATGAAAACTGAAATATATCCTGATATGAGAATGATGTTCCACTTTGCTTAAAGTCCTTGGTTAAAGGATAAGTTTACCTCTCATTACATGTTACACCCATTTTCAGGGTGTAACATGTTATGAAAGGACTGGACCCTGCTCCCCACTTTAACAGCTAGTGGGGGATTTTCTCCCCCTCGCTAGCTGTCACAATGTAAAAAAAAAATGTGGCTGTGCAGGACTCTGCCCACCCACATCACTCGTTCAGTGTTCTGTGAATGGGAACACTACAAGTCCCAACAGCCTTTAGTGGCTGTAGGCTTGTAGTTCTCACAAGCAAGCAGATGCACTGACAGATCTGCAGGAGTCCTGCATGGCATCAGCGATCTGCTGATCGCTGGTGTGATGCTTTACAGGGTCCCAAAAAAAAAAAAATTCACTTTTTTTTTTTTTTTTTACCTGCCAAAAAATATGTGCATTTATCATTTTTTGTCAAAAGGTAAACTTATCATTTTAAAGGCTATGTCAGCTCATCGCAGATTACTATAAATGAGGTTTAGGTTCCCTGCTGCAATTGATTTATTTCAAATCCCCAGGATTCATGAATAATTAACTTTTGGCTAAAATGTTTGTAGGTTCGCCACCAAAAATAAGGTACAACCTATATTGCAGTGCATAGCCTTGGTCAGCTGAATCACAAGAGCCAATGGCTATTGAAGAAATGGATTACCCAGCCCCTCTTTCTATGACATGATGTCCTAGCAGCCATCTAGTCAGTGTGTGTTGGAGTGGTTAGGAAGAGCTGACAATTTTGTGCAAGGACAGTGCCCAGTCTGCAGTGACCTATATCGGAATGGTATAGCAGTGGCTGATTGGGGCCTGCCTGTTCCCTGTACCCAATACATAGGACATGCAGTCCGCCCTGTTGACAGAGATTTTATATATATATATATTTATATTTATATTATTTTTTTTTTACACTTTATAGGGTGAGAATGCTGGTTCTTTATATTTCTTTATAATCTGGTGAATAATCGCCATAGAACAGGAAGTGTGTTACTTCCTGGCAGAAGGCGTAAAAAAGAAAATGAATGCAGCCAAAAGTGGAACTTCCGCTTATCTGATTCCTCCCCCCTCCGGTGCCACATTTTGCACCTTTTGGGGGGGGGGGTGGAGTGGAAGCGGATACCTGTTCTTAACAGGTACCCTGTCTCCACTTCAAGGAGACCGGCCCGCGGCAAATTACGTCAGCAGCTCGGTCTCCCTCTCCTTCAGCCGGGCCAGTGAGAGAGCGCAGCGTGCTTCCGCATGCGTTGTAGGGAGCCGGTCGTGAAGCCGAAAGGCTACACTGCCAGGTTCCCCTACCCGCAATGGCGGCGGCAGCACCCGACCAGCCAATGGAACTTTTTTTTTTTGTGGGTTTGAGTGGAAGGGGATTAAAACACCCTTACTCTATCCAGAATTAAAAAAAGTTTATTTTTGCCTTCAGCTCTACTTTAATGTGATAATTGCAATGTAATGTTTTGGTGTCTGAGGAAATGTAACTTTGCTTTACCCTTAAATCACTTCAGTGAAACTGTCGGACAAGATTTCACCAAAGTGGCTCCGGCCTTCTCTTCCCCATATTGATCCTCTTAAGGATTCTGTGTGCTTCCATCAAATTGAACTGGACCATTATGTGGGTGAGTTACAAATGAGTATATTCCTCTTTCAAATTCATGTTGGTAGTAAAAGTTTACAGCCACGGTGAGGCCTGTCATAAAAGAAAAAAGTAGGCTGTCTTGCTGATCTGAAGGCAATAGTGGCTTTTCTGTCTTTCTAATCCCCTGACTTGAATAATTTCTGACTTAGGCTGGCCTTACACTGAAAATTTCATCCAGGTCCTAATGAACCAGCTGACATTCGTTTAGTGGGTGACCTTTTTTGGCTTCCTCCCATGTGACCTCCATTATTAAGAAATGGGTTGCATAACTGTTGGTGGAACGTCAGCAGCGTCCATTCAAATACAGCCCCTGTTTGGGTATTTTGATAGTTGATGAGCCGATTGTCAATATACAATGGGAACAGTGGAAGAGTCTTTACAGTGAGGACAGAGGATTCAGTCAGAAGAAAAAAAGTGTATGACCAGCTCTGTGCTTGCCCTAGGTCATTGCTGCAGGTGATCTGCATGAAAGCCAGACAGTTAGCAGTAAGGAAGAGGTCAGAAATGCGGTAGCTCATGCATTTCTTTTATTGTAGCTTTTCATCACAAGAAACCCCTCAGGTTTGAAATATGGGAGCTGTAATTACTGGTTTGTTTTTTGTCTTTTTTTAAGGTGCAGGCAACAGAGGTGTCCTCTTCATCCTATATTACCCAGTGAGGTCCTTGTTACTGCTTAAGCCTATTACACACAATGAGATTATCGGACGAATGATAGGTTACTAAAGTACAAAAAAATCTACGACAGAATAAAAATTAGGAAGTGATGTAATATATTTGTATTGTATTTTGGGACAAAAACTGTACTGATTAAACAAAAATTGTATGATATGCTATGATACAAGAAAAAAAATTTGTGTTTGTCTCTTCGGAAAATTTCAGTCGAAAGCTGTGTACTAACGATTATATGATCGATTTGAAAGCGGTATTTTTTTGTACAATATTCTGATCTTGTGTACGGGGCTTTAGTGGGTTTGTAAGTAGTCAAGAAAGGATAGGGATTGAACACATTTGCTGCAAGGGGCAGAAGGCCAAAGAATGTTGGCAAAACTTTTATTATAAGTAGATCCATATTTTACTATGCGTAATTAGGAGTGCTAGTGAGGGGAAAAATGGTGTATAATATAACTGCACATCCTGATGGCTCAAGCTTCCAGAGAAAAGGGAAAGTAAGTGTTTGGAAATTCTCTCAGATGAGGATAGAGGAAGCAACAATAGCACAAACTGTAGAAAAACCGAAAAGAGCCCAAGATAATTTTAATTGTTAAAAAGTCATAAAAAATTGCCAGTGCATTTCGGGGGCAACAACACTCCCCATTCATCTGGGCTCCACATGGGATAACGCTTGGATGGACTCCAAATAAGTTCTTACTTCATGAGAAGAGTTTAACAGCAGTTTCTGAGAAGCAATTATCCTCCAGTTTGGGGCTGTCTGTTGACATTTGCGGCAGTCTGGAGCCGAGACATCCTGACCTTTTGGGTATAAGCTGCCATTTCTAAGGGTTTTAAAATAGAGTTTCTAGCTCTGCCTCCTCCTCGCTTTTTGTCTTCCAATCTGCCAGCTTCAGACCAAAAGAAGGCCGATTTTAAAGTCATTGTAAAGCTTGGTTTAAAAAGAAAAAAAAATCAGTATTCTTTATACCTGCTCTGTACAATGGCATTGCACAGAGTGGCCCTGAACCTCTTCTTGGGTCCCCCACCTACGCTCCTGGCTCCTCCCCTCCAGTGAGTGCCCCCAAAGAATGCCGCTCTATAGAGTCACTCTTGTCTATTGACACAGATAGCGGGACTCAGTCCCACCCCCTACTCCCCCGTCACTGGATTTGATTGTTGCATGTGTTTTTTTATTGCTTGAAATTAATAACTTAATGGGCATGGCTGCCATGTAAATAATAGATAAAAAACGGTTTGAGGTTGTCCAGTGTGTATGGATATATAATGTGAACGTGACTGCAGGCACTGTGAAGCAATTCATCCTCACATTTCACAACAGAAGCAACAGAATCCCAGCCTCTCTTTCCTTGCTTTTTCTGACAGCAATCTGCCGGGCCATTGAATAAACAGAAGATGTTGTAATCAGTTTTAAATAGCTGCAACCTTTAATATAGAGTATCAGTTGTGATCTTTAAGGGTGAAATAATCCACAGTACTTACATCTATGGAGGTCAGTGATGTCTTATTTTAGGCCAAAGATTTGTTGTGGTTGTAAAGGTAGGTTTTTCATCTTAATAATTCTTTCCATTAAGGTAAAAATAACCTTCTGTGTGCAGTTGCCACCCCAGTTCCCCCTTATACTTACAAGGGCCTGATCCTTTTTTTTTTTTTTTTTTTTTTTTTTTTCTTCCTTTTTTTTACCACGTCAGCAAAAACCACTTGAGGGCAGAATCAGGTTAACGTTCATTAGCTGCCGCCTTCACCAGTTCACATCATTGTGGTATATGTTTTCCTCCTTTAATTCTGTGTTTTCCCCTTTTTCTCCCTTTCTTTTCTCCCTTTTCCCCTTCCATTAGTTTTAATATAAAACACACATACCCAGGGCATAATCCTTTACATGCAGTTCTTACCTAGCTAGCTAATAAACATCCCCGTGGCTAAATATAAATCCCATTTGCATTAGTTTTCCGGCCTCCCTTTTCCCTTTCTTTTCCTCCTCCCTCCCACCCTCCCCAAGGCCCTTGTATCAACCCACCCCCCTCCCACCTTTAGCCCACCAAGTGTCTCCCTCCCCCACCACCCCCATGTAGTAAAAGTACCAGGAATGTCTTGAATCCAACTAGTTTTGTCTCTATTCTGCTCCCGCCCATCCTGGTACCTCTATGTTCCCATGTTCACATCGAGGTAATTTATCATCTAACTGCCTCCGAATTTCAAGGGAGAGTACCAATATAATCGAGCCATGGGCTCCATATCTTAGCAAATTTACCGTAGCTACACCTTCTAACATAAGTTGTTTTTTCTGTCCACACAAGTTTGTTCATTACTTCAACCCAATCTTCCGGGGTTGGGGGTATAGCAGATAGCCAGGACTGAGCTATCAACTTCCTTGCCTGGTAGAGGCACCTCTGCACAGCGATATTAATACTGGTAGACCCTATATTTTCGCTTGTTAGGCCAAGAATACATACCCTGGCCTCTAGTGCTAGTTTAATCTTCCATCTGGTTGCTATGATTTTTGTTATCTCTCTCCAGTACCTTGCTAATTTTGGACATCTCCACATCATATGGATAAGGTCTCCTGTGTCCAGGCACCTGGGGCATTTATCGTCCAGTCTATTACCAAATTTATGTAATCTTTTTGGGGTGTAATAGACTCTATGCAATAGAAAAAGGTGTGAGGCCTGCTGCGATGGAGAGACGGACACCAACGGGCAATACTCCAGAATCTTCTTCCATTGATGGTCCGTGATCTCCCCCACATCTGTCTCCCACCTTGCCCTAGCTCCCATAGACGACTGTGGAGCAAGTAGTTTTTCGACCAGCTTCCCGTATATCTTTGCTATCAGGCCCTTGGTGCTATTTATTTTTACAATGCTTTCAAGGAGAGAGACCTTACACCACTCAGGCGGGTTATTCCTGAATTGGCTATTCAGGGCATGCCTAACCTGAAGGTAATAGTAGAATGTTATTTTGGGGATACCATATTCAGACCTAAGCTCAATAAAAGATTTTAATATTTTATTGTCCCCATATAATTGAACTAGCCTACTAATTCCTTTGAATTCCCAAAAACTATTTTTTTCCAAGGCCATCAATTCCTGCAGAGACTTGTTTCGCCATATAGGTGAAAATTCGGTGAACCCTCTGTAATCCATAATCCGTTTGGTCGATTGCCAGACTTTCTTTACTAGTCTATTTGTTGGAAGCCCATCCTGCAGTGACCCGGCCTCTAATGCCTCTACCAGAGACTTATGGGGGCTATTCTGTAGCATAATTTCCCCACTAGTGTTCTTACACCCCTGGGTCCCGCATCCCCCTATATGCTGCAACTGGGCTGCCAAGAAGTAGTTATATGGATGAGGCACTGCCAGTCCCCCCTCACTAGTAGGACGTTGTAATGTTTGCAGGCTAATCCTTGCCTGTCCTTTCCTCCAGATTAGTTCTCTAAACAAGATGTTTATTTTTGAGAACCATTTCTTCCCAATCCAGACTGGGGAGTTGTGGAGTACGTACAGAAGCTGTGGCAACCATATCATTTTGATTAAGTTGGTTCTGCCTGCCATTGATAGGGGGAGCTTTCCCCAGATATCGCTTTTTCTTTTAAATTTTTCCAGCAGGGGGGTTAGGTTATCTTCGATATAGTGCTGGGGGTCACTGGATATCGTTACTCCAAAATATCTCATTTTCTCGGTCATCTTTAGCCGGGG